>OW569412.2:31339615-32539615 GCA_937662695.2 Halyzia sedecimguttata
AACATGGATATTAGTTGTAGAATGCCAACGCGAAAATTCTTGCAAAATTTCGTGAGGATAGTATTTGTAGAAAATTTTTAAAAAATCATTGAAAATTGAAAAATAAAATTCTATATATCAGTAACTATTCGCCTGAAATTGCTGAAATTTTGCAAGACCCTTTAGAACCTAACTCTTCTGCCAAGTTTCAAGTTTTAACACGATCGGTTAAATATTGTTGGAGATTCGAGCAGCCTTGTGTGAGTTCAGTAGATGGGTGACCGTTGCCTCGATAACTTTCGAAGGTTGCGTATCCGAATGGGAGGGTTGAGTTCGTTTTTGGGCATAATCGGTCTAACGGTTTCCGAGTTATACCCAACTGGAATATTATTTCCTTGATAACTCAAAAAATAAATATTCGATCGAATTGAAGCTTGGTAACTAGTAGTAGAAAATCAACATAAAGACGTGTTTAAAACTTTGTAAGAACTGTACCCCTACAAAATTTGAAAAAATGACGAAAAAAAAAATTTAAGAACCGTACCCCTAGAAAATTTAAAAAAAATCACGAAAAAAAAAATTGGTTCAAGCACTGACGTGAAGTCAGAAGCTTTTGCGCGTATGTTCTATTGTCCATTCTTCTGTATTGGACACCCTTAATCGAATTTACCATGGTAAATTATGTTGTCCATTCTCCTGTATTGGACACTTAATTCGAATTTACCATGGTAAATTCGAATTAAGAGACAATAGAACATACGCGCAAAAGCTTCTGACTTCACGTCAGTGCTTGAACCAATATTTTTCAGAAAAAGTCGCTTCGCTTACCGCAGCTATCGAATAATGCAATCAATACAAAAAGCTGCTACTCTCGAAACAAAACCTGTTGGTATATTTACCAGACTCAATATCTCCCCAATGACCCTTATCTGCTACCTCTACTGATAACATGCATGGCGACGCTTCTTCGTTATCGCTCGATGATTTTACGGTATCGATTCCTCATTATTTCGGGGGAAGCAGACCGATGGAAATCAAGCAATTTAGGACCAAGTTGCCGGCAGGAAATGTGTTCCCTGGGACCAAACAGGAAATAGAGAAACTGATTAATATGCGATATAGTCACCCGTCTCAATCAGGTCGGCCCTGAGTTATCTTTCATTAGCTTATGGGTTCGGCATCTTCGATCGTTGTTCAGAGACGAGTACCTTTTGGTCACCATCTCCTCAAATTATATAGGATGTGCCAAAATTGTGTTGAAAAAATTAAAATATACTATGTCAAAAAATACGACTTATACGCCTTTTTGTGGAAAGGCTCTGTTTTCCAAATACAGGCTATTGAAGTGAATTCCACAAAGAATATTTCATTTTAATCGAAGCTGATGGAGGGAAGTTTGTGAAAAGAATTTTAGGCCTCTATGAAATGAACTGCAACAAATGTCAGATCAAGTCAGTGACGGGTAATAACGGGAGGGAGGCGTTGAAAAAATGCTCCATATTTTGAATTGAATTTTTGTCTTATTTTCAATTTTAGCATACATGTTTGAGCGCTGGGGCATGATTTTGATACACCCTGTAGAAACCTACACATGTAAGAAATGTCATTCAAGTACCATTTATGTTGTGGATACTCAATAGTTGAGGCTTACCGATAAATCTCTTAATATTTTGGCACATATACTAACTGACAAAGAAACGGCAACACCCAGAAGGAGCTGTTAAAATTTTAAATATTTCTTGATAAAACATAAGTAGTATAGCAAGGAGTATCTGATTAAAATTTGGAGAAAAAATCGTGAAAGGTTTTTCATGTAAACATTTTTTGTTACTTACATATTGTAGTCGTATTTTGCAATTTTTTTAAATTTTACAACAAACCAGCTGTTCGAGGAGGTCCAAAGTCGATGATTAGTTGTTGTTAAAATACCTAGAGCACGTGTACGCGTAATTTTTCGCCAGCTAAGGTAATTTGAAAGAGGTCGAATTATTGGTATCGGCGGGGTTGTCATTTCGATAAATCGCTAACCGTACGAACAGAAATCCAACTACTGTTATGAGATGATGTCAAGCATGGTTTGATAATGCCCAAAATAGAAGAAGAATAGGCACCGGACGTCGAAGGGGCACAAATGAAGTTCAAGATCGACGTCTAAGACTTATGGCTATTAGAGACCGATTTGCGACATCTCTCTCTTTGGCTGATGAGTGGTTAAGAGAACAAGGCCATCCTGTAACTGTCCGAATGGTTTACCACCACATAAGGTCTTTTGGACTGCAGCATTATCGACTCCATCCTGTGTTACCTCTGACGGTTGAGCATCGCCGGCAACGATTACAGTGGTTCAGAGAACGTCAACATTGGAATGTGGAATGGCATTAGGTCGCCTTTTCTGATGAATCTCGATTCTCCTTGGGAGCACATGATGGCCGAAGAAGAGTTAGACCATGTCGGGGAGATAGACGTGAACCTCAGTTTGATATTGAGCGTCATGTACACCGGACAGTAGGCGTTATGGTATAGGGTGCTATTGCACATGCAAGTAGATCACCTTAAGTCTTTATTCGAGGTAACATGAGAGCGCTGCGTTACCTTCAAGAAATAGTGGAGCCATATTATGTTCTCCCTTACCTTAACTGGCTCGAGAATCCATATTTCAGCAAGATAATGCTTTTTTGAAGTGACCCATGTGAATCTTTTGCCATGGCCGCCCAGATCCCCCGATCTTTCGCCCATAGAGCATGTTTGGGAAATCATGGGCATCATCGTCATAGAAGGCTTGGAAATTTACCCCAGCCCCCACGGACGTTGGCAGCTCTGATACATGAACTACAAGTAGCTTGGGATACTATCCCTCAAGAAGACATAGACCATCTTATTGCATCAATGCCAAGACGTGTTGGGGAGTGTATAGATAATCACGGTGGAGAAACACGTTATTCTCAATTTTATTGAAAAAAATTGTAAACTCTTCGTTTGTTTCCTCTAATTTCAATCATTTACTCAGCTCATTCTGGGTGTTGCAGTTTCTCTATCATGCAGTCAGTATAATATTTGTTTTTCGAGGTATTTCGATTTTCCGTGTTATGCCGATACGCATATCAGGAATGCGAAGATTTTCGAATTTTGAGCTCGTCGAATAACAGTACCCGATTCTGCGGTCCTGCGAGGCCGCATCGTGAGGCGAATGGATCGATGCGCCAGGAGGCTCGCTGTGGTAATATGATACTTCTAATAGGATTAGCAAAATTATAGAGCATCGTACTTGGGAAACGTTTAATTCACACACGGCGGAGTTTGCACAACGAGCGCCCCGCTGTCGAAGGTAATAATTTTCGCGCGTAGTAAATGAACGGGATAAAACCCTTCATTTCCTAGTTTATTTCCAAGTCCGTTGAACGGGTTGTTGGCAGACCTGATAGGATGAATTGATGAGAAGAGTAAATCGGGATGCATAGGTGCGCTAAAAGAACGAATTCGGCTCGAGCAGGAAGCTGAACTGGTTGGGGGGTGGCTGACTCACCCCACATATGTTTTCATTTAATGCTGAATCCTTATTTTCATTTTTACTGATTTTGTTATTGCTGTTCCTATGAATAATAATTTATTTCTTTAATATTTCACTGATTGTGTGATACGTTCAAATGAATCATATACTTTACACAGAGTGAGCCTTTGAGTTTTATATAAATTTTAACCATGAATTCCTCTCATCAAATAAAACACTTTCTGCGCGTATATCGCGTTATCATTTTGCCCAAATGTCTGTAATTTTCGATTTATTCGCCAAAAATTGTCTCAAACGATTGGGTTTGACTCGCTGATGAAGAATTCGAGGTCAAATTTGATTCTCATTTTTCAAGTTATCCAGGAAATAATAACCAAATTTCTGATAGGTATAACTCCAAAATCGTTTGGTCGTTATTTCTATGATCAAACTGAAATTTCGCATTCAGATGCTAAACCTAACCTAAAGATTTCAAGTCGCTATCTCTTTCCGTTCTGAGGTTATCGCGACATAAATAATATTAGTTAATATTTTTTTTTAAATTTCTTTGTGATACGATTCCCTCAAAATTGCACCAATTTCTATAAGTTTGTATTCTACAACTACTTACCAAGTTTCAATTCGATCGTATTAGTTGAAAAAAAAATTATTACTCGGAAACCATCGGTCCGATTATGCCCAATAACTAACTAGTCAGTCGGATAGGGACGCGCCAACTACGGTGAAAACTACAAGTCGCTATCTCTTTCCGTTCTCAAGTTATCGTGACAACGGCCAGCCGACCGGACAGAATCAAATTTGACCTGGAATTCTACATCAGAGAGTCTAACCCAATCGTTTGAGACCATTTTCGACGAAAAAATCGAATATTACACACATTTGGGCAAAATGATATCGCGAAGTTACCCAGAACTTGCGCGCAACTCACAGTTTTGCTTTACAAAAGGAATCTATGTTTAAGACTAACGGAACAACATAAAGGCTCACCCTGTATAAATTTATAGGTAATATTGGAATAAGGGTTTAACGACTCGGGTAATTTGGAGTAAAAGAGTAACACTCTTTGGCGCTCTCGTTCGTCGGAACAGAGTGCTTATCAATTTGCCCAATTGTCTGTTATTTTCGAATTTTTGGATAAGTGGTTAAGTTCGTTATTGGGCAAATTCGGCCAGATGGTTTCGGAGTAACAAAAAAAACTAATTTTACATTAGAAATTTCAAATTCAAATTTTTTTAAGATGCAGTTTCATCATGAGAATCCATTGATCTCATTTTCAACTCGAACAAGCTAATACTTTCGGAGATATGATTTTTGTTTTCATAGAGTACTGTAATTATTCTATCTATGAATTATTGTATGATCTATGTTCATGTACATGTCATAGATCTACCTGTAAGAGATATGTCAAATATATTTCTGCTTCGTTATTCATAATATAAAATACCCCATTTTGATAATATAGGGTGTTTATAAATTATTGTAATATCGCAGCTGGCTTTGAATAATTCCTTGTCGCTCTTCGCTAATGATGCTGACTATTTTACAGGCCTTTGAAATTGTCAGCCTTAATAATTTTATCGTCAGACAATAAAATATTTGGATTGAATCGCGAATGTGAACTGTTTATATATGAAGCGGCAAAATAAGAATATTTCAAAGCCAACTGCGATGTTACAATCATTTAAAAGACCCTGTATAATGCCCTTGAATAATCCATATGATGATGGAAATATATACTTTGGTAAGTTAAACAAATTAAGTTCAGAATATCTTCAGTAAGAAAAAGACAGGAATATTGGCTAAGCTTCAATCGCTATAATATAATTTTCAGAGTAGATTTGAGGAATGAATATCTAGGATAAGTTCGTTATTGGGTGGAATCGGTCTGGTGGTTTCGGATCAATAATTTTTAGCACTCTTGTTTTTTTTTTAATGAACTTTTGAATTTAATTTCTTTTATGATGCAGTTCTAACTCTGAGAAACCAATACTCTCGGAGATATGATTTGTCAAAGTTTGAAAAAGAGCGCCAAAGCTCCTGTCCACACGGCTTTCTCACTCTTTTCTTTGCCAAGCTTCCACAATTTATTTATTGCTCTTGTATGTCATGTACGAATAAATTATTATTAGGTAGTATAATTTATAAATATGGAGCTTGGGCGTTCTGAGGCTGAGACTTGAATTCATTACGTTAGATAATTGAAAGAACTCAGCTAATGAAATTCGAACTTTTCTCTCAAATCATTCAACTCCATTAGCATTACAAAAATTCATTGTATAATCTGCATAACTGTTTAATGCTAACTCTTCTCATCAATATTACATGATTTAACCACTTCGTAAGAAAGTCCTCTTAATCAATTTCTGGTCTTTGCATATTCCCTCACGCATTTCGAATTTAATAAAAAAAATTGAATAGGGACAATTCGATGACATACATATTTTAAACGCTTCAGTTTTATTGATGGAGAGTTCAAAATTTCTGAAATATTTAAATCCAAAACGAATAATATTTAAGTGGAACATGAAATTTGTAAATATACAGTGTGATTCCGAAAGTAAAAGTGTAGAACAACGTCGTGGTTAGATTTTGAATATAACAAGTTGTAAAAGCTCTGTGGAGAGAGGCTTTGGAGCGCTTTTGAAAATTATAGCCAGATCGGTCATCCGACCCAGGTACTGAACTCACCTAAAGCTGCTTAGGTCCAGAAAAAAATATAATTTCTTCCCATTATTTCCAGTAATATAGATAAGATCGAGTTTGAATCTAGAAGTTGGCTGTAAAATAATTTTATTCTTATTATATATTCCTATTAAATACTCATTGTTTTGAGAAACTGCATTCAGTTATTAATGAAACATATCATCTTCATTCAAAAATTGTTTTCTTCTTGGAACTTTGAATGATAAGTAATATTAACACCCATATTGTTATCGCTTGAACAGTTCGTGTTGAGCCTACCCAAAACATGCCTTGTTATCTGTTACTTAAGTAGAGCAATTTTGCTATTGAACTCTATGCCACAACTCTTACCCTCAGTTGTGACATTTTCGTTGTCTAGTAAACAGAAGACTCTTCGTTGTGTATGTAATCTAAGATACTTTTAGTTACCTAGAGTAAGAGATATAGCTCCTGCTTTAGAAACACGAGATATTCGTAAAAAGCAATCTATCGAACAATGTTGCCAAACAAAACAATAACGAAACAACATCAACTATAACGTAACGTTACGAAATAGTTGTTTCATCGTTGATGTTGTTTCGTTATTGTTTGTTGAGCAACATTGTTCGATAGATTGCTTCTGACAAATATCTTGCATTTCTAACGCAGAAGCAATTCACAAAATAATAATTTTTTATTTCACTTTCATTTTTACTGAATTGGGTACTTGAAAATATTCAGACGTCAAATGTTAAGTCTGACACGAATGGGATAAACATCTTTTTGAATCGCTCTACTAAGTCACTGTACTAATTTTCATTAGTTGATAAGTACGTTTATTATGAAATGGTTTCTTTCTGGGGTTTCTCTCCCAAACTCTGAAAAATATCTATATTCTGAAGTTCTCGAATTTCAGAATAACTATCTATAAAATAATTCTGAAGATTTTCGTTAAGTGTCGACGAAGGAGTCTTGATATAGACTCCGAAACGTTACGATATAGTTCTTTCTTCGTTGATGTTGTTTCGTTGTTGTTTGTTAGGCAACATTGTTCGATTGATTGCTTCTGACAAATATCTTGTGTTTCTTACGCAGAAGCAATTCACAAAATAATAGAAGAAGCAAATCACATTTTTCAGAGTTTGCTAATCGAAGCTTCGTGAAACCCAACATTAGACGATCTATGGAAAGCAAAAATATCATGTATGAAATAATTTATAGCCACGTCAAAAATCAAAAACTGTAGAAAACTTATTTTGTCGAGTGTGATACAGTTGACCAGTAAATCTCGATCGTTGGAATATTTCGATATTTCGGCAATATATTCACCAATACAGATTCGATCGAGTTCAATCTAGAGATTTACTGTAAAATAAGGTTTTGAAGGATCTCGCGAAGATATCTGTCGGATAGTCTCTGATATACAATTTTTTTTTAAATATTTTATTTTCAATTTTCAGTATCAAATTTGACTACGAATTCTTCATCTGTAATTTGAAAATTACAGACGTTTGGGCAAAATGATTACGCTATGTTCCCCAGAACATGCACGTAAATAATTTGTACCCAGGATATCACATGCAGAAAATAGCCTTCTGTCAATGGCTTCTTCAGCAGCATGATCAAAACGAAAATATCTTCAGAGAGACGCTTTGGTCGGACGAAGCTTCTTTTACTCGGGATGGTACAAAAAACTGCCATAATGACCAATTATGGTCTCTAGAAAATCCTCACGATTTTAAAAGAAGAGGCTTTCAACAAATTCTCTATTAATGTATGGGACAGAGTATTTAACCGATAAATGCTTCAAATTCCAGTCCTTCCAAATCGTTTGAATACCGATCCGTCCCTGCAATTTATAGAAAACTATCTCATAAATTTGCTGGCAGATTTTCCTGCGCATTTGGTATACATGTGGTATCAGCCCGACGGATTAACACCACATGTTGGACGGAATGCTGTCGCCCAGTTAAACCAAACTTTCTATAGGAGATGGATTGGTCGGAGTGGTCAGGTGCAATGGCCTGCGAGATAACCTGGCTTGAATCCTATGGATTATTTTCAATGGAGGCATCTAACAAAACCTGTTTACGCAGTGGAAATTAGTAATCAAGAACAATTAATGGAATAAATTATTAATACAGTCGAATCCACTCAAAACTAGAAAAAACATGCAATAAGTATACAATTCCTTCATTTTGCAGTGCCACGCCTGTATCGATGCCAATGGTGGTATTTTTGAGCCTTTGATCTAAGTATTTTTGTATTTTTATTATATTTATTGAAGTTGAAAATTAATGACATGTCGAAACTTCGAAGTCTCATATCTGGGAAATATCTCCAAAAATGCGAACATTTTATTTTAAATTTTTTTAAGAATTTCAGCCTTTATACGTTGCTCAATTTTTCGCCCCGAGTTTTGAATCACCCTGTATATACAGTGCGATTCAAAGGTATGTAATAATAAATTTATTTTCTCCCCTTTTTAGGAATAGCGACAAATAGTTTGATAGGTCGAAGTGATTTATTTTTTAAGGAACATTTTCCCGTAATTCTTATGTTCCTGCCATTTCCCGTAACCATCGATATTTTTTCTGAATTTCAATCCCCAATTTAATTTGTTGACATGGATAGAGAATAAAATTCTGGATTCAGTGATGCATATTCAAAGCCATTTGGTCAATAATTCTCGAGATATTACATTTGTCAATTTGAAAATTTCTTAAATTAATTCTTCATCGAGTAAACACTTTTTTATTACGAAAACAATACTAGTATTTATACTGAAACTTACAAAACATATATTAGACCATTTGGATGTCTCATGTTCTTCTTGTACCTACTTGCCTAAAGTAAATTTTGCAAATCGTATGAATTGGTAGTCGTATATCAATAATTCGAATTAGTTTTTTTCATTTTTATCCACTTACTGTTAACTGAACATGTTTTGCCGTTTATCGGCATCAGACAGAACGAAAATTCTGACTATTAGTGGTTGTGGAGATAGATGGTGATTATTTCAATGAAAATAAATCCTAATGCTGAGGATTTCGGATACGCGAAGGATCATCCAAAAAGTGGTGGACTAGCAATTCCAGAAGCGGTAGAATTGAACATTTCATTAGAATTGAGGAAATATCCTCAGTTGTTATCGAGAACTATAGCGGCACATAACAATATATCGCGAGAATCGGTTTTCAGAATATTAAAATGCCATTAATGGCACTCATTCAAGATTGATTTAGTGCACGAACTGAATGGAGATTATTTTAACCGCAGAACCCAGTTTTGCGAAAGAATTATCAAGATCCAAACTGGTTGATGGATGCACATATACAATTTCCTGAAAAAGTGAATGTATGGGCTGGAACTATTAGGAACAGGGTTATAGGGTCTGTCTTTATTGAAGGACCGATAACAGGTCCGATACGTTTGGGTTTATTACAGGATGATCTGATTCCGGCGTTGGCGGTTCTTTTTCAGAACGATTCAAATGAAACTGTGGTTTTAACAGGATGGATCCCCACCACATTAGTTTTAACATGTAAGTGATTATCTGGGCGAAGTTTTCCCGCACAGGTGGGGAGTTATTGAGTTTCTCGCTCGGTCTCCATATCTGACTGCTTTACGACTTTTTGGCGCTCTTGTTCCTCGGAACAGAGTGCTTATCAATTTGCCCAAATGTCTGAATTTTCGATTTTTGGATGAAAATTGTCTCAAACAATTTCGTTCCACTCACTGATCAAGAATCCGTGGTCAGAATCGATCCTGTCCGGCCGGTCCAGCCGTAGACACGATAACTCTCGAACGGAATGAGCTATACAGATGAAATTTTCAGACTGGGTTTGGGATATAAATATCTCGGTTGAGTTCATTGTTGGGCAAAATCAGCCTGATGGTTTTGGAGTAACGAAATAACGGAGATATGATTTCTCCAAGTTTGAACAAGGGCGCCAAAGCTCCTGTCTACGGGGTTTTCCCACATTTTCTTAACAGAATGGAGGAGTTGAAACACAGAAGATGAAATAAGAGTAATATAATTGGTTCGAAAGTAATGAGATTCAATCTCTAGTAAGTTTTATTCAAAATAGCAGGTAGAGCGCTTTCGGCATAGAATGCCATCATCAGTACCTGACAATAGGTCTCTTGCACGTAACACGAAATACCATATGTTTATGTTTTTCTGAATCTACTTCAATATCAGATCATCATGTATGCCCTCATTCACTTTCAAAATTTATAAAATTTGAATATTTCGGTACTGGAAACCGGAATCAGGAAGCAAATTCAAATGAGGTGAAACGCTTCTGATAGGTTCAATCGTTGCTATGACGACTGACGTAATCAAAATCTACCCTCGGCGAGACCATCTGCTTTTTACAGCGAACCAAGAGTGAAACGGACACGAGAAGACAGAGACGTAATCCAAATCACCGGAGTGAACCTAGCAGCTGTTTCCAGCGGCCAGTTTTGCCGAATACACCCGAACGCGTTTTCCAGTGGCGTACGGAGCGATGATAAATTTATGCTATAGTATGGCCATATCCCATAAATAATCAATATAGGGAACTCAGATTTCATTGAATTTCTGTTGAACAATGAGAAATAATTCTAGTGGTAACGGGGGTTTATTATATTGATGATTTTGGAATGTTATTACACTTGAATATCAAAATTGCGATATTTCGAACATTGATATGAACATTCGCTGAAAATATCAACTACTCGCAAAGGGATCCAGGGGTGGCAGACCATCCCCTATTTTAAAAAAATCCATATCTCGGAAAATATTCAACGGAGCATAATGACACTCGGTACGTAAGATTATTATATTGATATGAACATTCGCTGAAAATATCAACTACTCGCAAAGGGATCCAGGGGGTGGCAGACCATCCCCTATTTTTCAAAATTCCATATCTCTGAAAATATTTAACGGAGCATAATGACACTCGGTACGTGAGATTATTGTATTGATATGAACATTCCAAGAAAATTTCATCTACTCGCAAAGGGATCCAGGGGGTAGCAGACCATCCCCTATTTCAAAAAAATCCATATCTCGGAAAATATTCAACGGAGCATAATGACACTCGGTACGTAAGATTATTATATTGATATGAACATACTAGGTAGACTTAACTTAGGGCAGATTACAGATGACTTCCTTTCCTTCGGTACAACCTGAATGCAGACTTGAGTCAATCCTCTGAATTGACGAATGATGGTCTGGACTCTTTATATTCTTTCTTGGACTGCTGGGAGAAACAATCACTCCGTTGATGAACGATGGCTTTCTTCTTCCGTGGATATCTATCTATTCATTAAATTCGAGAAAATTCGACATTTTAAAATGGCGGAACAGCTCTCACGTTTTTCGATCAAAATTGAAATGCTATCAACTTACCGAATCTTCCGAGAACACAATTAATTGAATCCGCTAATCAGCGATTCATTCCAAGACTAAATTCTTCTCAAAATATAAAATAAAATTTGCTCTGCAATTCCGACAAACGACTAGCTTAAATCAAAATGGCTATCAGAGACAAATTTGTCAATTGTTATTTCTCCAGAAGCGAGATTTCAAAAGAAGGCCACGATTATCGTTGTCTGGTTTTATTATTCTTATTGGAAATTTTTTTATATCATCAAAACAATGATGTTCATTCCATCCGACACCTGGTGCTCCAGTGACTTGATTTATGCGCATTACATTCTCATTGGCGTACCAATACCTGGGGAAAGGGTAACAATGTTCATATCAATACAATAATCTTACCTACCGAGTGTCATTATGCTCCGTTGAATATTTTCCGAGATATGGATTTTTTTAAAATAGGGGATGGTCTGCCACCCCCTGGATCCCTTTGCGAGTAGTTGATATTTTCAGCGAATGTTCATATCAATATAATAATCTTACGTACCGAGTGTCATTATGCTCCGTTGAATATTTTCAGAGATATGGAATTTTGAATTATAGGGGATGGTCTGCCACCCCCAGGATCCCTTTGCGTGTAGTTGATATTTTCAGCGAATGTGCATATCAATATAATAATCTTACGTACCGAGTGTCATTATGCTCCGTTGAATATTTTCCGAGATATGGATTTTTTTGAAATAGGGGATGGTCTGCTACCCCCTTTATCCCTTTGCGAGTTGACGAAATTTTCAGGGAATCTTCATATCAATACAATAATCTCACGTACCGAGTGTCATTATGCTCCGTTGAATATTTTCCGAGATATGGATTTTTTTAAAATAGGGGATGGTCTGCCACCCCCTGGATCCTTTTGCGAGTAGTTGATATTTTCAGCGAATGTTCATATCAATATAATAATCTTACGTACCGAGTGTCATTATGCTCCGTTGAATATTTTCAGAGATATGGAATTTTGAATAATAGGGGATGGTCTGCCACCCCCTGGATCCCTTTGCGAGTAGTTGATATTTCCAGCGAATGTTCATATCAATATAATAATCTTACGTACCGAGTGTCATTATGCTCCGTTGAATATTTTCAGAGATATGCATTTTTTTAAAATAGGGGATGGTCTGCTACCCCCTGGATCCCTTTGCGAGTTGACGAAACTTTCAGGGAATGTTCATATCAATACAATAATCTCACGTACCGAGTGTCATTATGTTCCGTTGAATATTTTCAGAGATATGGAATTTTGAATAATAGGGGATGGTCTGCCACCCCCTGGATCCTTTTGCGAGTAGTTGATATTTTCAGCGAATGTTCATATCAATATAATAATCCTACGTACCGATTGTCATTATGCTCCGTTGAATATTTTCAGAGATATGGATTTTTTTAAAATAGGGGATGGTTTTTTCCCCCCTGGATCCCTTTGCGAGTTGATGAAATGTTCAGTGAATGTTCATATCAATACAATAATCCTACGTACCGAGTGCCATTATGCTCCGTTGAATATTTTCCGAGATATGGATTTTTTTTAAATAGGGGATGGTTTTTTCCCCCCTGGATCCCTTTGCGAGTTGATGAAATTTTCAGTGAATGTTCATATCAATTCAATAATCTTACGTACCGAGTGTCATTATGCTCCGTTGAATATTTTCCGAGATATGGATTTTTTTAAAATAGGGGATGGTCTGCCACCCCCTGGATCCCTTTGCGAGTAGTTGATATTTTCAGCGAATGTTCATATCAATATAATAATCTTACGTACCGAGTGTCATTATGCTCCGTTGAATATTTTCCGAGATATGGATTTTTTTAAAATAGGGGATGGTTTGCCACCCCCTGGATCCCTTTGCGAGTTGACGAAATTTTCAGGGAATGTTCATATCAATACAATAATCTTACGTACCGAGTGTCATTATGCTCCGTGGAATATTTTCCGAGATATGGATTTTTTTAAAATAGGGGATGGTCTGCCACCCCCTGGATCCCTTTGCGAGTAGTTGATATTTTCAGCGAATGTTCATATCAATATAATCATCTTACGTACCGAGTGTCATTATGCTACGTTGAATATTTTCCGAGATATGGATTTTTTTAAAATAGGGGATGGTCTGCCACCCCCTGGATCCCTTTGCGAGTAGTTGATATTTTCAGCGAATGTTCATATCAATATAACAATCTTACGTACCGAGTGTCATTATGCTCCGTTGAATATTTTCAGTGATATGGATTTTTTTAAAATAGGGGATGGTCTGCCACCCCCTGGATCCCTTTGCGAGTAGTTGATATTTTCAGCGAATGTTCATATCAATATAACAATCTTACGTACCGAGTGTCATTATGCTCCGTTGAATATTTTCAGAGATATGGATTTTTTTTAAAATAGGGGATGGTTTTTTCCCCCCTGGATCCCTTTGCGAGTTGATGAAATTTTCAGTGAATGTTCATATCAATACAATAATCTTACGTACCGAGTGTCATTATGCTCCGTTGAATATTTTCCGAGATATGGATTTTTTTAAAATAGGGGATGCTTTTTTCCCCCCTGGATCCCTTTGCGAGTTGATGAAATTTTCAGTGAATATTCATATCAATTCAATAATCTTACGTACCGAGTGTCATTATGCTCCGTTGAATATTTTCCGAGATATGGATTTTTTTAAAATAGGGGATGGTTTGCCACCTCCTGGATCCCTTTGCGAGTTGACGAAAAGTTGACGAAATCTTACGTACCGAGTGTCATTATGCTCCGTTGAATATTTTCCGAGATATGGATTTTTTTTAAATAGGGGATGGTCTGCCACCCCCTGGATCCCTTTGCGAGTAGTTGATATTTTCAGCGAATGTTCATATCAATATAATAATCTTACGTACCGAGTGTCATTATGCTCCGTTGAATATTTTCAGAGATATGGAATTTTGAAAAATAGGGGATGGTCTGCCACCCCCTGGATCCCTTTGCGAGTTGTTGAAATTTTCAGTGAATGTTCGTATGAATATAACAATCTTACGTACCGAGTCTCATTATGCTCCGTTTAATATTTCCCGAGATATGAATTTTTGTAAAATAGGGGATGGATTTTCAACACCTGAATCTTCAGGGAAGTCTTCGAAATTCTCTAAAATTAATCACCCCGATATATAAATTCTGCGTACAAACTTTGGTAATGATCCGACGAACGATTTTCGAAATATCGCAATTTTGATATTCAAGTGTAATAACATTCCAAAATCATCAATATAATTAACCCCCGTTACCACTAGAATTATTTCTCATTGTTCAACAGAAATTCAATGAAATCTGAGTTCCCTATATTGATTATTTATGGGAATTGGCCATACTATAGCATAAATTTATCATCGCTCCGTACGCCACTGGATAACGCGTTCGGGTGTATTCGGCAAAACTGGCCGCTGGAAACGGTTGCTAGGTTCACTCCGGTATCCAAATCTACCCTCGGCGAGTCCATCCGCTTGTTACAGCGAAACTAAGAGTGAAACGGACACGGAGAAGAGAGTGAGAGTAGAGATGAAGGGTGACGTCACGGACGGGCGCCAAGTTTCGATCGTTAGAACAGTTATTATGTGCATCCAAATTTGAATGATCGTTTTCTCGTTGAAAATTGAAATTTTTGACGGCGGTTGAACTTTATCATTATTCTTATGGATATAATAATCGATTCCGATAAAAAAATACATGCAAGAGACCTTTTGTCAGGATAGTTGAAATATTTAATTGTGTCCAGTTGACGTTATTTTTATTATGTTACCAAGGACTGTGGCTGTTTCCAATGTTAGATTTAGTTGGTGAATTCTAACTACTTACTGAGGATAATATAGCCTGAAACTCTCTCGAGATTCGAGCTCGATTGGCGTACTGTCAAAAAGTGAATGGCTCGGTGAATTGCCTACAATTTGATAAGTTTTGTTACGGCACCTTCAAGTATCGTTTTTGGCGCTCACGTTCCTCGGAACAGAGCTCTTATCAATTTGCCCAATTGTCTGTAATTTTCGAATTTTTGGCTGAAAATTCGACTCACTGAATCCGTGGGCAAAATCGATTCTGTCCGGCCGGCCGTACGTCAAGCCGTAACCACGAGAACTCTCGAATGGAATGATCTAGTCAGTTGAAACTTTCAGAGTAGGTTTGGGAGACAAATATCCCGGTTTAGTTCGTTATTGGGCTGGTTTCAGGGTAACAAAAACACAAATTGTTTTTTACATTACAATTTTCAAATTCAATTATGTAAGATACAGTTTCTTCCTAAAAATCCATTGACATCATTCTCAAGTTTAACAAACTTATGCTTCAACAACAAAACTTCAATAATAAATCGTAATTTTATGATTTCTTCGATTTATTTCTCAGAGTAGGGAATGATATCAATGGATTCTTATGATAGAACTGCATCACAAAAGAAACTAAATTAAAATTAAATAACGAATTTATTCGAGATACTCATTCCTCAAATCTACTCTGAAAATTAAATTATATCCATTGAAACTTAGCCAATGTTCCAGTTTTGTTTTCACTGAAGATATTCTGAACCCAATTTCATAAACTTACCATCATTATAGGGATTATCCAAAGGCATATAGAGAAGGGGTAATTATAATATCAAATAATTGGTCATTTTGCATTCAAGCATACTTTGTTTGTTAGAACCGAAATACATTAGACATGTCTGTTATAGCTAGATAAGATTACATGTACGAACAGTGGACACAGACAGATATAATTCGCAAGTATTAACTTGTAAGAGTTGAAAATGATATCAATGGATTCTTATCTGCATTTGAAAAAAATTAATAAGAAGTTTGTTATGTAAAAAAAAAAATTTTGCGTTGCTCCGAAACCTTCCGGCCGGTTTTGCCCAATAACGGATTTGACCGAGATATTCATCTCCCAATCCTACATGGAAGATTTCAACTGTCTACCTCATTCCGTTAGAAAGTTATTGTGTTAACGGAAGGCCGGCCGGACGGCCTGAGAGAATCGATTTCGACCACGGATTCTTGATCATTGAGTCGAACCAAATCTTTTATCCCATTTTCAGCCAAAAATTACAGACATTTGGCCAAATTGATAAGCACTCTATTCTGAGGAACAAGAGCGCAAAAATGATTTATGTACTTTAGAAAAAAATATCGATGACGTTACCGCTTGAGAAATGGTAGAACAATTAAATAAAAAAAAGCACTGACGTGAGTTCAGTACTCTTTGGCGCGCGTGTTCACGGTGGCTAATTTGAATTGAGTGATGAGTACTTCAAGCTCAGTTGATTGAGCGAGCCGGAGATCTACCCAAAGGATAGTGGACACCATTCACTGTCGGTTCAGCAATCAACAGTGCTGTATCTAAGCTGCCATAAGGATAGAGTAACAAAGTTGAAAAGGAACATAACTGACTCCCCTTAGTCGCACAAGCTCCTAGAAGATTCTGAGGAATCTCCTTGGGAACGACTGGGCAGGGTCAGTATAATCATAATCATGCCATAATCACGCGCGCCAAAGCAGATTGACCCCACGTCAATGCTTTTTTACACTTTTTCTTTCATTATTGAGTCAATCTGCATTTGGCGCGCGTGCTGTAAACATGATTATGATTCAGTTGTGTTCTTTTTCAACATTGTTACTATATCCTTATGGCAGCTTAGATACAGCACTGTTAATTGTAGAACCGACAGTGAATGGTGTCCACTATCCTTTGGGTAGATCTCCGGCTCGCTCAATGCACTGAGCTTGAAGTACTCATCACTCAATTCAAATTAGCCACCGTAAACACGCGCGCCAAAGAGTACTGACTGCACGTCAGTGATTTTTTTTATTTTTTCCAGTTTCTTTAACAAATATGGCTATCAATACAGTTTGACTGTTAGCTTTACCGTAGATCAAAAAAAATTGCGGTTATGGGACCTCCTTTAGGAACGCAATTGCCTCTTCTCCAAATCCAAACGCAATTTAATATAGAACTACCGAATATAGTTATTTATTAATTCGCCCCAGGGCCACGATACATACATTTAACCTCGGAAACAACGCTATTTCCCCGAAACTGACTTGTCCGTGCACAGAATTGCCATGAAATTTCTCTTAAAACTTTAAAATGACGGCTCAGCACCAAATCCATCACCGCTAGACGCAAACCACTCCCAACATGAGCCATACAATCCAAACGTCTCCTCTGCGCATACGCAATCTACTCGTGGCTTAAAGTCTCCTGAAAATAACACTTCACACATAATTCTGATTCTTCAACACCATTGGTTCAGGAGATATCACTGCTCCAATCCACGCATGCGCAGGCACTTCCAATGGGATTATATGGAGGAATAGCATCCTGCACCTCAAATCCCAAATCCTCTCAGACGAAAACTACAGCAGTTAAATGACTTCTCATCTGCGCATGCGAATAACGAAAAAAATGCCCGGAAATGGCAGCATGAACTTCAAAAAAATTGGTTTCGGCTTTTCAAGCAAAGTATTTCGCGAAATGGTAGTAATTTTTCGGATTTTTTCATATCACGTGATCTTCACGAAATTTTGCGAAAGTGTTTGCTTCGGTCTTTTGCATCTAACTACTGAGTTTCAATTCAATCAGATCAGTATTTTTCGAGTTATCGTGGAACCAAAATTCCATAATTTCTGAAATTTTTTTTGCCACTTTATGCCCATCCGGTCTGTACAAAACTTCGCAGGCATATAAAGGTCATGATTGTACAATTTGATGTCAAATTTCAGATAGATCGAGTGATCGGTTCCGGAAATATTCATAAAAAACGTTTTTACTAAAAACGGCATTAACTCCGAAACCGCTCGGTGGATTTCGCCCGAACGAACTTGTCCGAGATATTTACGCTACAAAACTACCCTGCAAATTTCAACGCTCTAAGTCGTTCCGTTCGAGAGTTATCGTGCTAACGGCCGGCCGGACAGAATTGAATTTGACCTCGAATTCTTCATCAGGGAGTCGACCCAATCGTTTGAGACCATTTTCGAAAAAAAATTCGAAAAATACAGACATTGTGGCGGAATATTAGCGCGCTGTTCCTTGCGGAACACGCGCGCAAAAATTACGGGAAAATGTTTCTTGAAAAATAAATTAATTTGACCTATCAAAACATTTTTCGCTATTCCTGAAAGGGGAGAAAATAAATTCACTATTCCATTCTTTTGAAGGGCTCCATTCTCGAATTTTCCCTTTTCCTTCGTCTATAAATTATTATCTGTTGATTTCTTTGATTTATATCATCATACACTACTGAAATAGATTACATTGGAAATAAGACCGGCACTGTAAATCTTCGACTTGTTTATGGAAGCCCATTGTTGTACCAAACGGTTAACGCCATTTCGGCGAGCATTAAATCTAAATTCAGACTCAGACAATCACGTAGCTACTTATTCACGATGCACTAACTACGAATGTATGTATGTTCATTTGCATTACATGTCCTGTCTTTCCCGAGGGCTGGATAATCCCATTTACACTATGTTATAGCATATTCTAATTCCAGAGAAACCTGTCGCACACGTGAATGATATTATTTATTTACGACCGTGATGGGCTAGTTTGCAGTTTGCCATTTACTATCGACACAGTTAAACGAAATACATACACGGTTTCATCATCGAATATACGGCCGGGATTTATTTCATTCGATTATTATTATTGGCGCTCTTGTTACTGGTAACAGATTGCTTATCAATTAGCCCAAATGTCTGTAATTTTCGAATTTTTGGCTGGAAATTGTCTCAAACGATTTGGTTCAACTCACTGATCAATAATCCGTGGTCGAAATCGATTCTGCCCGGTTGTCCGTACAGCCGTTAACACGATAACTCTCGAACGGAATGAGCTAGACAGTTGAAATTTTCAGAGTACGTTTGGGAGACAAATATCTCGGCTAAGTTCGTTATTGGGCGAAATCGGACCGATGGTTTCGGAGTTACGAAAAAAATATTTTTTTTTACATTACAAATTTAAAATTGATGCAGTTACATCATAAGAATCCATTGATATCATTTTCAACTCTAACAAGCTAATACTTTCGGAGATATGAGAGCACCAAAGCTCCTGTCCACAGGGCTTTCTCACTTTGTTTTATTATTAGAAGGGGGTCGTGTGGCTTGGTCCACCCCTTCCTAACTGCGACTGATACTATCTTTTTGGCGATCTTGATTCTCGAAACAGAGTGCTTATTTTCAATTACCCTACATATTCAATCCTAATGGACATTGTCAATGGTGTTTGCATACCGGATGACGTCCTTGGGAGCCTTGGCTGTCACGTCGTGAGGTTTTAGAACTGGCCCACCCATATATAAAATTCTTAGGCTTTCCAGTTATGGGCATACGCAAACTAAATGTTCGACAGTTGCCTTTTCCGATCCACAGAGTCTGCATTCTTCGTCTGCTGACTTGCCCAGGCGGTACAAGTAATGGTGCCCTGTCAGCAGTTTCGACCTTATCCGATGATCAGCTCATGGCTGCCTCAAGAGCTTTCTGATATAGAATGCCGAGAAATCCACGAATCTTTTTACCTATGCAAGTCCTGAAGTATTTCTCCAGAGAGCTGTTCTGTTAATTAGCTCCCATTGTGGGACTGCTGCCCTGTAGTGGTATTTTCCAAGCCCACGAAAAGGTTCTGACCCAGCAGTTATTACCCTGGAAGTCCTTTTCACAAGTTCATCAGACTTCGCATTTCCTTCTGAACCACAGTACACTGGCACCCATAGAAGATTTACCTTATTGCCTCTAACCAGTTGCTTTATGCTATTCCGGCTCTCCGAGGAGAGTATGGAACCCTGGATTGGTAATTCCAGATGGCAGTTCCAATTCGTCCAGGACAGTGAGGCCTGGCTGTCCGTTATAATATAGATGTGCGCCCCCTTGAGGTTCCTCTTCAGATACACTTGAATACAAATCAAGAGTGTTAATGTCTCCTGTAATTTAGAGGGCTCATGTCCCAGGGGGACAGAAATCCTCAGTTTTGACCAATTTATCCCAATATATGTGCCCTTATCTGATCCTCCCAATATCTGATTTTGATCCGCCCCTCTACCAAATGCATGACTTATTATTGTCCAATGAATTAACGAGGTCCACCGCACTCTGCCGGTCTCTTATGACCGTTGTAACGGGGTGTAACGAGAATGGAATACGGTTGGCATTACAGCTAAGGGCTTTGCCAAGAGTTTTGGGTCCAGTCAGTACAGTAACCTTGTATACCTACGCAGTAACCAGGTAGGAGTTTCCCACTACAAGAAATTCTTATTGCATCAAGCAGGATACATTTCCTAACTTGTATATCCAAAAGAAGCAGATTAAGTATGAACTCTAGCGCTGCTGTGGGAGAAGCATAGCTATACTCCATTCACTTTTATAAAGTCTCCCGGTTGGCCATGATTAATGTCTATCACGTCTATATCGTCAAGGTCAAAACAATCCGCCGAGACTTTGCCAATTCTACTCTCAACATAATCATAAAGAACAGAACCGAAATCTGCAATAGGAAAACTTAATTCTGACATGTTGAACTCTCGAATGAAATGACTTTGTTTCCTATCACTATATTTTATTAAGGTATAAGAATGACTCGGGTTTCGTAGTACTACCTACTACATTTTGAAACTGGTGTATTTCAAGTTGTGCAACAAGGTATTTTAATGTCTTCTGTATTTCTTGAGAATTTTGAAAAGTGGGGAATTCCATAGGTACGTCTGTTCGTCTTCCTGCGGGTTATTCAGGTACTTTTATTCTTTTTGCGCGCGTGTTCCGCAAGGAACAGCGTGCTATCATTTCGTCACAATGTCTGTATTTTTCGAATTTTTTTTCGAAAATGGTCTCAAACGATTGGGTTCGACTCCCTGATGAAGAATTCGAGGTCAAATTCAATTCTGTCCGTCCGGTCCGGCCGGTCCGGCCGGCCGGTCCGGCCGTTAGCACGATAACTCTCGAACGGAACGACTTAGAGCGTTGAAATTTGCAGGGTAGTTTCGTAGCGTAAATATCTCGGACAAGTTCGTTAACGGGCAAAATCGACCGAGCGGTTTCGGAGTTAAGGCCGTTTTTAATAAAAACGTTTTTTATGAATATTTCCGGAACCGATCACTCGATCTTTTTGAAATTTGGCATCACATTGTAGAATCATGACCTTTATATGCCTGCAAAGTTTTGTGTTGAACGGACGGCCCTAAAGTGGCAAAAAAAAATTTTGAAAATTTGAAAATTTTATTTTCACGATAACTCGAGAAATACTGATCTGATTAAATTGAAACTCAGTAGTTAGATGCAAAAGACCAAAGCAAACACTTTAGCAAAATTTCGTGAAGATCACGTGACATGAAAAAAATAAAAAAATTACTACTATTTTGCGGAATACTTTGCTTTTAATACCGAAACATATGTTATTGAGGTTCATGCTGCCCTTTCCGGGCATTTTCCGTATTGCGCATGCGCAGATGAGAAGTCCTTTAACTGCTGTAGTTTTCGTCAGAGAGGATTGGGGTTTTGGGGTGGCGGATGCTATTCCTCCATAGACTTCAGATCCCTGATGAGGGTCTGCGCATGCGTAGATTAAAGATGCGATATCTTCCGAAACACTAGTGTTGGAGAATCGGAGTTTTTTGTAAGGTGTGTTATTTTGAGAGGACTTTTAGCCGCCAGTAAATTGCGCATGCGCAGAAGAGAAGTGACTGTTTTTGGGTTGGATGGGTTATGTTGGGAGTGCTGAGTCGATATTATGAGGTTTTAAAAGAATATTCATAGCAGTTCAGTGCAAGGACAAGTCAGTTTGGGGGATGTAGCGTTGTTTCCGAGTTAAAGTGTCCGTACTGTGGCCCTGGGGCTAATTTTGAAATTGATGTTACCCCTTACAGGCATTTTTCGTTATGCGCATGAGCAGACCATCAGTGATTTAACTGGTGGTGTTTTCGTCAGAGAGGATTAGGGTTTTGGGGTGGCGGATGCTATTCCTCTATAGAATCCCTTGTTGAGGGTCTGCGCATGCGTGGATTAAAGATGTGATATCTCCTGAACCACTAGTGTTGGAGAATCGGAGTTTTTTGTAAGGTGTGTTATTTTGAGAGGACTTTTAGCCGCGAGTAGATTGCGCATGCGCAGAAGAGAAGTGACTGTTTTTGGGTTGGATGGGTTATGTTGGGAGTGCTGAGTCGATATTATGAGGTTTTAAAAGAATATTCATAGCAATTCAGTGCAAGGAAAAGTTAGTTTGGGGGATGTAGCGTTGTTTCAGAGTTAAAGTGTCCGTACCGTGGCCCTGGGGCTAATATCGAAATGGATGTAACCCCTTACGGGCATTTTTCGTTATGCGCATGAGCAGACCATCAGTGATTTAACTGCTGGTGCTTTCGTCAGAGAGGATTGGGGTTTTGGGGTGGCGGATGCTTTTCCGCTATAGAATCCCCTGGTGAGGGTCTGCGCATGCGTGGATTCAAAAAGCGATATCTCCTGAACCACTAGTGTTGGAGAATCGGAGTTTTTCATGAGGTGTGTAATTTTGGGAGGACTTGCAGCCACGAGTATACTGCGCTTGCGCAGACGAGAAGTGAATGGTTTTGGGTTGTTTGGGTTATGTTGGGAGTAAAGAGCCGATATTGTGAGGTTTTAAAAGAATATTCATGTCAATTCAGTGCACGGACACAAGTCAGTTTGGGGGAAATAGCGTTGTTTCCGATTTGAAATGTCTGTATGGTGGCCCTGAAGCGAATTTATAAATAACTATATTCGGTAGATCTATATTAAAATGCGTTCGGATTTGGAGAAGATGCAATTGCGTCCCTAACGGAGGACCCACAACCGAATTTTTTTCTGATCTACGGTAAAGCTAACAGCCAAACTGTATTGATAGCTATATTTGTTAAAGGAACTTGAAAAAAAAAAAAAGCACTAACGTGAAGTCAGTACTCTTTGGCGCGCGTGTTCACGGTGGCTAATTTGAATTGAATGATTCAAAAATTAACAGTGCTGTATCTAAGCTGCCATCAGGATAGAGTAACAAAGTTGGAAAAGAACACAAGTGACTCTCCTTAGTCGCACAAGCTCCTAGAAGATTTGGGAGGGTCAGTATAATCCTAATCATGTTTATAGCACGCGCGCAAAAGCAGATTGACTTAACAATGAAAGAAAAAGTGTAAAAAGTCAATCTGCTTTGGCGCGCGTGCTATAAACATGATTAGGATTATACTGACCCTCCCAAATCTTCTAGGAGCTTGTGCGACTAAGGAGAGTCACTTGTGTTCTTTTCCAACTTTGTTACTCTATCCTGATGGCAGCTTAGATACAGCACTGTTAATTTTTGAATCATTCAATTCAAATTAGCCACCGTGAACACGCGCGCCAAAGAGTACTGACTTCACGTTAGTGCTTTTTTTTTTTTTTCAAATGAACTATAACAAAGTAACGGAGTACTCTATCCATTATTTTTCAATAAAATTCCAACACTTGATTTCCATACAAGAAAATAGCATAATGGAATCTTCCATCCAGTTTATATACGTGAAATATTTCCAGTAACAACAGAGTAAAAAATGTTCTTCTACAGTCGCCGGGACTGTGGAATTATTAAATTCACATAATATATTCTCAAATTCATTATTTTTCCGAAGTAAATTCACATTGTGAAAATACGTAATTACTACAACTTCTATGTAGAGAGGACAACGTTGCGTAGTTATCTGAGAGGAAAATGACTATAACCTAACATTTTCAAAATATACATGGTGAAATGTGTCAAATTTTCATGGCCAACCGGGAGACTTTATAAATGTGAATGGAGTATAGGCTCCTGTGATATCAACATAGGCAAGGCGTTGCAGTTTTTTGCAAACGACTGCGTGTGGTGGCCTCATCAGTTTTTGTCGCCATGCTGAAGATGAAAAGGTGACAATAGGGCATATTACTGATGTATATAACCACATTGCCATTTCCTGTTTGAGCCTCCATGCCTTCCCAAATAGTCATTCGCATACCAACATAGCCACTGTAGCTTTGGAAAGAATTATGTCTTTGTGTTTTCTCCAGGTGAGTCTATTATTACTCCTAGATATTTGCACTCTCTGGAGAAATTCAGAATCTGGCCATTTAGGACCGAAGCTCTGAGATTCAGATTACTCCTTATAGTGAAGGGAATCAAGGTGGTCTTAGAGGGATTGATGTTAAGCCCTTCTTCCCCACATCACTGCTCGGTGATACTGAGGGTAGCATGTATTCGGCTACTCAGTATGCCTTCATGCTTGCCTCTAACAGTTATCACTATCAGCGTATGCTTGGGCGTTAAAACGGCCCGCCTAAAGTCTTTCCAATGACCAGGCGCCACAACAGAGTGATAGGACCCTACCTTGTGGGTAACCCCTACACATCCGCACATGGGTTTTCTCTCCCAAACTCTGAAAAATATCTATAAAATAAAAATTAATTATTTTGTGATTTGCTTCTGCGTAAGAAACACAGGATATTTGTCAGAAGCAATCAATTGAACAATGTTGCCTAACAAACAACAACGAAACAACATCAACGAAGAAACAACTATATCGTAACGTTTCGGAGTCTATATCAGACTCCTTCGTCAGACGCTTAATGAAAATCGTTAGAATTATTTTGTTGATAGTTATTTTGTGGAATTGAAGAATTGTCACATTGACAGTATTTAAAAAATCATAGCTAACATAGTTTTCCTTCGCATAGAAATTTCCAAGTTCCTTATTCAATAAATTCAGCCAAATATGGTCAATGCCAATTGAGCAATTTGCAAAATTGCTTTCTCTGTTCAATAAAATACAAGTTGACTCCTTAAGTTTCCTTTTCATAAAATCAGGTTCTGTCATTAGAATCTTTGTATTACTCCAATCCATCATGTGATCTCCTTGGATTGTACATACATGTTCTGCTATTTTTGATTTCTGTATGTCTCTATTTCTCAAGTTATTCTTATGCTCTGACTTTCTTACTTCTAGTGGTCTTGATGTTTCTCCTGTGTATGATTTACCACAAATACAAGGAATATTATATACACAGTTTTTTTATTTTTGTTTTTCATTTATTGGTTTTGTTTTCGTTAATAAAGACCTAAAAAACTGTGTATATAATATTCCTGTATTTGTGGTAAATCATACACAGGAGAAACATCAAGACCACTAGAAGTAAGAAAGTCAGAGCATAAGAATAACTTGAGAAATAGAGACATACAGAAATCCAAAATAGCAGAACATGTATGTACAATCCAAGGAGATCACATGATGGATTGGAGTAATACAAAGATTCTAATGACAGAACCTGATTTTATGAAAAGGAAACTTAAGGAGTCAACTTGTATTTTATTGAACAGAGAATGGAATTTTGCAAGTTGCTCAATTGGTATTGACCATATTTGGCTAAATTATTTGAAAAAGGAGTTGGAACTTGGAAATTTTTATCCGAAGTAAAACTATGTTAGCTATGATTTTTTAAATACTGTCAATGTGACAATTCTTGAATTTCACAAAATAACTATCAACAAAATAATTCTAACGACTCCGAAACGTTACGATATAGTTGTTTCTTTGTTGATGTTGTTTCGTTGTTGTTTGTTAGGCAACATTGTTCAATTGATTGCTTCTGACAAATATCCTGTGTTTATTACGCAGAAGCAAATCACAAAATAATTAATTTTTATTTTATAGATATTTTTCAGAGTTCGGGAGAGAAAACCCAGAAAAAAACCTTTCAATAATCAGAATATTTTACGAAAATATTGTTACATGAGAATTCTATATCAACACCGCCTATTATATTTTAAGCAAAATATTAAACGAAAAAGGTTAAGAAGGAACTAATTCAATAGACTAGTTTTTCGATGATCAAGCGCTTCTTCATATCCTCTGTTTTCAGACGTATTTGATTATATGTGTTATGTTTGAGTTTTGGTTGCAGATAGGTATCTTCGTTGTGAGTTCTCTATTTGCAGAAATGCATTGGTCACTCTGCTGTAATTCTTAAGTTTTCAACATAATTTTTGTGTTGACTATAGGAGCCAACTGATAAAGTGAGTGATTTACTATCCATTCATTCATTTTCTGTTCACTAATTTTTGCGCGTGTTCTGGGGAACATGTCTGTAATTTTCGAATTTTTTGCCGAACATGGTCTCAAACGATTAGGTTCGACTCACTGATGAAGAATTCGCTGTCAAATTCGATTATGTTCGGCCGTCGATATCGATCGAAGGGAATAAGCTAGACAGTTGACGGTTAAGATAGTTGATAAGCATAATTCGCCCAACGGTTTCCTAGTAAGTACTGATTTTGTTTTCAAACACAGATTCGATCGAATTGAAACTTGGTAGCTAGTCGTGCAATACCCACACAAAGTGTATGTAAAATTTCGTCAGGATCGTTTGAATAGAAAATAAAAAAAAATATATTTTAATTTTTGTATACCTCACGATAACTTGAGAACAGGAAGTGATAGAGACTCGCAATTTTCAGGGTAGGTTGTTTGGGAATCATGCCCATCAAATTTTGTGTTACTTTCTTCAATAATTCAAAAAAAATCGAATACGAACCAATTCAAACGTGGTAATAAGTTGTAGAATGCCAACGCGCAAATTTTTGCGAAATTTCATGAGGGTCTAATTACTAAAATTGAAAAAATTATGTATCTCAGAAACAAACTCTACAGTCAAGTTCCAAATTTGAATACGATCAGACGTATATTGTTGTAGATCTGAGCAACCTTGGTTGAGTTTAGTAACTTGATGGGTGATCGTTGCCGCGATAACTTATGGACAGAATGAGATAGCAACCTGCAATCTTCAGGGTAGGTAGCTGATCCAAATGGGACAGTTATGTTCGTTGTTGGTCATAATCGGTCAAACGGTTTCGGACTTATACCCAGCTTAAATTGTGTTATTCCTTCAATAAGTAACTCAAAATAGACAAATCCGATCCAATTAAAACTTGGAAGATTGCCGACGCCCTAATTTCTGCAAAATATCATTTCACTAAAAAAAAATTGGTTCAAGCCCTGTGGGCAGGAGCTTTTTGGCGCTCTTGTTCAAACAGACAAATTAAATCTCCGAAAGTATTGGTTTCTCAGAGTTGGGAAATATATCAATGGATTCCTATGATAGAAATGCATCATGAAAGAAATCGAATTTAAAGAAAGTGTCGTTTGAAAAAAATGCTTCAAAAATTATCTTATGAAAAAAAGAGCAATCTACAATGCTTCAATGCCTAAATGCTTCAAAAATTGTCGTTAAATTCATTTATCAAGATTAAATGAGCAATCTGCAATGATTCAACCTCGTGGAATGGGTTGTTGCAACTCACACTCGGTGCGTAGTTTTCACAACACGAAATAGTAAGGAAAGTATCATCGAAATGTCTAGAGCAAGGCTGGAGACAATCATAGCAGATTGTCCATTTATTCCTGATATTTGAGTAGGTAGTGGATTACGAACAAATTATTTTAATAGTTCAAAATATAATAATGAAGTACTATCCTATTTTCATAATTTAAAATTTAATAGTTCATACCACTAACACATTCTTTTCTGTATTATGAACCTTAACTCAAGAAAAAATGATTGATACACAAATGTAGATCCATATTTCAGTATTTTTTTGCTGTTAATATTATGAAGATACTGTATATAGGAACATGTCTCAGTTCTTACGGAAGTAAAAGGTAATATTAAACTCAGTGGTCAACGAACAGTAATTTCTTTTGATGATTCCATTATGATCTCCTTTCCTATTGCCTCCATAAACTACATCAAAAAGGTCTTGTATATATTCACAAATTCAAGAATCGAATTTTTGTTTTGCAAGCGAAAATAACAACTATGATTTGACAATCTCTTATAGCTAGAAAGGATGACATTTATGAATAGTGATCACAGACAGATTCTGATGTGTTCACATTCTGTGAATACATAGAACTTACGATGTATTATTGAAACTTTGAAACATCATCTCCGAAAGGATTAGCTTGTTAGAGTTGGAAATGATAACAATGGATTCTTATGATGAAACTGCATCTTAAAAAAATTAGAAGTCAAAAGTTGTAATGTAAAACGAATATATTTTTTTCGTTACTCCTATTTTGCCCAATAACGAACTCAACCGAGATATTTATCCCTCAAACCCACTCTGAAAATTTCAACTGTCAAGCTCATTCCGTTCGAGAGTTATCGTGTTAACGTCCGGACAGAATCCATTTTGAACACGGATTCTTGATCAGAGAGTCGAACCAAATCGTTAAAGACCATTTTCAGTCAAAAATTCGAAAATTACAGACATTTGGGCAAATTGATAAGCCCTCTGTTCCGAGGAACAAGAGCGCCAAAAATGTCTCCAAAAATTTTATATTTCAGAAACTATTCGCCGAAATCCGCTGAAACTCCGCACATACCTTTTAGCCACCATTTCGCAATCGAGTACCGAATTTCAGCTCTATCGACTTCATATGAGACAATGGAACATGCGAGAATGATTCCCTGACTTCACGTAAGTACTTTTTAAGAATTTTTTAATTTTTACTAGCTCGTGTTAATAAAGCTAAGATTAATCATAGGTCTTTTTTCCTCTTCCGTGCTCAATATTTGATTCTGATTCTGTTCTTTGAATTGAGGGACATTACCTTTGTTTCTCAAGTTTTTGGTTTTTCATAGTGTACAATTGTACATATTGAATTACGAGAGAATTGAACCAATTTTTGATAACCACGCAATTCCGGGTAACGGAACTGAAATCCCATCATGTGTCCTCCGACTTTAACGACATCTATAAATATCATTTTACGTCAGTGATTATTACTGGCCACGACTAACAACTTGAATAATCCGGGGCTGTTCCATAAATTTCCGGCATATTCTTCTGTAAGGGAGAACGACGTGAATTTTAATTAATGAAATGCACATAAACCGGCTCAAAGAGTACCTACCGTGTTAAACCTACATGCAGGAGGTAACAATGGTTGGTACTCCGCTCTTAGCATAATAATCCCCTGGTGGTGGCGATACACGGGATTCCGCTTTCATTATTTCCATTATGTATACATCATAAAATCTGGTGAAATTTTTACACCATTCCGTTGATCCAGAAAATTCCTATTCCTATTCTGTGGCAATTTGCAAGGGTGTACCGCGAAAATGAGGGTTTGTTCTGTGTCACATTCCTTAGTTCACGTTATGAATGTGTTAAGGGAATTCGTCGAGTTTCAACAAATAATATAACAGTAAATTATTAACTTGAATGTGAACTGCTCCGGAAAAATTCCTCTCGTAATTGAAACTCCCTACAATGTTGAGAAAGTACCAGGCACATATACAGGGTCATTCTTTCAAAGGGAAAATAAAAATGATACGTGGATAAAAAAAATGGTTCAAGCACTGACGTGAAGTCAGGAGCTTTTGCGCGTATGTTCTATTGTCCATTCTTCTGTATTGAACACCCTTAATCGAATTTACCAAAGTACATTATGTTGTCAATTCTCTTGTATTGGACACTCTTAATTCGAATTTACCATGGTAAATTCGAATTAAGTGTCCAATACAGGAGAATGGACAATAGAACATACGCGCAAAAGCTCCCGACTTCACGTCAGTGCTTGAACCAATTTTTATTTGTGATTTTTTTGAAATTTTCTACGGGTACGGTTCTTACAAAAAATTTTTTTTCGTCATTTTTTTTTAATTTTCTAGGGGTTCAGTTCTTACAAAATCAAACACTTCTTTATGTTGTTCGTTTGTTTACCTTCGGCGGGCGATGAGGTTATCGTTCGTGTTGATATTGAATTTGAGGTTGGGTCTCAGTGGTACCAATCGACGCTAAATAATTATTTTATTTGAAGGGCCGAATGACTGTTGGCAATATTGTTGCATTATGACAGTCGGACATTTAGTGAGTGCGTCGGTCAGGTGAAGTCGTCCATTTTGTGAACAGTCAACGAAGACAGCATAGGTTAAAAACGTATTTTCGGAACTCTAGTAGAAATATTGGAATCTTCTTAATTGGATATAGTTTCGAAAATCGGGTTAAGAGTGAGAGTTATATTGGTTTGATTGGGAAGGATAACAGATAACCATCACTTGTCTCGAAAGAGGATATAAAAGCCTTTTGCAGATCCGAGTTGAGCACGTGAACGATCTTGGCGGCTTGGTCAGGTATGTGTTGGATGTTTTATTCTCGTCATTTCTAGTGGAAACAATTCAGGTCGTAATTATATTTCTATATCCAGAACATCGCTGTGTGCCTGAAGAATTATTTGGTGGAGGCACGGCCAGATTTGGTATTCGAAGCAAACGTGTGCGAGACAACCCCGAACATCAGGGTATGTACGAATTCTATAACTATTGCATAACAACGAATAAATGTTCTGATTAATATTCTGATACCCGAAATTATTATGTGTTGGGAAAATTCATTTGTTTCTTATCCGAGAGAAGTCACTGATGGTTTCTTTTCTGTCATCAGGGTTTTTGTGGCAGCACGAGTTTTTGTGGCAGCCCGAATTTTTGTGCCAGCACGATTTTTTGTGTCAGGAAGAGAGGGATCTTTATGTCAGGAGGAGTAGCACTGAGGCATTCGAGTATATACAAGGTGGTCCATAAGTAACGCTGTGAGACAGCCAACGCAGGGTTGCAGATCCCGAATATATACAAGGTGGTCAGTAAGCAACGCTGTGGGACAGTTAATCGAGGGTTGCAGACTACGAGTACAGAGAGAAGGAGAACAGTATTGCGAGACCATCGAAGCAATACTACGTTCAGGCATAAGGAATAGCACGCAAGTTATAGAAAACATCGAAACATCTTATACCTGCTATATATATATAACTTGAACATATATTGTCATCAATTGTATAAATTATTGTTGTTGTAAAGCGGAAATTGGGGAAAGATTTGCGTAAATCATACAAGATCATAGATAAGAAACGTGGATGCGCCTGAGCTCAAGCGACGCGTATTTGAATCAGAGAGAAATATCTACGTACAATTTCCGTCACCCTCATTCAGGGTTTCACAGTAGTTATATTTTGTTGAATCTAGAGACCTGGGTTGTAAGCTACTGGAATAAATCGTTTGTTTTTAGCGTGCATATTCTTTTGGTGAATTTAGGAATTATTACATTACGCTGGGGTATCTGGGAGACTTAAATTTACCTGGCGCCCATTTACTAGGTTCCCTTTTTAGAAACCCACTCCCATCTCCACTGGAGCTAGACCGCGGATCCCCGAGTTCTAGTAGCTCCGATCTTAACCACTGCGACTTGGGAACAGTCGCATGTCGTTATAAATTGGCGCCCAACGTGATTTTTGAATTGGAGTAGCTGTATTAGACAAATTTACACCAAAGTTGATGTAAATAGTGGTATTCTAGATGTTTTTTTGAGAACTTGCTGTATCGTGCTTTACATTGTGCAAAATTGACGTAATTTTTTATATAGATTTGATTGTATCGAATAATTGTACAGGTTAGTTGAAAGGTGGTTATTTGATTCGCAAAATGGGAGAATTTAAATTGATTATCAATAGGTTGGATAAAAATCAGTTGATATATGAGTTGGTTATTCGGGGTATGTCAGCTGGTACAGTTGAGCATATGCGCAGTAACTTGGCTTTGTTAGTTAAGCAGGAGAAGAAGAAAGTTAGTTTCATATACCCAGAGCATCCTTTTTCGTTTCAGGATGATAAAGTTGCAATTTCCAACCTGTTAGAACGCTTAGTAAACGAATTTGAAACCTTAGATTTAAATTCACCAAATATAGCGAATAAATTCACCACTGATTTGGTACATGTAATGGGTAGGATAGATAGAAGTGTCCCTGTTAAGGAGGATGAAGTCAGTTGTAAGAGTGAATTCGGCAGGAAAGCAGACAATTTAAAGACAGCATATACATCTAAATTTTTGAAACTTAAAGCATCAGCACCCGATACGTTAGAGGAGAGTAGTGATAATGAAACTGATGATGATAGTGACGAACCTGACAGAGATATACATTTTTCTCCCTTCATGCGACATTCGTCTCCTCCAAGGGGAAATTCTACGGTTATTACATCGGTAATGAAGTCAATTCCAGTCGAAAAATGGAATTTAAAGTTTTCAGGCGATAAAAAGAGTCTATCAGTAAGCGCATTTTTAGAGAGGGTTGAAGAATTGAGGTTAGCCCGAGGTATTTCTAAATCGCAATTACTTGGTAGTGGAATAGATCTTTTCACGGGGGTAGCATTGCATTGGTTCAGGGAAGTTAGGAAATCTACGGCTACATGGGATGATCTGATTACTAAGTTAAGAGAAGATTGGCAACCATCAGATTATGATGATAAATTATGGGATGAAATCAAAAATAGAAAACAAGGTCCTAATGAGGATATTATAAGTTTTATGTCAATAATGTCATCTATGTTTGATCGGTTGTCTCATACTGTCAAAGAAAAAGACAAATTAAAAATCGTTAGGAAAAATTTGCATCCTTATTATTTAGATCGGGTCAACCTAAGTAAAATCAATACATGGTCTGAATTAAAATCAGCTTGTCGGCAGATTGAAGATCAGAAGCGATTGGTAGAGTCATATTCAGTACCTTCCAGAAAGGGTTGTTTAGAACCGGATTTAGCCTATATTGATACATTGCCTTCCACGTCCACCAACGATGGCACCGACCCTATCGTACGGACAGAGCCAACCACATATGGTGGATTCGCAAAAATAAAATGTTATAACTGTGGCATGGCAGGCCATAAAATTAGGGGTTGTCTCAAGCCGAGAATTTTAAAATGTTACCGTTGTTCAAGGGAAGGGTTCACTACTAAAACTTGCCCATCTTGTAATTCTGGTCGTGGACGCAATCCTTCGGGAAACGGGGGGAATCGTCACTGACCTGTCGCAACAGTGACGATGCTTTTGGCGACCCATATTCTTCATGTAACACCGTTGATAGCTATAAAGAGGAAAATACTCAACCGTCATTCATACCAGTATTGAGTTATTTAGCAAGCCAGGCGGAAGGGGATAATAGACCCCATCTTAAGGTGGAAATTTTGGGAAAATGTTTCTTGGGTTTACTGGACTCTGGTTCTTGCAGATCAATAATGGGAAAACCGGGATGGAATATTATTAAGAATATGGGAATATCTATCCGAACCTCTAATACCAAGTACTGTAGAGTGGCGAATGGAAATTTATGTACCGTCCTGGGAAGTTGTGACCTACCGGTAAAGTTTAAAAATAAAGTGGTACTCGTAGAAATGTTAGTAATACCAGAACTCCCACAGACTTTAATTTTGGGTTGGGATTACTGGAATTTGATAGGACTGATTCCATCGTTTAACGAGTGGCAATTCTGTAAGAATGATATGGACGTTAATTGTGTGGATGTAGTACAAGGTGAGGAAATTTTGGATCAAAAACAGAGAGAAATCCTAGAATCGATAGTTGAGGAAAATTTTAGGTCTATGGGGGAAGGATTAGGATGTTATCAGTTCGGTTGTGTGGATATTAAGATCGATCCGGATTGTGAACCGATAAAGCAGCGGTACTATAGGGTGTCTCCGGTAATGCAACAACATATAGACCGGGAATTGGAAGAAATGTTGAAATTGGGAGTAGTTGAAAAGTCGGAAAGTCCATGGGCATCACCGATTGTATTGGTCAGGAAAAAGGCGGGATACAGGTTTTGCGTTGATTTCAGGAAAGTAAATTCTGTGACGAGGAAGGATAGTTACCCTCTCCCGATGGTATCCGATACATTAGATAAATTAAGAAATGCGAAATATTGTTCGACAATAGATATCAAGAGCGCATATTGGCAGGTACCCCTTTCAGAGTCATCGAAACAATACACCGCCTTCACTGTCCCAAATCGTGGTTTGTTCCAGTTTACTAGACTGCCATTCGGATTAGTGACTAGTGGGTCAAAATTCCAACGCATAATGGATGGAGTGCTCGGGGCTGATCTTGAACCTTACGTATTCGTATACTTAGACGATATAGTGATCATTTCAGAAACTTTCCAACATCACTTGGAAATATTAGGGGAAATATTTCGTCGTGTTAGGAAAGCAGGGTTCACTTTAAGTAGGGAGAAATGCGAATTTTGCAAGCCACAACTTAAATATCTGGGATATGTGATTGATAGGTACGGATTACATGTAGACCCCGAAAAAATTAATGCTATGCTTTCATTACCAACACCTACCAATGTCAAAGAAATTCGCAGAGTCGTGGGTACTCTATCTTGGTATAGACGTTTTGTCCCAAATTTTAGTGACCTTATTTCACCTCTCACCTTTTTGCTCCAGAAGAATGTAAAATTTAGATGGAATCCCGAATGCGAGGAGGCCTTTCGGAAAATAAAGCAGTGTTTGGTTTCTGCTCCGGTGTTGAGTTGTCCGAATTACGAGCAACCTTTCCAAATTCAGACTGACGCTTCCGGCTTTGGAATAGCCGCGGTATTATCACAACCTCAACTCGATGGGGGAGAAAAGGTTATAGCATATATGAGTAAGTCTTTGACGAAACCCGAACGAAACTACTCTACTACGGAAAGGGAATGCTTGGCAGTAGTATGGGCAATTGAAAAGCTTAGGCCATATATCGAGGGTATCCCATTCACGGTTATTACGGACCATCATTCGTTGATTTGGCTTCATAATCTGAAGGATCCTGCGGGTAGATTGGCGAGATGGAGCGTTAAACTCCAACAATATGATTTTAAGATTGTGCATAGAAAGGGAAAGGAACATGTTGTACCGGATATGTTATCTAGAGCCGTTCCTATGATAGATACGATACAGGTGGATAATGAAGTCGAGGTAACTGATAGGTGGTATAAGGAGATGTTCAGTAAGGTTTCAAATAAACCTGCGAAATATCCCCAGTGGAGGATTTCAGTGGATGGTGGGACTTTGTTTAAATACGTAAAGCACGATTATTCGGATTTAGCTTCGGGATCTGACGAATGGAAAATAGTATTACCCAAATCGGAACGTAGGAGGGTGATTTCTAGTTCTCATGACCCACCATTAGCTGGTCACCCTGGTGTATACAAGACGTATTATCGTGTTCGGGAGAAGTATTACTGGCCTAAAATGAAACAGGACATCGCTAAGTATGTGAGGAAGTGCGCTATATGTGGTGCTCATAAAGTTCCAAACCAGACACCGGCTGATAAAATGGCATCTCACCCTAAACCGAACTTACCATGGGAAATGATTTCTATAGATCTTATGGGACCATATCCTAGGTCGAAGAGTGGCTTCACGTTTATATTAGTGATCACCGATTATTTGACTAAATTCCCAATAATTGTTCCGTTGAGAAAGGCGACGGCCGTGAATGTAATTAAGGTTTTGGAGAATTCAGTTTTCCTAATGTTTGGGGTTCCGAGAATAATTATAGCCGACAATGGCGTACAATTTTCGGGAAATAAATTCAGACAGTTTCTTGAGGAATATAGGGTGAAGAAAAAATTCTGTGCCCTTTATCATCCCAGGTCGAACCCAACCGAACGTATGAATCGTTCCTTGAAAACTATGATTAGAATGTATGTGTCGGACAATCATAAGGATTGGGATAAACATCTAACCGAAATTTCTTGTGCAATACGAACCGCGAAACATGAAACGATGAAGGTAACCCCATTTTTCGCTAATTTCGGGAGATCTTTCAAAGGTTCTGGAGAGGATTATGACCATGATTTAAGAGATAGCTCGGAACCTATAGATTTCAAAACTCGAAATATTGCCTTTCAACGAGTTTGGGATGATATCAAGAAAAGGTTAGAAAAGGCCAACAATAAGGCGGTTCACGACTATAATTTAAGGCGTCGGTATGTAGAATTTCTACCGAATGAACTAGTATGGCGTAAAAACTTTGTATTATCGGATGCCTCGAAAAATCTGGTGGGGAAACTTACTCCTCGTTATATAGGGCCATTTAGGGTTAGTCGTAGAATCTCGCCTTGGATGTACGAACTTAAAGATGACAAAGATAATATGAGGGGAGTATGGCATATCAAAGATCTGAAGGCCTGTGAATTGCCGGAAGGATAAATAGGATATGTTTATTTTGAAATAGGAAATTTTTGGAGAATGATTGGCATTTAGTGAATCGGATATATTTGTGAATCGGGTGAATTTTTTTGATTGGTTGCCAGTTTTGTTTTTGTTTTTGATTGCCGATTGATCGAGAGTGAAAGAGCGAGCACTTGGGTGCTGCCTTGACTATTTTGTGGGTGGTCGTCTGCGTGATCCCGAGTGAGTTTTCAGTGTGAGATCGACTTTAACGTTTTTTTTTTATATTCAAAATTCCATATTGTTGAGCAGACGAGGTGGAAGCTGAACATCTAGCCCCACGCACTGTTCAACTGGTAAGCGACCATTTCCTTACCAATTTCTGGCCTTAAATTATATTTTTTTGTGTGGCCGGTCCCATGTTGATTTCTACATTCGCGGATCATTGCTGGCGGTCATCCCTGAATAGGTTTTGGGGTGGTACCGGGTTGCTTGCGTGTGGGCGAATGAAGGCTATAGGCTATGGTTGATGGAGGCTGAAACCCGAAACTCACCACCTATAGACCTGATGCACATCCGGGTTAGCACAGGCGTCCTGGACTATACCGGGAGCTAGGGGGGTCTGACTTGGCTGTCTTCGATGACAGGGATGCGACGGTACGGCACTCGTTCTTTGGGGGAACCACTTGCCAGGCTTGGGATGGTGACCGGCTAACCTTGCCGCTAGTGTGGGGGGGTTCCTGCTCGTCTGTGGTGACCTCGTCGTATCTTGCCTTGTCTGGGCAGCTTCTGGCTGTGGTGTGGCTCAGGGCCGGCGAGTCCCTCCACAAGGGTTAGGCCCTTGGGACCGGATGTTGCCAGTCGTGGGGCTAACTGGTGAGAGTCGATGAATGAAAGGAATGAGTGTTGATGTGTATGATGGAGTATGAACTGAAATTGTAATGGCTGGAATTGGAATGGAAGAGGTGTAGTTTTTTTTATGGTTGCTCTTGGTACCTGTCCACGCTCGATGACCCGAACTCTTTGGTTTTCTTTTTTTGCTAAGTATTTTAAATCCATAAGTAAAATTTACTAGGTAAATTTTTTTAGGCAAGGGGGGATTTTGTAACGTTCGTTTGTTTACCTTCGGCGGGCGATGAGGTTATCGTTCGTGTTGATATTGAATTTGAGGTTGGGTCTCAGTGGTACCAATCGACGCTAAATAATTATTTTATTTGAAGGGCCGAATGACTGTTGGCAATATTGTTGCATTATGACAGTCGGACATTTAGTGAGTGCGTCGGTCAGGTGAAGTCGTCCATTTTGTGAACAGTCAACGAAGACAGCATAGGTTAAAAACGTATTTTCGGAACTCTAGTAGAAATATTGGAATCTTCTTAATTGGATATAGTTTCGAAAATCGGGTTAAGAGTGAGAGTTATATTAGTTTGATTGGGAAGGATAACAGATAACCATCACTTGTCTCGAAAGAGGATATAAAAGCCTTTTGCAGATCCGAGTTGAGCACGTGAACGATCTTGGCGGCTTGGTCAGGTATGTGTTGGATGTTTTATTCTCGTCATTTCTAGTGGAAACAATTCAGGTCGTAATTATATTTCTATATCCAGAACATCGCTGTGTGCCTGAAGAATTATTTGGTGGAGGCACGGCCAGATTTGGTATTCGAAGCAAACGTGTGCGAGACAACCCCGAACATCAGGGTATGTACGAATTCTATAACTATTGCATAACAACGAATAAATGTTCTGATTAATATTCTGATACCCGAAATTATTATGTGTTGGGAAAATTCATTTGTTTCTTATCCGAGAGAAGTCACTGATGGTTTCTTTTCTGTCATCAGGGTTTTTGTGGCAGCACGAGTTTTTGTGGCAGCCCGAATTTTTGTGCCAGCACGATTTTTTGTGTCAGGAAGAGAGGGATCTTTATGTCAGGAGGAGTAGCACTGAGGCATTCGAGTATATACAAGGTGGTCCATAAGTAACGCTGTGAGACAGCCAACGCAGGGTTGCAGATCCCGAATATATACAAGGTGGTCAGTAAGCAACGCTGTGGGACAGTTAATCGAGGGTTGCAGACTACGAGTACAGAGAGAAGGAGAACAGTATTGCGAGACCATCGAAGCAATACTACGTTCAGGCATAAGGAATAGCACGCAAGTTATAGAAAACATCGAAACATCTTATACCTGCTATATATATATAACTTGAACATATATTGTCATCAATTGTATAAATTATTGTTGTTGTAAAGCGGAAATTGGGGAAAGATTTGCGTAAATCATACAAGATCATAGATAAGAAACGTGGATGCGCCTGAGCTCAAGCGACGCGTATTTGAATCAGAGAGAAATATCTACGTACAATTTCCGTCACCCTCATTCAGGGTTTCACAGTAGTTATATTTTGTTGAATCTAGAGACCTGGGTTGTAAGCTACTGGAATAAATCGTTTGTTTTTAGCGTGCATATTCTTTTGGTGAATTTAGGAATTATTACATTACGCTGGGGTATCTGGGAGACTTAAATTTACCTGGCGCCCATTTACTAGGTTCCCTTTTTAGAAACCCACTCCCATCTCCACTGGAGCTAGACCGCGGATCCCCGAGTTCTAGTAGCTCCGATCTTAACCACTGCGACTTGGGAACAGTCGCATGTCGTTATAATTACTAGTTACCAAGCTTCAATTCGATCGAATCTTCATTTTTTGAGTTATCAAGGAAATAATATTCCAGGTGGGTTTAACTCGGAAACCGTTTGACCGATTATGTGAAAAATGAACTTAACTCTCCCATTCGGATACGCAACCTACCCTATCTCCTTTCGTTCGAAAGTTATCGAGGCAACGGTCACCCCATCTACTGAACTCACACAAGGCTGCTCGAATCTCCAACAATATTTAACCGATCGTGTTAAAACTTGAAACTTGGCAGTAGAGTTAGGTTTTGAAGGCTCTTGCAAAATTTCAGCAATTTTAGACGAAAACTTACTGATATATGGAAACTTTTTTTCAATTTTCAATAATTTTTTAAAAATTTCCTACAAATACTATTCTCACGAAATTTTGCAAGAATTTTTGCGTTGGCATTCTACAACTAATAACCATGTTTGAATTCAATCGGTTTTGTAATTTTCGAGTTAATGAGGAACAAAAAACAACCAAATTTCAGATGGCTATAACTCTTAAACCCTTAGGCCGATTATGCTTATAGACAAACTAAAAGCTTAATAATTTTCTAACGATACCATTCTCACAAAAATTCACAAACGTGCTTAGGTTTATATTCTACAACAATTCACCAAGTTTCAATTCGATCGTATCTATATTGGTTGAAAACAAAATTATTACTCGGGAACCATTGGGCCGATTATGCCCATTAACGAACTTGTCCGTCGTATTGAGATGCGCCACCTACCCTGAAAATTTCAAGTCGCTAGCTCTTTCCGTTCTCAAGTTATCGTGGCAACGGCCGGACAGAATCAAATTTGACCTTGAATTCTTCATTGGGGAGTCTAACCGAATCGTTTGAGACTATTTTCGTAAAAAAATTCGAATGTTACAGACATTTGGGCAAAATGATAACGCGATACCATAAAGTACTTTTTTCTAAATATTGACAGTTGTCTACAATTTCCGGTTATACCGGAAGTAGCTGCCTGCTTCCTTATTTTAAATGGCAACCCTCATTTTTGGCGCTCTTTTTCTTCGGAACACAGTACTTATCAATTTGCCCAAATGTCTGTAATTTGAGAGTTTTTGGATGAAATTGGTCTTAAGCGATTTGGTTCTACTCACCGATTAAGAATCTGAGGTCAAAACCGATTCTATCCGGCCGTTAACACGATAACTCTCGAACGGAATGAGCTAGGCAGTTGAAATTTTCAAAGTAGGTTTGGGAGATAAATATCTTAGTTAAGTTCGTAATTGGTCACAGGGAAGGTTTTAGAGTAACGAAAAAAACAAATTTGTTTACAGTACAATTTCAAATTCAATTATATGAGATGCAGTCTCATCATAAGAATCATAAGATTTTTCAAAATTTGTATATTAAAGGCAATTCTATGATTCCACAGATTTTATTTATTTATTATTTCTGGTTCTATTCAAAATTCTTAACTCGTGATATAAAATATGTACCTCCTGTTCTGGAAAACAAAGTATTATATTGAATGCAAAATGACCAATGAAATAACCTCAGCAATAGCAGAATTATGAGGATTCTAGGATATTATAATTTTTGGTTGATAATATAATGCCCTTGGATAATCCATATGATGATGGAAGTATACAGGGTGTCAATTTGAAAACTTGCCAGACCAATTATGTCACGATAGGGATGTTTGGAGAGAAAATTCCGGAACAGGTCAATTTTTATTCGGAGGGTGACATATTTTGAACACAATTGTAAGCCAAATTCTTTACAAGCCTAGGCGTAAGGGTTGTCACCCAAAAATTCCTAATATGGAATAGAGAGTACGCTATACCTCAATTGAAAGACAGCTTGTCTCCCTACATGAATACTACAGTTTGCTAATTTGTATTGTCCTTGAAGTAGTTACAGCCGTTACAGGGTGTTCATACTTAGAGTTCTAATCAAATGAGATGCTCGAAAAGATTTCCATTACTAGCCAAACAATAATCCAGTCTGTTCTCAAATGTTTGTATGTCCCCCCTGAATAAAATTGACCTATTATGGCATTTTCTCTCAAAGCATCCCTGTCGTATCATAATTGGCCTGGCAAGTTTTCAAATGACACCTGGTATACTTTGGTAAGTTAATCAAATTGGGTTCAGAATATCTCGAGTAAAAACAAAACTGGAATATTGGCCAAGTTACAATAATTGATATAATATAATTTTTAGAGTAGATTTGAGGTATCAATATATCGGATAAGTTTGTTATTCGGTAGAGTCGGTCAGGTGGTTTCGGATTAAAGATTTTTGGCACTCTTATTTTTTTAAATGACACTTTTTGGCGCTGTTGCTCCTCGGAACAGAGTGCTTATGAATTTGCCCAAATGTCTGTAATTTTCGAATTTTTGGCTGAAAACGGTCTTAAACGATTTGGTCGACTCACTGATCAAGAATTCGTGGTCGAAATCAATTCTGTCCGGCCGGCCGTAAGTCCGGCCATTAACACGATAACTCTCGAACGTAAGGAGTTAGAGGATTTAAATATGCAGGGTAGGTTTGGAGCCTAAATATCCCGGACGAGTTCGTTAACGGGCGAAATCCACCAAGCGGTTTCGGAGTTATGGCCGTTTTTAGCGAAAACATTTTCTATGAATATTTCCGAAACCGCTCACTGGATCTGTCTGAAATTTGGCATCAAATTGTAGAATAGTGACCTTTATATGCGTGCGAAGTTTTGTATCGTTCAAGTTGCCGTAAAGTGTAAAAAAAAAATTTATTTTTAAATTCTGCTTCTACAATAACTCTCGAACAGTAGGTTTGGGAGATAAATATCTCGGTGAAGTTCGTTATTGGGTTTCGGAGTAAGGAAAAACATTTTTTTTTCACATAACAAATTAGGATGCAGTTTCACCATAAAAACCTATTGATATAATTTTAAACTCTAGCAAGCTAATACTTTCGGACATATGATTTTTCGAAATTTCAATAATGAATCGTACTTCTATGTTTTCACAGAATGCTGTAGCTACACTCAATTATTCTATTTATGAATTATTATACGATCTATGTTCTTACATGTCATCTCATTTAACTATGACAGATAAATGTAAAAATTATTTCTGGTTCGTTATTCTTGATATAAAATACACCTCGTGTTCTAGAAAACAGCATGATTGAATGCAAAATGACCAATTAAATAACCTCAGCTATCGTAGAATTATGACGATGATATGATATTATATTTTTGAGATGATAATGTAATGTCCATGGATAATCCATATGATTATGAAAATATATTCTTTGGTAAGATACATAATCGAATTGGGTTCAGCATATCTCCAGTAAAAACAAAACTGCAATATTGTTTAAGTTTTAATTGATATAATATAATTTTCAGAGTAGATTTCAGGAATGAATATCTCGGATAAGTTCGTTATTGGGGAAAATCGGTCTGTTCGAATTTAATTTCTTTCAGGATGTAGTTCTATCATAAGAATCCTTTGATATCATTCCCAGATACCAATAATTTCGGAGATATGATCTGTCAAAGTTAGAACAAGCGCGCCAAAGCTCCTGTCCACAGGGTTTGATCCATATTTTTTTTAGTTAAATTTTTTTTATGATGCAGTTCTATAATAAGAATCTTGATATCATTCCCAACTCTGAGCAACCAATATGATGCCTATATGATTTGTCAAAGTTTGAACAAGATGACGCATTTCGTTGACACAGCGACTTCATCAGAATTCAGCATGATGTAGTCTGATAACGTCGCTGTCTCGACAGTGTAACTGATATTTTTGGCGCTCTCGTTCCTCGGAACAGAGTGCTTATCAATTTGTCCAAATGTCTGTAATTTTCGAATTTTTGGCTGAAAATGGTCTCAAACGATTTGGTTTGACTCACTGATCAAGAATCCGTGGTCGAGATCGATTCTGTCCGGCCATCCGTTAACACGATAACTCTCGAACGAAAGGAATGAGACGATTGAAATTTGCAGGGTAGTTTTGGAGCGAAAATATCTCGGACGAGTTCGTTAACGGGCGAAATCCACCAAGCGGTTTCGGAGTTATGTCTGTTTTTAGTAAAAACATTTTTTATGAATATTTCCGAAACCGATCACTCCACCTATCTGGAATTTAGCATCAGATTGTAGTATAATGACCATTATACGCATGCGAAGTTTTGTATTGATCAGATTGCCGTGAAGTGACAAAAAAAAATTAATTTTAAAATTTTTTTCCTCAATAACTCTCGAACAGAATGAGGTAGGCAGTTGAAATTTTTAGAGTAGATTTGAGAGATAAATATCTCGTTTGAGTTCGTTATTGGGCAAAATAGGCCAAATGGTTTCGCAGTATTGAAAAAAAAATTTTTTAACTTACAAATTTCAAATTCAATTTTTTTCAAGATGTGGTGTCTCCATAAAAAATGGGTTCAAGCCCTGTGGACAGGAGCTTTCTGGCGCTCTAGTTCAAACAGACAAATTATATCTGGTATTGGTTTCTCAGAGTTGGGAATTATATCAATGTGATAGAACTGCATCATAAATTAAATTCAATTCAAATAATAGTTTATTTATCAAGATTAAATGAGCAATCATGAGAATGATAACTGCACCACATTTTCAATTTTTTTTTACACTTTGCGGTAATCTGGTCAATACAAAACTTCACATGCGTATAAAGGTCATGATTCTACTGTCTTCTACAGTCTGGTGCTAAATTTCAGATAGATCGAGTGATCGGTTTCGGAAATATTCATAAAAAATATTTTTACTAAAATCGGCCATAACTCCGAAACCCCTTGATGGTTAACGCCCATTAACGAACTTGTCCGAGATATTTACGCTCCAAAACCACCTTGCAATTTTCAATCCGCTAACTCCTTTCATTCGAGAGTTATCGTGCCTACGGCCGGTCGGCCGGCCGGACAGAATCGATTTCGCACTCGGATTCTTGATCAGTGAGTCGAACCAAATCATTTGAGACCATTTTCAGCCAAAAATTCCAAAATTACAGACACTTGGGCAAATTGATAAGCACTCTGTTCCGAGGAACTAGAGCGCCAAAAAAACAAGTTTCGTATGACAATTGCCCAAAACAGGTTTAAAGTACCTACAAATAGTAGGTATTCCATAAAACATGTATAAAAGAAGATAAATAATAATAAATTACCTTGTAATCGATAAAAAATTTCCTGATCTACGTTCACAAAATTTTCTCCTCTCTCGAACTACAGAATTATGCTTTCAATATTTACGTAATATTTTCAAACATTTTCGGGTGAGGTCCCCGTTGCATCGCTAAAATACGAGTATTTCAACCCCAATATTCTTGTAGTTACAATATTCCCTTCTGTCAAGTTGACTTTATGACAATTCATACATAGAATATACATAGAATAATTATATCAATCTGTGAAATACGATTTACATTGAAATTTTGAAAAATCATATCTCCGAAAGTATTAGCTTGTTAGAGTTAAAAATGATATGAATGGATTCTTATGATAAAACAGCTTATTAAAAAAAATTTTATTTGGAATTTGTTTTGTAAAAAAAAAAATTTTTTTTATTACTCCGAAACCTTCTGTCCGATTTTGCCCAGTAACGAACTTAGCCGAGATATTCATCCCCTAAACCTACTCTGAAAATTTCAACTCTCTAGCTCATTCCGTTCGAGAGTTATCGTGCCTACGGCCGGCCGGACCGGCCGGCCGGACAGAATGAATTTCGACCACGGATTCTTGATCAGTGAGTGGAACCAAATCGTTTAAGACCATTTTCATCGAAATATTCGAAAATTACAGACGTTTGGGCAAATTGATAAGCACTCAGTTCCGTGGAACTAAAGCGCCAAAAACACATAATGCTATAATTATTCTATCTATGAATAATTATATGATCTGTGTTCATACTCGTACATGTCATCCTGTTCTATTAGAGAGTCAAATTCATTTCAGCTATTTTAATTTGATTTCTTTCATGGTCCTCATTCTCTGATTGCTCATTTAATCTCGATAAATAACAACAAATCTTGTCAAACATTGAACAAGAGCGCCAAAGCTCCTGTCCACAGGGCTTGAACCAATATTTTGATTTAAGTAATACTGATTTGAAGTGAAAGCCACAAGCTCCCAACTTTTGTGATGCTGATTCGTTTTGAAAGGGTTGTGAAAGAGTCTACCTCTTGTCGAAAATAAGACTCGCCTCCGAACACAGCCTGTAATACAATGAGTAGTGATTTCACAACAAATTATATTAACTCGCCAAAATCTTCAATGAATGACACTCGCACAGTATCTATGTTCCGAAAGCCCGAAGACCCATCTCCGCCTTTGCCGTCTGTGTCAAGTGAGGAGGCCGGAGATCAGTGGCGTAAGGCCTTACAATATCGAGGGCTTGAATTCCAGATAACTCAGCAGCCAAAGAGACTCAATATCGTCGAGTTGGCCGGATCGGGATACAGTCAACCGGCGCGATGTCTGCATCGGTTCGTCTCAAGTATCCGAATACCTCAGTTCGAAACCCTCCTGACTCCTTCTCGTCTGCCCGACGAGCTTAAATTGAGTTATACTCGAGTTTAAATTCCGGCTTCGCGCTACGAAAGTGTTGAACGTGGGAGAAAATAGAAATAAGTCTTCCGAGGGCCAAACTTGAATGGAAATTTCGGGTGCAAATTACGCGTGGATAGTTTTAGTCGTTGGGGATTACGACGCGAGGGGTTAATTTGCTGGGAACTATGTGTATACTGTTGTGGGAAGTCATTGGGAATTCATGGGAAGTCATTGGGAATTCATAGGAAATCACCGGAAATAGTTGTAAAATTATGTGAACTCCAACTGAGAAAACATGTTTTCGGCGCTCTTGTTCCTTGGAGAGCCTTGGAGTGCTTATCCTTTTGCCCAAATGTCTGTAATTTTCGAATATTTGGCTGAAAATTGTCTTAATCGATTTGGTTCGACTCACTGCTCAAGAATCCATGGTCAAAATCGATTCTGTCCAGCCGGCCGTCTGTGAGGCCGTCCGTCCAATCTTGCAATCTTGTTCAAACTTTGACAAATCACAACTCCGAATGTTTTGGTTTCTCCGAGTTGGGAATGATATCAATGGATTCTTATTTAATTCATTTCCTTTTATGATGCAGTTCTATCATATGATTCCATTGATATCATACCCCACTCTGAGAAACCAATACTTTCGGAGATATAATTGGTCAAAGTTCGAACAAGAGCGCCAAAGCTCATGTCCACAGGGCTTCCCCACATTTTTGGTATTCACACTCTACCTTTTCTGTCCGGCCGTAACCTCGATAAATTTGGAACGGAATGAGCTAGACCGTTGAAATATTCAGAGTAGGTTTGGGTGATAAATATCTCGGATAAGTTCCTTATCAGGCAAAAGCGGCGGTTTCTGCATAAAGAAAAAAAAACATTTTTTTAAATACGATATACGTGATAGGTATGATTTTTCAAAATTTCAATAATTAAACCTAATTTTATGATTTCTTGAATTTATTATCTTTGGGAGATATGATTTTTCAAAATTTCAATAATTAATCGAAATTTTGTGATTTTTTTAATTTTTTTTTTATGATGCTGTGCTATCATGAGAATTCATTGATATCATTCCCAACTCTGAGAAACCAATACTTTCGAAGATATGATTTCTCAAAAATTGAACAAGAGCGCCAAAGCTCCTGTCCACAGGGCTTTCCCACATTGTGAGAAAGACAGGAATATCATCAACAAAAAGTACAAACTACTTAAGAAACAGGAAACTTTGTGATATGTTATTGAGTATTTTAGAGATAACATTTTATAATAACGGGTAAGTAATGCCGCAAAAGGAGCAGAGAAAAATCATTAAACCTTCCCACTCATATATATTACTCCGCATGATCTATATTTCTATATTTTATAATAACGTTTCTAGCAACAATATTTTTTTCGTATAATATATTTTTATTAGTTAGTAGCAAAGGTGTCGATTATTTATTTATTACATTTTTGGCGCTCTAGTTCCTCGGAACTGAGTGCTTATCAATTTGCCCAAATGTCTGTAATTTTCGAATATTTCGATGAAAATGATCTTAAACGATTTGGTTCGACTCACTGATCAAGAATCCGTGGTCGAAATTCATTCTGTCCGGCCGGTCCGGCCGGCTGGTCCGGCCGGCCGTAGGCACGATAACTCTCGAACGGAATGAGCTAGAGAGTTGAAATTTTCAGAGTAGGTTCGGGGGATAAATATCACGGCTAAGTTCGTTATTGGGCAAAATCGGACTGATGGTTTCGGAGTAAGAAAAAAAAAATTTTTTTTACGAAACAAATTCCAAATTAAATTTTTTTTAATAAAAAGTTTTATCATAAGAATCCACTCATATCATTTTTAACTCTAACAAGCTAATACTTTCGGAGATATGATTTTTCAAAATTTCAATAATAAATCGTATTTCAACGTTGTCACAGAATGATATTATTCTATGTATGAATATGAATTGTCATAATGTCAAATGATGTTCCTGAGACATTATCTAATCAATCGAAGAATTGTGAGCGAAGTGAGAAAAATCTCAGTTGTTTGCTCCGAAATTAGTTTTTCTCAGAAAATTCTTACATTTCGGAACTGAACATGAAGTAAGAGATCTGAGAGTAGTGAGACTGCTTTTCATCCATAGACATAGATATAACTCTCGAACGGAATGAGGTAGGTAGTTGAAATTTTCAGAGTAGTTTAGGGAGATGAATATCTCGGTTAAGTTCGTTATTGGGCAAAATTGGCCAGATTTAATTTGATTTCTTCCATGGTGCTTTTCTCATTCTCATGATTGCTCATTTAATCTTGATAAATAAACTATTATCTGAATTGAATTTCCTTTAGGATGCAGTTCTATTATATGAATACATTGATATAATTCCCAACTCTGAGAAACCAATACTTTCGGAGAAATAATTTGTCTGTTTGAACTAGAGCGCCAGAAAGCTCCTGTCCACAGGGCTTGAACCCATTTTTGACTCAGAAACCATACAGCAATCTTTTCATTACCTAACGACTCACAACAGACGTTGTCATTCCCAACCATTAGCATTTTTGTTATTAAGGGGGTTCCGAGATCCAGCAAAGATTTTCATTATTATAATGCAATTAAACCCACATGTAAGTGAAATAAATTGACACAAGTCTTATATTTCAATCTTGATGTATTTTCATAATGCGATATGCTGTTGCTCAAATCAGATAAAAATTAATCAAATTTCTCGTTATCTTGTGCCGTTCATTTCTCATGTAATCGCCGAACGATATTTTGTGCTTAACATATATAGCATTTAATTTAATTTAGTTAGCATATATGTTCTAATATGCGAGATCGTTTGGAATGAGTCGAGGTGTAAGTTATAAGGGAACCCTATCAGGCCCAATCTTAACCACCTGGAGACACACTAAAACACACACACAAAATTTCATAAAAATTGGTCAAGACGTTTTTCAGTTTTTACATAGCGATTGGAGTGTCACCTACCGGGTCAAATTGTGAATGAAAACCACCTTGAGACCTACTCCAAGAAACAAAATTTCATTAAGATCTGTTGAGCCGACTTCCTCTAATCCGATTGCAGCGCCACCTACATGGTCCAATTGTGAATTGGAACCATTCTGAGACACACATACACAAAAATGCATCAAAATAGATCAATCCGTTTTCGAGTTCCTATAAACCAATTGCAGCGCCACCTACCTGGCCGAATTGTGAATCTGAACCATCCTAAGAGCGAGGGGTTAATTTTCTGGGAAATATGTGTATTGTGTACACTGTTGTGGGACTGGGAAGTCATGAAAAATCGCGGGAAGTCATGGGAATTCATGGGAAGTCATTGGGAATTCATGGGAATTCATGGGAGTTCATACGAAATTCCTAAAGGGAAGTCATGTGTATACTTTGTTCCCTCGAAATTAACCCCTCACAAGCGTCTCAGTAGCTCGCCATTCACTGATGAGAGAGGTTTAAAAATGTCGCTCAAGCAAAAAAAAAATAGCCAGTGCCATAATCTTAATAAGTGAAAAAGAAGAATCTATCTACGAATGGATAAGGACACTTTTAAATTATTATTGGATAAAGTCACTCCACTGCTAAAAAATCAGGATACACATATGAGAAGAGCTACTAGTGTAGAAGAGAAACTTATTATTACGCTACGCTTTTTAGCAACAGGACGATTTCTATATTCTTCAAAATTCTTTTGGAATATTCTTTGGCTTTAATCATCCATAAACACTTTTTCTTTTTAAATTGTTCGATGAAAGATTAAATAAACTCTTCTGACAGTGCAAAGCGTCGATTTTCAGCCATTGTTGACGTTCTAACACACAAGCGATTTTTAAACGTTTTGCCGACTATCCTGAAGCTAAAACAAACACGTCTGATCTTGGCGTCCGGCGTTTCGTGCTGCTCGGTGAATCGTCAGCGTGGCAGCGGATACACATAAACAGGCGTCTTTTGGGCGATCTGGTTGCTAGTGGTTTCGCTAGCTGCTAGAACGCCGAAAAAGTAGCATGTGTATGGGCCGCATTACATGAAATGCCCGTAGTACCGACCACACGGATAATTCATCTAACCAATCTTCAACCCATATTCGACGTTTCTTGGATTCTCCCTTTTCACTTATTAAGATTATGGCACTGGCTATTTTTTTTTATTGAGCGACATTTTTAAACCTCTCTCGTCAGTGAATGGCGAGCTACTGAGACGCTTGTGTGTGGTTATAATTCCACGAGCGTCTACGACGCTCGTAAAAACGGCAGCCTCCAGACCGCCAAAAAAGTAGCATGTGTATGGGCCGCATAACGTTCGTCTACCGTCCACACGGAGAATTTCCTTACATTACGCGTTACATTACACCCGTCTGGACCCAGCATTAAACTGAAATATCCTGATTACGACTCGTTATAGATGGAGTATAGCAACAGCACTGGTGCAGCTGCAGATGAACAAATGGCAATCCATCGGTGCAAGATTCAAGTAAATTGGCAGTAACTGCTAATAACTCATTGGTATAGAAAGCCCAGATTTATCCCGTCCGTGTTTCACCTGGAGCTCCAGTGGCGTCAAATATTTAGGCCGCAGATAAATACGCAACTGAATGGCAACAGCAGCTGAAACGACATGAGTGCGAAAGAGCGCATTAAGGTCGAATACCGTGACTTATGAACGCGTACGTGGATTGCGAAAAAGAGACGAAAACCTTGTCGGTTTCGAAATCGTTGATTTGTTTGAGAAGGGTTATAGGTAAATAAAAAACAAATGAACAGCAGCACCGTGCCTATTGTCTGTGGACGACGAGTAAGAACTGAAAAACAAAGAGGAAAACAGTTTGATTATTTGTACAACATGGTATGTTGATTTACTGTAATATGACGCTTTTCTTCTATACTGCGACTCACAATGAACCACAGAGGGTGTCATAAAATTAACTCCCCAGCTCTCGGATATGAATGCTACAATAACAAGTTGGAAGAGCACTGTGGCTAGGAGCTTGAGCACCCTTGTTCAAATTTATAGCCAGAGCGGTCACCCATCCAGGTACTGAACTCGCCCAAAGCTGCTTAGCTCCAGGAAAAAAATTATATTCCAAATATGTATTTCCAAGAATATAAATTCGACAGTAAACAGAAGCGTCCAAAAAAACTGGTTGGTTAGAAAATGAATAGTGCTGTGTTTGTGGTGGCGTAAGGTCTCTATTCAAGTACATAATTTCACTGTTGGGTCGAAAATAAACAGTGATTTGTTTGTAGTGGCGTAAGGACACCAATAATTTAAATCATACAATTGTGCATGATATAAAAATATAATACAAATACAATAGTCTATTCCAAGAATAATTTCTATTAAACAAATCAGTCCAATTGTACGGTTGTGCCATGAGAAACTTTGAGTTGACAATTCACAAAAAAACATCAGCATAGAAGTAATTTTAATATCTAATAATATTCAAAAATATTGACGTTTCACGTAATTTTACGAAAATAACCTAAATTCGTTCGATAATCGTTTTCTCGGAGTTATTATTTCAATAGAAATGAAAATAAACGAAAAAGAGCCATATCAGCTCCGAGACTCGACCCCTGACCTTTCTGTCTATAATTTATATTCTATTATTACTATAACAGCCCAATGTTTCAGTCGATAGAGCTATGGTAAGTCTGTACGGATATGCGGTGAAAGGTGTCTTATGAACGTATTTTACGCAATTCGAGTATTGCGTTTTTATATAAATTTGAAATCAATTTATCAAGCGAAACTCTGTTTCAGTAGAGAAGAAAAATAACTGAAGATATTCGTTTCAATTCATCAAAATACGTCCCATATACCATATTTCATTCTCTTTGACCAACGAATGGTTTTAAATATCGATATAGATAGATGTACCTGAATATTTGTTTTCCAACCTCCTCTGAAACTGACAATGATTCTTTCGTTTTGAAAAATTATCGAAGAATCAATGAATAAGCAATAAAAGTTTAATTTTAGAACTTACCGAATTAACATTATACAAATTTCTTCGGGAATTATACCTGGATAACCGAGTGGATAACTGGCAAAATATGTTCTAATGTGTTACTCAACCGATATGTAATAGAATTTTGACATGCTCTTCACGCATCGAATCAAATTCAACTTCGGTCGGCCGCTCGGAAGCACGGAATTAAATATGAACATAGCCAGACTTGATATGACGTCTAAGACATAATGATTCATTAAATTCTCTCCAAGCATGTAAAAAATAAAAAAAAAACTGTTGAAAACTTAAATCGACGAGTGTAATCCAGTAGACCAGTACGTCTCGATAGTTCACAGAAAAAAGTAAATTCTCAAACAAAATATTCCAATATTCTTATTTCTTTATACTTGTTCTGAGAGTTTTTATTCTTATTTGATGAAAAATATTTCAAATTGAAAATTTTCAAATGTTTAAATGTTGATTTTGATTTTCTCAGCGTAAATGTTTACTTCAAGAAAATATTTCTCATTCAAACTTAAAAAACCGTTTTGTTTAAATAATGATAATCTTCATTTCAGAATGTATAGGCTTTTCAGAGTGAATATCCAGTATACTTCGAATGAGACTACAGCACCTTATACTGAGGATACTCCTATACTCAAACTGAGTTTTCCGCAAATTCGATTCAAATATACCATATTTCAATATTGAGACTACTTCATTTCATGCATCATAAAAACAAAATTCGACAACTTGAATAAAACTCATGATATTTATTATATTGTGCAATATGGAATGTTCATTCTAATGATTTTTGTTTAAGTAGAAATAATCTTCAAGTTTCTCTGATTTACTTGATCGGATATCCAGTCGTCCTGTTTAGATTCAAACTGAGTATTTTGCTTTGCATGACAACCAATCTGAAACGGGAGGAACGGACAGGTGCAGGGTTCAGATCAGAACTATCTTTTTAATAGATTCTAAGGTTTTTATTCTCTTTCCGTCTTCCAGCGCGTGTGTTTCTGTTTTCTGAGTTTGCTCTCGTATATCGTTCTCATAAGTCATACTGATAGGTATATCACGGCATTATGCAGGAGAACACTTGGGAGATGGATATAAGTGAAGTACTAAAGGATTGGGGATGTTCTGAATCTGTGATTCAAGTGCTTAAAGGTAAGTCTATAATGTTTTTGCTGGCATACCTTTTGTCATAGATGTAAAATTCAAATTAATTTTCTCAAGCTTGGCCCATACTAAATGACCTTAGAGCATATGATTTAGTGAGTCCTACAAATAGTAATTTATCTATATAAAACGAATGCAACATTATTTTATCATCAGTTTACTATTTCAAATTTTTTACAGATCAACTTGGATTTTCAAAAATCTACCCACCATCCCAGATAGCCTTCCACCTTGAATGGGAATCATTTTTCATCACAGTTCTATAATATAAGATTGACGAAGACAAGAACAATATCGCCCAAAATTTGTACAGGCAGTTATTCGAAAAACCCGATAAGAGTAAGTTCAAAATATTTGACCTTCAACCTAATATTCAATGTTAAATCAACCCGTGATTTCTTTTTAGCTGAATAGCTTCCTCTATAACTTACCTTGCTGAATTATATGCATCCACCAAGGGGAAGAACATTGGAAATTTCTCAATTCTAGTCAGTATTGGGGGAATCATTTTGCATGTTCAGGTGAGTCCAAGAATTTTCTGTTATAACCTTTCTCTTAAAATTCATGTATACAGTGGGCTATCCAATCTGTTTGGTCTAAAACTATTCAACTCTCTCTCTATAAAGTGGATTAACATAACTTTACTTGAGAACATTTTTATTAAATTATTTCTCATAATTTCTTTTGCTTGTTATATTGTTTTCAAAAAAATCGGAAAAGAATTGGATATTTCTACGTATTATATTTGTATAACAAGTAAAAGAAATTATAAAGAATTTATTTTTATTTTCGAAAAATCGAAAATAAAAATTTTTTCGAGCACCTCTAGTTAAGTCCATCCGTGGTATCTATATAATACATATAATTTACCTAATATGCTATGTGTTTTACAATTTTACCTTCTTTATCAGAATTCTGGAGACGTCTAGACGAGAGTGGATGCTTGTATTGAAAGAGCCTATGTCCATAAGCAAACTGTTCAGCCATACTTGGTGGAAGGTGATACGCTTGACAATATAAGAACAACGTACGTTGTATTTGACAAAGTTATGACTTATAATACACTTCGTTTTCAGACATTGTTATATCAAAGTTGAATTATATTATTGATAGCGGTATAGTTTTCTTATGCATACTATTTTTACTTTTATCTATCCGATACCAAGTGCTGTGATTTAAAAGACTGCTAGAATTATTTATGATTTTTTACTGCCTCACATTGTTCAGAGTAAGGAATGTTCTGTTATCTATTTTTAAGGGTACCTAATATATTTATTTCATGCACCAAGAACTGTTATGTCTGATTTAATAAATTTTCGTTTTGTAGATTGATTTGTATTTTTTGGCGCTCTAGTTCCTCGGAACTGAGTGCTTATCAATTTGCCCAAATGTCTGTAATTTTGGAATATTTCGATGAAAATGGCCTTAAACGATTTGGTTCGACTCACTGATCAAGAATCCGTGGTCGGAATTCATTCTGTCCGGCCGGTCCGGCCGGCCGTCCGTAAGCACGATAACTCTCGAACGGAATGAGCTAGAGAGTTGAAATTTTCAGAGTAGGTTTGGGGGATGAATATCTCGGCTAAGTTCGTTATTGGGCAAAATCGGACAGATGGTTTCGGAGTAACAAAAAAAAAATTTTTTTTTACGAAACAAATTCCAAATCAAATTTTTTTTAATAAGCAGTTTTATCATAAGAATCCATTCATATCATTTTCAACTCTAACAAGCTAATACTTTCGGAGATATGGTTTTTTAAAATTTCAATGTAAATCGTATTTCACAGATTGATATAATTATTATTCTATGTATTAATTCTCATAATGTCAACTTGACAGAAGGGAATATTGTAACTTCAAGAATATTGGGGTTGAAATACTCGTATTTTAGCGATGCAACGGGGACCTCACCCGAAAATGTTTGAAAATATTACGTAAATATTGAAAGCATAATTCTGTAGTTTGGTGAACGTAGATCAGGAAATTTTTGATCGATTACAAGGTAATTTATTATCACTTATCTAATAAACTATTATTTGAATTGAATTTCCTTTATGATGCAGTGATATCATATGAATACATTGATATAATTCCCAACTCTGAGAAACCAATACCAGATATAATTTGTCTGTTTGAACTAGAGCGCCAGAAAGCTCCTGTCCACAGGGCTTGAACCCATTTTTCCTCGGAACTGAGTGCTTATCAATATGCCCAAATGTCTGTAATACTGGAATATTTCGATGAAAATGGTCTTAAACGATTTGGTTCGACTCACTGATCAAGAATCCGTGGTCGGAATTCATTCTGTCCGGCCGGTCCGGCCGGCCGGCCGTCCGTAAGCACGATAACTCTCGAACGGAATGAGCTAGAGAGTTGAAATTTTCAGAGTAGGTTTGGGGGATGAATATCTCGGCTAAGTTCGTTATTGGGCAAAATCGGACAGATGGTTTCGGAGTAACAAAAAAAAAAATTTTTTTTTACGAAACAAATTCCAAATCAAATTTTTTTTAATAAGCAGTTTTATCATAAGAATCCATTCATATCATTTTCAACTCTAACAAGCAAATACTTTCGGAGATATGGTTTTTTAAAATTTCAATGTAAATCGTATTTCACAGATTGATATAATTATTATTCTATGTATTAATTCTCATAATGTCAACTTGACAGAAGGGAATATTGCAACTTCAAGAATATTGGGGTTGAAATACTCGTATTTTAGCGATGCAACGGGGACCTCACCCGAAAATGTTTGAAAATATTACGTAAATATTGAAAGCATAATTTTGTAGTTTGGTGAACGTAGATCAGGAAATTTTTGATCGATTACAAGGTAATTTATTATCACTTATCTAATAAACTATTATTTGAATTGAATTTCCTTTATGATGCAGTGATATCATATGAATACATTGATATAATTCCCAACTCTGAGAAACCAATACCAGATATAATTTGTCTGTTTGAAATAGAGCGCCAGAAAGCTCCTGTCCACAGGGCTTGAACCCATTTTTTGTATACCTTCTGATATTTAAAAGTATTTAGAATTATTCGGCAAAATTGTCCAACAAGAAAAAAACTGAAAATAAATATGTTGGCCAGCTGTTGCCAAATCCCAAGGATTCTCGATTGGAGAACTCTATTATATCCATACTTATAATTTCATCATTACCTTTATACCTTTATTTTCAAGATACGAAAATATATTTCTCATCTTCTCTTGAAAATATAGGGTAAAGAGAATGGTGACATTATAGGTAGGTATATTAAACACTCGGGAGAATTTCAATTTGAAAATATGCATAATAATATATTGAATATTATCGTCTTAGAATAAACATATTCAAAATACCAATACAAATATCACGTGCTTTGAAATTAGACAGTCTCTTCACTTCAAAAATATCAGATGCTTGAATTTAAAATAAAACCATCTTACTGTAAGGCTTATTATAATCGGAATGATAGTAGTAAAATACTCACTTCAATTATATGTAAAATTAGAACGACTTATTTCAAGAGTTAATATTCTCAATATAGTCATTCCATATTTTTAATGTCATCCGATGATATTTCTACTTTGAAAATTATATTCTCAATATTATCCTACTAAATTTTCAATGCAATTAAATGCTATACATAATTCTAATCTCCATATGTTGTGATTAAGTAACAATTTTATTTTATTCAAGACTACATTTTTCTGGAATAAGGAGTGAAGTAATCTTTGAATGAGCATTGCAGCATCCTAAAATTGAATAATCATTTGTTACATTGAAGTCAATGGAATTGAGAATGTGATAATCTTCATTGAAATAGATATCGTCTAAGGGATATACAAATCTAACTAAGGCTTGAAATGAAATGTATAGAATTGAAACAAGTATTTTATTTTTTCCGTGTTGGAATATTTCGATATTTCGGCAATATCTTCAACAATATAGATCCGATCGAGCTCAAAAATAGAACTTTAATGTAAAATTAGGTTTTGAAGACTCTCGTTGAATTTCAACGATACCTGGCAGAACAGAACTTAATAAAATATACATTTTTTTACTTTCCAGTCATGCTATCCTTACAAAAATGTGCATAAGTCTTCGTATCGGTATTTTTCAACTAATTACCGAGCTTTATTTCGAACAGATCATTATTTTTCGAGTAATTGGGAAAACATAATTTCAGATAGCTATAACTCTGACACCACACAGTGGTTTTTTCCCATTACCGAACTTAGCCACCGCAATTAGACTCCAAACCTACTCTCTGACTAATTGCGTTCGAGCGTCGGTCGGCCGGCCAGAATCAATTTTGACCTCAGATTCTTCATCAGTGAGTCGAAACTAATCGTTTGAGATCATTCTCGGCCAAAACGATTGCCAGGGGCTATTGAATTAAAGTTTTCTTCTTGTTAATTAAATAGTATATAGTAAATTTCTAAATTCCTTTCAATATACCTATTCTTATTGGTATGGTATCCTCCCTGAATCAGTAAGAGTCTGATTTAAATTCAAAATATTTAAATAAAATATATTGAATGGTATGAAATTTAGTTCATGCATAATTTTATGAGAAAATTTTCAGTTTATCATACCATGACCATATTAAGTGTAAACAACATTTACCTAAACTTTGGTGAATAAATATTATTATCATTAAATATCATTGTTGAATATAATTTTTATATTTCTTTACTAGCATCCACCCACAGCTCCGCCCGTGTGCACATCACCAAGATAAAGCTTCAATAAGATAACTCCGTTGTCGTGAAACTTGACAAGTCATCAAGTGCGTGATACGAGTCATATATCAAACAAACAACACAAGAATATCCTACATAACTTATCAAGATGAAACCCAGCATAACACACATCATAAAAAACTGAGTTACGGCTTATTTATACCAGAAATTAAGTAAACGCTTCTCAACTTCAGACAGTAATCCCTGAACATCTCCCGAACAGCTATACACATGTCATTAATACCCATAAATTCAACAGCTGAGTCTTGTATATGTCAGTCCTCCAGCTATCCGACAAGAGAGCAGCTTTTAACATAGTACACGTCAAGGCTGCTTGGGAATATCGCATGTAAAGACGATGGGAACTATGGTGGTGTAATGCAGATAAATGGGACGTTGAAGGAGAATATCAACAAATAAACTTATTCGGTCTTAACGACTACTGCCGAATGCGAGAGCAGATTTGAGCACACGAAGTTGGCATTGTTCTCGTCAATAAGCCATTTGGAATATTTACACCGGCCATCGCGATTTTCCAAGCACTTCCACTGTTCCGCTATCAACAAAATATACAGTGCGCGTCAAAATTATGGAACAAATTAATTTTCTCAGAAGAAAAATATTTGGCAACAAAATCCTGAAACAGGTCAATTTTTGTTTCACTTTTACCAAATTTTATGCATTTTTGAAGGATTTTTGTTGCACCCTCTGCCATCCCCATCAACCCTCTAAATTTTTTGAATAGGGAAAGTGGGTCATGTGGTACTTTTTTGGCAAGGTCTTTGTATCTTATTTACAGGCGTGCAGTTCAAAGAGGTTTTCAGTATGTGCACTTAGTCATGGCTCATTTACTTTGAGATGATGGTACCTGATGAAATTTGTCACCGAATGAAAGTCGACCATTAGAATTTTGTTCATGCACAACTTTCAACCCCTACGAATCCTTTGATGGAGAAGAAAATTGGGGTGGCGTGAGGGGGTTGAAAGTTGTGCATGAACTAAACTGTAATGGTCGACTTTCATTCGGTGGCGAATTTCATCAGGTACCATCGTCTCAAGGTAAATGAGCCATGACGAAGTGCAGATACTGAAAACCTCTTTGAATTAACTATTTTTCAAAAAAGAACATTTTTTTCTTGAAATGTCTGCACGCCTGTGAAGAAGATACCAAGACCTTGCCAAAAAAGTACCACATGACCCATTTGGCCTATTCAAAAAATTTAGAGGGTTGATGGGGATGGCACAGGGTGCAACAAAAACCCTTCGAAAATGCATAAAAATTTGGTAAAGTGAATCAAAAATTGACCTGTTTCAGGATTTTATTGCCAAATATTTTTCTTCTGAGAAAATGAATTTGTTCCATAATTATGACGCGCACTGTAAAAGCGACACAATTTTTGACGAACAGTAATCAACCTTCAATTTCTCCGATAAGGAACAAAAATTCGTTCACGACTTCTTCGGGTTCTGCATTCGAACTGTCTGAAAGCAAAATCTATACAGTGAGTTCTCTTTCCGAACGATGCAGATCCAGATCTGCCAAATGAAACGCTATGTTTCCAGAAGGATGGACCTCCACCCCATTATTTTCAAGATGTAGGTGATTACCTGAACGAAGTGTTCCCGAACAGGTCGATAGATCGTTGAGGTTTTATTGAATGGCCGGTTAGACTTCTTCTTATGGAGTTATATCAAAAGTTTACCTCAATCGGCCAAACAAGTTCCAAGAATTGGTTAAATAGGTATATAATTAATCTATATTAGATCTAGTCACAATTTAGAAATAAGGGCAAAAATATCCAACCCAACAGAAAAGAAAACGTTAGAGATCGAAAAACAATACGACATAACCGAGCGCAGGACAATAAACTGTCAGGCATGACATCATCAACATCGTTGACTGTCTTCTTGTTCTTCAATTAATTGAACTATACAGTAATACATCGTGCTAATGCCATGGAAATCCGTGATCAGATTCAAGTTATTATCATGGCATTGAACCACCAAATACTCAAGAAACAATTAATTAGATCAACATTATGTTTGAGTTCATGGGATGATGTGTAATTTAGGCAACGCCCCGATGACATAGGTTTTCGATACGATTTGGTTGTAATGATATTATATTCGTCTCGTCGGACAGAATAAGTCAACATCAGTAATCATTAAAGGATACTGTGGGAGGTACACTCATTATTGAAAGGTTTTTTCTGGGTTTTCTCTCCCAAACTCTGAAAAATATCTATAAAATAAAAATTAATTATTTTGTGATTTGCTTCTGCGTAAGAAACACAAGATATTTGTCAGAAGCAATCAATTGAACAATGTTGCCTAACAAACAACAATGAAACAACATCAACGAGAAACAACTATATCGTAACGTTTCGAGTATATATCAGACTCCTTCGTCAGACGCTTAATGAAAATCTTTAGAATTATTTTGTTGATAGTTATTTTGGGACAATTCTTGAATTTCACAAAATAACTATCAACAAAATAATTCTAAAGATTTTCATTAAACGTCTGACGAAGGAGTCTGATATAGACTCCGAAACGTTACGATATGGTTGTTTCTCGTTGATGTTTCGTTGTTGTTTGTTAGGCAACATTGTTCAATTGATTGCTTCTGACAAATATCTTGTGTTTCTTACGCAGAAGCAAATCACAAAATAATTAATTTTTATTTTATAGATATTTTTCAGAGTTTGGGAGAGAAAACCCAGAAAAAAACCTTTCAATAACAGTACTTTAACTTATGATGAATTTAAACTATGTATCATTACTTTTATCGATACAACTTATTGCCGCATTAAGCATATTGAACAGACGTGCTAAAAGAGATCGACGGAAAGAGTTAAACCTTTCGTCAACAAATATATTAAAATGTTAAGGCGCGTCCATACTACATATGCCGCTGTTTGCCAACCGGCGAAATTAAAAAGGGCTACATATACTCCATTAACTTTTTTAAAGTCTCCCGGTTGGCCATGAAATTTCGACACATTTCACCGTGTATATTATAAAAATGTTAGGTTACGCTCATTTTCCTGTCAGATATAACTACGCGACGTTGTCCTCTCTACATACAAGTCGTAGCAATTACGTATTTTTCACGATGTGAATTTTCTTGGGAAAAATAATTAATTTGATGAGATATATTATCTGAATTCATTAATTCCAAAGACCTGGCGACTGTTCAAGAAAATTTTTCATCTGTTGTTACTATGGAAAATATTTCACGTATATAAACTGGTTGGAAGATTCAGTTAAATGCTATTTTCTTGCACGGGAATCAAGTGTTGACATTTTAATGAAAAATAATGGATACAGTAGTCTTTGTGATAGTTCATTTGAAAAAGAATAAAAAGTACCTGAATATCCAGGAAGAACTTCTAAACGAAAATACGTACCTATGGAATTCCCACTCTTGGAAATTCTCAAGAAATACCTAAGCCTACAGAAGACATTTAAATACCTTGTTGCACAACTTGAAATACACCAGTTTAAAAATGTAGTAGTCACTATTAAACCTTCATGAAATATAGTGATATGATAGGAAAGCAAGTATGTAATTTCATTCGAGAGGTCAGCATGTCCTAAGACAGAATGAAGTTTTCCTATTGCATATTTCAGTTCTGTATAGCACTTCCTGATGTGTCTCTGGTTCTTCAAAACTGCTTTTGGCATTTTCAATTTCAAAGCGAAGCGTTCTTTATTATTCGAAAATAATGATATGAGATAATATCTTGCTGGAATATCTAAGATGGAACATTATGTTGATTGTTGAGAGTAGAAATTGGCAACGTCTCAGATAATTGTTTTGACATTGACGATATTTCAGAAGTGCCAACCTGCATTTGTTTTAGTTACAAAAACGTGATAGACCTAAATCATGGCCAACCGGGAGACTTTATAAAAGTGAATGGAGTATATGTGGTGGCATTGATTTGTTTAGTCACAACTGAAGCCACGCTAGGCCAGTGGTTGACACTTCCTCAACATCCGTTCTCATTGGCTTCCTTTGAAGGAGACCGACACTTGAGCGATTTTCATTGGCAGACGACTGGCTTATTGACACGTGCCAGCGGTCACGTCTAGAACGTATCAGCTTTGAAAAAGTATCGGCTTTGGCTATAGGATAGTGAGAAATCAACGAATATTTTGTCTGTGCAAGTCATGGAGTATTTCTCTAAAGAGCTATTATGTTATTTAGCTCCCACTGTTGGACCGCTGCCCTGTAGTGGACTGTTCCCATCCCACAAAAAGGTTCTGGTTCAGCAGCGTTATCCTGAAGGCCCTTTTCGCAAGTTCATCTGCCTTCTCATTTCCTTCGATACCACAGTGCCCTGGCACCCATACAGGAGGTACCTTATTGCATCTAGCCAGTTGCTTTATGGTATTCAAGCAGTTGCAGGACAGTAGGGAACCTTGGATGGGGGTGCGTTCCCTTGAGGTTGCTCTGCATGCACTCTTGAGCATAAATGTATACAGCTAGTGTCACTGCCTATAAAATAGAAGGCTCATGTCTCATATCAGCAGTTTCGGACCATATACCCCAATACCTGCATCTGATTTTAATCTATCCGTGTACCAAATAGATTACTTTTTGTCCAAACGATTAACGAGGTCCACCGGTCTCTTATGACCGGTGCAAAGGATGTTTCGAAATCGAATATGGTTGGAATTATATGTGAGGGATTTGCCAAGAGGTCCATTTGATCCAGTGTCCTCATATGTCCTACCCAGTTACCAGGTAGGAGTTTCCCACTACGAGAAATTATTATTGCATCCAGCAGGTTACATTTCCTTAAAGCCGCTATACACTATGCAATATTGGTGCAATACAAGAGCAATGCAATGTGAAATGACCCAATGGCGCATGCGTGACGGCAATTTTCTGATCAGCTGATGCAACTTTTAAAATTAGAGCCGGGGCTATTTTTCATGCAATTATTTGGCAATTCTGGTTTGTTTTTTAGTGGCTTTAATGGAAGCCAACATGAATATGATATGATAAAATTCACTAGGTGTCTGACTTAACCTAACATTCGAAACTTTTTTTCAGCTCTATCTATTTTCATCAATTTTATATGGTTGGAATTTCTTTTCATCACACGATGAAATAAGCATGAAGGTATGGGTTCTCAAGTATGTTTAGTCTACAGAAACAGAACAAGTTTAATAGTTTTGTATGAAAAGCTTATATTCCATCAAGTCTCAAGTCTGATGATTATCATAATAAAATAGCACGTTCGAGAGCACTGACTGATATTGCCCACAACTTTAATAACTTTTTAGATAATCCTATAAAAGCTCGCGGAATGCCCAATTATCCATAACTTATATTAATCGAATGACCCACTTCAGCCTACCTTTTATTTATTGACCTATTTTCTTACATAAAACACCGTTATAATAATTGAAATTTCCTCTGATCTCATAATGGCAAGTTAATGTCGGCGCAATATAAAAGCTGTGATAAAAGTATAAATGCAAAAGTGCTTTTAGTTTTCTTTAAGTTGATCGTACAAGTCCTCGAAAATAGTATTGCACTTAAATTGCAGTATGGAATAATCATAATCATGCAATGCAAAGCGTTGCAACGCAATAGCAATGCAGCTTTTACATATAAGTGCAAGGGAGGCAGATTGAGTACGACTTCAAGCGCTGCATTGGGAGTAGTATAGCCAGCTCCTTTGACACCAACAGAGGCAAGCCGTTGCAGTTTGCGCAACCGACTGCGCGTAGTGGCCTCAATTGTTTTTGACCACCATGCTAAGGATAAGTAGGTGACAATGGGGCGTGATGCTGATGTGTAACACCGTATTGCCATTTCTGGATTCAGCCTCCATGTCTTCCCAAATAGCCTTTTGCAGGCCCACATAGACGCTGTAGTTTTGGAAATGAATGTGGATGTGTTTTCACCAGTTGAGTTTACTATCCTAGATATTTGCACTCACTGGAGAAGTTCAGAGTCCGGAAGCTTAGGACCGGAGCTGACATTCAGATTCCTCCTTCTAGTGGAGGGAATCAAGGTGTTCTTAGAGGGTTTGACGTTAAGCCCTTCTTCCTCAAACCACTTTGCGGTGATAGTGAGGGCAGCTTGCGCTCGGCTACTCAGCATGTCTTCATACTTGCCTCTAAACGTCATAACTATGTCACTAGAATATGCCTGGGCATTAAAACAGTCCGCCGTAAACCTCCAGAAGCCAATCCATAACCAGGGTCCACAACCGGGAACATATTAGACGACGTGTGGCACCACCGAGCTCCAACCAATTTTCGGAACATTGAGGACGAAATAAATTGTTCGCTGATTCTCCTTGTAGCTCCAAAAAAGGCCATATTTCACACACGACCGGTTGTCCAACCGGTCAAGCCGTTACACTGTATTTATATTTCGAATGCGGATAGCAGCAGTTACCACAATATGTGAACTAAATAGCGACTAACTCCGAAAGTTCCGTTCAATTCGTCAAGGGAAAAATTCGTTCACGAAAATGGTCGGTATACATCCGGTTGGCATACTAATGGAGAGTTTTACTCATGTCGGAGCGTAAAACTTATGAAATGATTTTTCTTTCCAACTTCTCGAAATATCAGATTCGATCCCGTCTGACATGGACAGCAATATCAAGTTTCTTGGTCCGAAGGGAAACTTCCAATCTAGCGGAAATGAGAATCACGAAAAAAAAAAAAGGAAAAGGGCCTATAATATTCCTTCTTCCTACAGCCTAAATCTAAAAAAAAATGGTTCAAGCACTGACGTGACGTCAGAAGCTTTTGCGCGTATGTTCTGTTGTCCATTCTTCTGTATTGGACACCCTTAATCGAATTTACCATGGTAAATTATGTTGTCCATTCTCCTATATTGGACATTTAATTCGAATTTACCATGGTATAAATGGAGTTTTATTATTATTTTCGATTAATTGTACATTATGTTGCTTACTTACAAAACAAAGTTTTCCTGAAATACTGGCTATTTATAAGGTTTCAATTTGTTTTTGACAGACACACACAGTTAAGATACAGTATCTTAATCAATTTAAAGCTTTCTGGTAAACTATATATTTGTTTGGTTTTGTGGTGCGTACATAAACACTATGACGGTTTTCCGTCGCGGACACGCGACGTATAATTGTCCATGCGCCATGTCCATACATCAAAGGAAGAACAAAATTGCTACATTATGAAAATCCATCCAAGGTACCTATTTAGTTAATGCTTTGTTTGTGGCACAAATCAATTCAATCGCGTACAATTGTGCCGTGATATAAAGAACACCCTGTATAGTAATGGTTTATTTTCAATGATGTATGCCTCGAAAGTATAATTTTTAACACAATTCAATGAAATTATACGATTGGCGCGAAAAACAGCAAGTTGCAATTGACTTTAAAAGAAAAACACCCTGCATGACAATTTCGGACAAATACATTATGAGAATCCATCCAAGGAGGCTATTTAGTTAATGCTTCCTTGTGGCACAAACCACTTCAATCGCGTACAAATGTGCCGTGAGAAAAAGAACACCCGGTATAGTAATGGTTAATTTTCAATGATGTATGCCTCGAAAGTATATTTTTTTAACTCAATTATATGAAATTGTACATTGGCGTGAAACACAGCAAGCTGCAATTGACGTTAAAAGAAAAACACCCTTTATGAGAATTTTGGACAAATACATTATGAGAATCCATCCAAGGTACCTATTTAGTTAATGCTTTGGTTGTGGCACAAATCACTTCAATCGCGTACAATTCTGCCCTGTATGTAATGGTTTATTATTTTCAATGATGTATGCCTCGAAAGTATATTTTTTAACACAATTGAATGAAATTGTACGATTGGCGTGAAAAACAGCCTGTATGCGCAATTTTTTATTTTTTTCTGTCATAAGAACCTTCTCCTGACAATAACAAACAGAACAAAAAAAATTGTGAAATCGGTCCAGCCGTTCACGCGTGATGGCGTGACCAAGGGATATAGGGATTCATTTTTAGATATACAGGGTGAGTCTTTGACCACTGCATTAATTTTAACCAAAGATTCCTCTCATCAAATGAAACACTTTTTTAATTTACCATTTTTCCAGATTCGGCTCAGGTAAAAAGTTACAAGCGTTTAAAGATTTCACAATATGCCAATACACTCCCGCATATAAATTATTTATCTATGACATTGTTGGCAGACGAGAATAAGGCATGGTAACGTGGTTTACAGCTTGATTCGGGATTCCAACGCTCAGGGACGGATCCATAAAAGTAGTGAAATTTCTGGAGTTTTCCATTTTAAAACATTCAATGAAGAATATCTCGAAAACGGTGCGTTTAAGGAGAAATGATGGAGAGTAATATAATGTTCTAAAACGATGGAATATTCTTGAAAACTTTATATGCTTTCTTTATGCTAATTTCGTTTATTTTCATGAATCCACGAGTCCATAACTAGAAAACCAGTAGAAGTAGAAAATAACTAATATTTGGAAAATATGTATCATAGTTATAGGAAACTTTACGCCAACATTCATTTTATTCGAAAAAAGGATGTCAAAGCTACAAAATAAAAACTGATTTTTTTTTCAAAATTTCAACAGTCTGTATCTTTTTACCTGAGCTGAATTTGGAAAAATGTTAAATGAAAAAAGTGTTCCACTTGTTGAGGGGAATCTTTGGTTAAAATTAATGCAGTGGTCAAAGACTCACTCTGTATAGATTACTATATTACTATTCGATTATGTTAAACGAAATTTGAACACCCTGTATATCCAAAATAAAGCCAAAACTTGAAGTCATGACAAGATTAATTTCCTTGAATATTGACACAACGAACTGTCTATATTTTTGACGTGTTTAGGTTATGTCTGAATAATGAATTGGAACATATAAAAATTGATAAGAACGATGTCCAAAGCAGAAATGAAAATTGGAAAAAAATCGATTTTAAAATTATGCGCGTCCAAAATAGAAAATATAATCAGTACGCCTACAGGAGCATGAACATGGGGCATTATGAGCCATAACAATGTATTCGTAATTGAATTTCGCCTCCGACAAAATGGGATTTAAATTACCCCAAAAAAAATTCAAAGTTAATTATCATCAGACGTCATTCGATGGAATTGAAATCTGCTCAAAATTTCAGAAAATGGGGAATACATGCATTATGTTCCTGGGAAAAAGTTCAATCGGAGCACGTCATTCATTAAATGATTTTTCCGCGGAAAGAACAAAGGAAGGCTACAAAGGAAATTATGCAGTGTGGCTTCAATTTCATTTTTCACACGAACATGAAGCAACGTAAATTGATGTAAGTTAGTATCTCCATTAAAAAGGGCTTTTCTATTCATGATAGAATCAAGCCATAATCATTGGATGTTAAGCAGATGGCTGAATTAATCGCTTTTATACTGTCGTAATGTATAGGTAAATCAATATGTCCACCAGGAGTAATTACGAGCACATTCAATGGTTTCAGGCCTAATTATATTTGAATTTTACAAGGTAAAGCACAGATGACTCTTCCCAAATAGCAGATTATACGTGGGTTGCCTTTTATATTTCGGGATTAGAAAACAGAAACAAATATTAATCATCGAAAATCGCATTATTGTTTATCAAGATATTCCCCATGAAGATCTATACACTCTTCTACATGCATTTGAAGCAATCATCGAAGCACGTTTGCCACTTTGATTGAGGTACCTCAAAAACATGCATTCTGAACGCGTCAACCGCTCCTTCAGGTGTCGAAAATCGTTGACATCTCAGTTTATTTTTTACGTACGAAAATAAAAACAATCATTTGGTGCCAAGTCAGGACTATACGGCGGATGATCTATCACATCGACGTTTTGAGTGCTCAAAAATGCAGTTGTTTCAGTGGATGAGTGAGAGCTCGCATTGTCGAGAGGTAAAGAGTAATCCGTCTTCGGCGGTTGGCTTTCCTCATTTCTTGGAAGAAAACTGGCAAAAAAATGCTCGTGTACCACTCAGAATTGACTGTTCTGCGTTGTTCTAGTGGTACGGTTCCGACATGTCCAGTTTTTCCGAAAAATCAGGCGACCATTTGCTTGCAAGTGCTCCGTGCGCGAACAAGTTTCGTTGGATTTGGCTCATCTTGAAACACCCATACCTTAGACTATAGAAATAGAGACACAGCATGTAGTATAGAAAGATGAAGCCTACATCCAGAAGGTTCAGAACTGACCTATCCAATTATAGTACTACAGAATGAGGAAATCGATAATAATTGTGCAACGTTGTCACGTTGTCTCAGTTTTTTGATAAATAAAGAATCAATCATTTTATAATGGTCATTTAAAGATGAATTCTTTCAATAAGTCTTGGGTAAATGATGGAAATGAGAATTTATTACATCAATTGATATGACGTCTTTGGATTTCTTTCATAATCTCATCAATTATTCGCGAAACGGCCCTTCAGTTTCAGCTTTATAATATATATGGCAACACCGTTCTGCTACTAGATGACGATTTCATTCATGATTTGAAGTCGCCATTTCCAAGTTATCAGCTGGTACCAACGTTGCCGAATCATATTTTGGGTGTAAAACGTGACATTTTGAGTGATTTGAGGATATTTTGTGAAAAATACGTTTAAATAATGGTTCGTAAGTGTCAAATGTGTGAAAAATTGGACCATTTGAACTGATTTGAACCTTAATTTGAGTTTTCACAAGTAAGTAGAATTCTGATTATCAGTGGCGTAGATTGTTCCATGTTTACTTTCAGGTTTCCTTCTGATACTGAGCTAAGGGATATATGGTTCTCTATTCTGAATTTATTTGACGCCAGTAACTTACCACAGAATCTGTTCTTATGTTCCCAACATATTGAGCCCAAAGATTTTGTTATCAAAGTGATGCTAATCATATTCTTGCAAATCAACTATTGGAACTTACCAGAGAACTGAATCACTTATCACCTGTTCTCCAACAAGTGGCAGGTAAAACTTTTGTTATTATTACCACATTGGCGATTAATTATATCTGGTTTGATCTGTTTCACACAGGAGAGAAAATGGAAAGTACCGTTGGAAAATCTGAGCAAACAGTAGAGAAACTGTATTCAACTCCTTCCACTTTTACTGAGGCACCAACTTCTATAAAAAACTGAAGAATAAGGTGAATATTGTTATTAAAAATTTACATCAATTTGTATTTTAAGGACTAATTATGCTGATTCTTTACAGAAAGAGGTCTCAGACAGGTGATATACTTACATACTAATGAAAACAACTATGTATGTCATTAGAACAGGAACGGAATCAGAAGAGTAAGATACGTAATCTACAGCAGTCTGTTAGTACAATGTCTCGAAAGGTTCAGAAGCATTTATTTGTACGTTTTTTCTGTTTATCGTTTAAAAACTTGAATATAGACATCAGACCAATGAATATTTTTTTTTTCAGCCATCTGTTGAACCTGAAGCTGTGAGTAGTTTATTTGAGAGAATGTTGAAAAAACTGAGTAAGCAGATAAACCAACTTTGAGAGCATTTGCATTGACATTCAATTGGCCTTTTATTCACCAAAAGGCTACCATTTTGTAAGAACAACAACCTTCCTCATCTAGAAACAAGCTCGATGTGTTACAGATCTGTGCACGCAAATCCAGGGTTTTCAAAAGAAGTATTTACTGCTTTGACTTTAAGACAAAAAGAAGCCGCATATCCTTTATTATGTAATCGTGTCTTGGTGAAATGTCTATCAGGCGTCCAGTTGAGTGGACAGGTACTAAAGTCACAGGTTATGGCGATATTGGTACCAATTTGGATTGTGACATTGTTCCTGAAAGTTAGTAAAGGATGGAATGACAATGGAAAGAGCTATTTTTTTTTCAAGAAACAAGGTATGTTGAACTATTTATTAGGAATAAATTCAATGAAACCCATCACTTCCTCTGTATTAAATGGTTTCTTTCTGGGTTTTCTCCCCCAAACTCTGAAAAATATCTATTAAATAAAAATTCATTATTTTGTGAATTGCTTAACAAACACAATATTTGTCAGAAGCAATAAATCGAACAATGTTTCCTAACAAACAATAACGAAACAACATCAACGATGAAACAACTATTTCGTAACGTTTTGGAGTCTAAATCAGACTCCTCCAGACACTAACGAAAATCTTCAGAATTATTTTTTGTTGATATAGCTATTCTCGAATTTTAGAATAGCTATAGATTTTTGTTAGTGTCTGAAGAAGGAGTCTGATTTAGACTCCAAAACGTTACACTGTTTCCTCATTGAAGTTGTTTCGTTATTGTTTGTTAGGCAACATTGTTCGTTTTATTGCTACTGACAAACACTGTGTTTCTTACGCAGAAGCAATTCACAAAATAATACATCTTTATTTAATAGATATTTTTCATAGTTTGGGAGAGAAAACCCAGAAAGAAACCATTCCATGATGAATATACCTCCCACAGTATCCTTTTATGATAATTTACTTCCTCTCCAATTAGAGCTTATATCGAAAAACATTCATAGAAGAGTTGTATGTTTTTTTGTGTATTTTTTGTTCGTATCTAATTTGAGTAACAATATTTATAAGTAATAATAATGCTTTATGTTTTTTTTTCTCAGGTGAGTACCCAGTACTGGGGGCAGAAGTTTTTTGTATTGGATTTATGAGTGACATCATGGAACGTAAACTGAAGGATTTCTGTAGAACTATACATTGTATCAATGGAACACAGCACAAACCAGAAGTGAAGGAATTTAACTATGCTTATAAAAGCTGATAGAATTGTAATAAAGGAGCAGGAAAGTAGATCAGGGACGAATAAGAGGAAAATGCAAAAGCATGAATTCTTTTCGAAAATTATTGTGGTTATTTTTATATGGATATGGTTCATGTTTCAGTAGATGTATATACTGTATTGCTATTTTTCTCGTATATCTATGACATTTTTTGATATGTATTGAATTGTCAAATAACGTTGTTTGCTGGTGATAAAATGGTTTGTTTCTGTAGAGGATATAGAAATTATGTTTAAATTAATCAATGATTATTTAGTTAGACCTTAGGTGGCTTTGTGATAATAATCTTAAAGTTAACATAAAGAAGTCAAAGAAAGTAAATTCCCAGTAACCCAGTAAGCAAAGATTATTAGTTAAAGATTTGAATAATTTATCTGTGAAAATTTAAGAACAACATATCGAACAAGTTCATGAGATGTATGACTATTTAGGCCTAATAATAGATGCAAATTTGAAACGCATGTGAATTATATTGCTAATAAGATGTCTAAAACGGTAAAAATTTTTGTCATATAGAGAAATAAGGTATATTAATATACAGCAATATTATTGTTGACCAATGTCCACTGTATGTTGAGTATTTTTCTTTTGTAATGTTCAACTTGGGAAAAGGTCATATTGAAAACTTATGAAGATTCAGAATAGAGGTATGCGAATAGTTCGAAAATGTAATAGAAGAATGTCTGTGATTATGACGCTACAGATTAACGATTATCAGCAACAAATTGCTTTCAATACTTTGGATTTGATATACAAATTGAGATATAATATGTTACCGTATTATTTGATTGAGAATATCCAATTAGTTAATGAGATTCATGATTATGATACAAAACGTCTAAATGATTCTCATGTTGAGAAATTCAACACTACTTTTTAGAATTAGTCCACATTCAGCAAGAGAGCTTTATGTACAATGACTTGCCAATTACTTTGAAATATTGTGAATGATATAAAAAATTCAATAAATTGTTAATAATATTCCTTTTCAGAATTGTGGATGTAAACACTTGATTCTCAATAGCCCAAGGCTAAATAAAGGTTTTAGTAGTATATTATCTTGTAGTAGTATAAAAATTTTGATATGTATATAGAAACATTTGTACATAATGCATGATTTGTTTATAAGCTAATAATTATTGTATTTTAACTTTTCTTTATAATAACTTTGAATTGATCTTGGTATGAATAACAATAAAGTATGTATGTCTAATAAATATCACACGTAAGTTTCTTGTAGTTTCTTCTTACGTGTTGTAATCGAAACTGCGGATTTCTTGAAGCTAAGTGAGTTTAATTAAAAGACTTTAATATTATTTGTGTTTTTTATTTAATATAGTGTTTGGTTCAATATCCTTTTTATAATATTCAAGATAGTGTTGCAAAACAACTGAATTAATGCAATTTTTCAAAAATATTTATGGCTGTAACGATGCCTGTGTCAGAAACACTTTCCAATAATTAGGAATAGTTAAATGAAGACTTGACGATTTTAATGGCCAGCTACTTAATATACTCGAAATATAAATAGTATTGATTTATTTTGGAGTAAGTAATCATTAAAGGACACTGTGGGAGGTATAATCATTATTAGTTCTTTCTTCGTTGTTGTTTGTTATGCAACATTGTTCGATTGATTGCTAACACACTTGGTGTTATATAATAATAATAAAAATTCTATCGAATTTTTAATTTATTATTTGTCTGTATAGTGTGCATAATAAAGTTTACACACATTCCACAATTGATGTTGAATATTATGAAAATGCTATCGAATTTTTAATTTATTTTTTTTGTCTGTATATAGTGGTCATATTGAATTTTACACACGCCTACGCTAATTATTCGTTACATAGGATGCGTAGTTTCCAAACTACTCGGAAAATAATCTTAAACGTCCATGACACCGAAACCCTTACCGGTGTGAACCTAGCAGACTGTTTCAGCAGACCGTTTGGCGGAAACACCCGAACGAACCAGGCCAGTGGCGTGCAGGCTGATTCTAGTTTCTCTCTCATATGATCATCTGTTCGCCAGAGCACTTGAATATTTTGGATGTGGGTTCCGTATAGCAATGGAAATATCGCCTGAAAATAATATATCGACTTCCCGAGAGGCTGCGGGATAGTCTTTTCAACCCTTAAAGTTCAAAATTTAATATCTCTGGAACTATTCGCCGGAGCACATACAGATTTTGCATGTGGGTTACTCATACCGATAACATCATCCCCTGAAAAAATTATCGACTTCCCGAGGGGCTGCGGGGTAGTTTTTTCAACCCTTATATTTCAAAATTCAATATCTCTGGAACTATTCGCCGGAGCACATACAGATTTTGTACGTGGGTTAATAATACCGATAACAACATCCCCTGGAAAAATTATCGACTTCCCGAGGGGCTGCGGGGTAGTTTTTTCAACCCTTAAAGTTCAAAATTTAATATCTCCGGAACTATTCGCCGGAGCACATACAGATTTTGCATGTGGGTTAATAATACCGATAACAACATCCCCTGAAAAAATTATCGACTTCCCGAGGGGCTGCTGGGTAGTTTTTTCAACCCTTATATTTCAAAATTCATTATCTCCGGAACTATTCGCCGGAGCACATACAGATTTTGCATGTGGGTTAATAATAGCGATAACAACATTCCCTGAAAAAAATATCGACTTCCCGAGGGGCTGCGGGGTAGTCTTTTCAACCCTTAGAGTTCAAAATTTAATATCTCCGGAACTATTCGCCGGAGCACATTCAGATTTTGCATGTGGGTTAATAATACCGATAACATCATCCCCTGAAAAAATTATCGACTTCCCGAGGGGCTGCGGGGTAGTTTTTCAACCCTTATATTTAAAAATTCAATATCTCCGGAACTATTCGCCGGAGCACATACAGATTTTGTACGTGGGTTAATAATACCGATAACAACATCCTCTGAAAAAATTATCGACTTCCCGAGGGGCTGCGGGGTAGTTTTTCAACCCTTAAAGTTCAAAATTTAGTATCTCCGGAACTATTCGCCGGAGCACATACAGATTTGGCATGTGGGTTAATAATACCGATAACAACATCCCCTGAAAAAATTATCGACTTCCCGAGGGGCTGCGGGGTAGTTTTTTCAACCCTTAAAGTTCAAAATTTAATATCTCCGGAACTATTGGCCGGAGCACATACAGATTTTGCATGTGGGTTAATAATACCGATAACAACATTCCCTGAAAAAATTATCGACTTCCCGAGGGGCTGCGGGGTAGTATTTTCAACCCTTAAAGTTCAAAATTCAATATCTCCGGAACTATTCGCCGGAGCACATACATATTTTGCATGTGGGTTATTAATACCGATAAAAACATTCCCTGAAAAAATTATCGACTTCCCGAGGGGTTGCGGGGTAGTCTTTTCAACCCTTAAAGTTTAAAATGTAATATCTCCGGAACTATCCATTGGAGCACATACAGATTTTGCATGTGGGTTAATAATACCGATAACATCATCCTCTAAAAAAATTATCGACTTCCCGAAGGGGCTGCGGGGTAGTTTTTTCAACCCTTAAATTTCAAAATTCAATATCTCCAGAACTATTCGCCGGAGCACATACAGATTTTGTACGTGGGTTAATAATACCGATAACAACATCCACTGAAAAAATTATCGACTTCCCGAGGGGCTGCGGGGTAGTCTTTTCAACCCTTAAAGTTCAAAATTTAATATCTCCGCAACTATTCGCCGGAGTACATACTGATTTTGCATGTGGGTTAATAATACCGATAACAACATCCCCTGAAAAAATGATCGACTTCCCGAGGGGCTGCGGGGTAGTCAATATTTTGTTTAGATTATCTCCAGTTAAAACAAAACTGAAATATTGGCTAAGTTTCGATTGATATAATTCATAATTGTCATAGTAGATTTGAGGAATGAATATCTCGGATAAGTTCGTTTTTGGGTAGAATCTGTCTGATGGTTTCGGAATAATAATTTTTGGCTATTTCATTTTGCTGTATATGATACTTTTGGAATTTTCTCTTATTATGCAGTTCTATCATAAGAATCTATTGATATCATTCCCAACTCTGAGAAACCAATACTTTCGGAGATATGATTTATCAAAGTTTGAACTAGAGCGCCAAAGCTCCTGTCCACAGGGATTTCCCACTTTTTAAGTGCTCCATTAAGTTTTGGTGTCCGATGATCAGATAGCTATAAATCTTTCAGTGCTTGTAAAATTTCTGTCTCTTCAAGAATTTCATCTATTTCCTCATTAGAGAGCGAACTCGACACTGGAATATTGTTCAAAGAATGAAAGTTTAAATGAAGTAGAAGAAATTCTGGAATTTCAAGATTCGATGATGGAGAAATACCATCAATGCAAAAAAATAATTTACTGTTTTTTTTTCTTTCGAATTTTCTTCAGAATTCATTTTTACTCCCAAGTCGCACGAACTTGCCAGTATACACTTAACTATTGCACTCTGCTGCGAAATAATTCCGAAAGAATCCCGTGAATTCCGAAAGAATTCCGTAGAAATTTACCCCTCAACCGCAGCCCCTCGGGAAGTCGATCATTTTTTCAGGGGATGTTGTTATCGGTATTATTAACCCACGTACAAAATCTGTATGTGCTCCGGCGAATAGTTCGGGAGATATTGAATTTTGAAATATAAGGGTTGAAAAAACTACCCCGCAGCCCCTCGGGAAGTCGATAATTTTTTCAGGGGATGTTGTTATCGGTATCATTAACCCACGTACAAAGTATGTATGTGCTCCGGCGTATAGTTCCGGAGATATTAAATTTTGAACTTTAAGGGTTGAAAAGACTACCCCGCAGCCCCTCGGGAAGTCGGTAATTTTTTCAGGGAATGTTGTTATCGGTATTGTTAACCCACATGCAAAATCTGTATGTGCTCCGGCGAATAGTTCTGGAAATATTAAATTTTAAACTTTAAGGGTTGAAAAGACTACCCCACAGCCCCTCGGGAAGTCGATAATTTTTTAAGGGAATGATTTTATCGGTATCATTAACCCACATACAAAGTATGTATGTGCTCCGGCGTATAGTTCCGGAGATATTGAATTTTGAACTTTAAGGTTTGAAAATACTACCCCGCAGCCCCTCGGGAAGTCGATAATTTTTTCAGGGAATGTTGTTATCGGTATTACTAACCCACATGCAAAATCTGTATGTGCTCCGGCGAATAGTTCCGGAGATATTGAATTTTGAACTTTAAGGGTTGAAAAGACTACCCCACAGCCCCTCAGGAAGTCGATAATTTTTTCAGGAAATGTTGTTATCGGTATTATTAACCCACATGCAAAATCTGTATGTGCTCCGGCGAATAGTTCTGGAGATATTGAATTTTGAACTTTAAGGGTTGAAAAGACTACCCCGCAGCCCCTCGGGAAGTCGATAATTTCTTCAGGGAATGTTGTAATCGCCATTATTAACCCACATGCAAAATCTGTATGTGCTCCTGCGAATAGTTCCGGAGATATTAAATTTTGAACTTTAAGGGATGAAAAGACTACCTCGCAGCCCCTCGGGAAGTCGATAATTTTTTCAGGGAATGTTGTTATCGGTATTATTAACCCACATGCAAAATCAGTATGTGCTCCGGCGAATAGTTGCGGAGATATTAAATTTTGAACTTTAAGGGTTGAAAAGACTACCCCGCAGCCCCTCGGGAAGTCGATAATTTTTTCAGTGGATGTTGTTATCGGTATTATTAACCCACGTACAAAATCTGTATGTGCTCCGGCGAATAGTTCTGGAGATATTGAATTTTGAAATTTAAGGGTTGAAAAAACTACCCCGCAGCCCCTTCGGGAAGTCGATAATTTTTTTAGAGGATGATGTTATCGGTATTATTAACCCACATGCAAAATCTGTATGTGCTCCAATGGATAGTTCCGGAGATATTACATTTTAAACTTTAAGGGTTGAAAAGACTACCCCGCAACCCCTCGGGAAGTCGATAATTTTTTCAGGGAATGTTGTTATCGGTATTAATAACCCACATGCAAAATATGTATGTGCTCCGGCGAATAGTTCCGGAGATATTGAATTTTGAACTTTAAGGGTTGAAAAGACTACCCCACAGCCCCTCAGGAAGTCGATAATTTTTTCAGGAAATGTTGTTATCGGTATTATTAACCCACATGCAAAATCTGTATGTGCTCCGGCGAATAGTTCTGGAGATATTGAATTTTGAACTTTAAGGGTTGAAAAGACTACCCCGCAGCCCCTCGGGAAGTCGATAATTTCTTCAGGGAATGTTGTAATCGCCATTATTAACCCACATGCAAAATCTGTATGTGCTCCTGCGAATAGTTCCGGAGATATTAAATTTTGAACTTTAAGGGATGAAAAGACTACCTCGCAGCCCCTCGGGAAGTCGATAATTTTTTCAGGGAATGTTGTTATCGGTATTATTAACCCACATGCAAAATCAGTATGTACTCCGGCGAATAGTTGCGGAGATATTAAATTTTGAACTTTAAGGGTTGAAAAGACTACCCCGCAGCCCCTCGGGAAGTCGATAATTTTTTCAGTGGATGTTGTTATCGGTATTATTAACCCACGTACAAAATCTGTATGTGCTCCGGCGAATATTTCTGGAGATATTGAATTTTGAAATTTAAGGGTTGAAAAAACTACCCCGCAGCCCCTTCGGGAAGTCGATAATTTTTTTAGAGGATGATGTTATCGGTATTATTAACCCACATGCAAAATCTGTATGTGCTCCAATGGATAGTTCCGGAGATATTACATTTTAAACTTTAAGGGTTGAAAAGACTACCCCGCAACCCCTCGGGAAGTCGATAATTTTTTCAGGGAATGTTGTTATCGGTATTAATAACCCACATGCAAAATATGTATGTGCTCCGGCGAATAGTTCCGGAGATATTGAATTTTGAACTTTAAGGGTTGAAAATACTACCCCGCAGCCCCTCGGGAAGTCGATAATTTTTTCAGGGAATGTTGTTATCGGTATTATTAACCCACATGCAAAATCTGTATGTGCTCCGGCCAATAGTTCCGGAGATATTAAATTTTGAACTTTAAGGGTTGAAAAAACTACCCTGCAGCCCCTCGGGAAGTCGATAATTTTTTCAGGGGATGTTGTTATCGGTATTATTAACCCACATGCCAAATCTGTATGTGCTCCGGCGAATAGTTCCGGAGATACTAAATTTTGAACTTTAAGGGTTGAAAAACTACCCCGCAGCCCCTCGGGAAGTCGATAATTTTTTCAGAGGATGTTGTTATTGGTATTATTAACCCACGTACAAAATCTGTATGTGCTCCGGCGAATAGTTCCGGAGATATTGAATTTTTAAATATAAGGGTTGAAAAACTACCCCGCAGCCCCTCGGGAAGTCGATAATTTTTTCAGGGGATGATGTTATCGGTATTATTAACCCACATGCAAAATCTGAATGTGCTCCGGCGAATAGTTCCGGAGATATTAAATTTTGAACTCTAAGGGTTGAAAAGACTACCCCGCAGCCCCTCGGGAAGTCGATATTTTTTTCAGGGAATGTTGTTATCGCTATTATTAACCCACATGCAAAATCTGTATGTGCTCCGGCGAATAGTTCCGGAGATAATGAATTTTGAAATATAAGGGTTGAAAAAACTACCCAGCAGCCCCTCGGGAAGTCGATAATTTTTTCAGGGGATGTTGTTATCGGTATTATTAACCCACATGCAAAATCTGTATGTGCTCCGGCGAATAGTTCCGGAGATATTAAATTTTGAACTTTAAGGGTTGAAAAAACTACCCCGCAGCCCCTCGGGAAGTCGATAATTTTTTCAGGGGATGTTGTTATCGGTATTATTAACCCACATGCAAAATCTGTATGTGCTCCGGCGAATAGTTCCGGAGATATTAAATTTTGAACTTTAAGGGTTGAAAAGACTACCCCGCAGCCCCTCGGGAAGTCGATAATTTTTTAAGGGAATGTTTTTATCGGTATCATTAACCCACATACAAAGTATGTATGTGCTCCGGCGTATAGTTCCGGAGATATTAAATTTTGAACTTTAAGGGTTGAAAAGACTACCCCGCAGCCCCTCGGGAAGTCTATAATTTTTTCAGGGAATGTTGTTATCGGTATTATTAACCCACATGCAAAATCTGTATGTGCTCCGGCGAATAGTTCTGGAGATATTGAATTTTGAACTTTAAGGGTTGAAAAGACTACCCCGCAGCCCCTCGGGAAGTCGATAATTTCTTCAGGGAATGTTGTAATCGCCATTATTAACCCACATGCAAAATCTGTATGTGCTCCTGCGAATAGTTCCGGAGATATTAAATTTTGAACTTTAAGGGATGAAAAGACTACCTTGCAGCCCCTCGGGAAGTCGATAATTTTTTCAGGGAATGTTGTTATCGGTATTATTAACCCACATGAAAAATCAGTGTGTGCTCCGGCGAATAGTTGCGGAGATATTAAATTTTGAACTTTAAGGGTTGAAAAGACTACCCCGCAGCCCCTCGGGAAGTCGATAATTTTTTCAGTGGATGTTGTTATCGGTATTATTAACCCACGTACAAAATCTGTATGTGCTCCGGCGAATAGTTCTGGAGATATTGAATTTTGAAATTTAAGGGTTGAAAAAACTACCCCGCAGCCCCTTCGGGAAGTCGATAATTTTTTTAGAGGATGATGTTATCGGTATTATTAACCCACATGCAAAATCTGTATGTGCTCCAATGGATAGTTCCGGAGATATTACATTTTAAACTTTAAGGGTTGAAAAGACTACCCCGCAACCCCTCGGGAAGTCGATAATTTTTTCAGGGAATGTTGTTATCGGTATTAATAACCCACATGCAAAATATGTATGTGCTACGGCGAATAGTTCCGGAGATATTGAATTTTGAACTTTAAGGGTTGAAAATACTACCCCGCAGCCCCTCGGGAAGTCGATAATTTTTTCAGGGGATGTTTTTATCGGTATTATTAACCCACATGCCAAATCTGTATGTGCTCCGGCGAATAGTTCCGGAGATACTAAATTTTGAACTTTAAGGGTTGAAAAACTACCCCGCAGCCCCTCGGGAAGTCGATAATTTTTTCAGGGGATGTTGTTATCGGTATTATTAACCCACGTACAAAATCTGTATGTGCTCCGGCGAATAGTTCCGGAGATATTGAATTTTTAAATATAAGGGTTGAAAAACTACCCCGCAGCCCCTCGGGAAGTCGATAATTTTTTCAGGGGATGATGTTATCGGTATTGTTAACCCACATGCAAAATCTGTATGTGCTCCGGCGAGTAGTTCCGGAGATATTAAATTTTGAACTCTAAGGGTTGAAAAGACTACCCCGCAGCCCCTCGGGAAGTCGATATTTTTTTCAGGGAATGTTGTTATCGCTATTATTAACCCACATGCAAAATCTGTATGTGCTCCGGCGAATAGTTCCGGAGATAATGAATTTTGAAATATAAGGGTTGAAAAGACTACCCCGCAGCCCCTCGGGAAGTCGGTAATTTTTTCAGGGAATGTTGTTATCGGTATTGTTAACCCACATGCAAAATCTGTATGTGCTCCGGCGAATAGTTCTGGAAATATTGAATTTTAAACTTTAAGGCTTGAAAAGACTACCCCACAGCCCCTCGGGAAGTCGATAATTTTTTAAGGGAATGATTTTATCGGTATCATTAACCCACATACAAAGTATGTATGTGCTCCGGCGTATAGTTCCGGAGATATTGAATTTTGAACTTTAAGTTTTGAAAATACTACCCCGCAGCCCCTCGGGAAGTCGATAATTTTTGCAGGGAATGATGGTATCGGTATTATTAACCCACATGCAAAATCTGTATGTGCTCCGGCGAATAGTTCCGGAAATATTAAATTTTGAACTTTAAGGGTTGAAAAGACTACCCCGCAGCCCCTTGGGAAGTCGATATTTTTTTCAGGGAATGTTGTTATCGGTATTATTAACCCACATGCAAAATCTGTATGTGCTCCGGCGAATAGTTCTGGAGATATTGAATTTTGAACTTTAAGGGTTGAAAAGACTACCCCGCAGCCCCTCGGGAAGTCGATAATTTCTTCAGGGAATGTTGTAATCGCCATTATTAACCCACATGCAAAATCTGTATGTGCTCCTGCGAATAGTTCCGGAGTTATTAAATTTTGAACTTTAAGGGATGAAAAGACTACCTCGCAGCCCCTCGGGAAGTCGATAATTTTTTCAGGGAATGTTGTTATCGGTATTATTAACCCACATGCAAAATATGTATGTGCTCCGGCGAATAGTTCCGGAGATATTAAATTTTGAACTTCTAGGGTTGAAACACTACCCCGCAGCCCCTCGGGAAGTCGATAATTTTTTCAGGGGATGTTGTTATCGGTATTATTAACCCACATGCAAAATCTGTATGTGCTCCGGCGAATAGTTCCGGAGATATTGAATTTTGAAATATAAGGGTTGAAAAAACTACCCCGCAGCCCCTTGGGAAGTCGATAATTTTTTTAGAGGATGATGTTATCGGTATTATTAACCCACATGCAAAATCTGTATGTGCTCCAATGGATAGTTCCGGAGATATTACATTTTGAACTTTAAGGGTTGAAAAGACTACCCCGCAGTCCCTCGGGAAGTCGATAATTTTTTCAGGGAATGTTGTTATCGGTATTAATAACCCACATGCAAAATCTGTATGTGCTCCGGCGAATAGTTCCGGAGATATTGAATTTTTAAATATAAGGGTTGAAAAACTACCCCGCAGCCCCTCGGGAAGTCGATAATTTTTTCAGGGAATGATGGTATCGGTATTATTAACCCACATGCAAAATCTGTATGTGCTCCGGCGAATAGTTTCGGAGATATTAAATTTTGAACTTTAAGGGTTGAAAAGACTACCCCGCAGCCCCTTGGGAAGTCGATATTTTTTTCAGGGAATGTTGTTATCGGTATTATTAACCCACATGCAAAATCTGTATGTGCTCCGGCGAATAGTTCGAGAGATATTAAATTTTGAACTTTAAGGGTTGAAAAGACTATCCCGCAGCCTCTCGGGAAGTCGATATATTTTTTTCAGGCGATATTTCCATTGCTATACGGAACCCACATCCTAAATATTCAAGTGCTCTGGCGAACAGACGATCATATGAGAGAGAAACTAGAATCAGCCTGCACGCCACTGGCCTGGAGCGTTCGGGTGTTTCCGCCAAACGGTCTGCTGAAACAGTCTGCTAGGTTCACACCGGTGAAACCCTTCCGCTTATTTAACTCATTACCGAACATAACCAGTGCATTTGGACCACAAATCCACCCTGCAAATTTCAGCACTCTAGCTTCTTTCGTTCGAGAATTATCGTGCTTACAGATATCGACAGATAATTCACTCATTGTTATTTAATTTTCATTGATTTAATAACGGAAGCTACGCCACTGGTGCCTGTTCAAATTGGGTGGAGTTAGTTTCTCCGGTGTTGCCAATACAAATGTAAATTATATCGCTCTCCTTGTGCTATCTCTTTCCCACCCATAGGACATGTTGGCCTCATTTATTGGAGAATTTATGAATGAGATACTGTGTCTCCTCTTTCTATAGTCTAAGACCCATACAGCCTACTACTGTTTAATATTGGGCTCATACGCGTAAATGCACGATTCGTCACCTGTCAGGATGCCATGGACGTGTTTCGAAGTATCGCAATCGTATTTTTTGAGCATTTCTTTCGACCAATCGACACCAGACTTTTTTGAACGATTGAAAAATTGTGTGGGATCCAAGGCGAACAATTTATTTTGACACTCAAATGTTCATGCAATATTGTATGTATGCTGGTCCCACTAATGCCTCAGATTGTCTTAATCTCACGATAGGTCACATGACCTTTTAATATATGTCGCGCACAGCATCAATGGTTTGCGGAACAAAATCTGATTTTGGTCGACCTTCACGAAATTCGTCTTGGAGCGAATTGACCTCGATTGAATTTTCACCATACCATCGATAAACACTGGTCCTGGATGGAGCTTCATAGCCAGAAATTGAATTAAGTTCATCGATGCACTGTTGCTGAGTTAATCCATCGTCGAAAGTTGTGAAAGATAATAGCACGAAAATGCTCACGATTCAATTGCTTTTTTTGGCCGAGATGAATCTTTTAAGTTACTGAGTTCTGAGTACGCATAACCTCAAAAATGTAATTTTTATTTGAAATATTATATTTCTGGAAAATTGATGAATGGATTCATACTAAAAATTCGACTGAAGCACTGATGTTAAGGCAGTTTGCGCGTTTGTCCTGTTGCCTATTCACGCCTACACGAAATACTGCATGCAACTTCAAGCCTTTTTTTCAACCGAGTACGAGATTCTAATTTGATCCAATTTATACTTCTGGGAATAATTGAAAAAATAAAATTCGGCTTGAAGGTTTACTTAGAATTTCAGCGGAATCTGAAACAGTTTCTGAAATATAAAATTTTGGATGACATTTTTTTCAGTTATACGATCCGCACAAAGTTTTGCGACAATTTGGGTGTTGGCATTCGTCAATTAATTACCAAGGTTCAATTCGATCGGAACTTAATTTTTGGATCAATTGAGGACAACAAAATTTCAGAACGTTTCAACTCCGAAACCGTTTGGCGGATTATGCCAATTAACGATCCTAACCGTCGCATTTAGATACTTAACCTACCCTGAAAATATAAAGTCACTATCTCGTTCCGTTCGACAGTAATCATAGCAATGGACAGCCGATCGGCCGGCGTTTCGGCAGAATATTCTCTAGAACATGCACGGGATAAAATCCGAAACATACAGATGTATGTCAACAACATAGTGTTGGTGTTTTCTTTACTTCGATAATTTCAACTTTGTTTCAAGATTATTGTGCAGAAAAAATGCAGCTATCAAATTTATTGACCAACTACCACTCATATCGTTTATTCTGCGGCTGTGTTCTAGGCTATCAAAGTCAAAGAGAAGTATTTCCGTCGTGAAGATGTTAATGATGGCTAACATTGTGGGTAATATGTGATAACCACAGATGCCGTCAAAAGTGCTAGTGGATTCATCTGAGGTCAGACAAAAGATAAATTGTTAGAGTAGATGTGATCAACCCTTACAGGAAAATATTTCTAGTTCTCGTTTCAATAACGAAAATATGAATCAAGTGAATGAAAATTTTTTTTTGATTGATATTAAAATGGAAATCTAACTCACTTGATTCATATTTTCGTTACTAAAACCAGAACAAGAAATATTTTCCTCTAAGGGTTGATCACATTTACTTTAACAAAAATAACCTGCAATTCCAGTTCTTTGAATAATGATTGCCTAAGTATATGCCTTTATTCGCTAATTCAGGATTATCTTTGATTCCAGTTCAGGGCCGGATTTATAAAAGCAATTAAATTTATGGATTTTTTTATTAGATTTTATAACATTCAATGAAGAATAGAAAACGGTGCGTTTTACAAGAAATGATGAAGAATAATTTAATTTTCTTATAATCACTTAAGATACACTTCAACTGCTTTCTTTAAGCTAATTTCTCATATATTTTTGAATTCGCTAGTCTATAACTAGGAAACGAACGCAAGTAGGAAAACACTTGGAAATTATGTGTTTCAGGCTATCTCTATATGGATGGATGTGGTACAACCTGCAAACCTGTCAAACATGCATAACAATCTGACGAATCGAACAAAGATAATATTATCAAGTTAAGTTCTAACTCCCTGAAACTTCACCGAAACTCTTCTTCTAGTTGTAGAGTTCAAGAGTATTATTTGCGTCGTGAAGATGTTAATGAAGACCAACATGGAGGGTAATATGTGATAACCATAGATGCCGTTAAAAGTGTGAGTAGATTCATCTAAGATCGGACAAAATTTTCATTGAAATGAATGAAAATGTGATTTACCCCAAGAAATAAATTTATCGCGTGTTGACCGAACATTTGATCCTGGAAAAGGTCGGTTCACCCTTTGTTCCACACGAATTGACTGATTTGTATACTGATTAAGGGGTGAACTAGATCTTACTAATGTGTTTCAACGTATGAAAAATTGGTTCAAGCACTGACGTGAAGTCAGGAGCTTTTGCGCTTATGTTCTATTGTCCATTCTGCTGCATTGGACACCCTTTATCGAATTGAACATGGTAAATTATGTTGTCCATTCTCCTGTATTAACACTTAATTCGAATTTACCATGGTAATTCGAATTAAGAGTGTCCAATACAGGAGAATGGACATCATAATTTACCATGGTAAATTCAATAAAGGGTGTCCAATGCAGAAGAATGGACAATAGAACATACGCGCAAAAGCTCCTGATTTCACGTCAGTGCTTGAACCAATTTTTTCTTCCGTAATTTATTTCAAATGTTCCAGGGGTAGGTACGGTTCTTACAATTTTTTTTTCGTAATGTTTTTTAAATTTTTTTCGGGTTACGGTTCTTACAAAATTTTAAACACGTCTTTATGTTGATTTTCTACTTCTAGTTACCAAGCTTCAATTCGATCGAATCTTTATTTTTTGAGTTATCTAGGAAATAATATTCCAGGTGGGTATAACTCGGAAACCGTTGGACCGATTATGCCCACAAACGAACTTAACTCTGCCATTCAGATGCGCAACCTACCCTGAAAATTGCAAGTCCCTATCTTCTTATGTACGAAAGTTATCGATGCAACGGTCACCCATCTACTGAACTCGCACAAGGCTGCTCGAATCTCCAACAATATTGAACCGATCGTGTTAAAACTTGAAACTTGGCAGTATAGTTAGGTTCTAAAGGCTCATGCAAAATTTCAGCAATTTCAGACGAATAGTTACTGATATATAGAATTTTTTTTCCAATTTTCAATGATTTTTAAAAAATTTTTTTCCAAATACTATCCTCACGAAATTTTGCAAGAATTTTCGCGTTGGCATTCAACAACTAATTACCATGTTTGAATCCAATCGGTTTAGTATTTTTCGAGTTAATGAGGAACAAAAAACAACCAAATTTCAGATGGCTATAACTCTAAAACCGTTTGGCCCATCATGCTCATAAACAAACTGAAATGTCGCGTTCTGGTGCACATCCTAACCTGAAAACTTCAAGCCGCTATCTCATTCCGTTCTCAAGTTATCGTGACAACAAAAATATTTTTTATATTTTTTCTTAAATTTTCTAGCCATACGATTCGCACAAAGTTTCACAAACGTGCTCAGGTTCATATTCTACAACTACTCACCAAGTTTCAATTAGATCGGATTTATATTGCTTGAAAACAAAATTATTACTCGGAAACCACTGGGTCGAATATGCCCATTAACGAACTTGTCCGTCGTATTGGGATGCGCCACCTATCCTGAAAATTTCAAGTCGCTAGCTCTTTTCGTTCTCAAGTTATCGTGGCAACGGCCGGACGCGTATTGGCATTGTTTACTATGCTGCAACGCATTCATGCTGCTGCAACGCGGTAAAGAATGACTGAACCAATGCTCCTTCTACCCAGACATATCATACCACGACTCAGCTCAGGCAGGTGTTCAGACGTAGTAACTATTGTATTATTGATACGCTGTTATTCTCGAGACATTGTTTACCGCTTTGCAGTCCCATCCACGTTCGAATGTGCTTTCACGTTCATAAATATAACAGTAACATACTATCGCCAAAAATAGTTTACTAAACCTCTAAAACACTCTAAAATACAAAAAAAAAGTATAGTAAATAATACAAATACACATAAAAATAACAATAGTAAAAAAATATAATAAGTATCGCTAAAAACAAGTTATTAAACCACACTAAAATACAAAAAAAAACTACATTAACTGCAAAATCCACTCAAGAATAATCCTAGTGTGCATTTCCATGTGATTTTGCATTTGGTCTATTAATACGTTTTGCGCCGCATGATAAACCACGTCTAATTTTTCTTCGGCTCACTGATGTTGGCTGAACAGAAAAGTTTTTTAGCTAGAGATTTTTTGATACGTGAATAAAATTTAATTTAAGTCAGAGAGTGTTATAATTTTGTTTAAATTTTCATAAAGTTGCATGACATTAACCATATCAACCGTTTTATGTTTGGTTGCTATTTTACTAATTCGTTCAAAATTTTCTGATACAGCTGGGGAATATTATTCAACAAAATTAGTTTTATTGGCATTCTCGACAATGTTTATTGTTTCGATAGAAAAATTATCCTGTTGCATAAAAACATTGCTTTGTTGCTCTGCACTAGTTGGCAAATCATTTTCTATACTCACATCAGTTGACATGCCTTCATAAAATTCTGGGGACGCGTTTTCTCCTAGAGCTAATTGTGCTAATACTTTTCTGTTATCAGTGTTTATTTGCATACAGGTCCTAAACGTTATTTCAAACTTATTTTGTATGGCGTAAGGGTCCTTACAATATCTTCCACCCTGCCAAAACAGTAGTCGCAAAATGCAATATCTGCCTACCTATGCAGTATAAAAAATAAATATCATCGCTCTCCGAGGAAAGCAAATTTGAACATGGTTGGGACTGCAACGCGGTAAACAATGTCTCGAGAATGACAGCATATCAATAATACAATAGTTACTACGTCTGAACACCTGCCTGTGCTGAGTCCTGGTAAGATATGTCTGGGTAGAGAGAGCTTTGGTTCAGTCATTCTTTACCGCGTTGCAACAGCATGTATGCGTTGTAGCATAGTAAGCAATGCCAATACGCCAATAAGGAAAACTACTGTTTGTCAGGTGGTTGAACATTTCGAACAAACTGGAACTGTTAAAAACTCTTCAAAATCTGGTAGACCTTCAACTACGACATGTGGCGATAAGGCCCTCGATATATTACTTTCCATAGAAGAGAATCCGAAACAATCTACACGAAAACTGGCCGATGAATTCGATGTGAGTAAGCAGTCAGTTGATAATCTTCTTAGAAAAACTGAGTTTCATCCTTACAGGATTCAAAACACACAAGAATTATCTGATGACGATTTCGACCGATGAGCGCAGTTTGCAGTTGTGAAGTAATGCAGGAGAGATGCAATGAGGATGATACCTTTTCTTTGATAATTCTTTTTACGGATGAAGCTACGTTTTACTTGAATGGGTCTGCCCATCGACATAATAGCTTCTTCTGGTCCACAGCAAATACTCAATGGGTGCAGACAGTTCGCACCCAACATCCAGCAAAATTAAATGAGTGGTAGGGCACAATTGGTATCATATTATTGGATCTTTTTTTATACAAGGAAATTTTACTAGTGACTCTTATCTAGAGTTACTGAGGAATCAAATATTACCTGCAGTCATTGATCTCTTTCCCGGCGTGTTGATGGCACATTTCCTGAGAAATGGATTGGTAGGAGAGGATCAGGGGGCCACCTCGATCTACAGATTTGAACCCTCCCGACTATTTTCTGTGGGTTCATTTGAAGAGTACTGTTTACCAAAATCGGCCAGATAATTTGGAAGACCTGCAACTTCAGAGAGAAGTCGGAACAATACCTGTTACTGCGTTGAATAATTCATTGAGGAGTTTCGAAGAACGGCTTGCACATTGTCAAGCAGTCAACGGTGCTCAATTCGAACATTTAATACCTCAAAATTATTTTCCATCCTTGAATAGGAAACCGATCGATTTCAAAAAGCGAGTAAACATACCCAATTGATTATTTTCTAATGTTTCAATGGAAAAAACCACACAACCAATTTTCCTTCCAAACGCACCGTTGAGAAGGTAATCAAACTACCTCTCATTTGATGTATCACAATCCATATATTCCTATTTGAAAAAAATGAGTAGAGGGGTGCGGGGCGTAGGGGGTGAGAAATATCAAATTCAAAAAAGCATACGAAAAATTGCTGTTGAAATTAAAAATAGACAGATGCGAGGATTTTCCTCAATAATTCTTCGTGCTAGAATTATTGACGAGTTACGTTACTTTTTTGGCACGCTGTAGGTCATTAAGGTGGACTTTCCCAAAATATGTTAATGCAGAAATTTTGATGTTTATCAAATTTATTTAGGAAAATTAAGATCTAATAACGGTAAAAAATAATATATAGGAAAGATATTACTGCAACGCTTATCAGAGAATTTTCTCTTCAACTAGGGCTTCACACGAGAGAGAGATTTTTCTCGTCTCCTCTCGTTCTCGTCTCGTAAAAGCGAGACGAGACGAGACGAGACGTGTTCGAAAATATTATATGCGATACTAGGGTGATTTTTTTTTTTAACTTTTTTTTTTTTTTTCGGTCCCATCATGAAATTTTGTTGGAAATACCCAAAAAAAAATTCCCTGGAAGTTTGAGCCCTTAATATTAATTTTAAGTACTCGACCAAGGCGTGTGAAGATTTCCCATTGAAAATACACGCAAACTTTGATTTTTTATTTTTAAATTTCTATAGCTCAGAGGAATTTCATGGGATCACTTTGACTAAAGATCGGTTTTTCTCAAAATTAGACGCTCTACAAAAGTGCCTATTGCGGCAAAGTCGTAACTTCCACCGGCGAGGTAGTACGGGCCACTAAACCTGATTTTTTAATAAAATTCGCTTTTTTTCGCATTTATCTCGTAAATAACGAGAGCTACGAAAAAAATGTAAATGACAAACTTGTAGGTTATTCAATTTTCTACAAAAAAGGTCCTATAAATTAAATCGCTCAGATCAATATTGAGCGAGATATTAAGCCTTTAATTGATTTTTCCATGAAATTGTTACCGATAATTGATTTAAACTTATTAAAATCTTGTTTTCTTTCTCTGTAAAATTATGTTTTTTGTTCTATATATTTTTTTAAGGCTATGAAAGTAGAATATGATAAATATCTTACATTATAAAAGCTTATATTCAAAGAATCTTTAAAAAATAACAGATTTATGAGTTTCTGCAGAAAACTTAAGAATACAATTACACTCAAATTTATATATTATTAATAATTTATTAAATTATAATAGTTTGAATCATATTAACAACAATAAATTTTTTATAAACATAGAAACAACAATACCAATAAATTATTATTGAACGTAGAACAATTAATCGTTAGATTGATTCATTGTCAATAATATTGTGATTTTTTACACGATGTGTATTGAGATCGATGATGTTGAACAGTTTGAAAAATTCTTTGTCTCTCATCTTCGTTATGAGTCAATGCTTCATTAAAACTTTCGGCCAGTGCTACTCCTCTTTCCGCAGTATCATTTACTACTTTTAACGTTTCAAATGTATCATAACATCGTTTATACTCAAGATTTGATTCCCACAAACTTGGATCTGTACATAAAAATTCATGAGAGAGCTCAAATTGCTTAAAAATAAACAATGAGTTTGGATTAACAAAATCGCTTATGTTTTTCTCGGATAACGACGTTATTTCCTCATAAGCAACTTCAAAACGTTTACTTGGCTTTTCGACCGCTACCTGGGAATTTATTTTTTGTATAATCTTTACTTTTTCTTCTACTGACACATTTTCATCAAAAAGAGCCAAACAAGCAAGTTGTTCATGTAAATACCACAAATGCCGAGACAATTTATCGAGTGCTGCATTTGCAATTTCAGGATGTATTTTTCTGTAGTCAATAAGATCTTTTACTAATTGCAAATCCGAGTTTGGAGCATTTATTGCATTAGGAGCAGTAAACCATATTTTCACATAAAATATTACAATGAAAACACATATCTTCTGCAAAATTTTTTTTTCTCTTGCTGCTATTTTAAACTGGTTTCTGAACATATATATTTTCAAACAATAGAGAGCCTTTGATAACCACCGTGCATGATGAAAAGCACCAGGGGCTTTGAATTCGGCTTTTTGACGATTGATACCGCCCAAAAAGATACAGCTCAGCTCCAAAAACTCCTTGTAATCATTTCTTGGATGATGATTCTAACAAAAGATAAGAAAAATTTAATAATTGCGGAAAGAAAAGAAGATATTTTCAGAATTTTAAAGTAAAAAATATTATTCAAAAAGGAAAAATCTATAAAACTGAATCACTTAAAAATTTGAGTTATATTGAAGTATGCAAAATAACTATTAGAAATATCTAATGACCTTAAAGAAAACTAACTTTATCAATAATAATTATTTCAATGGTAAAACTATTTATGAATTTAGTAATACCTTCAGTTGATTTTCTATGAAGTCCAGAATATCGTCTTTTCTTTGACTTAAGATAAGTGCAATATCTCCATCCTCTGTGCCGTTTTCATACGCAGATTTATCAATTTTTTCCCAATTATCTCTGAATCTTTTAAAAATTGGTACATTCGGACTATTTGTCACTGGCCAAGCAACTTCTGCAACATTTCGTAACATCAATTCAGAAGTATGATGGCGACAAGCAAGATATAACAAGTCGCGGCCAATTTTATCTTCTAATAATGTACATGCGCCATTAAAACGACCTAAAACAAAGAATTATTTATTAATAAACTGTTATTTGATTATAAGTTATTCAAATTTTTGACTCAGCTTATTTTTCAATTCAACATTCGTGAAAATAATTAAAGCAATAAATCAAATTTTTATTTGAAAACTTTTTCTCAAGTCAAAAAACAGATACTGTGATAAAAATTCAATCAACCACAACATTAACTTACCAGTATTTGAACTAGTTGTATCAAAGCACATTGCTTTAACATTATCGCAAAGATCCCACTCTGTCAGAGTTTCAAAAATAGCTAAAGCTTGGCTTTCTCCTGTGCCATCAGAGAGAATCGGAGTTTTTAAATTTTTGTCAGTATTTATTCCGGTGACGTGAATTGATAATCGTTCTGCTTTTGATTGGCCGTTTCCCGCAGGAAGCACCTTTCCGTCCCAGTGCACTACGAGAGAGTCGTCAAAATTATCTTCTTCTTTAATCGTATCGACAATTTCTTCTCTTTTTGAAATACGCGCGTTGCGAATAGTGGAGTAACTCAAGTTATATTTATCAATGTCAAGTCCTAAACTTTTAATAACGGCAGAAATAATGTACATCGCATTTCTGTTACTAGTTTTAGTTCTATCTAATGCTAATACTAATTCCGCAGTCAAAATATCAATTTTACTTTTCTTAGGCGCCGGTATTGTATCTTCAGAGTCTGAAGAAATTCGGTTCAATCCACTAGAATTTGATATGGAACTACAGAAACTATTGAAGGACGACTGTTGGGATAATTTCATACCTGAAATGAAAAATGTTAACGGTGAATGAGTAAACATCATAGCTGAATTTTAAACAAGACAGATATGATTAAACAAAAATATTATAATATTAGAACTAACCAATTTCTACATTATTGGGAATTTCTTCTTCCATCGCCGACTGATTTTCAAAAGTTTCTTCTGGTAAGACGTCAATTGCTGGTGGATGAATAGTGCTAATTCTATTTCCTTTACGACAATCTGTCAAAAATTGCTGTAGATTTTGGCAAATTTTTTACTGCAGCACTGCTCGCAATGTCAAATAATTTATCAAGACGTTTACTGAACTGTTCCACATTTTTTTGTTGTCTTTTTGATTTTTTTGCACGACTTCGATGTTTCTTTAGTTTTATGTAGTCACTGTGGATTTTTTCCAATTTTTTAATACTGTGCTGAAGTCGAGAAGTTGGAATCAAAAGATTGGCCCAAACAGCATTCGTATCACTGATCACACTACTAGCACTTGCTCGTATACTTAGTTTTAAAGATTGATGTTTGTACAAAAAGAGATTCAATACATCCCTACACGAAGGTAACTTATTATTAATAATATTACGAATTTCAAACCCAACTAAATAATTATAAATTCTATTTCCAATTTGTTCAGACATCTTTGGCAATAATAATAAAAATGATAGAAAAATGTAACACGTAAGTATACGAATGCGACGCGAATGCGGTCAGAGTTCGCAGAGCTTTGTTCTTGATACTTGCGGCATTAGCATCACATAATAGAGAACAAAGAGAGCACTGCAATTAGGCGGATGATTTATTAAACTAATTCAAGGTTACGTAAAAGAGGGGATGTTTGAAGAGGAGAGAGGGTTTCGATTCGTGGACAATGATTGAGCTTTCGCTGATCGCGTACTTCGTGTTAAATGTCATTGATCAGGTGGTGGGGGAATTAGCGCGACGTTAGCTACATCGCAACGTTGCCATTAGATTATTAAGTACCAACTGACCGAGAAAAACAAAGAGAAAAGAGTTTAATTTAATGTTTATTATTATTGAAGGTTAAATATTGTAGATTATTGATTTTGCTGTAGTTTTCTAGCCTTAAAAAAATATATAGAACAAAAAACATAATTTTACAGAGAAAGAAAACAAGATTTTAATAAGTTTAAATCAATTATCGGTAACAATTTCATGGAAAAATCAATTAAAGGCTTAATATCTCGCTCAATATTGATCTGAGCGATTTAATTTATAGGACCTTTTTTGTAGAAAATTGAATAACCTACAAGTTTGTCATTTACATTTTTTTCGTAGCTCTCGTTATTTACGAGATAAATGCGAAAAAAAGCGAATTTTATTAAAAAATCAGGTTTAGTGGCCCGTACTACCTCGCCGGTGGAAGTTACGACTTTGCCGCAATAGGCACTTTTGTAGAGCGTCTAATTTTGAGAAAAACCGATCTTTAGTCAAAGTGATCCCATGAAATTCCTCTGAGCTATAGAAATTTAAAAATAAAAAATCAAAGTTTGCGTGTATTTTCAATGGGAAATCTTCACACGCCTTGGTCGAGTACTTAAAAATAATATTAAGGGCTCAAACTTCCAGGGAATTTTTTTTTGGGTATTTCCAACAAAATTTCATGATGGGACCGAAAAAAAAAAAAAAAGTTAAAAAAAAAAATCACCCTAATGCGATACCGAGACCACATACAGCGCATTTTTGGTGTCGTTAAATTTTTTGTATGAAGTTATATTATATACCTATACGACACGACTTTTTTCAACACCCACAGAAAACAATTGAATATGGAGGGTTTCCACTATAATTACCAATATATTTTGTCTATATCGTTCTAGAAATACACGATTTTTTAGAAGATTATTAATTCGTTATGACCTTGCGATAATTGAGATCATTTTTCAAGGAAAAATAGAATTCACATCCATAAAAACGGATGCCATCATGAATTCAATACTTAACGGACATCTTTTATTGCCCCTAAATCCCAATGCTTTGAAAATTTCGTCTCAATCTGGAGAAATTTATTCTCTTGTGCTGCTTGTAGTGAAGATGTGTACAATTATTGTATACATATGTGGAACAAAGTATAATAAAACTGGTAAAAAAATGAAGATATTCAATGTTTCGAAAAGTGTTATGAGGAATACGCCAAGAACACCCTCAATGATCAACCCACTTGGAAGGTATTCATTGAAAACTATACGAAATTGTTCAACTCTATCGAAAAATGTATCGACATCGATAACCTATTCAAAACATCAACAAAACTTTCGAAATAATGAAAAGCTGAGTATATGCTGTTACAAAGAGCAAACAGGAATCAAAATATTTTACAGTGGTGGAGAGTGATGAAAAAGTCCTTCCTACACTATCCAAGATGGCCGATGATTTATTAATGGCTACATCTGTACCTGTTGAAAGATTATTTTCCATAGCAGGTATGATCACGGCAAAAACACGTACATCATTGAAAAATTATTTGATGCAAGCGTGATTATGTTTGAATTCTTGGTCATCGAGTAATTTATAAGTTGAAATTATCAGTGTTTAAAATTAAAAATAATATGTACGTGTACAATTATTTTTGTATAAGAGCGTAATAGATATAGCTTTAAAAAATTATTAATTATTTCATACGATTTCGTTTATATATTATAATATTTATTATCGTTATTCAGAATTAAGCGAGACGAGACGAGACAACTGATAGCGAGACGAGAACGAGACCCAATGTTTTGGGAATTGGCGAGAGCGAGACGAGATTTTTTATACTCTCGTCTCGTGTGAAGCCCTATCTTCAACAATTATTATTTAATATCAATCAAAATTTCTTGTTGCCATAGTTCATACAAGGCAACTCCCTTGAGTTCTTCAACACCGAAATTAATCTTCCCAACTTCCACGTCTTGCAGTGAGCAAAACAAAATAGTTGCCGAATGCCCGAAGCCAGAAGAACGCGGTACCCAACCCAAGCAAGCTGAAAGGGCCCTCTTATTTCCGACCCGAAATTCAAAAGCCGATGCCGCAGACAAAGATTATTTATGCGGACTATATCCGATTAGATTCCCATCAAATTCCGCAATATGAAAGTCGATTCGGTCTGTAATGTTGTTTGTCCACGAAGGCTCACGGATCAAGTCCCCTTAGACCTGAGACAAAAGCGGGCAAAGTTCTATAAAACGTGAGAGAGGTGAGGCCGATATTGAAAACGTAAAGTGATTTCGAATTCAGGGCGACATATTGCATTCATGGTTTTATTAGAGGCGGACCGAAAGGGTAAGGAAAGGGGTGGTCGGGAGGATGTGTTTTTGCGCGCTCCGCATAGGATATTCGCTACTTCACAAAAATGTGAAGCTCCAAATTCAAAATAATATATTTTTATGATCTAATAATTTGAATAATTTAATTTCTCATTCTTTTGATTCAATTGAGACCATTCATGTTTCATGGAGTGTTCTAATTTGAAAGATCTATGGAAGTTGAGATGGAATCTACAACTTTATAAACAAGAAGAAATCTTAAAATTGACAAGACTCTAAGATTACAGCTAACTTTATGAAATTCTATAAATAAACTAACCTCAATATAAAATTATCTATTGGAGATGAACGAATAATATGTGGAACCACGAAAATATTTAATTCTTCGCTAACTTGCCGTTGTTCTTCTGCATTATCTGGATTGTTTCTGATATATATATTCTTCCATTTTAATTGTCAATTTTATGTTTCCATTCCTTCTTCTGAGCAGTAAAAATAAATCTTGTAAATATTTATCTTCAAATGTCTGTAATTCTCGAATTATTGGATGAAAATGGTTTTGAACGATTTGGCGGCCGGCCATTAACACGATAACTCCCGAACGGAATGAGCTAGACAGTTGAAATTTTCAGAGGAGGTCTGGTAGATAAATGAGCAGATCAGAAGAAAAGTGGTACAACTCACAAATTTCGAATTTTTGAGTTATACCGATATTTCGATACCAAAGATCGTATTTCATTCTCTGAATGAATGGTATAAGTCGAAAGAATTTTGTGACCGAGTTAGAGCCTGTTAATGTTTTACTTCTCAACGAAATACCATGATATTGTAATCCGTTGAAAGGTAAAACCTTAAGTTCCCAATAAATCACTTACATGGAGTTATACCACTTTTCCTCTGAGCGGCTCAAATATTTCGGTTAAGTTCGTTATTGGCCAGAATCGGCCAGATGGTTTCGTAATGAAGAAAAAAAATTTTTTTGGATGCATATTTTAAATTCAATTTTTTTGAGATGCAGTTTAATCATAGGAATCCATTGAGATCATTTTCAACTTTAACAAGCTGATTCTTTTGGAGATATGATTTTTCAAAATTTCAATATAAATCGTAATTCTGTGATTTCACGGAATGCTGTAATCGATAGTTAACGTACGTATTTGTATCTATGAATAAACAGTGTGTTCCTTAAAGACATGCCAATATTTAAAGGGGTGATTCTTTGACTCATTTTAAGAATAAAACTTCCTATGAAGTATTACATGTCTTAAAAGTCTTAAAGTCTTAAAAGTTCACAATAATAAGTTCTCCTTTCAAAATCATCGTCCAAGAGCTCCTGGGTAGGTATCATTTTATAAGGATGCATTTCATTTTGTTATGTTTAGAATCGATGTACTTATAGCTAACATTGAATGTTGTGGAGGCATCTATACTCGATTTATGTGGATTTTCTACAAAGTCAAGCGTCACGTCTAATTTCACTTCCTCACATAGTGTATATAAGCAGCTTGGTTTTTGCGCGTATGTTCTGGGGAACATCGCGTTATAGTTTTGCCCAAATGTCTGTAACTTTCGAATTTTTTGACGAAATTGGTCTCAAACGATTAAGTTCGACTCCCCGATGAAGAATCCGAGGTCAAATTTGATTCTGTCCGTCCGGCCGTCCGTTGCCACGATAATTTGAGAACGAAAAGAGCTAGCGACTTGAAATTTTCAGGGTGGGTGGCGCATCGCAATACGACGGACAAGTTCGTTAATGGGCATAATCGGCCCAGTGGTTTCCGAGTAATAATTTTGTTTACAACCAATATAAATCCGATCGAATTGAAACTTGGTGAGTAGTTGTAGAATATGAACCTAAGCACGTTTGTGAGATTTTGGGCGAATCGTATGGCTAGAAAATTTTAAAAAAATTATTAAAAAATATTTTTTTTGTCACGATAACCTGAGAACGGAAAGAGATAGCGGCTTGAAAATTTCAGGTTATGTTGTGCATATGAATGCCACATTTGAGTTTGTTTATGAGCATAATCGACCAAACGGTTTCAGAGTTATAGCCATCTGAAATTTTCTGAAATTTGGTGGTTTTTTGTTCCTCATTAACTCGAAAAATACAGAACCGATTGAATTCAAACATGGTTATTAGTTGTAGAATGCCAACGCGAAAATGTTTGCGAAATTTGGTGAGGATAGCATTTGTAGAAAATTTTTAATAAATCATTGAAAATAAAAAAAAAAATCCATATATCAGTAACTATACGTTTGAAATTGCTGAAATTTTGCAAGAGCGTTCATTACCTAACTCTACTGCCAAGTTTCAAGTTTTAACACGATCGGTTGAATATTGTTGGAGATTCGAGCATTCTTGTGTGAGTTCAGTAGATGGGTGACCGTTGCCTCGATAACTTTCGAACCAAAGGAGATAGGGACTTGCTATTTTCAGGGTAGGTTGCGTATCCGAAAGGGAGAGTTGAGTTCGTTTTTGGGCATAATCGGTTTAACGGTTTCCGTGTTATATCCACCTGGAATATTGTTTCCTTGATAACTCAAAAAATAAATATTCGATTGAATTGAAGCTTGGTAACTAGTAGTAGAAAATCAACACAAAGATGTGTTTAAAATTCTGTAAGAACCGTACTCCTAGAAAATTTGAAAAAAATGACGAAAAAAAAAAATTTTAAGAACCGCGCCTCCAGAAAATTAAAAAAAAATCACGAAAAAAAAATTGGTTAAAGCACTGACGTGAAGTCAGAAGCTTTTGCGCGTATGTCCTATTGTCCATTCTTCTGTATTGGACACCCTTAATCGAATTTACCATGGTAAATTATGTTGTCCATTCTCCTGTATTGGACACTCTTAATTCAAATTTACCATGGTAAATTCGAATTAAGTGTCTATGTCCTATTGTCCATTCTTCTGTATTGGACACCCTTAATCGAATTTACCATGGTTAATTATGTCGTCCATTCTCCTGTATTGGACACTTAATTCGAATTTACCATGGTAAATTTGAATTAAGAGTGTCCAATACAGGAGAATGGACAACATAATTTACCATGGTAAATTCGATTAAGGGTGTCCAATACAGAAGAATGGACAATAGGACATACGCGCAAAAGCTTCTGACTTCACGTCAGTGCTTGAACCAAGCTTTGATCTGTCTTACATGCACAAACTCGCGACACTGCTTCTCTATTTTACTTATTGTCCCTTGGGTTCTAGGCGGAAAATTATGAAATTTCTCAAGAAACAAGCCACTTACTTCTTTTTGTGTTCGTATGATATCTCCGTAACCATTTGTAAAGTTATTATTTTGTTTATTTCCGTTAATCCAACCATTATTCAAAATTAAAGTAAACTTCAAACCCAAATTAGAAAATTTATGAAGTACAACTTATCAGCACAAAACAATTCGCGAAGGCGTTCTAAAGAAACTAACATTCCACAGAAAGTGTTTTACGTAGTTTTCATGGTATCATCTGGAAAAAACAATATTATGATTTTTTTTCATTTTCCTTGTATCACGTCTTGAAGGCAACTAAGTTCAGTATTTCATTGTAATAAGATTTGGGAATATTATAATGAATTTCGGTACTAACATGATTTTATTTTTTTCTATTTTGAGTTTTGCAATAAACATGAAAGTGATAATATTTCTGAATAGAGAATGACACGACCTTTCAAACGATGTACATGTACCTGTTTTTCGAAAGGGGTTGAAGGTAGAGTTCGCATTTTTAAGAAGAAGAATGACAATTTATAATTTGAATTTGACATGTTTGAGGATTTTCCATAAATATGTACAGTAACCAAGATAATGAATTCATTCCATTTGGCTTTTCCACACTGTATAACATTTATATGCGTTCACTATGATAGAATTAAATGAAATTGACATTTCAACTTTGTGGATGTGATAACAAATTGGTATGACATACAAATTTGAATGTACCACAGGTATTAAGAGATGTAGATGTCCTCGGTCGCTCTCGGGGCATAAACATCTACTTAATGCCCTTGGTACATAAATAACTATTATAAACTCGCAGGAAGAAGATAAAAGTACCTACTAAAAAGTATTAACCCAACTGCAACATACTGTGCATGAAGCCATTCAGATGAGTTGAGTCAACATCGAAGGCGATACATATCCAACTACGTATATCGCTGAAAATTTAAAAGGCACTCGTGAGATTGGTAACGAGGGAAACTTCAAAGCGGAGCTTACGGAAAGCAGGTGCTTCTTTTCCGCAGCAAGAAATAGTTGATGAAATTCATATTTTCGCAACCAAATGAGCGTAAATGCAGTTATGCTCGGAATTTTCCGCACAAGCAACCCGTGAACTCTACGAGAGATTGTTAGGAAAATGAATATCTCTTCAATGTATTTTACGTAAAACATTTCATGAAAATCACCTTATAACGTTTAAATAGCCTTTACAAAAAAAAATTGACAAGCGCTGACGTGCAGACAGTCCCATTTGGCACGCCTATTCGAATTCAGAGCCCGAGCGGTAGCCCATCCTGCTACTGAACTCGCCCAAAGCAGCTTGGCTTGAAAAAAGTATAATATTTCCCCGATATTTCCAACAATATAGATCCGATCGAGTTTAAATCTAGAACATGGCTGTAAAATGAGGTTTTGAAGGAGAAATTTCAGCGATATCTGACGGATAGTTTCTAGGTTACAGGACTTCTGTAACAATTTATTTTTCAATTTTCTAGTCATGCGATCCTCATGAAAATGTGCTCATGTCTTTGCGGCGGTATTTTTTATCGAACTGGCGAGATTCAATTCCATCAGATCAGTATTTTTTGAGTTATTGGGAAAACAAAATTTAAAATTTCATATTTCAAGTCGAAGTCATTTCGGTTGAGAGTTATCGTGCTCCCGGCCGGACGGACAGACAGAATTGAGTTTGACCTCGGATTCTTCATCAGTTTTACTTGAAAGTAAACGTTTGAAATCGGCCAGAAAAAAAGTGCGCATTTAATTCAAGATCAATAATTTCTCTTATTCCTAGCACTCACGCTACTGAAATTTAAGGTATCTAAAGATCTCATATGTCAAGACAATGAAATTTCAAATGGGCATATTCTGTATATTGTTCAAAATATGCATTCGAATGAATACGGAAATACAATAAACTTTGAATGAACATAACTTTTAGATGCAAATCTACAGATTTTTAATCCAGTTTAGTACAATGACACAAAATAATAATAATAAATGGTGAAATGAGTTAAAGCCCCAATTTTTAGAATAGGAAGTATGGGCTTGTCATACACGGTTTGAGAAGTCTCGTCATTCTCTATTCAGAAATGTTATCACTTTCATGTTTATTGCGAAAATCAAATTAGGAAAAAATTAAATCAAGTGATTATGAAATACTTCATAATATTCCCAAATCTTATTACAATAATACCACTTATTTGCCTTAAAGAGATAGAAAGAAAATTAACACTTATGAGATGTTGAATAATGATGGAAGAAATTTTTATTTGAGGTTAGGATGTTGCCAATGCGTTCGCGGTGAACACTTTCAATATCTACTTCATTAACATATTTCATAATATTTTTGCTACATTTTGCATTACATTTTAGTTTTTGATATTGTACCAAATTTCGTTACTGACTTGATTTTATTTTCTTTCTAATTTTATTTTTGCAATGAACATGAAAGTGATAACATTCCTGAATAGAGAATGATGAGACCTTTCAAACGATGTATCACAAGCCCATACTTCCTATTTGAAAAATTGGGGGTTGAGCCTGTCTTTCGAAGGGGGTTGAAGGTGGGGTTCGTATATTTACGAAAAAGAATTTAAAAGTTAAATTTGATATGTTTTGGGATTTTCCATAAATATGTACAGTACCCAAGATAATGAATTTATTCTACTTGGCTTTTCCACTCTGTAGGTATATAAAGTAGGTACCAACATTCTTGTCCACTACTTATTTAATAAAGTAACATTTCGTTTCAGAAGGTGGGAACATCGTGGCCGAAACATATGGTAGATGATACAATTTGTAGTGGACCAGAGCGGTGTGAACGTAGCAGACTGTTTGGCGGAAATACCCGAACGCCCTTGAGCAGTGGCTTGCATGCTAATTCTAATTTCTCATTAATATGTTCACAGAGCACTTCCACATTCGTATGTAGGTTACTTATGCTGAGAACAATATCTCCTCAAAAATGATCGACTTAACGAAGGGCTGCGGGGTAGTTTTTTCTTTAAATTTAAATACTTAATATCTCAGGAACCACCCGTTGGAGGACATACAGATTTCATACACCTATTACTTACACCAATAACAATATCCCCTGAAAAAATTATGGGGCTGTGGGGTAGTTTTTTCAACCATTAAATTTCAAAATTTAATATCTCAGGAACTATCCGCCGGAGCTCATACAAATTTTATATCTTCTGATAAAAATTATATTAAATTTCGAAATTTAAGGGGTGAAAAAATCTACCCCGCAGCCCCTCGAAAAGTCGATCTTTTTATCAGGGGATATTCTCATCGCTATACGGAACCCAAATCCAAAACCTGAGGAACATATTATGTAATCATTAAAGGAAACTTTGGGAGGTATATTCATTATTAAATATGTAGTTCCTTTCTGAGTTTTCTCTTCCAAGCTCTGAAAAATATCGATAAAGTAAAAAATGTATTATTTTGTGAATTGCTCCTGCGTGGGAAACACAAGATATTTGTCAGAAGCAATCTATCCAAAAATGTTGCCTGACAAACAAAAGCGAAACAACATCAACGATAAAATAACTATTTCGTAACGTTTCAGAGTAAATATCTGACTCCTTCGTCAGACACTAAACGAAAATCACCAGAATTATTTTTTGTATGATAGTTATCCGAAATTCGAAAATTGTCACAATAAAAATGCATCTGCACATGAATGTGAGACTGTTTTCTGTGTGTGACAATTTCTTGTATATTTCTTACATATTACATATCTTACCAATTAATAATGAACACATTATGAACGAGATATTAGATTCAGTATGCACGCCACTGGTCTAGGGCGTTCAGATGTTTCCGCCTAATAGTCTACTGAAACGGTATGCTAGTTTCACACCGGTGTGGACAAGAGTGTCTATAATGGCCATATATTGAATGTAATGATAATATGCTTCTTGTTGGAAGTTATCGATCCCAAACTTATCAAATTACATCGTCATCATCGTAGGAAAAAATTTAATGGTTTACACACTCAGCAAGGAACTTAATCCAGTAACAAAAAAGCATGGCAGAACTGAAGGGAATCCCTGCGTATATATTAGGTTTATACATTGGAAGCTTCTCCATTCCAACATTTTTGCCAGAATTTACATATCCATTATTCAGAAATGGCTCGGTGGATGTTTCGAATACAATGAGATGGAAATCTTACAAACTGCTTAAACTTTCCAAGACGTGAGGAAATTTCAACAAATGCGTATATGTTACGCATTCGGATCTGAACCCTGACTTGAGACGATTCAGACGTTATGCTGGATGACTCCATTCGGAAATTGTTTCCGAGAAATATGAGCGTTAGTGTTCCGTAGCAGAAGCAATATATCTGGGAATCGACCAAAGAATTACAAAAACCATATTATTCGTGTAGAGTAGAGGTAACCTGATCATACAAAGTTGGGAAAGCACTGAAGTGATGTCAGTGTACTGGACTCACCTAAGACTATTCCATCGGTTTGAGTTCACTGTGGACTTATTAAAAAATTATTAAAAAAGAAACTACACTCTTGTCCACTACAGTTTTTGTGGTCTGACATATGTTTCGGAAAGTTTACATCTTCAATGAAGGAGCGTTACTATTACTATTAAAATACTAAAATATTACTATTACTTACACTTATGATGCTTCTGACACGAATAAATAAATAACTATTTTTACAATATTCCTAATATCATCAACAATAAGATCACATGTAATATTACATCACACCATTATATGCATCAATACCCAACAACTGAAAATCACACGTTCTTTCCATACCTATGTACACCTAGGGTCACGGTGTGGACAGTCCACCTGAAAAAACACACATTTTCCACACAGACAACACCCGCACACGCAGAATGACCATGAGGTGGCAATAAGACCTTCCAGATTTTACCAGCTGCCTAACCCAGTCACTCATGTTCCAAACAAAGTTTTGAAAATTTCATCCACCGTTACTCCCCGCATCCAATCGCCCCTGTATATACGCAAATTCCGTTCTGTCCGAGTAAGTACCCAAAGCTTGAAAGTAATATCCGAACTAAGCAGGACGGAACTGACCATAACATTAGGCCCAATTTATTAATATTGAGCGCCTTCTCTTCAAATCCGAATATAATTTATTACCAGCATCAAACTTGACGGCCAGACAGAATTGGATTTAACCCTGGATTATTCATGAGTTAGTCGAGCCCAATCGTTAGAGACCTTCTACTGCCAAAAATTATAAAAATGCAGACATTTGAGCGAAATGATAGCATGCCGTTCCTCGTGAAACGAGCGAGAATATAGGAAAATTTTTGTTTGAAGTTAGGGGAATATTCCTTCTATTTTGATACTTAATTTGATTGGGTGAGTCCTGCTAAATTTGATCTCGAAATTTCATCGCCATTTTATTGTATTTGGCGCTCTAGTTCCTCGGAACTGAGTGCTTATCAATTTGCCCAAATGTCTGTAATTTTCGAATATTTCGATGAAAATGGTCTTAAACGATTTGGTTCGACTCACTGATCAAGAATCCGTGGTCGAAATTCATTCTGTCCGGCCGGCCGTAGGCACGATTACTCTCGAACGGAATGAGCTAGAGAGTTGAAATTTTCAGAGTAGGTTTGGGGGATAAATATCTCGGCTAAGTTCGTTATTGGGCAAAATCGGACAGATGGTTTCGGAGTAACAGAAAAAAAATTTTTTTTTTACGAAACAAATTCCAAATTAAATTTTTTTTAATAAGAAGTTTTATCATAAGAATCCATTCATATCATTTTTAACTCTAACAAGCTAATACTTTCGGAGATATGATTTTTCAAAATTTCAATAATAAATCGTATTTCAACGTTGTCACAGAATGATATTATTCTATGTATGAATATGAATTGTCATAATGTCAAATGATGTTCCTGAGACATTATCTAATCAATCGAAGAATTGTGAGCGAAGTGAGAATAATCTCAGTTGTTTGCTCCGAAATTAGTTTTTCTCAGAAAATTCTTACTTTTCGGAACTGAACATGAAGTAAGAGATCTGAGAGTAGTGAGACTGCTTTTCATCCATAGACATAGATATAACTCTCGAACGGAATGAGGTAGGTAGTTGAAATTTTCAGAGTAGTTTAGGGAGATGAATATCTCGGTTAAGTTCGTTATTGGGCAAAATTGGCCAGATTTAATTTGATTTCTTCCATGGTGCTTTTCTCATTCTCATGATTGCTCATTTAATCTTGATAAATAAACTATTATTTGAATTGAATTTCCTTTAGGATGCAGTTCTATCATATGAATACATTGATATAATTCCCAACTCTGAGAAACCAATACTTTCGGAGATATAATTTGTCTGTTTGAACTAGAGCGCCAGAAAGCTCCTGTCCACAGGGCTTGTTTTTTAATGACAGAAACTTCAGTAGTATCCTGTTAATATGTCCAAAACCTATTCCTGCAAATATACATTTTGTAAGAGTGCTTTTCACTCACATGTCCCTGCTGGTTTTAAGCAGAAACATTGATTCAAGCACTGACGTGAAGTCAGGACCTGTTGCGCGTATGTTCTATTGTATATTCTCCTGTATTGGACACTCTTAATCGAATTTTTCATCGTGAATTATATTGTCTGTTCTCTCCTGTATTGGACACTCTTAATCGAATTAACCATGGTAAATTCGAAATCTTCTTCTGATTTGAATAGTAACAGTATCTGTATTCTTCTATACATTCTTTTACTGAGTTCTAATGCTGCTTTTTTTTCAAGAACACTCTTCGAGGATCAGACAGCCTAAAGATAAGATGCTTGGCTGACTGATGAGCACTGCAATATTATGTGATATTGTTGGGAAGTTTGTTTGATGCTTAATTGATTTTAATTATCTAAATATTTTTGAATGATTTATTCAATTGTACCTATGAATGTACTGTTTTAAGAAATATTTTTATATTATTATTATTATTATTATTTTGATCCTTCTGGGTCTTCCACAAGGAGACCCCTCATAAGCTCTAAGAGCTTGCCCTGAGTTAGGAGAACCAGTTGTATTCTGTGTAGGCTTTGTTACTTTGTCCTTACGCCACCTTAGGCACAGCACTGTCAATTTTTGACCCAACAGCGAATGGTGGCGATTACCGTGACTAGGAAATTTCTTTCCTAGCCTCGGAATTGAACTTGGGGCTTCCGCTCCCAAGTCAATTACTCTACCACTGAGCCAATCGCACGACATATTTGTCGGGTAATCACAAAAAATGAATAATATGCTAAATTTCATCATTGTGCTTACTTTCCCTTCTCTAATTAATTAATTCTCGATGTAAATTACGGCATTCAATCATAAATTCAGTTTGCAGACTCAGGATTCATAATAGAAGCTGTAAATTTCCATTAAAGGTGACTACAATTAATAGACGAGAAGTATTTGCAGCTTGAATATTATGTATATTCAAAATTCCCGCCCTTCTTGCAACCAAACATGGCGACTGTAAAAAGGCATTAGGTGTTGCCTTCGATTAGTTAGTAGTCTTCATTTCTTATTATTAGTGCTCTGTGGTACATAGTGCTCTGTGGTACATAGCATTCCACCCCTTTACATACAATCTAAGAATTTTCTTACCTACGTAATACAAGTTTCATTTCAACCCCATCCTCGACCCATTCCTCGTAACAATTCTTATGGAGCGACAGAAGACAAACCTCTCCGAGCGTTCTATCTGAAGATTAACAATCATAAAGCAAACAACGGCGGGGATGCCCCCGACCCCACTATTATTACGTGGATCAACTAGTATCCCAACCCCCATTTAAATTACGGTGCTGTGTTACAAACGGGAGACGCAGGTATATACAAACACACGCACACTAGGTACATACCAGCGTAGGAAACGGACAATATCTGTTTACACAAGGTGCGAACGACAAGGGTGAGTTTCGCAGTGCACGAGGGGTCGTGTTTGCGGTGCCCGAGGCCATATTCCATGTTGTTTTTGAATTTCATTCCGCCCGGGGATTCAAGTTTGAAATAACGTGAGGTGGGGTGAAAAATTATTTCGCGCAATTATGAGCAGCGGAATCGTGGAAAACTGAAATGGTTTTTGCGTTTTCATTATTGGCAAATCGAATTTATTTCTCGTGCCGCTCCGGATGTATATCAAGTTGTTTGTACAGATTTGTTTCTGCGGTTTGTTGAACCGTATGCCACGTGGCTACTGAATAGGACATAAACGTTCAGGGTATGTGGAAGGAAAAGCAGTTATGCTTCATATTTTTGCGCGTATGTTCTGGGGAACATCATTTCGCCCAAATGCCTGTAATTTTCGAATTTTTCGACGAAAATGGTCTCCAACGATTGGGTTCGACTCTGATGAAGAATTCGAGGTCAAATTTGATTCCGTCAGTCCGGCCGTTGCCACGATAACTTGACAACGGAAAGAGCTAGCGACTTGAAATTTTCAGGTAGGTGGCGCATCCCAATATGACGGACAAGTTCGTTAATGGGCATAATCGACCCAATGGTTTCCGAGTAATAATTTTGTTTTCAACCAATATAGATTGGATCGAATTGAAAGTCGATGAATAGTTGTAGAATATAAACCTAAGTACGTTTGTGAAATTTTGTGAGAATCGTATCACTAGAAAATTAAAAAAAAATTATAAACAATTTTTTTTTTGGTCACGAATTTTTTTTTTGGTCTCCTGAAAACGGAAAGATATAGCGAAATGTTCAGGTTAGGTTGTGCATCTGTATGCGACATTTGAGTTTATTTATAAGGATAATCGGCCATACGGTTTTTGGAGTTATACCCATCTGAAATTTGGTTGTTATTTCCTCAATCACTCAAAGAATACAAAACCGATCCAATTTAAATATGGTTATTAGTTGAAGAATGCCAACGAGAAAATTCTTGCAAAATTTTGCTAGGATCGTATCACTAAAAATTTCTTAAAAATCATTGAAAAAAATATATTCTATATATCAGAAACTGTTCATCCCACATAGCTGAAAGACTGCAGACCCTAACGCTACTACCAAGTTCCAAGTTTGAACACGATCGGATCTACATTGTTGAAGATCTGAGCAGCCTTGTGTGAGTTCAGTAGCTGGATGGTTGACCGTTGCCTCGATAATTCCCGAACGAAAGTAGATAGGGACTTGCAATTTTCAGTGAAGACGTGCGTATAATTTAGTAAGGACCGTATCACTAGAAAATTTTTAAAAAATTACGAAAAAATATTATGTATCTCATGATTCCTTGAGAACGGAAAGAAATAGTGACTTGCTGCTTTCAGGGTAGATTGCGCATCTGAATACGATATTTAAGTGCGTTAACTAGCATAATCGGCCAAATGGTTTCGGAGTTATATCAATCTGAAATTTGGTTGTTATTTCCTCAATAACTCAAAAAATTACACTTCCGATCCAATTCAAATATGGTTATTAGTTGTAGAATGCCAACGCGAAAATTCTTGCAATATTTCGTGAAGATCGTAGCACTAGAAAATTTTAAAAAAATCATCGAAAAAAAAATTGTTTCAAGCACTGACGTGAAGTCAGAAGCTTTTGCGCGTATGTTCTCTTGTCCATTCTCCTGCATTGGACACTCTTAATCGAATTTACCATGTTAAATTCTATTAAAAGTAAACATTAAAGGATACTGTGGGAGGTATATTCATCATTGAATGGTTTCTTTCTGGGTTTTCTCTCCCAAACTCTGAAAAATATCTATAAAATAAAAAATTAATTATTTTGTGATTTGCCTCTGCGTAAGAGATACAAAATATTTTTCAGAAGCAATCAATTGAACAATGTTGCCTAACAAATAACAACGAAACAACATCAACGAAGAAACAACTATATCGTAACGTTTCAGAGTCTATATCAGACTCCTTCTTCAGAAGCTTAACGAAAAAATTTTCAGAACTATTTTGTCACACACAGAAAACAGTCTAACTTTCATGTGCAGATGCAGGGATAGTAGAATAATTCCCAAGTTGGTGACAATTCTCGAATCTCAGAATAACAATCAACAAAATAGTTCTGAAGATTTTTTCGTTAAGCGTCTGAAGAAGGAGTCTGATATAGACTCCGAAACGTTACGATATAGTTGTTTCTTCTTTGATGTTGTTTCGTTGTTATTTGTTAGGCTACATTGTTCAATTGATTGCTTCTGACAAATATCTTGTGTCTCTTACGCAGAAGCAAATCACAAAATAATTAATTTTTTATTTTATAGATATTTTTCAGACTTTGGGAGAGAAAACCCAGAAAGAAACCATTCAATCTATTAAAAGTGTCCAATACAGGAGAACAGACAATAGAATTCACCATGGTAAATTCAATTAAGACTGTCCAATACAGGAAAATGGACAAGAGAACATACGCGCAAAAACTTCTGACTTCATGTCAGTGCTTGTTTCAATTAAGTTTCATGAAATTCCTTAATGATTTAGGTGTGAGAAGCATGAACGTAAGGTGTTCACCGTACGCCTCGCGATCATAATTTCCGTATTCATCAAAAAATATCGCAAAATTTGAGATTCAATCGAATGTGAACCCACATTATGCATCATATATCGAAACTCTGGTCAATCTTCTCAAAAAACTTATTCATCTTTGATTCCTTCCGCACACAAGGAATAACTAATGATACTTCCTCTCAAAATATAAGAAAAATCCTCGGAAAAATCCTTCCCGTTCGTGAAAATATATCCGCCTGAAACCAGTTACGCCCGGTATCTCCCTCCAGCACGAAATTAATCAAACATTAGAATTATTCAGGCTTTAATTTTCGTTTCGCATCTCCCTTTGTCGGATGGAGCCGAATTAATTATTTACACAAATTATCTGTCTGCTTCCAGAAGTATCTAAATCTGAGGCCGAAGATGGCCTGCTCCTGTTGATGTTTGCTTTTTGCGTTGGATACCCGATGCTGCATCTTTGTCTTTTCCCATTTTCGTTTGTTTCCGCATGGAAAGCATGGCCAGAATATTCATAGTTTTCCCCTTAATCCGTGAAATGGAGAAGCGATTATTAATGAATTTGGCTTATACTCATTTGAATATGCTTCAGTATATTTTTTTTTTCTGAATTAATGCCGACTTCCACAACAGGGGCGAAGATTAATTTCATCTTCCGACTGGATCTGTTCAATTCCGAGGCTGCTGAACCGATTTATGATCATTTATACAGGGTTCTCCAATTAGATCTGTCAGATTAAGTGCTGTCATTTTTTGACAGATGACGACTAAAAACTAGTTGTCATCAATTAAATATTTACTACACTAACGTGAAGTCAGGAGCGTTATGCGGCTAAGTTCGTTAATGGGCAAAATCCACCGAGTAGTTTCAGAGTTAAAGTCATCTGGAATTTTGCTTTCCCAATTACTCGGAAAATACTGATCTGATCGAATTAAAGCGCGGTATCAACATAAAAAATACCGACACAAAGACTTATGCAAAATTTTGTGTGGATCCGATGAGTGGAAAATTAAAAAAAAAATTAGTAAAGAAAATTCTGTTTCTAAGATAATCTTCGTCAGATATCGTTGAAATTGTACGAGAGCTTTCAAATCCTAATTTTACAAGTTCCAGATTTGAACTCGCTTGGGTCTATATTGGTGAAGATATTTCTGAAATATCGATATATTCTAACGATCGAGATGAATTGGTCAACTATATTACACTCTCAACAGTTTTTGATTTTTGAAGCGTCTCCAAAGAATATAAGAAATCATGACGTATATACATAGATCACAATTACATATTAGTATTCTGTGATTTCATTCACGTATTTCCATAGAGATATTAGAATATCTAATATCTCTATGCAAATTTAATATCTCTCTATGTTCATGTCGTCTGACATGAAAGACAATCAAATCAGACAAACCAGTTTTAATGAGAAAAAATTGGTTCAAGCCCTGTTTACAGGAGCTTTGGCGCTCTTGTTCAAATTTTGACACATCATATCTCCGAAAGTATTGGCTTCTCAGAGTTGGGAATGATACCAATGTATTCTTATGATAGAACTGCATCGTAAAGGGAATTCAATTCAAAGAATAGTTTATTGATCAAGATTAAATGAGCAATCTGAGAATGAGAACTGCACCATGGAAGAAATCCAATTAAAATAGCTGAAATGAATTTGACTTTTTCTTATAGAACAGGATGACATGTACGAGTATGAACACAGATCATATAATAAATCATAGATAGAATAATTATAGCATTCTGTGAAAACATAGAAGTACGATTCATTATTGAAATTTCGAAAAATCATATCTCCGAAAGTATTAGCTTGTTGGAGTTGAAAATGATATCAGTGGATTTTATTGTGAAACTGCATCTTTAAAAAAAAATTAATTTGGAATTTGTAATAAAAAAAAAATTTTTTTTTCGTTACTCCGAAACCATCTGGCCTATTTTGCCCAATAACAGACTTAACCGAGATATTTATCACCCTATCCTACTCTGAAAATTTCAACTGCCTAGCTCATTCCGTTCGAGAGTTATTGTAGAAACAAAATTTAAGAATTTTCAAATTTGTAATGTATTTGTAATGTAATGAAAAAAAAGATTTGTTTTCGTTACTCTGAAACCATCATGCTGATTCTACCCAATAACGAACTTAACCGAGATATTTATCACCCAAACCTTCTCTGAAAATTTCAACTGCCTAGCTCTATCTGTTCGAGAGTTATTGTAGAAACAAAATTTTAAAATTTTTAAACTTTTTTTTACACTTTACGGCAACCCGATCAATACAAAACTTCACATGCGTATAAGGGCCATTATTCTACAATTTGATGCTAAATTTTAGATATAGATCGGGTGATCGGTTTCGGAAATATTCAAAAAAATGTTTTTTACTAAAAACGACCATAACTCCGAAACCGCCTGATGGATTTCGCCCGTTAACGAACTCGTCCGAGATATTTACGCTCCAAACCTACCCTGCAAATTTCAATCCTCTAACTCCTTTCGTTCGAGAGTTATCGTGTTAACGGACGGCCGGACGGAATCAATTTCGACCACGGATTCTTGATCAGTGAGTCGAACCAAATCGTTAGAGACCATTTTCAGCCAAACATTCGAAAATTACAGACATTTGGGCAAATTGATAAGCACTCTGTTCCTCGCTCTGTTCCGAGGAACAAGAGCGCCAAAAATGCATATATATATAGCAAATCTTGGTGGACAGATAGGATTCTGGAATCAATCTCGTTAAGTTATAAACAATGAATGGAAAATAATTAGCTATCCAAAAAAATCTGTGATGAGAAAGACTCGATGTCAACTTACCGAACAAATATGTGAAAATATCTGAGGAAATCTCCAACGGTTTGATAAATGCAAGTATTTTGTCACATGGAGCATATACAGAGTGAGTCTTTGACCACTGCATTAATTTTAACCAATGATTCCTCTCATCAAATAAAACAGTTTTTTCATTCACCATTTTTCCAGATTCGGCTCAGGTAAAAAGTTACAAGATTTCACAATGTGCTAATACACTCCTGCATATAAATTATCTATGACATTGTTGGCGGACGAGAAAAGGGCATGGTAACGTGGTTTACAGCTTCATTCAGGATTCCAACGCTCAGGGACGGATCCATAAAATTAGTGAAATTTCTGGAGTTTTCCATTTTAAAACATTCAATGAAGAATATCTCGAAAACGGTGCGTTTAAGGAGAAATGATGAAGAATAATATATTGTTCTAAACCGATGGAATATTCTTGAAATTATCCAAGAAAAACTTTATGCTAATTTCGTTTAGTTTTATGAATCCACGAGTCCATAATTAGAAAACCAGTAGAAGTAGAAAATAACTAATATTTGGAAAATATGTCTCATAGTTATAGGAAACTTTACACCAATATTCATTCTATTCGAAAAAAGGATGTCAAAACTGCAAAATAAAAACTGATTTTTTTTCGAAATTTTAACAGCCTGTATCTTTTTACGTGAGCCGAATTTGGAAAAATGTTAAATGAAAAAAGTGTTTCTTTTGACGATAAGAATCTTTGGTTAAAATTAATGCAGTGGTCAAAGACTCACCCTGTATAAGGAGTTTTTTTACTGAAATAGATATCTTGTGTTTAAGAAAGAAAACCCAGAAAGGAACAAATTAAATAAATTCTTTGATGATTTCCAGATTTTGAGGAAGTGTGTTAAGCATACAAATTGCATGTCCATATATGTATTTACCATAGTTCTTAGCCAAACTTAAAGAATGTTTCGGATTCATGAAAGGCACCTTATTGTTCTTTTGACATTTAAGTACTTTCCAGATAATTTTTTGTTCCTGGCTATGCTGCTTTGAGCTGCTGGATGGGCGACCACTCTGGCTATGAATTTGAACAGCCCGCCAAAGCCCCTGCTGCAGTGCTTTTCCAACTTGTTCTTTAATAACTCCAACAATATAGATCCGATCATGTTCAAATTTGGAAGTGGCTGTAGAATTTCTTTTTTAAGGCTCTCGCAGCGATATCGCACGGATAGATATTGAGATACACAATATTTTTCAATATTTTTTTCTAATTTCCTAGTGATACGTAACCTTTGTCTTTGTGTTGGTATTCTACAACCAGTTACCAATTTTATATTCGGTCAGATCTGTATTGTTCCACTAACTCTTTCCATTCGAAAGTAATCGTGGAAATGGACGGCCGGACGGCCATGGGCCATAGGAAAAATTATGGCACGCTCTTCCCTAGAACATGCGCGCAAAAATGGAACGATATAAACATCAACAACGCATCATAATTGAGAAAATTTACTAGAATAATAATCGTGAAATATTTGCTGAAACAGTAAAGGTCGTAAAGATAAAAGTATTCTCGAGCTGTTGGGACAACTTAGTAATGGTAAGAATCCAACGCGTGCCGGTCGTGCAAGAAGCGAATATTGCTTCTTTAACTTACAGTGTTGAAAGAAACTCAGGTTTATCCATTCCACGCCGTTATTTGGAATTGGGCATTTCGCAAACGACTCTACACCGGGTTTTACATAATGACTTTGGTCTGAAGGCTTATGTAGTAATATAAAGGAAAGAAAAAAGTCAATCCCAGCCATATCAGAGTTCCTTCCATAAATCTCTTATTTTTACCCGACTGCCAGAAGGAAGAAGGGTTATGTTTTTCGGTAGTATGAATGTACATGTATATATGTCTATTACTATAGCCATAATGACATTTTAAATTTTAACGTAAATTTTTCAGCTCATTTTTCATTATTCTATACCAATGGTTCTTAACCGGTGGTCCGCGGACCACTGGTGGTCCCTGGAAGCACCCTAGGTGTTCCGCGAAGCCATCCTAAAAATATTGAGTAAGTCAAAAGCCCCATATTAATCCTTTTTCTTCTACTCGCCGATAGATGAACGAGTAACCGAACCGTGCCCATTGTATGGCGCGAAAAAAATTAATAAAGGTCATACCCTAAAGTACAATGATATTGAGGAACAAGTAAGTGATAAGATAAAGTGCACTCATCATTTTGCTCTGCCATGTGATGAATCCACCAACGTTTCACAATGGTGTCAATTACTTTTGCTTGTTCGATTTCTGTATGACTACTGTTTTCCAATGAACTGGAAATGACTTCGCAAGGTGTTATGGATAAAATAAGTCGATTTTTTGAGGGGCATGGTGGGCAGTGACAATTTGCCGGGATTTATATGGATGGTGCTTCTTCTATGCTTCGTTCCCTGCTCTGCATTCATAAAAACGAAAGTTCTATCTGCAATATCAACACATTCATCGTCAACCATTGGCTGCTTCCTTCCATTATGCATGAATGTTGCGCTGGAAACTGCGATAGAAGATTTTAACTTCACCAAAAAATTTTCAATGGATACTTGCCTCTTGAAACAATTTTGCTCTGATATGAACTCTGAACACGTAAGTCTGCTTTTCCACACAGTGGTGCATTGGCTTTCCAAAAGAAATATCTTTTCAAGGTTGTATGATCTGAGAGAAAAAGGGAAAATATTTTCAACTCTTGAAGAAAACAAAGAATTGTTCAATTCTGCGAGTCCAACTTTCAAATGACCTTTCCTTATTTAGTTCTTTGCTCAATTAAATGAATTGAACATTCAACTCCGAGAGCCCGGAAATATAAAGCTTCACGGTAAGAGCAACATATTTGCGTATAAAGGAAATATCAATGCTTTTATCAGTAATAATATAACAAGAGAGTGCGAATAAATTGAAAATAATTTGACAGATTTTTGAAAACTTGTTGCCAGGCAATAGTCACGGGAGCACGCAGGGGCTCGAGTGGCTATTTCCAAATGGCAACAAGTTTGAACAAAATCTGTCAAATTATTTTCTAATTAAAGGAACTCGCGAGCTATATTTGGCTAGAATATTTTTTGATTCACAAATTTTTACAATAAAAAAGAACAATAAAACTACATAAACCGATAATTTTCACCCATTTTATATATCGGGTTGACACAATTAGGTAATTATTTTAACAACTCTCTGACATGACATTTGCTGGGCAAATAAAAGCCAAAGTGATTATTCCCGAGAATAATCACAGGAGATTTATTCCCACTATAATAATGACATAATTGGTTGAAACTTACCCTTGTGACAAATAAAGAAGCATTTCATTGGTTTTAAGAAACGTCAAAAAATAATAGCTAAAATTGATTTATGGAAGTACAAGATCAAAAGTGTTTCATAGTTTGAAGCAAATAATTGGGGAACACAATCCCAAGGTAAAAGAAGAATAACAAAAAAAACATGATACTGCATTTAACAAACTTGAAATTTCCAGACTGTGAAGACAAAGTTATTCTGAAACTAGTTTGCAATCCTTTATTTCTCAAAGTTTCTGAGGTCCCTTGATGAAATTGAAAAAGAATTGACAACTTGAAATATTTATTCGAGGCGGGAATAAATCTTGAAAATTTTTGTAGCCTCAAGCAATTTCTTTCCCAATGCTTCGAGATATTGGCTATATGTTATTCCACTAAGTTCTCATCGACATATTCATGTGAGCAATTATCTCACCATCCTATAACAGAAAGCTGCTGCAGCTGCCACGAGCTCAGTTTCGAGTAATGGTGGGACTGCTGACTTGTCCATGCGGTACAATTGGTATTTGTACGACAGTGACCTGTCAGTAGTATACTGTCGGTACAAATAGTTTGCAAATGCCCAGGACTGGCCAGCCTAAGAATTTTACATATGGGTGAGCTTGTTCTAAAACCTTACGACGTGATAGCCCAAGACTCCTGAAGACGTCATCAAATATGTTAACACCATTGACAATGTCCTTAGGAATTAATGAGTAGGGTAATAGAACAAAATATCGTACCGGTCTCAGATCTGAAAGGCTGGACCAAGCCTCACGACACCGTTATAATAATAATAAAAATATGTGAGCACGACATCTCGTCTCGGCAGTTTTGATAATGAAAGATAAGCACCAAATTCGGCTGGATGCCCGTGCAGACTTTCATTTGGTTTTAAGTGGCACTAAACCAAGGATTCAAAAGTTGCTATGGGACTATGTAGTCCCAAATATATCATTGAAATTATACACTCATCTCTGTAATATACTTTAAGATGATTTAAATAAAATATTATCAATAGAAATATGGATCATGCGGAGTAATATATATATATATATGGAAAGGTTTAACGGGTAATTCCGCAGAATTATTTTTAATCTGCTTCTTTTGCGGAATTACCCGTTAAACCTTTCAATATTATCAATGTTTCATAAATGTATAAATAGAACCACCATTTATTTATTCAGATTTACTGTATATGTATATATTTAACAACGACCTTAATATTAACTTCAAAAAGTTGTTGGTCCGTGACAAGACAGAAATGTTATTAAATGGTCCTTCATTATGAAAAGGTTAAGAACCACCGTTCTTTACAATAGAAAGTGAACCATAAATCTATGGGACATGATAACCCTACATTAGAGAGCTGTAGCGGTCTTCGAACATCTGAAGTTCTGAATAATCATAGCTTGGATTGGCCAAACCTGGTTTAGAAAAAGGCCTCCAAGCCTTATGAGCAACGACTTATCCGTTTGAAATTGAAATATTGAAGATATTTCTAGGAGCAGGAGTGATTGCCCTCGAGGTGAATCTTGTTCAAGAGATGCGGCTACCGAGTAGTATATTTGTGAGAAGGGACTTTTTAAAGGTTGTGTATTATTGATTTGTTAGTTTTTCTCCCCTTGTCTTTTCATTGGGATACCTTGGAGAAAACGCTTCGTTTTTCGACGAAGGAATCCATGTTGAAGAAGGAAATGTCCATCATTATTTAATATTTCAGCGAATTTTGTGAACGATTTCAATGTTTACAAATCACAACACTCACAGAGAGAGACTCTTGTGTCATACGTGGATGTGGAAATTGTATGATACCTCGTTACGCTAACTTCTACTGAAAATTTAAATTAATTTAATGTCTTCTGTTCTTTCATTAATATATTATTTTATTTAATAAACAACCCACAATAATAATTCTGGCGTTCTATAATCCGGACAAATCAAAAATCCGGAAAACTACCTTGCTATCAACTGTCCGGATTAAAGAGATAAAAGTGTTATAACACTTTTTAAGTCCTCAGTCAAAAGAATATACAGTGTACCTAACCTCTTTAATCCGGACAGTTGATAGCAAGGTAGTTTTCCGGATTGTTGATTTGTCCGGATTATAGAAAAACAGATTTATTATTGTGGGTTGTTTATTAAATAAAATAATATATTAATGAAAGTAACAGAAGACATTAAATTAATTTAAATTTTCAACTACAAGAGAAATAGAACTTATCTATTTATCATTCTTGTAATTTGTTTATGAAATAACATATATTCTTCAAAAATGTAACCGAAAACATAAATTGAATTAAAATTTTCATAAATGAGAGATCACATTTAAATTTATCTATTTATTTATTTTCAACTTTGACGTAATCTGAACTTTATAGAGTCAGCTTCATTTTTCACTGGTATATTTTTCATTTCGTACAGCATCTTCAAACGTTGTGTGCTTTCTTTTCAGCATTTTTGGACCACAATCTTTGTGAACTGTCAACGAAACAACTAACAACAAACTAAACGTACGCTAGTACACTAGCGCACCTCAACAATTGTGTCTCAACTCGTAAATTTCAGACATGGTAGCTTGTGTGCGTCCGGATTATAGAGATGCGTCGGACTATGGGTTTTGAAATCAGGCGTCCGGAGTCCTACTGGATGTCCGGATTTAAATGTCTCCGAATTAGAGAGATTATACTAATTATATATTTGTATATCTATATACATACTATAGTCGCTCTACACCCTGAACGGCTTGATGGATTTCAATATTTGAAGTGTCGTTGGATTCGTTCTGATTTGAGGAGTGACATAGCCTAAGAAATTCGGTGGAAGTGTTCTCGAATCGGGAAGGAGAGGGGAATTCAAAAGTTGTATTTCGTTATTCTAACTACATGGATATTTAAAATGATAGGTAATAAAAAGTCGATTCCAAATATAGATGCGATCTTATACTTTTATAGTGCCCATTTGGCAGAAAATAGCCAATAATGAGTTCGACGAAAAGTAGGAACTTCCAATTTCAAAAGCTTTACTGCGCAAATACTGGGGAAAATTAATTAAATTGAATAGGAAAAAAATATCGAAATAAATTAAATCATAAAAATTACACAAAACCCGTTTCAAGATTATTCACTTAAAACGGCGAAGGGAGCTCTAAACATTAATCAAAACGATTCGGAATTTGACAGGCTGGACCAACGTACTACCAGGTGTTTAGTATTGGTCTCTCTGAAATATTTTGTTTTTAACAACAAATATAATCCGTAACCTTCGTTTGTCCCCAACAGCAAAATTCCTGAATGTTTTAATTAATGCTTAGAGTTTTATTCGACCCTTTCAGTGAATAATTCTTGCCGGTCGGGTCGGGATTTTCGTAATTTTTATAATTTAATTTCTTCGACGAATTCGTTGTCTCAAACGCTTCATAACTTTCAAATATTGTTCTTTATTTATCATTTTCAGCCTCGTTTTCGTTGCTTCGACACGTGAGATTTTATTGGCTGTGCATAAGTCAAGTTTCTTGTATGTACTTTTATCCATTGCAAAAATCGTAAAACATACTTTTCAGATGGGCGTGTAAATAGTGTAATGTTTTCTTCATCAAATTTTAACGTCTTTCGTAGACATTTCCAGGAGGCTCAGGCGTATGGAAACTGTGATATCTTCTGAGTTTTTTAATCTTAGATTTACCTTTATTGCTTCCGGAAATATTGATCTTTTTAAGGCTGTTCGCATTTTATGCAATGACCATATGAATATTTTCCTAACCACAGGTCGGATTTAAACAACTTTTTGTTTCAATTGTAGTTCTATTATGGGTTAATTTCCTGATCAAAACTAGAATTCAATATATTATACACAGATTTAAATCGTTGAAATCCGATCAGTATAGTTGGGATGATATTCATCAATAATTAAAGGATATTTTTCATCACTGAATGGTTCCTTTCTGGGTTTTCTCTCCGAAACTCTCAAAAATTTCTATGAAATGAAGAATTTTATTATCTTGAAATTTCTTCTGCGCTAGAAACACTAGATATTATATGCCAGAAGCAATATATAGAGCAATGTTGCTGAAACAACATCAACGATAATACAACTATTATGTAACTTTTCAAAAACTAAATCAGACTACTTCATCAGACACCAAGCTAAATTCTTCAGAATTATTTTTTGTTGAAATTCGACAATTTGAACAATTTCAGAATTTCAGAATAACTATCAACAAAAAATATTAATGAAGATTATCGTAGGAGTCTGATTAGGTTTCCAAAACGTTACAGAATAGTTGTTTTATGATTGATGTTTATTATTGGTTACTGTTTATTAGGCAACATTGTTCTATATATTGCTTCTGATGTATATCAAGTGTTACTAACGCAGAAGCAATTTTAAAATATAATTTTTTTTTATTACATAGATATTTCTCTGAGTTTGGGAGAGAAAACTCAGAAGGGAACCATTTAAGTTATTCATTGCCGGAGCATAAAATGCAAGAAGTCTTAAAAATTTGAATAGCTCCGGAAGGAACCAAGATAAATGGACGATTACAAAGACAAAATACTCAAAAGACACCAGGCTACATCACTGAGTAGTTTTCATATGCGAGAGCCACCTGGCTTTGCCTGGCTTTGCCGGACGGAAGACGTCAAACTTTGATGAAGAAACCATGACACGATTTGCACGCCCTGCATATAGTATAGTATAGATTCATGTAAATCATGTAAATCTCCTCGGTACAGGCACTTTGCCAATAACAGGGCTGATATTGAAATCATTGAAATAAGACCAGTCATTGGAAAGATATTGTCAAAATTTAATGAATTTTCACTAATTTTGTCCATAATGTATAGATCGCATGCTTCTGTAACGTCTCGTGTATGAGTATCCTAGGTTTCTGACCGTGTGTATTCCCGAAATAATTTCAGAAGAAAATGAAAAAGAGTGTACTCACCTAATTGGACGAACATCTTAGGCCTGGTATTCTCCTGCCATGCCGCCAGACCCACGCTAATCAAGCACGCGGCTCCAAAAACAATAAACCCCTTCATGTCTCCCAACGACAACCACTACAGCATACCCCGAACACCAACGATCCAAAATACGGCTCCAAAAAGGATTCGAATCGGTCTAAAATCAATCCGACATTCCTTCCATCACGACATACGGCACTTCATCCCCAAAACACCACGGACTCACCAAAAACGGCGCGATTTATTTCAGTCTTAAGGGTAGCAACGACAAGCCAGCTCAATAAGGGACGCCTCACGACGACTGGAGAGGGTAACGTCACGAACGTCGCGGTGCCGATGTCAGCTGACCTCCCCCCCTTCCTTCGCGCGAATGCGACAGTAGCGCCGGGAACCTGCAACGGGCGTTCCTGAAACAAGAAGAGAGGAAGCCATGAGAGCGTGAAGAGTAATTATTCGAATACACAAGAGGGCTGCTTGTAATAGGAAATCTACCACGGAATCATTTCTGGCTATGATCGGTGGCCCATTAGAGAGAACATCAATATGTCCCTAGGTTTCAGATGGAATTGTTTATGTTTATTGGGGATTTTCTGACTTTATCGCCTTGATCAGCCATAATGCAGAAATACACATACACAACCAAACTTCATGAAAAAATTGGTTCAAGCACTGACGTGAAGTCAGAAGCTTTTGCGCGTATGTTCTATTGTCCATTCTTCTGTATTGGACACCCTTAATCGAATTTACCATGGTAAATTATGTTGTCCATTCTCCTGTATTGGACACTCTTAATTCAAATTTACCATGGTAAATTCGAATTAAGTGTCCAATACAGGAGAATGGACAACATAATTAACCATGGTAAATTCGATTAAGGGTGTCCAATACAGAAGAATGGACAATAGAACATACGCGCAAAAGCTTCTGACTTCACGTCAGTGCTTGAACCAATTTTTTTTTCGTGATTTTTTTTTAATTTTCTGGAGGCGCGGTTCTTAAAATTTTTTTTTTCGTCATTTTTTTCAAATTTTCTAGGAGTACGGTTCTTACAGAATTTTAAACACGTCTTTGTGTTGATTTTCTACTACTAGTTACCAAGCTTCAATTCAATCGAATATTTATTTTTTGAGTTATCAAGGAAACAATATTCCAGGTGGATATAACTCGGAAACCGTTAAACCGATTATGCCCAAAAACGAACTCAACTCTCCCTTTCGGATACGCAACCTACCCTGAAAATTGCAAGTCCCTATCTCCTTTGGTTCGAAAGTAATCGAGGCAACGGTCACCCATCTACTGAACTCACACAAGAATGCTCGAATCTCCAACAATATTCAACCGATCGTGTTAAAACTTGAAACTTGGCAGTAGAGTTAGGTAATGAACGCTCTTGCAAAATTTCAGCAATTTCAAACGTATAGTTACTGATATATAGAATTTTTTTTTTTTTTCAATGATTTATTAAAAATTTTCTACAAATGCTATCCTCACCAAATTTCGCAAATATTTTCGCGTTGGCATTCTACAACTAATAACCATGTTTGAATTCAAACGGTTCAGTATTTTTCGAGTTAATGAGGAACAAAAAACCACCAAATTTCAGATGGCTATAACTCTGAAACCGTTTGGTCGATTATGCTCATAAACAAACTCAAATGTGGCATTCATATGCACAACATAACCTCAAATTTTCAAGCCGCTATCTCTTTCCGTTCTCAGGTTATCGTGACAAAAAAAATATTTTTTAATAATTTTTTTAAAATTTTCTAGCCATACGATTCGCCCAAAATTTCACAAACGCGCTTAGGTTCATATTCTACAACTACTCACCAAGTTTCAATTCGATCGGATTTATATTGGTTGAAAACAAAATTATTACTCGGAAACCACTGGGCCGATTATGCCCATTAACGAACTCGTCCGTCGTATTGCGATGCGCCACCCACCCTGAAAATTTCAAGTCGCTAGCTCTTTTCGTTCTCAAATTATCGTGGCAACGGACGGCCGTACGGCCGGACGGACAGAATCAAATTTGACCTCGAATTCTTCATCGGGGAGTCGAACTAAATCGTTTGAGACCAATTTCGTCAAAAAATTCGAAAGTTACAGACATTTGGGCAAAACTATAACGCGATGTTCCCCAGAACATACGCGCAATAACCCAATATCGACAGATACGAATACTGCTGAATAGAGCAATTTGATATCTCACCTAGTTTCAGAGATAAAGGATGAATTTGAAAATTTGTACTTACCAATCATCCTTCATATATCCGTTCAAGTTATACCCTAGTATTACTTTGTTACCGTAGAGTAAAACTACTTACTTTTTTACTTTGATAAAAACTTCCTTTCTGTTTTTTCCGGTTCCTGGGAACAGAGTGCTTAAGAACTTTACCAAATTTCTGTCCGGCCGGCCCTACATTAACACGATAACTCTCGAACGGAATGAGCTAGACAGTTGAAATTTTCAGAGTAGGTTTGGGAGATAAATATCTCAGGTTCGTTATTGGGCAATGGTTTCGGAGTATCGAAAGAATAACTTTGTTTTTATATTAGAAATTTCAAATTCATTTTTTTTTAAGATGCAGTTTCTTCATAAGAATCCATTAATATCAATTTCAACTCTAACAAACTAATTCTTTCGGAGATATGGTGCTTCAAAATTTATATATTAAATCGTATTTCTATGATTTCAAAGAATGCTGTAATCGAAAATTAACTTCCGTATTTGTATCAATGAATATACATATATGAATGATCTGTGTTCATATAGGTAATCTTATCAACCGAGGCATGTCATATTTATTTCGGGTTCTATTCAAAATTCGTTACTCATGATATAAAATATGTACCTCCTGTTCTAGAAAACAAAGTATGATTGAATGCAATATCAATTTTTGGGTGATAATATATTGCCCTTGGATAATCCATATGATGATGGAAATATATACTGTGGTAAGTTAATCGCATTGGGTTCAGAATATCTCCAGTAAAAAAAAACTGGAATATTGATATGAACAATTGATATAATAAAATTTTGACAGTAGATTTGAGGGATGAATATCTCGGATAAGTTCGTTATTGGGTGGAATCGGTCTGGTGGTTTCGGATCAATAATTTATGGCACTATTGTTTATATATGACCCTTTTTATAATTTAATTTCTGTTATGATGCAGTTCTATCATAAGAATCCATTGATGTCATTCCCAACTCTGAGAAACCAATGCTTTCGGAGATATGATTTCACAAAGTTTGAACAAGAGCGCCAAAGCTCCCGTCCACAGGGCTTTATCACTTTTTCCTTTACTGATTGGCAGCATTAAACCTCACCGTCATCGCGTCATCAGTAGCAGAGGATTGATCCGTGACGGTTAGTGAAAAATTATATGGAACGATTAGCTTGAATATCTTCATAACTACAACCTTTATTATTGCAAACATTATCAAATGTGTTTAATTCACGGGATTATATGATTTACACATGGTTTATACGGATTTTCAAGTAAAACTCACAAGAATTCAATTTTTGATCAATGCTACCCCATCAAGTTATCCTTTGAGTTACTTAGAATAATTTACGATTTTGAATAATATTATTAGACATATTTTTTTATCTTGTCAAGAACCTGAATCGGGTATAGTTACTTTCAAATTCCTTTGGGAATGAAGGAAGGTATCAAAGTATACCTAATCATAGTTTAACATTGATCAACGACAATATAATTTCTTCCTATAAAAATAATGAGATAAATAATATATTCATTCGAGCAATGGACAGTACAGACAAAACCGATATTTACTTTTTGGCGCGCATCATTTTACCCAAATGTCTGTAATTTTCTAATTTTTTGCCTAGAATACTTTCCACTCAGGAATTCGAGGTCTGTCCAGTCGTCCGTTGTCACAATAACTTTCGAACAGAAGGAGATAGCGATTTGAAAGTTTCAGGGTAGATTAAGCATCCAAATGCGATGGATAAGTTCGTTAATCGGCCAAACGGTTTCGGAGTTAGAATTTTCTTTGAAACAATGATGATCCGATCTAAATGAGACTTGTTAATTAGTTGTAGAATGCCGACACTAAGACACATGCGAAATTTCGTCAGGATCGTATCACTAGAAAATTGAAAAAAAACATTAAAAAGTATTATGTACCTCAGTTAATATCCTTCCGATGTCACTGACATCTTGCGACAGGTTTAAAAACCTAATACTACAGCCAAGTTCTAAATTTGAACACGATCAGGTCTATATTGAAGGAGAAATTGGAAAAATGTTGGAAGCTAAGCAGCGTTGGGCGAATTCAGTATCTGGATGGGTTACCACGATATCTCTCGAACGGAATCAGATAGCTACTTCCAATATTCTGGGTAGGTTGCGCATCTGCACGCGATAGTTGAGTTCGTTAACCAATGTGAAAATTGAATTATCTAGAAAATTTAAATAAAAATGGCTCATCAATATCGGAAAATTTACACTGAGAGAAATAGAAGCCAAAATCATTAATATTGGTTTGTTTACGACATATTTGTTTATTGAAAAGAAACTTTCTTCACTTCACTAAATGAATCATTTGCAAAACACGTGCTGAATATGAAAAAACGGTTCTCTAGAGTAATTGTGAGATATGAATACAGTTCGTAACATTTTAATGACAGACTTGAGTACTGAGAGAATCGTCTATGATCACAGAATTTTCAAGTCTGGTATATGTACCCTATCGGAATTGGAACTAAATGTCCAATAATATACTAGAAAACGTCTCAAGTATTTTCAGGATACAATATTCACGAAATTCCAAGAAAATTTGCGCATCGGCATTCTACAAGTAATTACCGATATTTAATTGGTTCGAATTCGTATTTTTTGAGTTATTAAGGAAATAAAAAAATATTTCAGATAAGTATAACTCCACAATTTGGCCGATTATGTCTTTTAAGGAACTCAAATGTCGCATTCCGGTGTGCAACCTACCCTGAAAATTGCAAGTCACTATCTCTTTCCGTTCTGATGTTATCGTGAGATACATAATATTTTTTCCCTAATTTTTTTAAAAATTATCCATTGATATACGATCCTCAAAATATTTCACATACGTCTTTATGTTGGTGTTTCACAAATAGATAGGTACCGTGGCAACGGCCGGCTGGACATAATCAAATTTGACATCAAATTCTTCAGCAGTGAGTCTAACCTAATCGTTTGAAACCACTTTCAACACGAAATTCGAAAAGTACAGACATTTGGGCAAAATGATAGCACCTTGTTCCCCAGAACATAATAAATATAATATGTTAAATTTGAATTTTCTTGAGAACTCGAATCCAATATAAATTATCTCATTGTTTTCGTTTCCTCAATACAAGCTATATTGAAATGAAAATAATCAATTTTTCCTACTTCTTCAGAATTCCTATTATTATTATAAAACTTTCTGAGTTAGGCCAAAAATTTGGAAAAATTCTTTTTGGCGCTCTAGTTCCTCGGAACTGAGTGCTTATCAATTTGCCCAAATGTCTGTAATTTTGGAATATTTCGATGAAAATGGTCTTAAACGATTTGGTTCGACTCACTGATCAAGAATCCGTGGTCGGATTTCATTCTGTCCGGCCGTCCGGCCGGCCGGCCGGTCCGGCCGGTCCGTCCGTAGGCACGATAACTCTCGCACGGAATGAGCTAGAGAGTTGAAATTTTCAGAGTAGGTTTGGGGGATGAATATCTCGGCTAAGTTCGTTATTGGGCAAAATCGGACAGATGGTTTCGGAGTAACAAAAAAAAAAAAATTTTTTTTACGAAACAAATTCCAAATCAAATTTTTTTTAATAAGCAGTTTTATCATAAGAATCCATTCATATCATTTTCAACTCTAACAAGCTAATACTTTCGGAGATATGATTTTTCAAAATTTCAATAATAAATCGTATTTCAACGTTGTCACAGAATGATATTATTCTATGTATGAATATGAATTGTCATAATGTCAAATGATGTTCCTGAGACAAATCTAATCAGTCGAAGAATTGTGAGCGAAGTGAGAAAAATCTCAGTTGTTTGCTCCCAAATTAGTTTTTCTCAGAAAATTCTTACATTTCGGAACTGAACATGAAGTAAGAGATCTGAGAGTAGTGAGACTGCTTTTCATCCATAGACATAGATATAACTCTCGAACGGAATGAGGTAGGTAGTTGAAATTTTCAGAGTAGTTTAGGGAGATGAATATCTCGGTTAAGTTCGTTATTGGGCAAAATTGGCCAGATTTAATTTGATTTCTTCCATGGTGCTTTTCTCATTCTCATGATTGCTCATTTAATCTTGATAAATAAACTATTATTTGAATTGAATTTCCTTTAGGATGCAGTTCTATTATATGAATACATTGATATAATTCCCAACTCTGAGAAACCAATACTTTCGGAGATATAATTTGTCTGTTTGAACTAGAGCGCCAGAAAGCTCCTGTCCACAGGGCTTGAACCCATTTTTGGCGCTCTAGTTCCTCGGAACTGAGTGCTTATCAATTTGCCCAAATGTCTGTAATTTTCGAATATTTCGATGAAAATGGTCTTAAACGATTTGGTTCGACTCACTGATCAAGAATCCGTGGTCGAAATTCATTCTGTCCGGCCGGTCCGGCCGGCCGTAGGCACGATAACTCTCGAACGGAATGAGCTAGAGAGTTGAAATTTTCAGAGTAGGTTTGGGGGATAAATATCTCGGCTAAGTTCGTTATTGGGCAAAATCGGACAAACGGTTTCGGAGTAACAAAAAAAAAATTTTTTTTTTACGAAACAAATTCCAAATTAAATTTTTTTTAATAAAAAGTTTTATCATGAGAATCCAATCATATCATTTTTAACTCTAACAAGCTAATACTTTCGGAGATATGATTTTTCAAAATGTCAATAATAAATCGTATTTCAACGTTGTCACAGAATAATATTATTCTATGTATGAATATGAATTGTCATAATGTCAAATGATGTTCCTGAGACTAATCAATCGAAGAATTGTGAGCGAAGTGAGAAAAATCTCAGATATGATTTTTCAAAATTTCAATAATAAATCGTATTTCAACGTTGTCACCATAGATTAAAGACCTTTAATCTATGGTTGTCACAGAATGATATTATTCTATGTATGAATATGAATTGTCATAATGTCAAATGATGTTCCTGAAGTAATCAATCGAAGAATTGTGAGCGAAGTGAGTTAAATCTCAGTTGTTTGCTCCGATATTAGTTTTTCTCAAAAATTCTTACATTTCGGAACTGAACATGAAGTAAGAGATCTGAGAGTAGTGAGACTGCTTTTCATCCATAGACATAGATATAACTCTCGAACGGAATGAGGTAGGTACTTGAAATTTTCAGAGTAGTTTAGGGAGATGAATATCTCGGTTATGTTCGTTATTGGGCAAAATTGGCCAGATTTAATTTGATTTCTTCCATGGTGCTTTTCTCATTCTCATGATTGCTCATTTAATCTTGATTAATAAACTATTATCTGAATTGAATTTCCTTTAGGATGCAGTTCTATTATATGAATACATTGATATAATTCCCAACTCTGAGAAACCAATACTTTCGGAGATATAATTTGTCTGTTTGAACTAGAGCGCCAGAAAGCTCCTGTCCACAGGGCTTGAACCCATTTTTTTTGCCTAATTCTGTAGCTGTAATAACCTAAAAAAAATCTGGAAAAACCTACAGGGTGGTCATTTTTCCTTCAGCGGGTAAAATGAAATTTACACAGTTTCTCCTCAGAAAATATTTGAATATTGAAATATCCGAACATTTGAATCGTTGAATGGTTGAATATTCGAATTATTTGAATACAATTCCGGGCATACAATTTTGGTTTGTAATCTGCATAAAGGCGGGTTTATATAGCAGATAAAATTAAATAAGAAACATAATAAAATAAATTGGAAATAAGGACAAAAACGATTGGTTTATACAGATAACCTAAAACAAAATAAGAAATAAGAATATACGAATCACGTCGCAGCTTTTTGACAACGACTTCTCTATGTTTTATGGAAATTCTGCATATTTTACCCATTGAACATGCGCATTGTCCTTTTCCAAACATAATTAAATAAAATGAGAAATAAAGATGAAACTTGGCCATCTTTAGTTCTCATTCTTATTTCGTGTATAAATGGTACTTATCATTCATGTTCAACTTTTTCTTATTTTATTTTATCTCCTGTATGAACCCTTCTTCACACATGTTCATCGAAGTTTTGCTACTACCTCATCGCTAGGTCAGTGGATAATTGTAAATAAATAATTGTTATCAATCACTCGATTCGCATGACCTCGAAGAAACTTCTTTTCAGCAGATGATTGAGTCTGTTCTCCATTGTACAGCATGACTGAACATTGAATAGCACTTGATATCCCCACTTTAACTTGAATAGGGGAATGATATCCAGCGGACTTTGTACAGAAATGCCATTTTGCCCCCAGGGATCATTTTGCAGTCCCCCGAGTGAATCGAAGTCTCCTCCTTATTTTCCTCTTTTCGGGGTTCTATTATGCCGACGTCAAATTAAGTTGAAAATAAGTTTTATTTGGGGGTAATTCACCTCGTCATTTCGAGAGAAAGGAGCAAGAAAAGGGCTGGTGCCGGAATAATTCTAATGGAATAAGGGGAACGAAACTTAAGCATGAAAATATTTTCTTTATAAAGCGGGATGTATCAGAGAAAATTGAAAAAGTGGGGTTAGTCTGCTTTCGCGCGCTTGTATAAATTCATAGCCATAGCAGTCACCCATCCAGGTATTTAACTCGCCAAAGACTGCTTGGCTTCCGGAAAAAAAAAATTGAAAAGCACTGACGTGAAGTCGCGATTTTTGGCGCGATGGCTATTCACGCCTCACGTACCCTGACGAAATACTGCATGAACCTTCATACATTTGCGCACCTATGTCGAAAAGTGCTATCGCCTCAGAATACAATTATAGCTGCTAAGACTATCTGAAGTCTATATAGATTTCCGATTCAATTTTGTGAATTCGCGAAAGATCAACGTAATTGAGATCTCTATGTTCGCCAGAGCTTCGGAACCATGACCACTCAACTGACATTTTCCCGAATATCCCATTTTAGAAAAACCCACCAACAAATTTCCATTACAACCTCATGTTGGAGCATCATGTGCGGTAAGAGATGTGACTTTAAATTTCGATAATATTGATTATGTACAGGAGACAGTGTGCTATCATTTTGACCACTTAATAATGAAAGATAATATATTAATTAAAATAATTTCGCTTACATTAAGGATTTTACATTTAGTGCCTGATCTCTGGGATCTTATCTGAATATATAACATTACCTATATGGTATCATGATGTGTGTGATAGATTGTAACATTTTTTTCTAGAGGTATATCAAATCATCAAAATAAAATACATATACTTCTCAGATGGGATGAAACATTTCAGGACTTCTTGTTATCCTTTTAGCGATATCGATATTCCTGCAGGATGAGTTGATGGGATAGTTTATGTTTAATTTTGATGTTGGTATTTTCCGTCGTTGGCATTGATGTTGGCATTTTCATCGTCGTGTTTGTAAAATTTTATAGAAATATGGATCATGCGGAGTAATATATATATATATGGAAAGGTTTAACGGGTAATTCCGCAAAAGGAGCAGATTAAAAATAATTCTGCTGGTACCTGCCGACACGTGTTTCTGCTAGTTGGCTTCTTCAGGACAGGGCAACCAAGAAACCAAGGAAAAGATGGAAATCAAAGTGAATTATTTTTAATCTGCTCCTTTTGCGGAATTACCCGTTAAACCTTTCCATATATGTAAAATTTTATTTTTCTGACTTTTAATTATGTCATGTAGATCTTCGATTTAAGCGTATCTGGGATTATTTGAAATTATTCGGAGGAATTTATTTTCAATTATCTGTAACTTTTTGAAATTTGTGTTCAATGTGTTGCTCCATATAGGGTTCGCATATAAAAACACTGGTCTGATTCCTTGATTATAAATTCTGAGTTTTGAGTTCCGGCTTAGATTTCTATGTTTGTTCAATAAGGGGAAAATGTTACGTTGGATTATATACGCCTTTCGTGATAAGTCGTTAATGTGCGAGTTCTAGTTCAGTTTTTCGTCTAGGGTTATGCCGAGATTTTTGACTTTGTTTTGGTGTTTTATGGTCTGGCCGTTAAATGTTACGTTTTCTGTCGATTTTCGTTTTATTCTGTGTGTAGAGTGTATCAGAGTAGTTTTATTAGCGTTAATTTTGATTTTCCATCTATCGTAGTACTTTTTGAGGATACCTTGTGGCAACCCAGCGGGGATGGGGGATTTGTTGCATAGGGATTTTTCACCTTGGTTTGAAATGTTCGGCTCGTGATGTAGGATTGTACGATTTTGATAATATGTACTGGGAGTTTGGTCTATGTTTGCTCGATGTCTAAATTGACATTGAAATTTTTTCTGATTTTATCAGTGATTGTAGCCATTTGAAGGGTTGTGTTGTGGGACTATCTGAATCCAAATAGTTCATCAATGATTTTTTTGTGAATGTTTTCATGATCTTTAATTCTGTTTGTTTGAGACTAATTTGTCCAGTAGCTTTGACATTGCCGGTGAAAGACTGATGGAGCGGTAATTTGTGGCATATTTATGATCTTTTTTGGGCTTTGGAAAAGATAGGACGATAGTTTTTTTCCATGTGGATGGAAAGTATGATAATTTGAGGCAACTTTTGAAGATGTAAGTGAGTTGGACAATAGCTTTTGGCGGGAGTGATTTTAGGGTGCTGTTTCTGATTTCATGTTTTCCTGGGGCTTTCTTGTTTTTGAGGGATTTGATGACATGTTCAATTTCCCCAGGAGTTGTGAGGTACTCGGGAGGTATTTCGTGGATTTGCCTTTTTAGGGTTTGGATAGCTCTTTCAACTATTGTTTTAGTCTCGTTGTCGGACATGTCAGACAGTTTAAATAAAGACAAAGGACCTATACCTTATAGTCCGTGGTATATATTTTGCCCCACCACCACGCACTGTGTTTTTTAGTATATAACGATGACGCAGCATTAAAATCTCAGTTTACCTTCAGTCTCTGAAGAAGATAACTTGCTTATCGAAACTCGCGTAAAATAGTGTAATGTGTTAATGTTGGTGTTTACATAGATATTTAGATGCATTTATACCGATATTTAAAACCACTCGCTGGTCAAAGCGAATCAAATATGGTATATTGGACGTATTTTGACAAATTTGATTCATTTATTTATAAATTGCCGCTTCGACAACTGGGTCATTAGAGCGCCAAAGCGCCTCAACCCAGTGCCTTTCCAACTAGTTTGGCGTATTGATCATACATTTACATTAGTTGATCCAAATATGAAAGCGTCCATTATCGGTTAAATGCTTACTATCGAAATGATATTTACATGTAAAATTTTGTTTGTTAATATTGAAAAATTCATTGCTCCTCGCATTTGTTGCTAATACACTAGCTGACAAAGAACCTGCAACACCCAGGGGAGCTGCTTAAATCTTATTTTTTTTGTGAAACATAGATTGTATAGCAAGGAGTAAATGATTGAAATTTGAAGAAAAAAAACGAAGGGTTTACAATTTTGTTTAATAAATGTGTTTGTCCACCGCGATTATCTATACACTCCCCAACACGTCTTGGCATTGATGCAATAAGATGGTCCATTTCTACTTGAGGGATACTATCCCAAGCTACCTGTAGTTCATGTATCAGAGCCGCCAAAGACCGTGTAGGCTGGGGTAAATTTCCAACCTTCTACCCATGATGCCCCAAACATGCTCTATGGGCGAAATATCGGGGGATCTGGGCGGCCATGGCAAAAGATTCACAAGGGTCGCTTAAAAAAAGTTTAAACTAACTCTGGCGACAGGAGGTCGAGCATTATCTTGCTGAAATATTGGATTTTCGAGCCAGTTAAGGTAAGGGAGAACATATGGCTCCACTATTTCTTGAAGGTAACGCAGGTACTTCGAATAAGACAAGGTGATCGACTTGCATGTGCTGTAGCACCCCATACCATAACGCCTACTGTCCGTTGTACATGACGCTCAATATCAAACTGAGGTTCACGTCTTTCTCCCTGACGTCGTCTAACCCTTCTTCGGCCATCCTGTGCACCCAAGGAGAATCGAGATTCATCAGAAAATACGACCTGATGCCATTCCACATTCCAATGTTGACGTTCTCTGGACCACTGTAATCGTTGCCGGCGAGGCTCAACCGTCAGAGGTAACACAAGTTGGGGTCGATAATGCTGCAGTCCAAACGACCTTATCTGGCGGTAAACCGTTCGGACAGTTACAGGATGGCCTTGTTCTCCTAACCACTCATCAGCCAAAGATCGAGTTGTCGCAAATCGGTCTCTAATAGCCATAAGTCTTGGACGTCGATCTTGAACTTCATTTGTGCCCCTTCGATGTCCGGTGCCTACTCTTCTTCGATTATGGGCATTATCAAACTACGCTTGACAACATCTCATAACAGTAGTTCGATTTCTGTTCGTACGGTTAGCGATTTCTCGAAATGGCAACCACGCCTCCCGTAGATCAATATTTCGACTTTCGACCTCTTTCAAATTCACTTAGCTGGCGATAAATTCCGCATACACGTGCTTTAGGCATTTTAAAAACAACCAAACATCGACTTTGGATCTCCTCGATCAGCTGGTTTGTTGTAAAGTTTAAAAAGTTTTCAAAAAACGACAACAATATGTAAGTTACAGAAAATGTTTACATGAAAAAACTTCACGATTTTTTTCTCGAAATTTTAATCATTTAGTCCTTGCTATACTATCTATGTTTTACCAAAAAAAATTTTAAATTTAAACAGCTCCTTCTGGGTGTTGCAGTTTTTATGTCAGTTAGTATAGTTTGGAACAAAGAGAGAAGAATTGTATACCTTTCAATATTTTAGTCTAGTGCGGAGAAACTTGCGTTATACACAATCTCACCGAAAGTATTTTTTTCAAACACAGCAAATCAGTCCCACAACATTAAATTCGCTACATTCAAGAAACATCAGATCCCCTTGCTGATGCTATCATGGATTCGATATATTATCTTAGGGTGATGGATGAGAGGGGTATCCATGGATGATCCAATAATAAGAGCCGAACGATAGACGATATCCTGACCCAAATTTTCACAATACTCGATATATTATACATCCCTTATTGATTCTATATCTCGATACATTGACGCAACGATGTATACGCTATATACTATATACCTATCCATTTAATAATTTCCGAGTCTAAACCGAATATCATTCGACTAAAAAGGGGCGGCGTTATGACTAGCATTTTCCAATTATAGGATTCATTTAGATAGGAAAAAGGGTTTTTATTTTGAATAATAATTTAATTTTGATTTCGATTTCCTTCTTTAAAGGAAGATAGAAGAAAGTGACTAGCTAATTGTAAATACCTAAGAGAGACACACGGAGAAACATTCGTCAATTTTAACCATCTACAAATATTCTCTTGTGATCCGGCTAGCCACTAAATCGCTCATTGTCCAACCAACCAAATCCAACTGTCCACAAAAGACCATTCATATTCCGATAGCGCAATCCATTTACAGCCGCTCTAGCTTCAAGCATCATTTAAAAAGATGATTCAAGCCCTGTGGGCAGGAGCATTGGCGATCTTGTTCAAACTTTGACAAATCATATCTCCGAAAGTATTGCTTTCTCAGAGTTGGAAATTATATCGATGGATTCTTATGATAGAACTGCATCATAAAGGAAATGCAATTCAAATAATAGTTTATATATCAAGATTGCATGAGCAATCTTCAATGCTTCAATGCTTCAAAAATTATGATTTGAAATAATAGAGAAAGTAGCATCGAAATGTCTAGAGCAAGGCTGGAGACTGTCCATTTATTCCTGATATTTTAGTAGGTAGAGGCTGACGAACAAATTATTTCAAAAGTTCGAAATATATTAGTAAAATACAATACAATACAATACAATACAATACAATATTAGTAAAATACCATACAGGGTCTTTCACGAGGAACCTCACCCATATTTATACGGGAAACTACTGAACGTATTTTCATGAAATTCAGCAATTATAAGTATTTCACGATGCTGATGAAATCTAAAATATTTTCAAGGCATGAGCACCTCCGGTTTTTCCGGAAATGACGTCAACTTCCGTTTTTCAAATTAGAACACCATTTTTTTATTGCAGAAATAGATTCCTTAGAAAATTTCAAGTTATTTTGATGTAACATTTTTCAGTTTTGGTTGGAAAATTCTCTCTGAGCGGGAAAATTCGAAAAAAAAATCGAAAATAGAGCTCCGCTGAAACAAGAATAACTTCGAGGTTTTTGGATGGAAAATTTTCATTTTTGGGATTTTTCAAGATGTAAGATTGATGTATCCACATTAAAAATCGAAATCGCGATTCATGATACAGGGGGTGAAAAAATCGCTTTCAAAGTTAGGGATGACAAAATCGTGAAAAATCAATTTTTTCAAATTAGAACCCCATTTTTTTATGGCAGATATTGAATCTACGTTAAAAAATAATGTGAGTGTATGCATCACACCCTTGCCCTAAATTGGATATTTTCTGAGTTATTCACAAAAAACTGTTTTTCGTCTTGAATTTTCAGCTATTTCTTTTCCCTTCACGCCAAAAAGATGAAATTTTCAGGAACTGTTATTTGAACCATGCTGTAGATTTTTCACCCCTTCTTGAAACCGACTTCAAGTTACTATTAGGAGAACCATGGCAAACTCTCGCAGTTATAACTAGAGAAGATGCTCAAAGTTTTGACCGTTAATTTCTAGACATTTATTTATACGTCTCAGGAATGCTTCGTGCGTTGCTCTTCTTATTTCATCGGGAGGTAGAGATCTGCAAAAGTGTTTAAAAACCAAATTGAGTTTCAAAACTATGAATCTAAAAATCTAAACAAACCTGAACGCATTTCTGACTCGTTCTATGCAGTCCTCTTTATCAGTCAGGGGAGTTGAGTAGACAATATTTTTTATCCTACCCCAAACATAATAGTCTAAAGGAGTTAAATCGGGAGAACGTGATGGCCAAAGATGTGGACCATTGTTCGCCAACCATCGATCTTCAAATAGCCTGTAGAGGATATTTGACACATTGAGTGAATTGTGTGGAGGCGCGCCATCTTGTTGATACCATAAGTCATTATGGTACTGTACTAGCGGCTCAATTATTTGAGTCAATGTGTCAGAATATCTATCTCCTAAGGGAGAACATTCTTTAAATAATGCAAACATGTGTAGTGTTCTATCTTACCAGTTAAAGTCTCATCATAAATGTGAACATCGAGAATTGCATTATTTTTGATGGCGCAAAAAACATTGAAACTCCAGGTCTCTTGAAAGTTCCATTGTCTGAAGTGGTGGTTCTTCTCTTCATCCCAATAATGACTGTTATGCCTATTGAAAGAACCATTCTTTGTGAATTTAGATTCATCTGTCCAAATTATACAGTCCAAAAAGTTTTCATTCTCTTGAAATCGAATCATCATAGCTTCGCAAAACTCTGTTCTCCTGACGAAATCAGTTTCCTTCAAATGCTGTACCCTATTGAATTTATATGGGTGCATTTTATGTTTTTTTAATATTCTCCAAACACTCGATTAAGATAGTCCCAGATCAATCTCGGCATCTTTGAGAGACTTTTGAGGATTCACACGAAAATATGCAAGAACTGTAATTTCGTTGTTCTCATCTTCTACTACACTTTTTTCTCTGTGTATAGTTTTCTTAACGAAAGATCCGACATTTCTCAAGTTTGTCATGGTTCTGTTAATGGTATCTCTCGTTGGTCTGGGTCGGTCAGGAAACCTCTCAATGAACAGTCGAATCGTTCTATCTACAACTTTATTACATTCTCCATGAAGTAGAATGAGATTTAAATAATCTTCATTGGTAAAATTAGGCATAGTGATCGATTTTATAACTTAATACGACTTATCACCAAATTAATAGTAAACACAAAATGCTACTGAATAAAGAGGAATTTGGCAGATGTAATTAATGATATCTATCATTAAAAAAAAAAAGGATGTAAAACATGGTAAGTTTTTGCATATGGTTCATAAGGAATTATTTATTTATCACTGGAGAGAAAACCGATGGCCGATTAGTTGAAATAAATTGGTTTCCGATACAAATTCGAATCAAAATTCGCCATCTATTTAGGAACAACCTGTAACTTTTTTCTCTTGCATATTAGGGTAGTTAATCTAAAACATGGTTTAAGTAACAGTTCCTGAAAATTTCATCTTTTTGGCGTGAAGGGAAAAGAAATAGCTGAAAATTCAAGACGAAAAACAGTTTTTTGTGAATAACTCAGAAAATATCCACTTTAGGGCAAGGGTGTGATGCATACACTCACATTATTTTTTAACGTAGATTCAATATCTGCCATAAAAAAATGGGGTTCTAATTTGAAAAAATTGATTTTTCACGATTTTGTCATCCCTAACTTTGAAAGCGATTTTTTCACCCCCTGTATCATGAATCGCGATTTCGATTTTTAAAGTGGATACATCAATCTTACATCTTGAAAAATCCCAAAAATGAATATTTCCAACCAAAAACCTCGAAGTTATTCTTGTTTCAGCGGAGCTCTATTTTCGATTTTTTTTTCGAATTTTCCCGCTCAGAGAGAATTTTCCAACCAAAACTGAAAAATGTTACATCAAAATAACTTGAAATTTTCTAAGGAATCTATTTCTGCAATGAAAAAATGGTGTTCTAATTTGAAAAACGGAAGTTGACGTCATTTCCGGAAAAACCGGAGGTGCTCATGCCTTGAAAATATTTTAGATTTCATCAGCATCGTGAAGTACTTATAAGTGCTGAATTTCATGGAAATACGTTCAGTAGTTTCCCGTATAAATATGGGTGAGGTTCCTCGTGAAAGACCCTGTATACTCCAGCGCCACATACTATTTTGGATTTCGAATCATCTGCTTACCATTAATGGCATTTTAGTTTAAAAACTTGGGTGGTGGATTCCCTGTCCCAGTAATGACGTACAAACTCCGCAGTATCTTGAGGTTACTGTCCCAAATCTTACCGGCTAGATTTCTGCACGTCATTAAAGCCTTTACTGGTTTAACTATCAGGGATTTCAACATGCACTTATTCCACAGAAGTTTACTATCTAGTGTTACTCCTAGATATTTTACTCGAGATACGGAATCACTATGGTCTATCATTAAAGGATACTTTTGGAGGTATACTCATTATTAATTGGTTCCTTTCTGGGTCGTCTCTCCCAAACTCTGAAAAATATCTATAATAATACGGAAAAGCTAACAAAACTCATTATATCACCTAATGAACTGGGAATCAGAATTACTCTGTTTTGGCAATAAAGAGCTGTCAAAGCTTTGTGAAACATTTGACAAGAATGAATTGATTACTTTATGCAACACCTTCTAAAAGGAAGGCCAATCAACTCCCATTACGATAGTGGATGAAAATTCAATTGACAGCTGTTTTGTTTGTCAATAGTGAATGTTTAAATAACCGTTGAAAATTTGATTGCAAGTGGAGATTCGTACTATTTTTATGTCCAAATTACCGAGGACTCACTGTTACCAACTCATTGTCCAGATTATATGGTAGAATAATAAATGAGAGAACAGAAGATGAAATACATGTCATGGAAGAGCAGAAAGGGTTCAAGGCAGGAAGATCATGCGATGACAACATTTTTTGCTGAAGCTTGTGGAAAAAAGAACAGAGAGAAACTTGATTTTTGTATACTTGTCGAAGGCTTGTGATAGTACACCATTCGCTAAATTGTGGAATACCTTGGAAGAAAATGGCGTAATCCAGATATACAATTAGGGGAGTGAAGGAGATCTTAACGGATATTTCACCAAGGGTGAAGGTGGGAACCAAACTGTCTAAGGAGTTTCGTATCTCAAATGGTCTCTTACAGGGCTGTCCGGTAGCATCGACTCTGTTTAGGTTTATCTTGCCTCGACTCTGAAACATTGGCGAAGAAAATGTCGAAAGATGGGAATTCCAATAGGAAAATAAGATATACTTTTCACTATACACTTGACGACCTGGTGATCAAGGCCAAAGGTGAGGAAGATATTTATTATATGTTGAGAAAATTGGATGAAGCATATATAGAGTGGGGTATGACCATAAACACCTCAAAAACAAAATATATTGTTGTGAATAATGGCAAGAGTGATCGTAAATGTAGGTGTTGCTTTATGTAATTCTGACAGTAGGATGGTATATATATATAATACAGATACCACAGATGAAAGGACTAGCAGATACCAATAGTTATCCACAGAGTGTGATTTCATAAAAGTTGGTTAGTGCTTAGCTTCCCCACATCATTTCTTTCGACTCTTAGATGTCCTTATTACAAGCATAAATAAGCTCGTTCTGACCAAATACTTGCATTCACCAAATCTATGAAGTTTCCTTTGGTCTTTCGCATAGGAATTTTTTTTTGGGTATCTAACCTCTTTGCAATCTTTATTTGTAACTTGCGAAACTGGTTCCTGAATCCTATTAACAAGTTTTGTTATGAATCTCATAATTTTCAAACTGGTTTGTCTGTCAACTTGTCATGTCAGACAATGACATGAACTCGAACATAAAGAGATATGAAATATGAATGACATCACAGAACTCTAAGAATAATCGATGCGAACACGTCAAGACTACTTATATAGTTTCAAATATCAAAAACTGTTGACAATTTGTTTGGTTGAATGTAAAAACAGTGGACCTCTCGTAGAATATCAACGATACCATAATGTTTCAGGGCGCACATTGACCATGCGGGGCTTCGGATGCTAGGGTTCATTTTACGGCACTCGCGTGAGTTTGGGGATGTTAATACCTTGAAACATCTTTATGTCGGTCTGGTTAGGCCTCATCTTGAGTATGCCTCTTGTGATGGTCTCCATATACTTATGAAGATTGTGACAGGTTAGAACGAGTTCAAAATAGGTACCTATCTTCTCTCTGTGTCGTGCAGGATGGGAATCCCACGAGTAAGTTTTTCCGCAACTCATATGAGATCACTTCTTCGCTTTCCTGCTTTGCGGACCCGTAGAATAAGGGCGGATGTATTATTGTTCGCTAGATTGGTCGGAGGGCTTTTGTCCTCTTCCAGTCTTCTATCTCTTTTTGGTTTTCACGTTCCATCAAGGAATGTTAGAGGTACCGTGCTGCTAAATCTTAGGACTTACAGGTACAATTACACCAGGGCTTCGCCAATTCCAAGAATCTCACAACATGTAAACACTGCCAGTAGAACAGGCATAGACTTCTTTTACCTCAGTTACCCATCCATTGTGCGTTATGTCAATCGAAGTTTGTTATGATCTGTTGGAATTTATTTCTGGAAGTTTTCTATTGTTTTTTTTTTTTCACAATCTGTATTAGGTTGTATTATGTATTAAGTTGTATTATGAATTAACTATTGTTATTGTATAGTAATATTGATTTGTGAAATTGGGTTTATCCCGTAAATAAATAAATAAATAAATAAATATCTGACGGATGGTTTCTGAGATACAGAATTCGTTTAAATAATTTTATTTTATTTTGCAGCCATAGGATCCTCACAAAATTTTGCATAAGTCTTGGTGTCGGTATTTTTCAACTAATGACCGTGCTTTGATTCGATCAGAATAGTATTTTTCGAGTTATTGAGAAAACAAGATTTCAAAGTGGATTTTGTCCATTAACGAACTTAGCTGGCACATTTGGACTCCAAACCTACCCTGAAAACTCTGAAGCGTAATCGTGCTGCCAGCCGGCCGGCCAGACAGAATCAATTCTGACCTAGGATTCTTGATCTGTGAGTCGAAACTAATCGTTTAAGACCATTCTCGGTCAAATATTCGAAAATAACAGACATTCGGACGAATTGTTCATAGAACAGCGCGCCACAAAAATAGGGCCCAGTGATCCCTCCTGCCAAAAAACCGCACCAGACAGAGGCTTTTCAATGATGTTTGGGTTTTCCGAACCCAACATCCGAGAATTCAATTATTGATGGAAAATTCGGTGTAGAGTCGTTTGCAAAATGCCTTATTCTAAATAACGACGTATAATGGACCAACCTGTATTTTCCTCCACACTGTGAGCTACAGAAGTAGAACAGTTTGAATTTTTGCACAAATTTCACAATAGCTAGTCGAGGAGGTGCTTCACGACGTCGAAGAAAACCTAACTTTACGAACTGCTTCAAAAAAGAATAGTATCAAGAAAAAGAGAATATCGCTATTCATTTTTGGAGAAGGGACACTCGGTAGGTTACTCTCAACCTTGGTCTCTGCTAATCAGTTCATTTCATATGAATTTTATCAATTCCGATTCATTGTTAAAGCGTTCCATCTCAGATGATGGCATAGTTTTTAGTTGTTATCTGTCAAAAAATGTGAATGAAACCTCTAATCAGTAAATACAATTACGGGAACTCGATTATAATTTGCTAATTCATGGATTAATTATTTATTGCCTTCAAATTCATCAACAAAATTACTTGGAATAAAGACAGATTCATAGAAATTTTAGAGCACTCATTGAACAAATGCTAGCTCGGGCAAACGATCAGATATATTCTGGTAAGGTATGGAGAGCAGAAGGACAAATTCGCAATAACAACATCGATGAATCTGAGGTGGTTAAAACATGATTTGCAAATCATGTTTCAACCACCGGCCACTCAATTTTCCGAAAATTTCGTTTGATTGTTAAAAAAAATCCAATAAATTGTACACAGACAACTGAAACCGTATTATCTACAAAATGTAATGCTCGAAGTTCAAAAGAATATTTACTATATATACAAGGTGAGTCTTTGAATTGTACATTAATTTTAACCATAGATTCTTCTCATCAAATTATACACTATTTCATTTACAAGTTTTCCAGATTCGGCTCAGGTAAAAAGATACAGGCTGTTAAAATTGCAGAAAAATATCCCATATTTTGTAGCTTTGACATGGATATTCAGAATGAACTGAATTGTCGTATGAAGTTTTCTAAACTAGGACACATATTCTGCAATTATCAGTTTTTTCCCACTTACACTGGTTTCCTAGTTATGGACTAGCGGATTCATAAAACTAAATGAAATTAGCATAAGGATAGCAAATAAAGTTTATGTTGAGTCATCATAAGAATCTTCAATTATTTTAGGAAATTTAATTATTATTCATCATTTCTCCTAAAAGGCATCGTTCTTAAAATATTCAACGTTAAATGATATAAAAATCTAATAGAAACTTTTGAATTTTGGTTGATCAGCTCCTGACCTAGGATTACCTTGAATCGGTGTATATCTACGTTGCCACACTTGATTTTTTTCACAAGATATACTGGGTATTACATGAGTGCTTGGCCATAGCCTAGTGGTAAGTGCCTTGTCAACCAGGCCTTCCAGAAAAATTGCTTCTTTTGTATACACAGGCAGTTAGTTTCGGAGATACAGCCTGATCCATGAATGTGGGCCCGAATTTCCGATATCCATAACTTGGGAATCAGTAGTCCGATTTTGATTAAATTTGGTGGGGTTGTTCACTTTCAACATTTATTTACAACGACTCATGTAATTTGATTATTTTCAGGGCAGTACTCAGAATATCAAGGTTTTCCTTCAAACTTCGAAATCTATATTATTTACATCAGTTTGAAAAGTGTCGTTATTGTTAAGTTATTGCCTTGAAGAAATACATAATTCAGTCTAATAAATGCAGTTTTTGTTTTAAATGGCACATTTTTTGTTTCAAGTGGGTGATAAACCAAGGAATTCATATTTTATGTAATTTTTCGTCACACGGTCCTGTTTTTAGTTTTTTGTGGTCTTATTTAGTGTCATTTGCTGTGATTTCGAATTTTAAAGCTTCCCAACGAAATAACGTGAACTATTTTGAAACAAGCAATTCGTCAGTAAAATGTATAGACAGTATTTTTTTTGAAGAACTTGTCTAGCAATCAAACCTATTTATTTCATTTCATACACTACAATATTGAAAAAAATTACTGTCAATACTTGTTACGAACGAATGTCATGTTTCAGAATAGTTCACGTGTTTTCGTTGAAAAGCTTTAAAATCCAAAATCTCAACAAAATATATCGAACATGACCGCAACAAAAACTGAAAAAAAAGTTGGTTCAAGCCCTGTGGACAGGAGCTTTGGTGCTCTTGTTTAAACTTCAACAAATCATATCTCCGAAATTATTGGTCTCTGGGAATGATATAAATGGAGTCTTACGATAGAACTACATCATGAAAGAAATTAATTTCAAACTGACCGATTCCCCCCAATAACGAACATATCCGAGATATTCATTCCTCAAATCTACACTGAAAATTATATTATATCAATTAAAACTTAGACAATATTGATGTTTTGTTTTTAGTGGAGTTATTCTGAACCCAATTTGATTATGTATCTCGCCAAAGTATATATTTCCATCATCATATGTATTATCCACCGGCATTATATTATCACCTCAAAAGTATATAGCTATTATTACAACTAGGGAAATATGAATAGTATATTTCCCGAGGTTGCCAAAGTTTAATCCCGAGGGCGGAGCCCGAGGGATGTATAGACAACCGAGGGAAATTTATTCATATTTCCCGTGGTGTAATCAATAGTTTTTTTCTGATTGAAACAATCTGATATGGAAACATTATTATTAGATTATATATTTTTGTAATAATTAAATTTTTAAAGTTGCGATGGGCTATGTTTCTGAGAATCTTGGTTGACTGGTTTCATTTTGACGTCTTGTCAAAAATAAAATTATTGAAAAAATGTCGAACTACGTCAAAACTCAAGCGGCAAAGGCCCGTGAATCTTTGGTTCCGGCCAAATATTAAGCTGCCTACAGTAAAGAGTAGGAATGCTTTCAGGAGTGGAAAAGAAAAAATTTGGTGGAAGGTGTGAGCGATAATATTTTGTTAGCATATTTCCAAAATTTGGTATGTTGCTCTGATTCTTGTTATTCTTGATGTATGATAAATTTATTCGATCCCCAGTCGCAGAAATATTCTCCAAACACGTTATGGCCGAAACTATCGATGTTTAGATCTATGCTACATTTGAAAGAAAAAACTGATGTCAAATTATTCGATGAAGTCGAAGCATTTGTTAAGAACAAAAATAAAGGATACGTTCCTAAAAAATCAGTAGTGTTGTCCCTGGAGCAGCTCAAGACATTCTTGAGTGAAGCTCCTAATGACGGTTTTTTGATGAATAAGGTAAAAGTTTCATTTTGATTTCCTCTGTTGATAAGATTTTTACATTCATAATTTTGAAGGTTGTTTTAATAATGGAAATCTTTGGCGCCTGCAGAACACAAGAGTTGGTGAATATGCTATCGTCAGATATCGAAGATCGTGGGACGGTAATCATAATCAAAGTCTCAAAGACTAAGAATGATATAAACAGAATATTCACTATAATTGATGAAGAATAATAATAATAATAATAAGCCTTTAATTTCCAACAGGTCAAAATACCCAATTACAGGAAAATATAAATCAAAATATCTCCAGAATAAGAGATTAACACGGACAAAATGCAAAAAAAAACAAAAAAAAATACATATTCAAGAATGGTTGATATTACCAATCTCCTCCAGAAAAGCAGATACTATAGAGCGGGGAGAATCATTAAATATATCGCATCTCCCGGCTATGGAATTGAATAAACAACACATATAATTAATTGGAGATCTTAAACTGGCGTTTGTTCTACCCGCCCTACAGTAAAATACAGCATTACTCCTTGAGCCACATCGGGGCATCAAAAAGGATAGATGCTCAATTAAGTCGATGCAATCTATTATTCATTCATTCACAATATTATAAATGAACAATAGTGCCCTTACTTTTACCCTATGCTCTATGTGCTCAGCTCCAAATCTACTAAGTAACATGTCATTACAAAAACCTATATTAGGATAAACACCATCTTCTCTCCAAACAAGATACTTATAGAATTTTCTTTGTACAGATTCAATTCGTTTTCTATGACAGCTATAGATGGGTCTCCAAATAATGTTACAATATTCTAACTTGCTACGAATAAAACTATTAAATAAAACTATTAACGTACTCGAATTATTAAAACGCCTACCATTGCGAATGATGTATCCATAAGTTTTACTGACAGAAGAAATGAGTTCATTCAAGTGTGGCACGAAAGAACATTGACTGTCACACAACACCCCCAAATCTCTATACTCAGTTACACGAGATAATACCTGGTTATCTACTTGGTAGTTATAAAGAATTTTATTATTTTTTTTAGTGTAAGACATTGTATACCACTTAGAAACATTCAACGACAGCCCATTCTGCTCACACCATCTCAAAAGAGCATCGAGCGCTCTCTGTAATCGAATACAATCAGTGACAGAGAATATCCTAGAGAAGAGCTTTAAATCGTCAGCGAACATCAAAGTCGAAATTTCCACGTCTTCAAGAATATCATTTACAAAAAGGTCCCAAGTTAGAGCCCTGAGGAACGCCAGATGTTGCGTGGAACTCAAAAGAGCGAGACTGCTCGATCTCCACAGAACATACTCTTTCACTCAAAAAAGACTCCACCAATGAGGCCAACCTATCTCCAAATCCAAATATCAACCTCAATTTACTCATCAAAATTCTGTGATCGACCTTATCAAATGCCTTTTGGAAATCCGTGTAGATTACGTCCACTTGTTCAGATTTATCCAATGAATTCAACACTTGTTCGAAAAAGCAAGCAAGATTAGTACAGGTGGATCTTCTTGGCATGAAACCATGTTGGAAAGGTTCAATACGGTGCTTAACTGACGAAAAAATTTAATTATATACAATAATCTCAAATAACTTGGAAAAATTAGACAATATAGCAATTGGTCGGTAATTTATTATATTCGATCTCTGCTCGATCTGGGTGCTGCTCGTTTGGTGAGGGAGTATTCGGCGTTGCGTCCGCAAGGCGTTCTTAGGTTCTTCGTAGCTTATAGGAATAAGAAGTTTACTCTTCAGCCTGTCGACAAAAATACCGAGTAAGGTTGCTGAATGGTTGGGTTTAGATAATCCGAAAACGTATAAAGGCCATTGTGGAAGACGAACATCCGCGACATTGTTTGCCGATGCGGGAGCCTCAATGACACTCAAGAGACATGGTGGTTGGAAAAGTTCGTCTGTTGCGTCCGCAAGGCGTTCTTAGGTTCTTCGTAGCTTATAGGAATAAGAAGTGTACTCTTCAGCCTGTCGGCAAAAATTCCGAGTAAGGTTGCTGAATGGTTGGGTTTAGATAATCCGAAAACGTATACAGGCCATTGTGGAAGACGAACATCCGCGACATTGGTTGCCGATGCGGGAGCCTCAATGACACTCAAGAGACATGGTGGTTGGAAAAGTTCGTCTGTTGCAGAAGGCTATCTGGCTGACAGTATGCTGCACAAAAATAAGGTAGCGAAGATGATAGCAGGTGTGGAGGGAGAGCCATCTGCAGCATCACAATCTTTGAAGACCGTTTCGGGAGAATCGTCCGATACTGCTGCTGCACGGAATATTCTCAAGAAAACTGTAGTCTCGTCGACGAATAATTATGAACAAGATATTTCTTCTTCCTTTGTATCTGGTGGAAATACTTTTAGTGGAAATTTCAACAATTGCATTTTCCATTTTGTTACTAAATAAAGAAATAAAATATGATTTGACGTTTTGAAAGAAATATGATTTGACGTTTCATATTTCCCTAGGGAAATATGAACTGACGTTTCATATTTCCCTTGGGAAATATGAATGTGTTATGACGCATGGTAACTAAGGCGATATAGATCAATATCGGTTCGATCAGAAAAAATATCATATAATCCTCATAATTCTACGATAGCTGAGGTTATTTCATTGGTCATTTTGCATTCAATCGTACTTTGTTTTCTAGAACTGGATGTGTTATTTTATATCAAGAATAACGAACCAGAAATAATTTTGACATTTATCTCTCAGAGCAAAATAAGATGACCTGTATGAACACAGATAATATAATAATTCATAGATAGAATAATTATAGTAGTATGTACAGCATTCTGTGGAAACATAATAGTATGATTGATTATTGAAATTTTGAAAAATCATATCTCCGAAAGTATGAGCTTGTTAAAGGTGAAAATAATATCAATGGATTCTTATGGTGAAATTGCATCTTAAAAAAAATTAAATCTGAAATTTGTCATATTAAATAATTTTTTTTTGGTTAATCCTAAACCATTAAGCCGATTTTGTCCAATAACGAACTTAACCGAGATATCTGTCTCCTAAACCTACTCTGTTCAACTGCCCAGCTCATTCCGTTCGAGAGTTATCGTCTTAAAAGAGGGCCTGCCGGACTGTATCGATTTTGAAAACGGATTCTTGATCAGTGAGTCGAACCAAATCGTTTAAGACCATTTTGTTAAAAAAAATCGAGAATTACAGACATTTGGTCAAATTGATAATCACTTTGTTCCGAGGAACAAGAGCGCCAAGAAGTACCGTATTAAGAAAAAATTACATTAAATATTAATTCGTTTGTTTGTTACTCTCTTGAAACAGGTGTGCCATTTAAAACAAAAACTGAATTTACTAGACTGAATTGTGTATCTCTTCATGGCAATAATGACATTTTTGCGCGCGTGTTCCGCAAGGAACAGCGTGCTATCATTTCGTCACAATGTCTGTATTTTTCGAATTTTTTTTCGAAAATGGTCTCAAACGATTGGGTTCGACTCCCTGATGAAGAATTCGAGGTCAAATTCAATTCTGTCCGTCCGGTCCGGCCGGCCGGCCGGTCCGGCCGGTCCGGCCGTTAGCACGATAACTCTCGAACGGAACGACTTAGAGCGTTAAAATTTGCAGGGTAGTTTCGTAGCGTAAATATCTCGGACAAGTTCGTTAACGGGCGAAATCGACCGAGCGGTTTCGGAGTTAAGGCCGTTTTTAATAAAAACGTTTTTTATGAATATTTCCGGAACCGATCACTCGATCTTTTTGAAATTTGGCATCAGATTGTAGAATCATGACCTTTATATGCCTGCGAAGTTTTGTGTTGAACGGACGGCCCTAAAGTGGCAAAAAAAATTTTTGAAAATTTGAAAATTTTGTTTTCACGATAACTCGAAAAATACTGATCTGATTAAATTGAAACTCAGTAGTTAGATGCAAAAGACCAAAGCAAACACTTTCGCAAAATTTCGTGAAGATCACGTGACATGAAAAAAATAAAAAAATTACTACTATTTTGCGGAATACTTTGCTTTTAATGCCGAAACATATGTTTTTGAGGTTCATGCTGCCCTTTCCGGGCATTTTCCGTATTGCGCATGCGCAGATGAGAAGTCCTTTAACTGCTGTAGTTTTCGTCAGAGAGGATTGGGGTTTTGGGGTGGCGGATGCTATTCCTCCATAGAATTCAGATCCCTGATGAGGGTCTGCGCATGCGTAGATTAAAGATGCGATATCTTCCGAACCACTAGTGAGTTTTTTGTAAGGTGTGTTATTTTGAGAGGACTTTTAGCCGCCAGTAGTTTGCGCATGCGCAGAAGAGAAGTGACTATTTTTGGGTTGGATGGGTTTTGTTGGGAGTGCTGAGTCGATATTATGAGGTTTTGAAAGAATATTCATAGCAATTCAGTGCAAGGACAAGTCAGTTTGGGGGATGTAGCGTTGTTTCCGAGTTAAAGTATCCGTACCGTGGCCCTGGGGCTAATTTTGAAATTGATGTTACCCCTTACAGGCATTTTTCGTTATGCGCATGAGCAGACCATCAGTGATTTAACTGGTGGTGTTTTCATCAGAGAGGATTAGGGTTTTGGGGTGGCGGCTGCTATTCCTCTATAGAATCCCTCGTTGAGGGTCTGCGCATGCGTGGATTTAAGATGTGATATCTCCTGAACTACTAGTGTTGGAGAATCGGAGTTTTTTGTAAGGTGTGTTATTTTGAGAGGACTTTTAGCCGCGAGTAGATTGCGCATGCGCAGAAGAGAAGTGACTGTTTTTGGGTTGGATGGGTTATGTTGGGAGGGCTGAGTCGATATTATGAGGTTTTAAAAGAATATTCATAGCAATTCAGTGCAAGGACAAGTCAGTTTGGGGGATGTAGCGTTGTTTCCGAGTTAAAGTGTCCGTACCGTGGCCCTGGGGCTAATTTTGAATTTGATGTTACCGCTTACAGGCATTTTTCGTTATGCGCATGAGCAGATCATCAGTGATTTAACTGGTGGTGCTTTCGTCAGAGAGGATTGGGGTTTTGGGGTGGCGGGTGCTATTCCTCTATAGAATCCCTCGTTGAGGGTCTGCGCATGCGTGGATTTAAGATGTGATATCTCCTGAACTACTAGTGTTGGAGAATCGGAGTTTTTTGTAAGGTGTGTTATTTTGAGAGGACTTTTAGCCGCGAGTAGATTGCGCATGCGCAGAAGAGAAGTGACTGTTTTTGGGTTGGATGGGTTATGTTGGGAGGGCTGAGTCGATATTATGAGGTTTTAAAAGAATATTCATAGCAATTCAGTGCAAGGACAAGTCAGTTTGGGGGATGTAGCGTTGTTTCCGAGTTAAAGTGTCCGTACCGTGGCCCTGGGGCTAATTTTGAATTTGATGTTACCGCTTACAGGCATTTTTCGTTATGCGCATGAGCAGATCATCAGTGATTTAACTGGTGGTGCTTTCGTCAGAGAGGATTGGGGTTTTGGGGTGGCGGGTGCTTTTCCGCTATAGAATCCCCTGGTGAGGGTCTGCGCATGCGTGGATTCAAGAAGCGATATCTCCTGAACCACTAGTGTTGGAGAATCGGAGTTTTTTGTGAGGTGTGTAATTTTGGGAGGACTTGCAGCCACGAGTATACTGCGCTTGCGCAGACGAGAAGTGAATGGTTTTGGGTTGTTTGGGTTATGTTGGGAGTAATGAGCCGATATTGTGAGGTTTTAAAAGAATATTCATGTCAATTCAGTGCACGGACACAAGTCAGTTTGGGGGGAAATAGCGTTGTTTCCGATTTGAATGGTCTGTATGGTGGCCCTGAGACGAATTTATAAATAACTATATTCGGTAGATCTATATTAAAATGCGTTCGGATTTGGAGAAGATGCAATTTCGTCCCTAACGGAGGACACACAACCGAATTTTTTTCTGATCTACGGTAAAACTAACAGCCAAACTGTAGTGATAGCTATATTTGTTAAAGGAACTTGAAAAAAAAAAAAAGCACTGACGTGAAGTCAGTACTCTTTGGCGCGCGTGTTCACGGTGGCTAATTTGAATTGAATGATTCAAAAATTAACAGTGCTGTATCTAAGCTGCCATCAGGATAGAGTAACAAAGTTGGAAAAGAACACAAGTGACTCTCCTTAGTCGCACAAGCTCCTAGAAGATTTGGGAGGGTCAGTATAATCCTAATCATGTTTATAGCACGCGCGCAAAAGCAGATTGACTTAACAATGAAAGAAAAAGTGTAAAAAGTCAATCTGCTTTGGCGCGCGTGCTATAAACATGATTAGGATTATACTGACCCTCCCAAATCTTCTAGGAGCTTGTGCGACTAAGGAGAGTCACTTGTGTTCTTTTCAAACTTTGTTACTCTATCCTGATGGCAGCTTAGATACACCACTGTTAATTTTTGAATCATTCAATTCAAATTAGCCACCGTGAACACGCGCGCCAAAGAGTACTGACTTCACGTCAGTGCTTTTTTTTTTTTCAAACTGATATAAATAATACAGAGAACTAGCAGGGGAGTAATTTACTACATCCCAGGCCACTTCTCTTTTCCCCCGGTAGATGCATCATCTTCTCCGTACCCCTCAAATCGATGTCATTCCTGATAAAAGGCGTCGTATTTCTCGGTACGCCACTTCTAGTAGATCTACGTATTGAACAAAGCTCCGGCGTCGCACACGTCTGCAGCAGTCTTCTACTAGCTGTCTTAAAAAGTTGGTACACCCTTCGAATAAAAATTGGTTCAAGCCCTGTGGACAGGAGCTTTGGCGATCTTGTTCAAACTTTGACAAGATTTGTTATTATTTATCAATATTATGAGCAATCTGAGAATGAGAACTGCACCATGGAAGAAATCAAATTAAAATAGCTGAAATGAATTTGGCTCTCTCTTATAGAACAGGATGACATGTACGAGTATGAACACAGATCATATAATAAATCATAGATAGAATAATTATAGCATTCTGTGAAAACATAGAAGAACGATTCATTATTGAAATTTCGAAGAATCATATCTCCGAAAGTATTAGCTTGTTGGAGTTGAAAATGATATCAATGGATTTTCATGGTGAAACTGCATCTTAAAAAAATTATTTTGGAATTTGTAGGTTACACAAAAATTTTTTTTTTGTTACTCCGAAACCATCTGGCCTATTTTGCCCAATAGCGAACCTAACCGAGATATTTATCCCCCTAGCCTACCCTGAAAATTTCAACTGCCCAGCTCATTCCGTTCGTGAGTTTTGTAGAAACGAAATTTAAAAATTTTCAAATTTTTTTTTGACACTTTACGGTAACCCGATCACTACAAAACTTCACGTGCATCTAAAGGTCATGATTCTACAATTTGATGCTAAATTTCAGATAGATCCAGTGATCGGTTTCAGAAATATTCATAAAAAATGTTTTACTAAAAAGGGTCATAACTCCGGAACCGCTAGGTGGATTTCGCCCGTTAACGAGCTCGTCCGAGATATTTGCGATCCAAACCTACCCGGCAAGTGTCAATTCTCTAACTCCTTTCGTTCGAGAGTTATCGTGTTAACGGCAGACGGCCGGCCGGAATCGATTTCGACCACGGATTCTCGATCAATGAGTCGAACCAAATCGTTTAAGACCATTTTCATCAAAAAATTCGAAAATTACAGACATTTGGGCAAATTGATAAGCACTCCGTTCCGAGGAACAATAGCGCTAAATATCAAGAGGTTTCATGGTACATCACCGACCACGAACCGAAAACCTACAGAAGAATTAAATCTTTTTATCAACCATAAAATAGTGTAATCATCTCCATTTGAATTGAGGTATTCCATTGTTGGCGATATCACCTCAAAAGGCAGAGCAAATCCGAAGATATTTACCCTTCTTCTCCGATTAATCGCACAAATTCGAGAATGAATTTCACCAACGTTTTACTATCGATTCTTTTCATCGAAAAGCATTCCACGATGCCTTCCCGTTGAAGATTTTAATACTCGTATTCCAGCAAACGTGGCTCCCAGGTAGCACACTATATTGGCGGAGTATCGATTTTATATTGGCCCAATATAGATACATAGATTCATAGTAAATCTATATATCCCCAATATTGGCCCTATATTGGAATTTCAATATATATCCAATATTGTGACTTGTTGCTACCGCCAATATTGGCCCTATATTGGCGATAAAAAATTTGTCAATATTGTAAATGAGGACGACCTCCAATATTGGCCAAATATTGGGATTTCTATATCTGGCCAATATTATGAATTTGGGCTGCTTCCAATATTGGTCAAATATTGGTATTTCTATATTGGACCAATATTGAGAATTAGTACTGCCTCCAATATTGGCCCAATATTACAGTTTCAAGATCTAGCCAATATTGGGAATTAGTGCTGCATCCAATATTGGTCAAATATTGTGATTTAGATATTGGGCCTATATTGTGAATTAGTATTGACTCGAACATTGGCCCAATATTACATTTTCATGATCTAGCCAACATTGTGACTTCTTCCTACCGCCAATATTGGCCCCAAATTGGCAAAACTATATTGGCCAATATTGAATATGAGTACTGCCCCCAATATCACACCAATATTGGGATTTCTATATCCGGGCAATATTATGAATTAATGCTGCATCCAATATTGGTCGAATATTGAGATTTTCATATTGGGCCAATATTGTGAATTAGTAGTGCCTCCAACATTGGCCCAATATTACAGTTTCATGATCTAGCCAATATTGTAACTTGTTGTTACCGCCAATATTGGCACCGAATTGGCTAAACTATATTGGCCAATATTGAATGTGGGGTACTGCCTCCAATATTACCCCAATATTGGGATTTCTATATCCAGCCAATATTATGAATTAATGCTGCATCCAATATTGGTCGAATTTTAAGATTTCCATATTGGGCCAATATTGTGAATTAGTATTGCCTCCAACATTGGCCCAATATTACAGTTTCATGATCTAGCCAATATTGTTACTTGTAGTTACCGCCAACATTGGCACCGAATTGGCAAAACCATATTGGCCAATATTGAATATGAGTACTACCTCCAATATTAACCCAATATTGGGATTTCTATATCTGGCCAATATTATGAATAAGGGCTGCTTCCAATATTGGTCAACTATTGGTATTTCTATATTGGACCAATATTGAGAATTAGTAGTGCCTCCAATATTAGCCCAATATTACAGTTTCAAGATCTAGCCAATATTGTGAATTAGTGCTGCATCCAATATGGGTCAAATATTGTGATTTAGCTTTCGGGCCAATATTGTGAATTAGTATTGCCTCGAACATTGGCCCAATATTACATTTTCAGGATCTAGCCAACATTGTGACTTCTTCCTACCGCCAATATTGACCCCAAATTGGCAAAACTATATTGGCGAATATTGAATATGAGTACTGCCCCCAATATTACCCCAATATTGGGATTTCTATATCCGGGCAATATTATGAATTAAAGCTGCATCCAATATTGGTCGAATATTGAGATTTCCATATTGGGCCAATATTGTGAATTAGTATTGCCTCCAACATTGGCCCAATATTACAGTTTCATGATCTAGCCAATATTGTAACTTGTTATTACCGCCAATATTGGCACCGAATTGCCTAAACTATATTGGCCAATATTGAATGCGGGTACTGCCTCCAATATTACCTCAATATTGGGATTTCTATATCCAGCCAATATTATGAATTAATGCTGCATCCAATATTGGTTGAATATTGAGATTTCCATATTGGGCCAATATTGTGAATTAGTATCGCCTCCAACATTGGCCCGATATTACAGTTTCATGATCTAGCCAACATTGTAACTTTTATTACCGCCAATATTGGCACCGAATTGGCAAAACCATATTGGCCAATATTGAATGTGGGTACTGCCTCCAATATTACCCCAATATTGGGATTTCTATATCCGACCAATATTATGAATTAATGCTGCATTCAATATTGGTCGAATGTTGAGATTTCTATATTGGGCAAATAATGTGAATTAGTATTGCCTCCAACATTGTCCCAATATTACAGTTTCATGATCTAGCCAACATTTCAACTTGTTGTTACCGCCATTATTGGCACCGAATTGGCAAAACTATATTGGCCAATATTGATTGTGGGTACTGCCTCCAATATTACCTCAATATTGGGATTTCTATATCCGACCAATATTATGAATTTATACTGCATCCAATATTGGTCGAATATTGATATTTCCATATTGGGCCAATATTGTGAATTAGTATTACCTCCAACATTGGCCCGATATTACAGTTTCATGATCTAGCCAATATTGTAACTTGTTGTTACCGCCAACATTGGCACCGAATTGGCAAAATCATATTGGCCAATATTGAATATGAGTACTACCTCCCATATCACCCCAATATTGTGATTTCTTTATCTGGCCAATATTATGAATTAGGGCTGCTTCTAGTATTGGTCAAATATTGGTATTTCTATATTGGACCAATATTGGGAATTAGTAGTGCCTCCAATATTGGCCCAATATTACAGTTTCAAGATCTAGCCAATATTGTGAATTAGTGCTGCATCCAATATGGGTCAAATATTGTGATTTAGATATTGGGCCAATATTGTGAATTAGTATTGCCTCGAACATTGGCCCAACATTACATTTTCAAGATCTAGCCAACATTGTGACTTCTTCCTACCGCCAATATTGGCCTCAAATTGGCAAAACTATATTGGCCAATATTGAATACGAGTACTGCCCTCAATATTGGGATTTCTATATCCAGCCATTATTATGAATTAATGCTGCATCCAATATTGGTCGAATATTGAGATTTCCATATTGGGCCAATATTGTGAATTAGTATTGCCTCCAACATTGGCCCAATATTACATTTTCAAGATCTAGCCAAAATTGTGACTTCTTCCTACCGGCAATATTGGCCCCAAATTGGCAAAACTATATTGGCCAATAATGAATATGAGTACTGCCCCCAATATTACCCCAATATTGGGATTTCTATATCCAGCCATTATTATGAATTAATGCTGCATTCATAATTGGTCGAATATTGAGATTTCCATATTGGGCCGATATTGTGAATTAGTATTGCCTCCAACATTGGCCCAATATTACAGTTTCATGATCTAGCCAATATTGTAACTTGTTGTTACCGCCAATATTGGCACCGAATTGGCTAAACTATATTTGCCAATATTGAATGCGCGTACTGCCTCCAATATTACCCCAATATTGGGATTTCTATATCCAGCCAATATTATGAATTAATGCTGCATCCAATATTGGTCGAATATTGAGATTTCTATATTGGGCCAATATTGTGAATTAGTATTGCCTCCAACATTGGCCCGATATTACAGTTTCATGATCTAGACCATATTGTAACTTGTTGTTACCGCCAACATTGGCACCGAATTGGGAAAACCATATTGGTCAATATTGAATATGAGTACTGCCTCCAATATTACCCCAATATTGGGATTTCTATATCTGGCCAATATTATGAATTAGGGCTGCTTCCAGTATTGGTCAAATATTGGTATTTCTATATTGGACCAATATTGGGAATTAGTAGTGCCTCCTATATTGGCCCAATATTACAGTTTCAAGATCTAGCCAATATTGTGAATTAGTGCTGCATCCAATATGCGTCAAATATTGTGATTTAGATATTGGGCCAATATTGTGAATTAGTATTGCCTCGAACATTGGCCCAATATTACATTTTCAAGATCTAGCCAACATTGTGACTTCTTCCTACCACCAATATTGGCCCCAAATTGGCAAAACTATATTGGCCAATATTGAATATAAGTACTTCCCCAATATTACCCCAATATTGGGGTTTCTATATCCGGGCAATATAATGAATTAATGCTGCATCCAATATTGGTCGAATATTGAGATTTCCATATTGGGTCAATATTGTGAATTAGTATTGCCTCCAACATGGGCCCAATATTACATTTTCAAGACCTAGCCAACATTGTGACTTCTTCTTACCGCCAATATTGGCCCCAAATTGGCAAAACTATATTGGCCAATATTGAATATGAGTACTGCCCCCAATATTACCCCAATATTGGGATTTCTATATCCAGCCATTATTATGAATTAATGCTGCATCCAATATTGGTCGAATATTGAGATTTCCATATTGGGCCGATATTGTGATTTAGTATTGCCTCCAACATTGGCCCGATATTACAGTTTCATCATCTACCCAATATTGTAACTTGTTGTTACAGCCAACATTGGCACCGAATTGGCAAAACCATATTGGCCAATATTGAATATGAGTACTACCTCCAATATTACCCCAATATTGGTTTTTCTATATCCGGCCAATATTATGAATTAATGCTGCATCCAATATTGGTGGAATATTGAGATTTCTATATTGGGCCAATAATGTGAATAAGTATTGCTTCCAACATTGGCCCAATATTACAGTTTCATGATCTAGCCAACATTGTAACTTTTTGTTACCGCCAATATTGGCACCGAATTGGCAAATCCATATTGGCCAATATTGAATGTGGGTACTGCCTCCAATATTACTCCAATATTGGGATTTCTATATCCGACCAATATTATGAATTAATGCTGCATTCAATATTGGTCGAATATTGACATTTCCATATTGGGCCAATATTGTGAATTAGTATTGCCTCCAACATTGGCCCAATATTACAGTTTCATGATCTAGCCAATATTGTAACTTGTTGTTACCGCCAACATTGGGACCGAATTGGCAAAACCATATTGGCCAATATTGAATATGAGTACTACCTCCAATATTACCCCAATATTGGTATTTCTATATCCGGCCAATATTATGAATTAATGGTGCATCTAATATTGGTCGAATATTGCGATTTCCATATTGGGCCAATATTGTGAATTAGTATTGCCTCCAATATTGGCCAAATATTAGAGTTTCGAGATCTAGCCAATATTGTGACTTCATGCTACCGCCAATATTGGCCCCGAATTGGCAAAGCAATATTGGCCAATATTGAATATGAGTACTGCTTCCGATGTTTTCCCAATATTGGGATTTCTATATACGGCCAATATTATGAATAAATTCTGCATCCAATATCTGTCGAATATTGAGATTTTCATATTGGGCCAATATCGTGAATTATTATTTCCTCCAATATTGCCTCAATATTAGTGTTTCAAGATCTTGCCAATATGGTGACTTGTTAAAGAAGCCACATGGTGAAATATTGATTGATTTTAACCATCAACAAATATTCCGCTTGGTCGAGCTAGAATATTCGTTGATGTTCAAAATCAATGAATATTTCACCGTGTGTCGTCTTTAGTTATTGGCTGTAAGCCACAGTTCACCTCTTTGAATTGTGACTTGTTGTTTCCGATAATATATTGGGTTGGCACGATGTTGTTAGGAAAACCGTTTGTAATAATATTATGAATACAATCCAAGTTTATATTGGCTCCGAATTGACAAAACTATATTGTATATAAGTACCTCCTCCAATATTGGCCAAATATTGGGATATCTATATCCGGCCAATATTATGAATTAGTGCTGCATCCAATATTGGCCTAATATATTGGGATTTCTATATTGGGCCCCTATTTTGAACTAGTACGTCCTGTAGTATTAGACCAATATTGAAATTTCAAGATCTAGCCAATAATGTGCCTGTTAGAGGCCGCCAATATTGGATCCATATGGACAAAACTGAATCGGCCTACATTTAATGTATATGAGTACTGCCTCCAATATCGGATGATTTCAATAGCCGGTGAATTTTGCTATAAAATAGTGGCTAAATATTGGGATTTATATATTGGGCTTATATTGTGAATTAGTACTGCAATCGATGTTAGGCCAATATTGAAATTTCAAATCTGAGAATTTTCTAACTTTATCGGGACAATATTGTAAATCAGTACTGCTTCCAATAATGGCCCAATATTGAGAATTTTATATTGCGAAGTAGCACTGCATCCAATGTCCAATCTTGGGATTACTATATCATATACTACTTACTTGATTTTCCAAATTAGGGAAACGACGAACAACAAATTTGGCGTCATTTATAACAGAAATTTTAACAAATGCTTATGATGCTAACAATGAGTACTATGTCAATGATACTTTTGAAATCGCAATAAGAGCTATTAACAAATTTGAACTTAACTATGAAGTTAGTTCTTCTTATTCCTACTGTAGTCAGAAAACTTCGTATTTGAGGGGAAATACTACATTCAACTATTCGGCTGCAAATGGGATCAAAACTAAGTCCAATACTATCACTTTATGTAATGGATTCTCAGTTAGAAACATGCATATCAAAATCACCATTTAAGTTAACCTTCTAAAAAAAAATCGTGGATGACCTCATAAAAGCAATACCTCCAAAAGGAACTGACACAATCCTTGAAATTTCAATTAAACCTCAATAAACATATACAATTCAACATGATGATATAATATCTAATATTGGGGTGCGTTTTTGGCGTTCTTGTTCGTCGGAACAGAGTGCTTATCAATTTAATTGCCCAAATGTCTGTAATTTTCGAATTTTTGGCTGAAAATGTTCTCAAATGATTTGCTTCGACTCACTGATCAAGAATCCGTGGTCGAAATCGATTCTGTCCGGCCGTCCGTTAACACGATAACTTTCGAACGAAAGGAGTAAGAGGATTGAAATTTTCAGGGTAGGTTAGGAGCGTAAATATCTCAGACGAGTTCGTTAACGGGCGAAATCCACCAAGCGGTTTCGGAGTTATGGCCGTTTTTAAAAAAACATTTTTTATGAATATTTCCGAAACCGATAACTCGATCTATCTGAAATTTAGCATCAAATTGTAGAATAATTACCTTTATACGCATGCGAAGTTTTGTATTGAACGGCGGCCGTAAAGTGTCAAAAAACATTTTTTGAAATTTTTAAATTTTGGTTCTACAATAACTCTCGAACATAATGAGCTAAGCAGTTGAAATTTTCATAGTAGATTTGAGAGATAAATATCTCGATTGAGTTAGTGGGTAAAATATGCCAGATGATTTTGGAGTAACGAAAAAAAGAATTTTTTCAACTTACATATTTCTGTAGGATTTCAATTATGATTTGAATTCTACGTGTATATAGTTAGAATTAGTGTTACATTTTAAGGGTGAAAGCAACGTGTTATCGTTACATCAGACGTTCTTGGGAACCTCTGTCGCCAGTTATCCATTAACACACCGTTATGGATAAGAGGCAGATTCTGAAAACGATGTAACGATAACAGGAGATGAAGAATTTAGGACTAGAATTGCGACACTCTGGCGCCTCCAAGGGGTCTGTGTTGTATAATTTCGAAGAGCGTTTGACGTGCAACATTGACCATCCATATAGATTCTAGGAAATTCCCCAGACCGTGAGAAGGTTCCCAGGGTATCATATTGGTCTATGGGGGGCGGAGCGCGGTCAGAGAGTCACGAATCAAGGAACTACCCTTTAAGATCGAAGGCAAGCCGATTGCGGGGGGGGTGGAAAACGGAAAGTACCTAGAGTACGAACAAGGGATCGAGAGTGTGTTGGGAACAGGGAAGAAAGTAAGACGTTGACGACGGTTCCGAGGTAGAGGTTTCATCCCTAAAGAATTAGACGTTTTAATTGAATTCCGACTTAGACGAATTGAGAATATCTTGCGGTAGTTGAAGAACTTCAGTAATTGCGGAAGTAGGCATAGTTGTGAATAATTCTTCGAGTTCAAATGTAAATAAAATGTAAATAGCCGAACAAGTGTTTTGTTGAAAACCACAGCGACGTTGAAGACGAATGTTAGGAAAGATAATTCAATCAACCCCTAGGCGATTGATATACAAATCCTACATTTTGGGGGCTCGTCCGGGATTAATTAGATCAATTAGATTAATTAGATCTGAATTAAATATACATTTCGACTAGACGAGAGACGAATTTTTCTGGAATTGGAGACCGCACGAGAGGAAGTCAAGTTCCAGATCAAAGAAGATCAAATAGTGATAAGTGTTGTGAAATAAGGGCAATCTGTGAATCGTGCAGTGCAATGAAAAAGGATTAATTAGGAGATACTGAGGTAGGATTAATCCTTATTTCCGATTGACTGAAATTGATTGTAACCTTATATGAATTTTGAAGACGTTGAACTTTTTTGGTAGAGTTTTTAATTGTGTTTATTTTTTTTTTTTGACGTGAATATTTTGAAATATAGAATATTAGATTTAATTTCTATTTCAAGAAAGACGCTAGTTTTTGAAAGATTGTAATTTCGAATTTTGATTCGCAGAAAACTAGTTAGTGTTAAGACGCATAGAAGAGTAAATTAATAATTAGTAAATTTGTTATTAGATTTTGAATTAGATTGAAATATTTAATTGATTATTGATGATTTGTATTTCTTATCGAGACGATATCTAGACGTTTGATAATTTTTGTGACGAAGTTAGGGAAATTTGTATTTCAATCTTGTTAATTATAGGACATTTGTATGTTCTTTATTTTGTGAGCAATTACTGAATTTCCTGAACTTGCAATTCGCGATTTGGCATAGAAATTGTTGAGAAATTGTTGGCGAAATTTGATAAGATGTGTTCACTTGGACAAATTTCGAAAGTTGAATCCAACATCACTAACGCGAAAATTGCAGCGATTAAAGCCTTGCATGTAGTTTGTTTTGGACAAGAAGGTGAACCTTATAGACGTCGTAGGTCTTTGAGAAATTTTTGCGGTTTTAAATGGGATGAAAACTCGGAAGAACATGCTGATAAAATCGCAACTGTCGTTGACCGTCTTTCGTCCGCTGATTTAATTGCAGTATGTGGAATACTGGACTTGAGGTACGATGGTTCGGTCGAAGAATTGGCAGAACGAATTTGCAATTTTCTCGTGACTCCAAGTATTAGCGAGGAGGAGGACGATCGCGATGAAGAAATATTTGACGATGTGGAAGAAAGTAGGCAGAACGTCAGCTCGGGAAAAGGTGAAAATTACTCAAGGAAAAGTAATTTTTCGTTGACATTTAGAGACGTAGAGGATAGCGTTCGTCAATTCGAGGGAAAACCGGATTATCCGGTGGGTAAATGGATCGAAGACTTTGAAGAAATTTCTTCGATAACAGGTTGGACGGACTTGCAGAAATTTCTTTTTGCAAAGAAGTCGCTTTCAGGATTGGCGAAGTTGTTCGTTCAGTCTCTTTCGGGGGTGAAAACGTGGGCATCGTTGAGAAAGAAATTGATTGAGGAGTTTGATGTTCCGGTGAGCACGGCTCAAATACATAAACTCCTTATGCAGAGGAAAAGACGGCCCAGTGAGAATATACAGGAGTATGTTCTCATAATGAGGGAAATTGGTAGTCGCGCGAACATTGAGGACGAGGCTATCATCCGGTATATTATAGACGGCATTCCGGATGATACCTCGAATAAAATTGTCTTATACGGTGCGAGGACTTTCGGCGAATTTAAACAGAAAGTAAAAATATTCGAGGAGGTGTCGGAAAAGAAGACGCGAGATTTAGCTTCTCCAAAGAGAGACGTAGGTGCGAACTGGAGGATAAGGACAAATGCAAATGAGGGTCAGAGAGTTACTGGGAATAATGAAATTCCCAATAACTGGACGAAAGAAGTATCATGCTTCAATTGTGGAGGCAGGGGCCACAAGTCAAGAGAATGTCCGAGGAAAAGCATTGGCCCAAAGTGCTTCAAATGTCACAAATTTGGTCACATTTCCACAATGTGTACCAACACCGAGGGGGGCAAGCAAGAATGCAAAAATGTAGCTGTCATCGAATATGTTCCCAGTAACGCCGTCGAGTTAATAATCGATTCCTTTAAAGTTCAGGCACTATTTGACACGGGAAGTGAAGTCAGCATTATTAGAGAGGATCTCTATAGAACATACCTGGGGAAACATCCCCTATCCGATGACAGGTCAACAATAAGGGGATTAGGACGGTATGGGGTGAACACTTTAGGTTCACTTATGCTGGACGTGGAAATTAATGGAAACAGGTACAATTTGAAGTTTCACGTGATAGAAGCAGCGGCTTCCGGTTTCCGTGCCATTTTAGGAAGTAATATCCTAAAACAGGCATCAGTTCGGATTGGAGACGGGGAAATCGTGGTGCTACCGAAAGAAAACTTTGTCAGTAGGACGAATTGGGTGATGAGCATCACTACAGATGCTAAAAAGGAGGAGGTCGAAGAGGGCCACGTATCGGATCCGAAAATGAGATCGGAAGAACGCAAAGTGGTGAACGGTAGCGGATGTAGTGATACACCGCGGCAGACGAAAGGGGACGGGGTCAAAAAGAAAGTCGTTTCGAAGAAAGATAAGCCCGTGGTTGAGCGAATCACGAGGAGTTTTGACCTCGTAAGGGAGAGCTCAGCCGTAGGTGGAAGAATTATAGCGACGAAACCTTTCGAGATGTTGACGGAAGTGCAGTCGAGAAAAGGAAGTGAATCGATAGCGAATGAGACGAGAGAAAATTTCTCAGAAGATGGAGAGGAACTGATGAGAAACTGCGAGCAACAGTTACTCAAGAATCAGGGAGTAAATAGGAGGACGTACAATGTAAAAAGGAGGAAACCGACGCGATATAAGGAAGGATATCAGGTGGCGATCGAGCGAATGTACTTTGGCCCTGACTTGAAGAGGAATAAAATATTTTTGGGGCCATATGAAGTTGTGAAGGTCAAGGGAAATGAGACGTATGATGTTGTGAAGGTGGGCTTTCACGAGGGACCGGTTAATACGTCTACATGTGCGGAGTACATGAAGGCGTGGGTCCACAATGATAGCGAAAGTGAATTCGGGGCGAATTCATATTTCAGGATGGCCGAGATGTAGGATTTCAATTATGATTTGAATTCTACGTGTATATAGTTAGAATTAGTGTTACATTTTAAGGGTGAAAGCAACGTGTTATCGTTACATCAGACGTTCTTGGGAACCTCTGTCGCCAGTTATCCATTAACACACCGTTATGGATAAGAGGCAGATTCTGAAAACGATGTAACGATAACAGGAGATGAAGAATTTAGGACTAGAATTGCGACACTCTGGCGCCTCCAAGGGGTCTGTGTTGTATAATTTCGAAGAGCGTTTGACGTGCAACATTGACCATCCATATAGATTCTAGGAAATTCCCCAGACCGTGAGAAGGTTCCCAGGGTATCATATTGGTCTATGGGGGGCGGAGCGCGGTCAGAGAGTCACGAATCAAGGAACTACCCTTTAAGATCGAAGGCAAGCCGATTGCGGGGGGGGTGGAAAACGGAAAGTACCTAGAGTACGAACAAGGGATCGAGAGTGTGTTGGGAACAGGGAAGAAAGTAAGACGTTGACGACGGTTCCGAGGTAGAGGTTTCATCCCTAAAGAATTAGACGTTTTAATTGAATTCCGACTTAGACGAATTGAGAATATCTTGCGGTAGTTGAAGAACTTCAGTAATTGCGGAAGTAGGCATAGTTGTGAATAATTCTTCGAGTTCAAATGTAAATAAAATGTAAATAGCCGAACAAGTGTTTTGTTGAAAACCACAGCGACGTTGAAGACGAATGTTAGGAAAGATAATTCAATCAACCCCTAGGCGATTGATATACAAATCCTACATTTCAAATTCAATTGTTTTTCAAGGTGCAGTTTCACCATAAAAATCCATTGATATAACTTTCAACTCTAACATGCTAATACTTCCGGAGATATGATTTTTTCGAAATTTCAATAATGAATGTTTTCACAGTATGCTATAATTATTCTATCTGTGAATTATTATATGATCTATGTTCATACTCGTACATGTCATCCTGTTTTATAAGAGAGTGTCAATTTCAGCTATTTTAATTGGATTTCTTCCATGGTGCAGTTCTCATTCTCAGATTGCTCATTTAATTTTGATAAATAAACTATTATTTGAATTGAAATTCCTTTATGATGCATTTATATCATAAGAATCAAAGAATCCATTGATATCATTCCCAACTCTGAGAAAGCAATACTTTCGGAGATATAATTTGTCTGTTTGAACAAGAGCGCCAGAAAGCTCCGGTCCTCAGGGCTTGAACCAATTTTTTATTTTCATCTACCGTGACATGGTCCAATTTAATCAGAATTCGACTCCAATGAAGAAATAGATTTCAGTGAGTGAGTGCTTAAAATGCTAATCAACAAAAAAATGCAATAAAAATAAGTCACATCTCAGGTCAAGTATAATTCGTTTTGCTTTGACAGTTCGAAAGTACGAAGTACATTCTAAATCATTTAATGAATTTGATTTGCTTGTTATGATGATAACTGGGCGAACTTCAATCTCCAAAAATAGATTATAAAGAGATTTTTTAAATTTAATAATATTGCATATAATAATAGTAATATTTCGTTTTCATTCTATCAATGTTAAATTGAAACGTATATTCTAAAAATCAAAAGAGTTTAATTTTCAGTTCAGCCACTTCGGCCTGTTTATTTACATCCTCGGAAATATAGTGAGACTGGTTGACTGGTAGGATTCAAATTGCTTCAAACAGATGTTTGCAATAAAACCAGCGAGTATCTTAGAAAACATCTGTTGTTTTGTTGCTATTCATTCTACAGAGGGTTGAAGGAATATATCCATTTTGAATAGTTTTTATCGATTTTTGAAGCATAACTGTAGAAAAAGAAAAAAAGAATGTGCCCCAGAGCCCAGAGCAGAGGCGAGATTCTGGCGGTTTTAGTTTTAGTCATTTCATTTGTGGCGTCCGGTCACTCCGGTCGAAGTGTTTCAGAGGATATTTGTTCAGTGATTCGTTACACTGCAGGTTAGTTCATTCCTTTATTTATTACTTTTTCAATGCATATATGTACCTATAATTCAAACTCTTTGTATATTTGCCTTGAATTTAATCATTGATGATGTTATTTAATATCATAATTTGTTTCATGTCCACTTTTTTTCAGAAAATGTATGTGATCTAGCCCTAATCATAAGCGTTTCAAGAAAAAGAATGTCTAACAGCTTATATTATTAGGAATTAAATCTCCGTGGAATGGCCAGATAGGAAAAAAAAGATCGGAGAATAAACCAATCTAATTTTGGCAAGTTCGAGGAGTAAGTGAAGTTATTGAATGACTTATTAATTATTGTATTGAGACCATTATTTGAAATTATACATTTTGCCTATATTTCTACTGAAGTGTGGATTAATTACAAATATTTCGATAATAGGTATAGGTTCATCGAAAAAAAGGTGTAGGTATACCTACAAAACTTTTGGATTGTGATGTACCTACATTGTCCAATGTGAATTGATACAGTATATTTTGTAATGAGTGAAAATTACAACATTATGCTGAAATACTTATTCTAATAATATTAGCTCATAAAGATAATTCACATTTCGATTATAGAATCTGTGAGAAGGAATATTCATGACACAACCGACCTTGAAATAATGCAAATTATTGGATTTCCCTTAGCGACTGCTGGAGATAGGGATGGTGGGAGGCTAATGTAGACCAAGTAAGTTTATCGCTTCTTTTGTTTTTCTTTCCTTACTCTAACATAATCTACTTTGCAGGTACCAGTCAAGGAAATCAAAAACGAATAAAAGAAATATTTTGTAAAATAAATGTATGGCCGAATGAAATATATATGTTTTTTGGATACTTCTTCTTAATTGTTCAATCACTATGTCGATATCTCCACTGGAATAATTGTAGCGAGTATAGTTTATACGAGAGAAACACATCTCTTCAAATAATGTGTGAGTGTTCAACCTTTTATTATTGGGCCAGTATATAGAAATTATACTGGGCTATTATATGGAAATTATATTTGGCGAATATGTATGAACTATATTGAGCCGATATTAATATCTTGTATTGCAAAATGTCAACATTTTGATATTGGGCTAATATGTAGTTACTATATTGGGCGAATACATAGAAACTATATTTTGCCAATATATAGAAACTATATTAGGCCGATATTGATAACCTATATTGGCGCTTCATTGTAAGATGTTCACATTTTGTTATTGGTCCAATGTAGAAAAACTATACTGGGCCAATATATAATAACGATATTGGGTTGATATTCATTTCCAATATTGGTGCTTTATTCTATAATGTCAACATTTTGTTATTGGCCCAATATTGGTTATCAATATTAACCCAATATAGTTTCTATGTATTGGCCCAATATAGATTCTCTACATTGGGCCAATAACAAAGTTTTGACAAGATTCAATGAAGTACCAATATTGGATATAAATATCGGCCCAATATAGTTTCTCTACATTGGGGCAATAAAAACATGTTGACATTTTACAATGAAGCGCCAATATTGTTTATCTATATCGGCCCAATATAGTTTACATTGGGACAATAACAACATGTTGACATTTTACAATGAACCACCAATATTGGATATCAATACTGGCCCACTATAGTTTCTATATATTGTTCCAATATAGTTTATCTACATTGGGCCAATAACAACATGTTGACATTTTACAATGAAGCGCCAATATTGATTATCAATATCGGCCCAATATAGTTTCTCTACATTGGGCCAATAACAACATGTTGACATTTTACAATGAAGCACCAATATTGGATATCAATATTGGCCCAACATAGTTTCTCTACATTGGGCCAGTAACAAAATGTTGACATTTTACAATGAATCGCCAATATTGAATATCAATATCGGCCCAATATAGTTTCTCTACATTGGGCCAATAACAACATGTTGACATTTTACAATGATGCGCCAATATTGTTTATCAATATCGGCCCAATATAGTTTCTCTACATTGGGCCAATAACAACATGTTGACATTTTACAATGAAACGCCAATATTGAATATCAATATCGGCCCAATATAGTTTCTATGTATTGGCCCAATATAGTTTTTCTACATTGGCCCAATAACAAAATGTTGACATTTTACAATGAAGCACCAATATTGATTATCAATATCGGCCCAATATAGTTTCTCTACATTGGGCCAATAACAACATGTTGACATTTCACAATGAAGCACAAATATTGGCCCAATATAGTTTCTCTACATTGGGCCAATAACAACATGTTGACATTTTACAATGACGTACCAATATTGGATATCAATATCGGCCCAATATAGTTTCTATGTATTGGCCCAATATAGTTTTTCTACATTGGCCCAATAACAACATGTTGACATTTTACAATGAAGCACCAATATTGATTATCAATATCGGCCCAATATAGTTTCTCTACATTGGGCCAATAACAATATGTAGACATTTTACAATGAAGTACCAATATTGGATATCAATATCGGCCCAATATAGTTTCTATGTATTGGCCCAATTTAGTTTTTCTACATTGGCCCAATAACAACATGTTGACATTTTACAATGAAGCACCAATATTGATTATCAATATCGGCCCAATATAGTTTCTCTACATTGGGCCAATAACAACATGTTGACATTTTACAATGAAGCACCAATATTGTATATCTATATTGGCCCAATATAGTTTCTATATATTGACCCAATATAGTTTCGCTATATTGGGCCAATAACGAAATGTTGACATTTTACAATGAAGTGCCAATATTGGATATCAATATCAGCAACATTTTGTCATTGGCCCAATGTAGAGGAACTATATTGGGCCAATACATGTAAACTATATTGGACCAATACATAAAAACTATATTGGGCTGATATTGATATACAATATTGGCGTTTCAGTGTAAAATATCAACATTTTGTTATTGGCCTAATATAGATAAACTATATCTGGCCAATATATAGAAATTATATTGGGCCAATATTGATATCCAATATTGGTACTTCATAGTAAAATGTCAACATGTTGTTATTGGCCCAATGTAGAGAAACAATATCGGACCAATAAATGTACCATATTGGCCCAATATTGGACCAATATCGGTGTGCTACCTGGGCTGGCGCCTATACGTGAGCAATAATAGAAACACGCTAGCATTAGAAAATGAACACCATACAGCGGAAATTAATACCGTTTTATCTGAAATATGCAGAACCGACCTCGAACAATGCATTTCAGAACAATAATAATTATATATCATTTGGTGCAAGTTTGCCTTCGGTGGTGTACAGCGGCAAAGCATAATTTGATACAGCATTATAATTAATGAGACTCGTATAATTATATCGCATTCGCAATGATCGAGATGGGGGTTGAAACGGAAAGAAATGTATCCGTACTTTTGTGACTAAATATGATTTGTCGTATTTCAGCAGAAAAGAGACTTGGCTGGGAGGTCACTTGATATTTTAGCAATTCTGTTTGGCGCGCTTGTAATTGCCGAATTTTTGGCCGAATATGGTTTCATTTATATGGGCGCCGTTAGCAAGGTGCAAGGGGGTGCACTTGCACCCCGCTGTCAGAGAGGCGAATACATAAAATTTCATTTTTGGCACTCTTTTTCCTCGGAATAGACTGCTTATCAATTTGCCCAAATGTCTGTAATATTCGAATTTGTGGCTGCAAATGGTCTCAAACGATTTGGTGCGACTCACTGATCAAGAATACATGGTCAAAATCGATTTTGTCCGGCCGTCCGTCCGTCCGGCCGTTAACACGATAACTCTCGAACGGAATGAGCTAGACAATTGAAATTTTCAGAGTAAGTTCGAGGGTAAACATTATTTTTTACATTACAACTTTGGAATTCAATTTTTTATAAGAGTATTACGTAAGCACTATGGGGGGTGGGGGGGGTCTTTGTTTTACTTATTTTGGATGACATGGGGGGTAAGGGAGTCTAGATGATGATTACGTCATCGGTAGTTATTTACTTTTTTACACAAATGGCAACCCTCACATTGTCTATGCTTGAAAACGAAACGCATTTTTAAAAAGTTCCCGCAAATAATGCATACGTTTAGGCACTCGCTTTAGAACCGATTAGGGGAATTAGCGGGCGCTATTCACTTGTCTAAATTTTCTCCGTTAGTGTTTGTTTTAAAATTATAATTATAACATTATGATTACAATATAAAAAAAATACATTTATAATTGAAAAATGTTTACGTAAGCATGGGAGGAGGGGGTAAGAGCTTTGCTTACTTTTGCTGACAAGGGGGATGGGGGGGTAAATGATTGTAATAAATCTGCTTACGTAATATTTGAACGGCCCCAGATGCTATTTTATCGTAAGAATTCAGTGATATCATTTTCAACTCTAACAAGCTAATACTTTCGGAGATATGATTTTTCAAAATTTCAATAATACATCGTAGTTCTATGTATTCACAGAATATATCTATGTTCACTGTTCATAAATGTCATCTTATCTAGCTATTAGAGACTTGTCAATTCGTAGTTTGAAAATATTTTCTGTTGGAAAACAAGTATCCGATTCTTGAATTTGTGAATATATATATACATATATATTTATTCTTTTTAATATATACAAGACTGATTTGAAACCGAAAATCATCATGAATGAAAACATATTGATAATTTATGTATAAATATTGGGGATGATGTTTCAGAAGATTCAGAATTGGATCATTTTAATGATGCAGTTTATGAAGGCAATAGGTAAGAAGAACATAATGGAATCATCAAAAGAAATTACTGTTCGTTTACCACTGAGGATTATATTATCTTTTACTTCCTTAAGTTGTGAGAAATGTTCCTATATACAGTATTTTCATAATGTTGGTAGCAAAAAAATGCTGAAATATGGATCTACATCTGTGTATCAAACATTTTTTCTTGAGTTAAGGTCCCTAATACAGAAAAGAATGTGTAAGTGGTATAAACTATTAAATTTTAAATTATGAAAAGGGGATAGTATTTTATTAATATATTTTGAACTATTAAAATAATTTGTTCGTCACTCTACCTACTCAAATATCAGGAATAAATGGACAATCTGATATGATTGTATCCAGCCTTGGTCTAGAAATTTCGATTATATTTTCCGTAGGTATTTCGAGTTGTGAAAACTATGCACCGAGTATAAGTTAAAACAACCAATTCCACGAGGATGAATAATTGCAGATTGCTCATTTAATCTTGATGAAGAACTTGAATGAAAATTTTTGAAGCAGCATTGAAGCATTGCAGAATGCTCTTTTTTTAAATGATAATTTTTGAAGCATTTTTTTGTAAACGACTCTTTTTTTAAAATTTAATTTCTTTCATGATGCAGTTCTATCGTAGGAATTCATTGATATAATTCCCAACTGAGAGACCAATACTTTCGGAGATATAATTTGTCTGTTTGAACAAGAGCGCCAAAAGGCTCCTGTCCACAATTTTTTTTCCAAATTTTATCACCATGCATCTCAAAGGTTAAGACTTTTAGGACATATGTTCATAGGAAGTTTTTTCTTAAAATGAGTAATCACCCCCTTCAAAATAAATAGTAGATCTATTTCGGTTATGCAGGGTAATTTCTGACCAATGACCCATCCGACAGGGGGTAATGGAGGACCATATGAGGAGTCAGAAATGAGCACTCAAACATGTCTTGTGCCTACTAGTTTCTGAGATACAGGATGTTTTCTGAAAATCATAGAATTTTAAAAACCGCTATAAGTTCAAAACCGAGTTCAAAACTGTTTCAAAACGATTTTGATAATATTTTGCAAACTTATTGTCTTTATGTCACTTTAAAGAATCCAATAGCGAAAAATAAAAAAAACAGAACCGTACTAGAACCTTAATTTTTTACGTCCAGGTACCAAAACATCACTCTGTACATGAAAATAAAATTTGTTGTTGTCAGTTTCGTGAAGAGAAAAAGAATACTGTGGAAATCAATAATGGATTCGAATGGCACACTTTTTTCCTACGGAGTAGAGCCATCTGAAAAAAAAATATCCCGATTGTTTCATTGAAGTACAAAATACATAATTCAAATAATTCTCGAAATAATCGACAGGACCACATCTAAGCCTTTGTTCACATTTTTCTCAATAGCATACAGATTAGTGAAGAGGAAAAAAAATTCTATCGAAAACAATGTATTCTATTCGCAATATTTTTTTTCGTGATGCCGAAAATATTGCAGAAATTTCATTACTCGATTTTTTAATGAATTGATACGTACAATTTCAATCAAACTATTTGTCTATGAATTAAACTTCTAACCAACAAAAAAAGTGAAAAATTACTGCCCAATGGTGCTTTTCAACCGTCTTCAATATATTTCTTACTGATTTTCGTAAAATTTGGGGGTTATTCCGAATATCAGCACACACTCCATTAATTCCGTGAGTTGATTGATCTCTGATATGAATATATTCCTAATAGACTTAACTTTTCAAATGACTCCACAAAAAATGTGGGAAAGCCCTGTGGACAGGAGCTTTGGCGCTCTTGTTCAAACTTTGACAAATCATATCTCCAAAAGTGGTTTCTCAGAATTGGGAATTCTATCAATGGATTCTTATGATAGAACTGCATCATAAAATAAAATAAATTGAATAAAAATCCATTGATATCATTCCTAAGTCTGAAAAACCAATACTTTTTCAATTAGGCTTCTGTGCGCCAGTTTTAAAGAATTTTCGTAATTAAATTCAAAAGGTAGGTCTATGAATCATCTCGTGTTGGATTTACATACATCAGCAAATTGTAATCAGAGTGTTCTATGAAATCATATAGAATTATTGAGAATAATTATTGAAATTTTGAAAAATCGTATCTCCGAAAGTATTAGTTTGTTAGAGTTGAGAATGATATCAATGGATTCTTATGATAAAACTGCATCTTGAAAAATATTAAAAAAAATTTTTGTTGCTTCGAAACCACCTGGCCGATTTTGCCTAAAGACGAACTTGACCGAGATATTTATCTCCCAAACCGGCCGGACAGAATCGATTTTGACCATGGATTCTTCATCAGCGAATCGAACCAAATCGTTTAAGACCATTTTCAGCCAAAAATTCAGACATTTGGACAAATAGATAAGCGCTCAGTTCCCAGGAACAAGAGCGCCAAAAATAATAAAAGTACCTGATTAACCCGGCAGGAAATCTTCTCAACGAACAGACGTACCTATGGAACTCCCCACTTTTCAAAATTCTTAAGAAATAAGTCTACAGAAGACATTTAAATACCTTGTTGCACAACTTGAAATACTCCAGTTGCAATATGTAGTAGTGCTACGAAATCCGAGTCACTGTTAAACCTTAATAAAATATACTGATACAAAACTAAGTAACTTCATTCGAGAGTTCAACGTGTCCTGAGACAGAATGAAGTTTTCCTATTGCAGAATTCAGTTCAGTAAAGCACTTCCTGATACTTTGTCTCCGCTTCTTCGAAACTACTTTCGGCATTGTCAATTTCAAAGCGAAGGGTTCTTTATTATTCGAAGATAATGGTCTGTGATAATATCTTGTCTAAGATGAAAGATTATGTTGACAGTAGAAATTGGCAAAGTCTCCGAGAATTGTTTTGACATTGACGATGAGCACAAGAGTGCTCACCTAGAGCTTCACGCGAGAGCGAGATTTTTCTCGTCTCGTAAAAACGAGACGAGACGAGACGTTTTCAAAAATATTATAGGCGATACCGAGACCACATACAGCGCAACACGAGAGACTCGTTTTTGGTCTCGTTAAATTTTTTGTATGAAGTTTTATATAGGACTCGACTTCTTTCCAAACCCACAGAAAACAATTGAATATGAAGAGTTTCCACTATAATTACCAATATATTTTATCTATATTATACATCGATCGTTCTAATTTTTTAGAAGATTATTAATTCGTTATGACCTTGGGATAATTGAGATCATTTTTCAAGGAAAAATAGAATTCACAACCATTAAAACGGATGCCATTATGAATTCAATACTTAACGGAGAACTATTATTGCCCCTAAATCCCAATGCTTCTAAAATTTCGCCTCTATCTGAACATCTGAAGAAATGTATTCTCTTGTGCTCCTTGTAGTGAAGATGTGAACAATTATTGTATACATCTGTGGAACTACGTATAATAAAACTGGTAAAGAAATTAAGCTATTCAATGTTTCGAAAAGTGTTATGAGGAATACGCCAAGAATACCCTCAATGATCTACCCACTGGGAAGGTATTCACTGAAAACTATACCAAATTGTTCAATTCTATTAAAAAATGTATCGACATCGATAGCCTATTTAAAACATCAACAAAACTATCGAAATATTGGAAAGCTGAGTTTGAAGAATATTTGCTATTAGAAAGAGCAAATAGGAATCAAAATATTCTACAGTGGTGGAGAGTGATGAAAAAGTTCTTCCTACACTTTCCAAGATAGCCGATGATTTATTAATGGCTACATCCGTACCTGTTGAAAGATTATTTTCCACAGCAGGCATGAACATGGCAAAAATACGTACATCATTGAAAAATGCTTTGATGCAAGCGTGATTTTGTGTGAATTATTGGTCATCGAGTAATTTAAAGGTTGAAATTATCAGTGTTTAAACTATTTGTATATGAATTAAACTTCTAACCAACAAAAAAATTGAAAAATTACTAATGAGCTGCTCAAATGGTGCTTTTCAACCGTCTTCAATATATTTCATACTGATTTTCGTAAAATTTGGGGGTTATTCCGAATATCAGCACATACTCCATTAATTCCGTGAGTTGATTGATCTCTGATATGAATATATTCCTAATAGACTTAACTTTTCAAATGACTCCACAAAAAATGTGGGAAAGCCCTGTGGACAGGTCTTTGGCGCTCTTGTTCAAACTTTGACAACTCATATCTCCAAAAGTGGTTACTCTGAATTGGGAATTCTATCAATGGATTCTTATGATAGAACTGCATCATAAAATAAAATAAATTGAATAAAAATCCATTGATATCATTCCTAAGTCTGAAAAACCAATACTTTTTCAATTTGGCTTCTGTGCATCAGTTTTCAAGATTTTTCGTAATTAAATTCAAAAGGTAGGTATATGAATCATCTCATGTTGGATTTACATACATCAGCAAATTGTAATCAGAGTGTTCTATGAAATCATATAGAATTATTTAAAATAATTATTGAAATTTTGAAAAATCGTATCTCCGAAAGTATTAGTTTGTTAGAGTTGAGAATGATATCAATGGATTCTTATGATAAAACTGCATCTTAAAAAATGTAAAAAAAAAATTGTTGTTGCTCCGAAACCACCTGGCCGATTTTGCCTAAAGATGAACTTGACCGAGATATTTATCTCCCAAACCGGCCGGACAGAATCGATTTTGACCATGGATCTTCATCCAGCGAATCGAACCAAATCGTTTAAGACCATTTTCAGCCAAAAATTCAGACATTTGGACAAATAGATAAGCACTCAGTTCCCAGGAACAAGAGCGCCAAAAAATAGTAAAAGTACCTGATTAACCCGGCAGGAAATCTTCTCAACGAACAGACGTACCTATGGAATTCCCCACTTTTCGAAATTCTCAAGAAATAAGCCTACAGAAGACATTTAAATACCTTGTTGCACAACTTGAAATACTGCAGTTGCAATATGTAGTAGTGCTACGAAATCCGAGTCACTGTTAAACCTTAATAAAATATACTGATACGAAACTAAGTAACTTCATTCGAGAGTTCAACGTGTCCTGAGACAGAATGAAGTTTTCCTATTGCAGAATTCAGTTCAGTAAAGCACTTCCTGATACTTTGTCTCCGCTCCTTCGAAACTACTTTCGGCATTGTCAATTTCAAAGCGAAGGGTTCTTTATTATTCGAAGATAATGGTCTGTGATAATATCTTGTCTAATATGAAAGATTATGTTGACAGTAGAAATTGGCACAGTCTCCGAGAATTGTTTTGACATTGACGATGAGCACAAGAGTGCTCACCTAGAGCTTCACGCGAGAGCGAGATTTTTCTCGTCTCGTAAAAGCGAGACGAGACGAGACGTTTTCAAAAATATTATAGGCGATACCGAGACCACATACAGCGCAACACGAGAGACTCGTTTTTGGTCTCGTTAAATTTTTTGTATGAAGTTTTATATAGGACTCGACTTCTTTCCAAACCCACAGAAAACAATTGAATATGAAGAGTTTCCACTATAATTACCAATATATTTTATCTATATTATACATCGATCGTTCTAATTTTTTAGAAGATTATTAATTCGTTATGACCTTGGGATAATTGAGATCATTTTTCAAGAAAAAATAGAATTCACAACCATAAAAACGGATGCCATTATGAATTCAATACTTAACGGAGAACTTTTATTGCCCCTAAATCCCAATGCTTTGAAAATTTCGCCTCTATCTGAACATCTGAAGAAATGTATTCTCTTGTGCTCCTTGTAGTGAAGATGTGAACAATTATTGTATACATCTGTGGAACTACGTATGATAAAACTGGTAAAGAAATTAAGCTATTCAATGTTTCGAAAAGTGTTATGAGGAATACGCCAAGAATACCCTCAATGATCTACCCACTGGGAAGGTATTCACTGAAAACTATACCAAATTGTTCAATTTAAAAAATGTATCGACATCGATAGCCTATTTAAAACATCAACAAAACTATCGAAATATTGGAAAGCTGAGTTTGAAGAATATTTGCTATTAGAAAGAGCAAATAGGATTCAAAATATTCTACAGTGGTGGAGAGTGATGAAAAAGTTCTTCCTACACTTTCCAAGATAGCCGATGATTTATTAATGGCTACATCCGTAACTGTTGAAAGATTATTTTCCACAGCAGGTATGATCATGGCAAAAATACGTACATCATTGAAAAATGCTTTGATGCAAGCGTGATTTTGTGTGAATTATTGGTCATCGAGTAATTTAAAGGTTGAAATTATCAGTGTTTAAAATTAAAAATAATATGTACATGTACAAATATTTTTGTAGAAGAGCGTAATAAATATAGCTTTGCAAAATTATTTATTATTGTATACCATTTCGCGAGACGAGACGAGACAACGGATAACGAGACGAGAACGAGACTTAAACGATACTTAATTTTTTGGGAATTGGCGAGAGCGTGACGAGATTTTTTATACTCATCTCGTCTACTCTCGTCTCGTGTGAAGCCCTATGCTCACCTGAATCAGTTTTAGTTACAAAAACGTGGTAGACCTAAATCCTGGCCAACCGGGAGACTTCATAAAAGTGAATATAGTATACTTATACTTTCGGAGATATGATTTGTCAAACTATAATTACTCGCTAGTAGTTTGACAAGAGCACCAAAGCTCCTGTCCACAGGACTTCCCCAATTTTTGCGCGTATGTTCTGGGGAACATACGCGTTATAGTTTTGCCCAAATGTGAAATTTAATTCTGTGGTGCCGTCCGGCCGTCCGTTGCCACGATAACTTGATAACGGAAAGAGCTAGCGACTTGAAATTTTCAGGGTAGGTGGCGCATCCCAATACGACGGATAAGTTCGTTAATGGGTATAATCGGCCCAATGGTTTCCGAGTAATAATTTTGTTTTCAACCAAAATAAATCCGATCGAATTTTAAACTTGGTGAATAGTTGTAGAATATAGACCTAAGCACGTTTATGAAATTTTGTGAGAATCGTATCGCTAGAAAATTATTAAAAAATTATTAAAAAATATTTTTGTTGTCACGATAACCTGAGAACGGAAAGAGATAGCGGCTTGAAAATTTCAGGTTAGGTTGTGCATCTGAATGCGACATTTGAGTTTGTTTATGAGCATAATCGTCCAAACGGTTTTAGAGATATAGCCATCTGAAATTTTCTGAAATTTGGATGTTTTTTGTTCCTCATTAACTCGAAGAATACAAAACCGATTGGATTCAAACATGGTGAATAGTTGTAGAATATAGACCTAAGCACGTTTATGAAATTTTGTGAGCATCGAATCGCTAGAAAATTATTAAGAAATTATTAAAAAATATTTTTGTTGTCACGATAACCTGAGAACGGAAAGAGATAGCGGCTTGAAAATTTCAGGTTAGGTTGTGCATCTGAATGCGACATTTGAGTTTGCTTATGAGCATAATCGTCCAAACGGTTTTAGAGTTATAGCCATCTGAAATTTTCTTAAATTTGGATGTTTTTTGTTCCTCATTAACTCGAAGAATACAAAACCGATTGGATTCAAACATGGTTATTAGTTGTAGAATGCCAACGCGAAAATTTTTGCAGAATTTCGTGAGGATGGTATAACTAGAAAATTCAAAAAAAAATAATTAAAAATAATTGAAAAAAATTCTATATATCATAAACTATTCGTCCGGCATGGCTGAAATTTTGGGAGAGCCTGCAGAACCTAACTCTACTGCAGAATTCCAAGTTTGAACACGATCGGATCTATATTGTTGGAGAACCGAGCAGCCTTTTGTGAGTTCGGTAGGTGGATGCGAATCGTCGTATGATATGTTGTCTATGGTCGTATTTTTGCGAGAACCTCCAAAAATAAAATATGAATGTCATGATGACATATTATTATACATATATATTCATGGTAAAATCGTGTTATTTCATCACAAATCTATAGGAGATTAGATGATAGCCCTACATTAGTGGTCAGACCTGGTTTTGAAAGAGATCCTCCTTAGGAGGAGGCAACTAAATATTGAAGGGATTTCTATGAACAAGAGTGAATATCTTTGAGGAATAGAGAGGCGATTCTTCTTCAAGAGATCCATGTGCCTTCAGAGGAGTATATTTGCGAGAGGGGACCTTTGAATTTTGCAGAAGGCTTCTGATCTTGTAAGGTGAGAGGCTCATTTGTGGATATTAAATCTCGTGATGGGTAGAAAGGAATTCTAGGCCAGTTTTTCTATCACTAATGAGAATATATCTTTATGTAATAACGGGTGATTTTTTGAGAGCTTTTGGATTTGATTTGAAAAAAATTGGTTCAAGCACTGACGTGAAGTCAGAAGCTTTTGCGCGTATGTTCTATTGTCCATTCTTCTGTATTGGACACTTAATCGAATTTACCATGGTAAATTCGATTAAGGGTGTCCAATACAGAAGAATGGACAATAGAACATACGCGCAAAAGCTTCTGACTTCACGTCAGTGCTTGTTTACACCAGTATTCGAGATCTTTCCTGCAAATGGATGTCACGAAAGGCTCATTCATCGTTGCGATATCTATCACGAACTCCCTCAAGAAATAATTTCCAGAGGGAGTAAGGTTGAAGTTGTCAGATTTCATCTTTTGATTCCGTGCATCCGTAACCGTCTAAAATATGCAAATCGCGCCCGATTTTCGCCCTTTCACTCCGCAAATTACAAATTCGTCTCCGGACCGGGAACGGGTCAATAATTCAGGCAACAGACCGAAATCTTGATTTCCGACTCAGCTTCTGATGGTCTTTTGGGTAGTTCTGACCCTTGTGTCGGCATCTGATTGTCCTCTAATGTTCTACAATTAGTCTTAATTAGCGAGTGCGCGTCGGGTATCTGTTTCGAGTAAGTTCTGATTACCCTCTCTAATATGTAATTAGGGCAGAACGCAGAACCCAGAAGCATATAGTTGTAGGGTTGTGTGAAGCAGGATTCGCAAAAATACTGCCACTTTTTCACAACAATAAGTTCTTCCTATTGATATCATAACAGTATTAATTCGAGCTGACTGTAGTGTAGCACCTATAAACCTCAGAGAAAAATTTTAAAAAGCGTTAACACGTGAAATGAATGCATTGGGCGTCAAATTCTAGAATTATAAAATTGGTTCGAGCACTGACGTGAAGTCAGGAGCTTTTGCGCGTATGTTCTATTATCCATTCTCCTGTATTGGACACATTTAATAGAATTTACCATGGTAGATTCGATTAAGAGTGTCCAATACAAGAGAATGGATAATAGAACATACGCGCAAAAGCTTCTGACTTCACGTTAGTGCTTGAACCAATTTTTTTTCATAAATTTTTTAAAATTTTCTAGGGGTGCGGTTCTTATTAAATTTTAAACTCGTCTTTATGTCGATATTCTACAACTAGATACCAAGCTTCAATTCGATCGAGTCTATATTTTTTGAGTTATCGAGAAAATAATATTCCAGGTGGGTAAAACTCTGAAACCGTTGGACAGATTATGCCCGTAATCAAACTTAACACTACCATGCGGATACGCAACCTACCCTGAAAATTGCAAGTCCCTATCTCCTTTCGTTCGAAAGTTATCGAGGCAACTGTCACCCATACATCTACTAAACTCACACAAGGCTGCTCTAATCTCCAACAATATACATCCGATCGTGTTCAAACTTGGAACTTGGCAGTAGAGCAAAATTTTAGCGATGTCGGAAGCTTAGTTACAGATATTTAGAATTGTTTTCAATAATTTTCCATGATTTTTTAAAAAATTTTCTGTAATACGATCCTCACGAAATTTTGTAACAATTTTCCGTTGGCATTATACAACTAATAACCATGTTTGATTTAATCGGTTCTGTATTTTTCGAGTTATTGAGGAAATAACAAACAAATTTCAGATGGTTATAACTCCAAAACTTTTTGGCCAATTATGCCTATAAACGAACTCAAACGTTGCATTCAGATGCACAACCTAACCTAAAAATTTCAAGTCGCTATCTCTTTCCGTTCTCAGGTGATCGTGACATAAAAAATATTTTTTAATCATTTTTTTTTAATTTTCTAGTGATGCAATTCTCACAAAATTTCGGCAAAAAATTCGAAAATTACAGATTAGGGCAAAATGATAACGCGATGTTCCCAGAACATACGCGCAATAATTCCAAAATATTTAAAAAAAAGCACTGACGTGAGGTCAGGAGCTTTTGCGCCCCATTGTCTATTCACGCCTCCATGAAGTCGATTGAACTGAAATTCGGTAGTTTTTAATTCTGACATATGTATTCTATCGGAATTGAAATTTGTTGAATATCTAATAATATACGAAATAACTTACGTCTCAAGAAATTTCATCATTCGATATTCCGCGAAAATTAGCTCGTCGGCCTTCTACAATTAATTACCGAGTTTTAATTGGATCGGATTTGTATATTTTGAGTTAGAGAGTAAATAACAAGAAATTTCAGATGGGTATAACCCCGAACCATTTGGCCGAATATGTCCATTAACAAACTTAACAGTCGCATTTGGTTGTGCAACCTACCCTGAAAATTTCAGTTCTTTTTTTTTCGTTCGAAAGTTAACGTGGCAACGGTCACCCATCCAGCTAGTGAAGTAACAACAAATTTTCAGTTTTGCTAACTCCAAACTTATTCGTCCGATTATGCCTATTAATGTAGTCAGATGTCGCATTCGGATGTGCAACCTACCCAGAAAATTGCAAGTCGCCCTCTCTTTCTGTTCTGGGTGACCGTTGCCACGATAACTTTCGATTGGAAAGATATAGCGACTTTCAATTTTCAGGTAGGTCGCGCATCTAAATGCGACATTTAAGTTCGTTAATTGGCATAATCGGCCAAACGGTTTTGGGATTCTACTCATCTGAAATTTTGTTATTTCCTCTATAACTCAAAATATACACATCTTGCAATAAAAATGTTACGATGAAAAGAAAAATTTATACACGAGTTGAAAAAGCTGCAAATTAATGTATTACACCACAAATAAAACAATAAACAGATAAGAATGGTGGTGTCGCTTCCACACACATGAAGGTGTTCTCGAAACAAAGTGAGGATGTCAAGAAAAACTTCAGTTTTTGTTGAAAAAATATTCTTTCGTCAATCTAGCAGATCAACTAAAGATGACAAAATGTATTGTATCGTGTTAGTTGCTAACGGATCTCTCTAAGGCGAAAAAAAACATATTTTCAGAGAATTTTTCATTCGATATGAATCAATTGAGTGAAAAGGAGCGAATAGAAATCTTGATATTTCTGGGACATGGGGATCGCAAGCGGACCTATGAAAAAGTGAGCGAAATTTTCAATGAGCTTTATCAAGACAGAAATCCTATAAGTAAAACTATACTGTTTGTCGGGTGGTTAAACATTTCGAAAAACTGAAAATGTTATAAACTCTCCAAAATCTGATAGACCTTCAACTACGACATGTGGCGGATAATACCCTCGATATATTACTTTCCATAGAGGAGAGTCCGAAACAATCTACACGAAATCTGGTCGATGAATTCGATGTGAGGTAGCAGTCAGTTGGTAATCTTCTTAGAAAAACTAAGTTTCACCCATACAGGATTCAAAGCACACAAGAATTATCTGATTACGATTTCGACCGACGAGCGAGTTTTGTGGAGTAATGCAGGAGAGATGCAATGAGGATGATACCTTTGCATCGGGAATTCTTTTTACGGATGAAGCTACGTTTTACTTGAATGGGTCTCTCCATCGACATAATTGTCGCATCTGATCCAGCAAATCCTCATTGGGTGCAGACAGTTCACACCCGACATCCCGAAAAATTAAATGTGTGGTTGGGCACAATTGGCCATCATATTATTGGACCTTTTTTGATAGAAGGAAATTTGACTAGTGACTCCTATCTAGAGTTACTGAGAAATCAAAATTACCTGCCGTCATTAATCTCTTTCCCGGTGTGAATGTTCGACATGTAGCTACAAAATATTTGGTTCTAACAAGATGGTGCGCCTCCGCATTATGGAATTGAAGTGAGGAGGTATCTGATAGCACATTTCCTGAGAAATGGATCGGTAGGAGAGGATCAGTTGAATGGCCACCCCTATTTCCAGATTTGAATTGTCTCGACTATTTTCTGTGGGGCCATTTGAAGAGTACTGTTTATCAAAAACGGCCAGATAATTTGGAACACCTGCGACATAAAATTCAGAGAGAAGTCGGAAGAATACCTGTTGCTGCGCTGAATAATTCAGTGAGGAGTTTCGAAGAACGGCTTGCACATGTTTCAATGAAAAATTGGTTCAAGCACTGACGTGAAGTCAGGAGCGTATGTTCTATTGTCCATTCTTCTGTATTGGACAGTCTTAATCGAATTCACCATGGTAAATTCGATTATGACTGTCACTACAGGAGAATGGACAACAGAACATACGCGCAAAAGCTCCTGACTTCACGTCAGTGCTTGTACCTATTTTTTTCGTAATTTTGAAAAATTTTCTAGGAGTACGGAACTCACAAAATTTTATACACTCCTTTATGTCGATATTCTACTAGTTGCCAAGCTTCAGCCCGATCCAGGAAATAAAATTCCGGGTGGGTGTAACTCCGAAACCGATGGACCGATTATGCCCAAAAACGAACTTATCTCTCGATGGGGATGTGCAATCTACCCCGAAAATTGCAAGTCCCTATATCCTTTCGTTCGAACGTTATCGAGGCAACGGTCACTCATCCAGCTACCGAACTCACACAAGGCTGCTCGGATCTCCAACAATATAGATCCGATCGTGTTCAAACTTGGAGCCTTGGCAGTAGAGTTAGGTTTTGAAGGCTCTCGCAAAATTTCAGCGATGTCGGACGAATATTTTCTGATATATACAATTCTTTTCAATATTTTTTTTTTAACTTTCGAGTAATACAATCCTCATGAAATTTTGCAAGAATTTACGCGTTGGCATTCTACCACTGATACCATGTTTGAATTGGATCGGTTTTATATTTCTCGAGTTATTGAGAAAATAACAACCAAATTTAAGATGGGTATTAGGTACTCCAAAACCGTTTGGCCGATTATACCTATAAACAAACTCAAATGTCCCATTCACATGCACAACCCTACCCGAAAATTTCAAGTAGCTATTCTTTTCCGTTCTCAAGGTATGGTGACATAAATGATATTATTTGATGATTTTTTTTTAATTTTCTAGTGATACGATTCTCATAAAATTAAATAATCGTGCTTACTTTTGCCTTCAACAACTACTCACCAAGTTTCAATTCGATCGAACTTGTATTGGATGAAAACAAAATTATTACACGGAAACCGTTGTTAAGTTATCATGGTAACGGACGGCCGGCCGGACGCAATGAAATTTGACCTCGAATTCTTGATCAGGGTGTCGAAACCAATCGTTTGAGACCATTTTCGGCGAAAAATTCGAAAATTACAGACATTTGGGAAAATGGTAACGCGATGTTACCCAGAATATACGCGCAAAAAAACGGCACAACCAATTTTCCTTCCAATCGCACCGTTGAGTAGGTAATCAAATTACCATTCATTTGATGTATCATAATCCATATATACCCATTTGGAAAAATAAAGTAGAGGAGTGCGGGGGCGTAGGGGGTGAGGTATATAAAATTCAACAAAGCATACGATAAAATGCTATTGAAATTAAAAATCAGCGGGTGCGAGGATTTTCCTTAATAATTCTTCGCACAAGAATGATTGACGAATTACATTACTTTTTTGGCACGCTGTATTATGTATTTCAAAATAAGTATAATATGAACCGAAATATTGAAAAAAATATGCGACATCCTCCCACGAAAAAAAAAATCTATTCCACTAGGTGAGAATTAATCTCACACTCAAAAGCATAACATCCCATGATCAACTTCACTCTAAGTATTCATATCTTTCAGAGAAATTCCAGATGAGCGAGCGGATGGTTTTTCAATCATAATTGAAACAGAAACGGGGGCGACGAGAAGGAATAATATAACGTGGATGGCGTAGAACCGCTAGAAACAGATAATCATTTCTCGTTTTCAGCGCGCCAGAATGGGGTGGATGGGCGTGCGCATCCCCTATTTAAAGTGATTGAGGTCGATAATGTGTCCTTTTATCGGATGGAATCATCTGCAGTCTTCTGTTTTCATAAAACCGAGGTCCAAATTGGATTTGGCCGATTTGGGCGCGGGATAACGGCTCGAGAACACGTTCTATAAACTTTTGGAGGAGTGACGACCGGCGATAGATATAATGTCAATATTTCATTATGAAATTTGAATGACGCTCTGAAGAACGAATTATTTTTGATTTTTTGATAATATGATGATACTAGCTGCCCGCCCCGGCTTCACACGGTTGAAATGTTGATACTAAATATACTACAGAATTTCCTTACATACAACGTTCACAGCATTTTGTCGTTAGACAATACTTTTCTTTAGAGGTTACTCCTGAAAGAGCGACATATAATTGGCCATGTGAAAAACACTCAACGCTCAAATATAAGCCTGTAGCGATGAAAGTTGGACTCTGCGATTTATTAATGGTCATTGCAAAATATATCTTTACCGGAAATTGTAGGAGTTTAAATTGGAATAGTAAATCCGATGGTATCAGAGGAATTCGGGGAATCAAAACATCTATCCTGGCTGAGGCGAGCCTCACGCTCTACAGATGATTCTCTGGCTCTCTGTATTCGATTTCTATCCCTATCCTGGCTGAGGCGAGCCTCAAGCTGTACAGACGATTCTCTGGCTCTCTGAACTCTATGTCTATCCCGAACCTGGTTGCGGTGAGCCTCACGCTCTTCTGAGGATTCTCTTTCTCTCGCAGCTCTATATCTATCCCGCAGCTGGCTGAGGCGAGCCTCACGTTCCGTTGACGATTCTTCATCTCTTACTGAACGTGCTCTTCTGTACTACGATTTATGTTCGATCATCTTCCAGACATCGGGCCCCCCGGTCAGTACCACCGCAAACGCTATGTCCCTGTATTTTAAATCTGTAATATCTTCAAAATATAGATTTAAATTACATGCCGTAAGGGCCATATTGATCAATATTAAATGCACAATGCATTAAAGGTATTTAATTGGATAAGGATCAATGCTGTATTGCTTAAAATAGCTTCGTAATCAAGCCATTATTTCTCGTAGAATGTAAAGGATAAAAATTGGTTATTGTGGGTTATCCTTAAGAGATAAACATACACCGTCGCGGATTTTTTTGTAGACCTTTTTAGGGTTACCATACTGTAGTACATTATTTTGATCTATCTCGTAGGGTTCAGCCAGCGTCTGCAATGTAAGTGCAAACAAATGCGTTTATTTACGACATCACATTAGAAACCTCTAAAATTATCAGTGTTTCTCTGATATATTATGCATGTATTATACATATAAACCTTCCTATTGAATCACTCTGTCTACTGAAAAAAACCTCCTTCAAAATCCTATGCGTAGTTTTAAAGATCTAAACTTACATAGGGACAGACAGACAGCGGGAGGCGACTTTGTTTTATAATATGTCCGGAGGCTGGATTCTACATTATCCTGCGCGATGACGTCATGCGGCTGAATTTAATGGATTTGCCATTTTTGGGGCGCTGTTCAGGTGAACCGACTGCCTATCTAGGTTCTGTAATTTTCGAATTTTTGGCCGAGAATGGTCTCAAACGATTAGGTTCGAATCAATGTTGAAGAATTCGGAATGAAAATTGATTCTGTCCGACAGGCCAGAATTATAGCCATTTGAAATGTTGTTTCCCCAATAACTCGAAAAATACTAATCTGATCGAATCAAAGCACGGTAATTAGATGAAAAATACCGACATGAAGACTTATGCAACATTTTGTGTGGATAGCATGGCGGCAAAATTCAAAAAAATTCTCTATCACAGAAACTACGCGTCAGATCAGAAATATCAAAGTATTCCAACGATCGAGATTTACTGGTCAACTCCCGTATAACAATTCGTTATCGTCCGAATATTTCGTTATCCGATCGTAACGACTGAATAACTTTCTTAAAGTTAAAGCAAAACTCTATCGAATCTATATCCAAACTTCAAAGATAATCTGTATACATCATAGCCATCCCTAATATATAAATTCGACAAAGACTAGGTAAAGATCTTACAAACAATATCTGTATCGATAATCGATATCTATTCGCTACGCATTCAGTATCAAAATCGCTAACGGTTATCTTTAATCCCTCTGTAAAGAATATATAACGATATTCGGAGATATTCCTATATCAAAAAACTTTGTAGGTTCTATACTATTCCGTGATTAAATTCTTTATCGAAAATTCACGATGAATCGATAGACAATAGATACAGTTTTCAGAGAAAAATAATATACTTCTACTACTTCTAGATATATACTCTGCTTCTACTCTACTGAACTCTCTGCTTTCCTTTCAATAATGAAATGTAAATATCACATGCCAAACGCATACAACGCGTTGTCGCGTTGAAATTCAATGATATTACAATATTTAATACTTTTTAATTTAATGCACCCTACACAGGAACAGATCATTGTTAAAATCGGGATTGTCCTACTGTTCATAGGTTTCCTATATATGTAGTGTTATGTTGGCAGTCATTACAGTAAGTTCATTTTTAATTCCACAACAAGGACATATATGTTGTCTTTCCGTCCATTGGATCGAAAATAGTCAGGCAAGTTTATTCGAATAAAGCTCATGATAATATAAATATAGATCACTAGCAATATAGGTATTGTATCATCAGTAATCAGCTAATCACTTACAGGTCATGTGTGAACTCTTATGTATCACAGCTTAGTACTGTCATCACTGGAGGGAATGTTATTGTTGATGTTTATGCCTTCAATAACTGTGGTAACAAATCAAAATAAATTATGATACGTAGTATTGATTATAGCGTTTGAGTAAAAAATGTAAAATAAGGTGATGAAGTTCTTACACTGATATTCCTTACACAGCATTCCTTCATCGTATCATTAATATTACGGTTAAGTTTAAGTACCATTATTTCTACGAATTTTATTATGCGGGGCTTCCATTTCCTTTTTTTTTTTCTATGATTTAATGGTGAATATTCAGTCTCCGATCGACAGTTATATCGCATGATTTTATTATGTGTATCCATTGCACCAATCCGTCGTTAAAATGCACGCACTTGTGATACCCTACAACAAGTTTAGTGGATGGATGGATTGGTAAGGTGGTGGTCAGATCGAAAATTGGAGCTAAGGTATGCAGGTTCGAATCCAAATGAGGAACGAAAATTTAATTTAATACGTTAATGCAAATATGTGGTATAATAGGGGTAAAATGAGAGGGATGATTGAGATATCCGAACGTGAAACGCAGAAATATAAGAAAAACATTTAAAATTATGTTTTCCACCGTAATTCTTATTGATTCTTGCTCCCAAAATAGGTATCTGTTCGATAAAGAATTTCTGTATTAAAACTTTACCGCTTGGATGATAGTTTTTCGTTATTTGATATGTATCAAACGAGTAGAGGTTTTTGATAACGTTTTGTTGCTGGTTCAGATAGCGATTTTTCGTTAGCGTACCGGACATTCAGATATTCTACCTCTAACGAATCGATAACGAATTGTTATACGGGCTGTATTACCCTCGACCCTGGAGCTGTAGATGGAAATGACATCGACAGCTCTGACGAGGGGACACAATAGACCTTAAGGTCACAGTGCCACGTAACCCCCTACCATAATATACAAATATACAATAACCTCGACAAAGTACCTAAGTTGTCAATAGTTTTTTTAATTTTGACTTGACTCGGGAGAATTCAGGTAATCATGACGTGTTTGCATAGATCATTATGAGCAACAATGAATGGAAAATAGCTAACTTAACTTTCCAAAAAAAGTATTTCTCATGCGTAAATATTCTAGTGGTATGATTTTCACAAAATTTCACAAACGTCCTTAGGTTTGTATTCTACCTCGTATTCTACAACTACTCACCAAGTTTCAATTCGGTCGGACTTGTAATGGTTGAAAACAAAATTATTACTCGGAAACCATTGGGCCGATTATGCCCATTCACGAACTTGTCCGTCGTATTGGGATTGCGGCCGGCCGAACAGAATCAAATTTGACCTCGAAGTCTTCATCAGGGAGTCGCACCAATCGTTTGAGACCATTTTCGGTGAAACATTCGAAAATTACAGACATTTGGGCAAAATGATAACGCGATGTTCCCCAGAACATACGCGAAAAATAAGATATAAGTAAATACACTTCCAAATAATTCCAAATCAAACTTTGGTGAAATGTCATGTGAGTACTTAGTTATTGCAGACTGTATAACAGTAGAATTACAGATATATGTCTATGAACCATTCCGCCTTGTGGAATACAGAACATATATTCAAAGTGTCAATAAACGCAGGGATAATTCAATTTCAGATATTTCACTTAGGTATTTCTAGAGATATTCAATTAGATTTTTAACAACTGATGATTACCCACATAATTGCTAAGTTCGAAAAGTCCACATTTTTTACATCTGACATGATCTGGAATGATATAAATGGATTCTTAGGATAGAACTGCATCATGAAAGAAATTAAATTCAAATAGACCGATTCTCCCCAACAACGAACTTATCCGAGATATTCATTCCTCAAATCAACTATGAAAATTATATTATATCAATTAAAACTTAGACAATATTACAGTTTTGTTTTTAGTGGAGATATTTTGAACCCACTTTGATTATGTATCTTACTCGGTATCTTACCAAAGATGAATATATTTCCACCATCATATGGATTATCCACGGGCATTATATCATCACCTCAAAAGTATAATACCTTATCATCCTCATAATTCTACGATAACTGAGGTTATTTCATTGGTTATTTAGCATTCAACCATAATTTGTTTTTCTAGAGCAGGAGGTGTATTTTATATCAAGAATAACGAACCAGAAATAATTTTGACATTTATCTCTCATAGGAAAATAAGATGTCATGTAAAAACACAGATCACATAATAATTCATAGATAGAATAATTAAGTACAGCATTCTGTGAAAACATAGAAGTACGATACTTTATTGAAATTTCGAAAAATCATATCTCCGAAAGTATTTGCTTGTTGGAGTTGAAAATGATATCAATGGATTTTTGTGGTGAAACTGCATCTTAAAAAACATTTAATTTGAAATTTGTAAAATGTAAAAAAATTTTTCTTTTTTTCGTTACTCCGAAACCATCAGGCCGATTTTGCCCAATAACGAAACGAACTTAACTGAGATATTTATCTCCCAAACCTACTCTGAAAATTTCAACTGCCTAGCTCATTCTGTTCGAGGGTTAGCGTAGAAACAAAATTTAAAATTTTTTTTTACACTTTACGGCAATCCGATCAATACAAAAGTTCGCAAGCATATAGAGGTCATTCTTCTACGATTTTATGCTTAATTTCAGTCAGATCAAGTGATCTGTTTCGGAAATATTCATAAAAAATTTTTACTGAAAACCGAAACCGAAACCGCTGGGTGGATTTCGCCGGTTAACGAACTCGTCCGAGATATTTATGCTCCAATCCTACCCTGCAAATTTCAATCCTCTAACTCCTTTCGTTCGACAGTTATCGTGTTAACGGACGGCCGGCCGGACAGAATCGATTTCGACCACGGATTCTTGATCAGTGAGTCGAACCAAATCGTTTAAGACCATTTTCAGCCAAAAATTCGAAAATTACAGACATTTGGGCAAATTGATAAGCACTCTGTTCCGAGGAACACGAGCGCCAAAAACGAGAATTCTCAGATCTGACGGAAATTGTTCTTGTATTGTGTTGTCACAACTGTCAAGGTTTTTAAAATTTAAATATAAATGGGTCCAAGCCCTGTGGACAGGAGCTTTCTGGCGCTCTAGTTCAAACAGACAAATTATATCTCCAAAAGTATTGTTTTCTCAGAGTTGGGAATTATATCAATGTATTCATATGATAGAACTGCATCCTAAAGGAAATTCAATTCAAATCATAGTTTATTTATCAAGATTAAATGAGCAATCATGTGAATGAGAACTGCACCATGGAAGAAATCAAATTAAATCTGGCCAATTTTGCCCAATAACTAACTTAACCGAGATATTCATCTCCCTAAACTACTCTGAAAATTTCAACTACCTACCTCATTCCGTTCGAGAGTTATATCTATGTCTATGGATGAAAAGCAGTCTCACTACTGTCAGATCTCTTACTTCATGTTCAGTTCCGAAATGTAAGAATTTTCTGAGAAAAACTAATTTCGGAGCAAACAACTGAGATTTTTCTCACTTCGCTCACAATTCTTCGATTGATTAGATAATGTCTCAGGAACATCATTTGACATTATGACAATTCATAGAATAATATCATTCTGTGACAACGTTGAAATACGATTTATTATTGAAATTTTGAAAAATCATATCTCCGAAAGTATCAGCTTGTTAGAGTTAAAAATGATATGAATGGATTCTTATGATAAAACTTCTTATTAAAAAAAATTTAATTTGGAATTTGTTTCTTAAAAAAAAAATTTTTTTTTTTGTTACTCCGAAACCATCTGTCCGATTTTGCCCAATAACGAACTTAGCCGAGATATTTATCCCCCAAACCTACTCTGAAAATTTCAACTCTCTAGCTCATTCCGTTCGAGAGTTATCGTGCCTACGGCCGGCCGGACCGGCCGGACAGAATGAATTTCGACCACGGATTCTTGATCAGTGAGTCGAACCAAATCGTTTAAGACCATTTTCATCAAAATATTCGAAAATTACAGACATTTGGGCAAATTGATAAGCACTCAGTTCCGAGGAACTAGAGCGCCAAAAATAGAAACGTGACTAATATTCAGTATAGTGAGTGGAATCCTGTACAAATGAGGAAATGTATCCAACATGTTGATTTCGAATCACTTACTGATCTAAAATCAGAAAGCATAATAAAATTAATTAATGATTGAGGAATAAAGTTTCCCAGTGTTTTACCTATAACTTGTTAGAAACATACCAACGAAACATCAACATTTTTTTCTCAAAATAAATTTTTGGTCGGCCTCACCTCGTTCGCTGATGTGAGAAATAAATATTCGCTAATAATTATTATTATTATTTTTTTTTTTTTTTTTTTTTTTTTTTTTTTTTTTTTTTGTCACGTAAGAGGAAAAACCTTTTATAGGCGCCGCAAGCGGCAGTGTGAGACTCCAGATGTTATTTGGTTACTCACTAAAAAACCTCTCACTATTCTTGGACTGTTCTTCGTCCTGCCCTTACAGCGTCCCTTAACAAAAGAGATGAGCTGCAAGTGGCCTTCATAGTTGATGGGACCTCATCACTCGTAGTGACCCGAGCAACACTGCTTTTTGCATTCTGTTCGCCAAAACCTCGGCCAAGGATGTACAGGCCGGAATAATCTTCAATTCTGTCACATAGTTCGCTCTCATTCCGCCAAGGCATCCTATGATCAGAACGACCATTTTTACCTTATACCCTGGATATAGGGTTCCCAGCTCAAACAGCAAATCCTTGTATTTCTCCCTCTTCTGTTGTTCTTTCATCACCACATTATTTTCAGCGGGGGAGGAAAATTCGACAACAAACAATTCCCTGAGATCTTTGTCCACCAGTACTATATCTGGCTTTATGGCATGGATCTGCCGAGTTGTTGGAAAAGCATAGTTCCAGTAGATTCGAGCTCTATCATTTTCGATGACTGATTCAATTTCCAGAGGCACAAATGGTAGCACTGGCTCCTTGTCTATATCATAAACTTCTCTCAGATGGAAGTAGAGAATCCGAAGCGCCGCATTGTGTCTTTCTGTGTATCCTGATGGAGCGTGGACTCTGCAAGCAGACAAGATGTGCATGACAGTTTCCTGCTGACTGTGGCATGCTCTGCAAGTTGTTGGGGTGTCCACTTTCATGATGTTCTTCTTATACCATCTTGTATTTATCACTCCATCTTGACAAGCCATAACGAATCCCTCCGTTTCCGACTTTAGACCAGCCGACTTCAAAAACGCAAAGGATAGTTCCTCTGATAGGCCCTGATCTTTCAAACTCCTGAAATATATAGAGTGCAGACTTTTACTCATGTGGTCTTCGAGTAACGTCTTCAGTTGTGCCTGTCTGATCTCTCTGCCTACTCTTCTCTGGTCTGTTGGCGTGATAGGTGTTCCCACTAGCTCATAGTCGATGGATACTCCAGTTATGCTGAGTTTTTCCAAGGCTCTCCGTCCAGCTCTAAATAGGAAAGCTCCTTGGTTCCTGATTTCATGATGAGCTACCATTTTGAGAAGCGGGTCTTCACTTCTCAATATCCTTATTGCCATTTCCAACGTTTGTTGATGGTGTTGGTATTCCAAACTCTGCAAACCTCTGCCACCCTGCGTTCGTGGGAGATATATTCTTTGAACTGAGCAGTTGGGATGCAGGCTCCGATTCATGTTCATCACTTTACGTGTGGCCCTGTCTAGTTCGAGAATCTCATTAACTGTCCAGTTGATTATTCCGAAAGAGTATGTGACTATCGGAACTGCCAATATGTTCGTAGCTGACACCTTGTTTTTACCAGACAGCTGTGATTTCCATATATCTCGGATCTTCTTTTTGTAGCTGGCTGTTAAAGCATCCTTGATTCGAGTTGTCTCCAGTGCGCCTCTTTGTTGCATTCCAAGGAATTTGTAATTTTCCTCTTCATCGAGGTGCCGAATGATTATTCCTCCTTCCAGTTCGATGTCTTCTCCTACTTCTTCAGTTCTTCCTCTGTTCAGATGGAAAACAGCACATTTTTCCAAACCGAATGACATTCCTATTGCTGTGGTGTATTCCGCAACGATGTTAAGAAGTTGTTGTAGCGCTGCCTTGGAGGGAGCGTACAGTTTTAAGTCGTCCATGTACAGGAGATGTGAAACCAGATGTTCTCTTCTGCCTGGTGGCCCGGCCTTGTACCCTATTCTGCTTTCCCTCAACTCCGTTGTTAATGGTAGGAGTGTTATGCAGAACAGTAACGGGCTTAGCGAGTCTCCTTGAAATACGCCTCGCCTGTATTTCACCCATCCCGTATACGTGGTTCGACCTTCCGATCGAACGGCGAACTTAGTCTTCCATAGCGCCATGATGTTTTTCATCACATGGACGATATTTGTGTGGACTTTGAGCATCTCAAGCAGCTGTAATATCAAGCTGTGCGACGATGTGTCAAATGCTTTCGCGTAATCCAGCCAGGATGTATGTAGATCGCGCTTGTAGTGTTTTGCATCTTGACAAATGCTCTTGTCTATGAGTAGGTTGTCCTTGCACCCCTGTACTCCTTTCCGTGCTCCTCTTTGCTCGTAGATTTGGTTCCACACTGGTGCACTAACCTCCAGAATCCGGTTTTGAAGGACACTTGTGAGTATTTTATACAGCGTATTGAGACACGTGATAGGGCGATAGTTCTTTGGCTGTCCTAGATCGCCTGATTTTGGTATCAGTACAGTTCTGCCCTCTACCAACCATGATGGAATTGCCTCACGGTGAATTATTATCCCACTGAATAATCTGGCTACGTGTTGATGAGTAGCTGGAAAGTTCTTCCACCAGTAGTTCTGGATCCCATCCAGTCCAGGTGCCGTGAAATCATTTTTGTTCTTTAGGGCTTGTCTAACTTCTTCGGTTGTTACTTCAGTCATTTCTTCTGTCGGTTGCAGACTTTGATCGCATAATATCTGGAATCTGTGAAGTGCTGGAGTATCCCTGGTTTCCGCTGGTCGCTCGTACAATTTCTTCCAAAACCGTTCGACTTCTTCTGGCGATGGCGGGTTTTCTGCCTCTATTTGTTTAGGCTGAAATAGCTTTGAGGGTTCTGCGGTGAATGTGTTGTTGTCCTCTATCCATTTCTGCTTCCTGATCAGCTTCTTCCTCGCTGCCGCTAGTGATCTTATCTTATCGACAGCTTTCTGCTTCAGTAGATTGATGATGGGCAAGCTAATCGTACGGTGCATCGCACGTAGCTCCCCCATCATGACCTCTATCTTCATGCTAGGCTTCAGTTGTCCTTTCATAACATCTATGATACATTGGTACCAAGATGCTTGCTGCCTCACGATCTTCATCTTCTTATCTAGCTTCTTCATTCTTGACCTATGTTTGTCATCCCTTGTTGTTGTTCTACCTGGAGGGCATAGAAGTGAAGTAGCAGCTCTCACTGCAGCCACGACATCTTCTAGTGAGCAGTCCTCCTTTAGGTGATCGTTGATGATATTATTCATCATGGCTAGGTCTTCAGCCTGGAGTCTCGTTTTCAACCGTGCAGTCGTTTTGTTCGGATCCCCTACTGCAGCCTCGAATGCTTCCTTTCTGTTGATGACTGGTTTCGGAACATCTCTCACTTGTTCCGTTCTTCGCCTGTTGCACTTTGCAGGATGTTCCACTCGGAATGGGGCAGCTGTCACCTGCTCCATGTCCAGTGCTTCGACTTGCGATCCAGGCATTGGAGGTTGGATGTTTGCGGCATCTCTCACCTGCCTTCCATCCTGTTCTTCTCTCCTTTGAATCGTGGATTGCTGCTGTTGGTTCCGAGCATCTCTCACCTGCTCTTCAGCTTGTTCTTCTGTTCCTTCTGGCTCTTGAAGCTGCTGCAAGATTCCTCTCTTCTTCAGATGGCTCACCTGGTCTCGCAGGTTTTGCTGACTCATAAAGCTAAGATCTGGATTATTTTCACACCACAGACCATGCAGTCTACCCATATATCCCCTTCTTTCTGGTCTGGATCTTCGGTATAAAACAGTCAGTTTTTCATGTTGCTCGGGTGTCCACTTGTGGCGTCCCCTTTGCGTGGTCTTGTTCCTGTTGCCGGGTCCGACTACGGGTTGCTCTGGCGAGCGCAGATTCCCTATGCGACCGGCAACTTCTCTCTCCTCCTCGATGTCCTCGTCGGAAGCTGTAGTTTCTTGTATGACAGGCGCCCGCCTCCTCAGCATCCTGCCGTTGGTGGTTCGCATGCTGTCACGCCTAGCACCAACCCCAGACGTGCCCTGGTGATCCCCAGGCAGCAGCTGTTTTCCGAGGCCTCTTAGTTGGTTACTCATCATTGGTTGAGATACAACCGGGGTTCGCGGGCTTGTCACACCCGTATGCTACTTAGTAGTACCCCCGTGCGATTTTGCGTTTTATACCTACTGCCAGGTAGCTAAGGTACCTCGGGTTTGCTAAGCCCGTACTCTGAGACACATCCCAGAGCCCCTGAGGGGTTATTATTATTATTATTATTATTATTATTATACTGATCCTCCTGGGTCTTCCACAAGGAGACCCCTCATAAGCTCTAAGAGCTTGCCCTGAGTTAGGAGAACCAGTTGTGTTCTGTATAAAAAAATTGTCTTTGAAAGTCGAAAATGAATCTTAAATTGCTGATCATTGAAATTCTGTATAGTGACTTTGTGGTGTTTGTAACCACAAATTATCGTTGTTAATGTACTGACTGATTTTATTTACCTCTTTATTGTAACACACTGAATCAAGGAATGAATGAGAATTCACATATCCCTCGATACATATTACATACATATATGGCTTAGATACATATGATGCGGTTCCCTGCGTACAAAGGCAGTAATTTCAAATACATAACAGACTTCAAAAAAACTCTCCGTTTTGACCTGTACATTAATCGACTCTTCATCACTTTGAATCAAAGATATAATGGCTTCAGTAACAATCACAACTGCTAATATAGCTTCTTCCTTGTTATCGATACTTTTCACGTCTTTTGTAACAGACAGAAAACATATCATACATCATGATAACATATCATACTTCATGATGTTTTAACGTTTTCTCGTAGAGCGTTCGTTTATTCGAGATGCCAAAAATGTAATCTTTAGTCACGTGATAAACATTTTGAAACATTTATCGCATCTGCGATGTGGAGTTTACGAACTTAGCATAGGTTACTTTTCATCTGTCAGACCAAAGAGCAGAAGTAAGTTAATCATTCATTTTGGAAAAATTAAAGTGGTCTGTGAAATGTATAGAATAGCGGGCATTCTTTTTCTAGATTTGTGACTTTCGGCGATTGTACCTTTCGAGGGTTGTTACTTTCGGTCGTTGTTTCATTCTGGGCAAATGCCTTTCTGCAAATGTTTTTTCTACGAGTGTAAGTTTCTACGCCTGTTTCTGTATTTGTGATATTCTGCAATTGTGTAGTGACCTAAATAATTCAAAGAAGTTGAGGATAAAATTCTGGTTTTTTAATGGTAAATTCACATGGGTCAATAGTTATTTCACTAATTGGGTTTACATAAATTGAACAGGTAATAATGTTATTAATAAAACATCCTCTATTTGGATTATAGAAATAATGTATTAAAGACTTTCAGGTTAAAAGATCCCCCCACTATACCTCCACGGGCCGGCATGGACCAGCACAGTGCAAACTTGCATTCTGTATGACATATCAGACTTCACCAGTACAGAGCAGCAATTCTAGCCAGATCAACAAAAAATTTGTTGAGTTGTGAACTTTTGTAGTAGTTGAGTGTGCAACGATCTAACACGAACCCACTCCATATTTGCAGGTCTGTGAAGGTGCAGAAGCGAACATCAGTTCGGATAAAAGATCACGCACACTAGACCTGCATGGACCGGCACGGACCGGACCAGTAAAATACTTCCGTGAAGGTGACCGTGTTATGTAATGGAGCAGCGCACACTAGGCCAGCACCAGCGCGTACCGTCACCAGCAACCACCGTCAAAGCAGGTCGTGTCGGTCGCAGACAAATATGACCGGCAATATCCATGTCTGTTCGTGCTGGTCCGAACTAATGTGCGCCCCAGCACCTTCACAGGCCTGCAAATATGAATAGGGTTCGTGTTACCTCCCTGACATTCAGGTACGCTCACTGTGTGTTTTGTGACATTCGAAAATATTGAAAAAATTTATCTTCATATCTTTTTAATTCAGGAAACAAATGATGAAATTCACCATATTGCTTTCTCCTTTGATTTATAGGATGAACCCAAAATCGCATCTTTATCCTAGTTTCCTCCTACTCTTCCTCTTCACACAACATGGCTGAAACCAAAATTTCTTCATCCGAACAACACATTTTCACTTCCATGTTGCGCACTGAACTAAAGAGTCCGCCAAATAGCTTTTTTTTGAAAATGCAATGAAAAAACTACTGAATATTTTCTCAAATTTCTGTTTTTTTTTTGAAAGTACAATCCGGTTAATAATGGAAAATAATTTCATTCAAATGGCTGCCTCGGCTGGCCATGCAAAAGCCTACACGATCGGTCCAATTTTTAAGCACATTATCGATTGTGTGCAGCTGTATTTCACCAATGGCTTCACGAATATTGTCCTTTAAAGCGTCAATTGTCTCTGGCTTGTTGGCGTAACACTTATCTTTGACGGCACGCCACAAATAATAGTCCAACGGTGTCAAATCGCAGCTCCGAGGTGGCCAAACGACATCAGCTCTGGGGCTGATAATGCGATCTTCAAAAACAGGGCGCGAAACATCGAGTGTAGCTTCGGCTGTGTGGCACGTAGCGCCGTCCTGTTGAAACCAAATGTTGCCAATATCTTCCTCTTCAATTTTTGTGAACAAAAATTCTTTCAACATGGCCCGATAACGATCGCCATTGACTGTAACAGCCACTCCTTGCTCATTTTCAAAGAAAAATGGCCCAATTATACCTCTGGACCAAAATCCGCTCCAAGCAGTGACTCGTTTTGGGTGTATCGGCTTTTCAATGTACGCGTGCGGGTTTTCTGTGCTCCAAATGCGACAATTCTGCTTGTTTACATACCCGCCAAGATCAAAATGAGCTTCATCTGAGAAGAGGATTTTTTTGGCAAAAACGGCATCTTCTATAAGTCGGTCGCAGGCCCACTTAGCGAAGCGAAAAAGCATTGGATGGTCGGTTGGCTTCAACTCCTGAACCAATAATTGGACTTTGTATGACGTCATACCAAGGTCTTTATGCAAAATTCGTCTCAATGATGTCTCCGAAATGTTCAATTCTTCAGAACGACGGTGAATTGATGTTGATGGCGCTTCACGCACACTTTCTGCCACAGCACAAATATTCTCGGGTGTACGCACTGTTTTTGGCATTTCACGCTTTGGTTTATCGATGAGGATACCAGTTTCTTTCACTTTTTTCACAAGATAAAGAACATACGGAGCTGACGGTGCTTCTCTTCTTCCAAAATCCGTACGCAATTTTCGCACACATTCTGCAACATTACCATGATGTCACAATATTTCCCAGCGTTGTTTAAGCGTACACACAACCATATTCGTTCAGCGGAAGGATAAAACTAATTATCTGTCAAATCAGACATGAGCTAAGGGTTGCCATTCACGAAATAAGCACTAGTTGAAAAAAAAAACGTTAGATGGCGGACCCTTTACTACTTGAAAACAAAACTGTTTTCGATATCCGTGGCTAAAATTGCTGCTCTGTGCCGGTGAAGTGTGCGATGCCATACTGGTTGAAGGTTTGCGCTGTGCTGGTCGATGTCGGTCCATGCAGGTATAGTGTGCTCGACCTTAAATTTCTTTAAATGTCCATATCCGTAGGCTATTTTCTGTATATCAGGCAATAAGGAACTCTCTCTTCATATTTCATGCTAAGGACTTTCCAGTTGTCATATAACCAATTATTAATGACTTACCCTGTATACCACCGTGAACAAACGTTAGCGTTAGAGCTTCCCCAACACCCCATATTCAGCGATTCCCATTCACATGGTAAGCCCGAATAAGTTGTCTAAAAGAATCATCGCTTAAGCGTAAAAAGTGCTCCCCGCGTTTGAGGTTCGTCATCGGATAACTAGATCCAATTTGGCCGGACGATCTTATGAAAATAGAAGAAGAAGAAAAGTGCGGAAGATTATTCGGGCCGATAAGGGCCTCAATTACTCTAAATAAGGGCCGCACAGCACGGCAGCCTTCTCCCCAAGCCACGCCGAGCGGTGACAACGAGAAATGATTATCTATTTCCAGCGGTTTGTCGTTATCTAAGGGACGATTCTTTTTCCTTTTGTTTCCCTCTTAGTTTTCATCTCGATACAGGGGGCGATTCTGCCGTTGTACTGGCAACTACATGCAGGGGTCGGTAATCCCCGAACGTCGATAATTGGGTGTCGATAGTTTTCACATTGTTGAAGAGACATACTATAGTTTAAAGAGCCTATTTGAAAAGCACTGAGGTCAGGAGCTTGTGGGCGGTTGTTCAAATTTATAGACAGAGCTGTCACCGATCCAGTTACAGAGCTGGCCCAAGCCAGCTTGGCTTCCAGGAATAAAAATATATTTTCTGTACTTCCAACAATATAGATCATATTAAGTTTAAATCTATACCTTTTAAACCAATTTCGAAAAAAGTAAAAGCAATTTCGGAAAAAGTAAAACCAAGTTCGGAAAAGGTAGAACCAATTTCGGAAAAAGTAAAACCAATTTCGGAAAAAGTAAAACCAATTTCGAAAAAAGTAAAAGCAATTTCGGAAAAAGTAAAACCAATTTCGGAAAAAGTAAAACCAATTTCGGAAAAGGTAAAACCAATTTCGGAAAAAGTGAAACCAATTTCGGAAAAAATATTCAGGTTTACTCAAACACATTTTCGATATGTCAAATTCGATAATAAAAAAAAAATAGTTCATTAAGGGTCGGTTTCTAACGCATTTGAATAGAGTTTATCTAATGAATTCTATTGAATTGGGCAGATAAACGGAAGATAAACCACATGTTATATTCCTCAGAAACCGGTCCTAAGAACGACAAATATCCAGGAAAATATAGTTATGGACTAATTGCAACCTATCTACTCAGAGGGGTATAGACATTTGAGGCTGGTCATTCGGTTGCATTTTTGAGTCAGTATTTCAGAAATTTCGATGTATTTTTTAGACATTTTGACATGTTGAACGTAAAGAAGTGGTGCGGATGCATTTCTTATTGTACCGGAGCTGACTCCAAATACAATATACAGGGTGTTAAGGAAACGTTGCTACCTTGGATGCTAAACTTGATTTCTGGAATAATTTGAATTCATTCCCTGAAGATAAGGCGCTTAAAGAATTTCTTTACCAGCTGATGATATGTTTCTGATTATACTAACACTCCTAGGATTTCTGAAGAGACACGTCATAAACTCCTAAGAGCTTGTGCGAGTTGGTATAATGAGTTTTGTTATGTGTAGGCTTTGTTACTATGTCCTTGGGCTACCGTAGACACAGCGTTGTTGATTTTCTACCCAGCAAGTGAATGGTGGCTTTCATACCCTTGGGATTGCACTCGGGATTTTCGTTTCCTAGTCCAATACATGCAGGCTAGTAATCACATGTAAATGGATGTTTTAATCGAGTCGATCCACATTTCTCGACAGTTTGTACTACCCAGATCGAAAACAGATCTGCGAAATGCGTGTTTTTTCAAAATATTTTTCAGCAGAGGTGTTCACAAAGTAGGTAACTTTCAACATATTATAAATACCTCCCAGTGACACTCAAAACGACCTTTTATTTGAACAATAAAGACACAGCTAGTAAAGTTTGTCGAGAAATATTCACCGACTTTCTTGCAATCAGCAAGTTTAGAACTATATTTATATATATTTATAATTCTTAACGTGCTGATTTTCCCGTGATCCCTTGAGCCCATGCAAGACTAATAAAGGAATTGTCTACTCATACGATAGCGCCCAGCTACGTAAGGACACAATGGTCGCATTCAGCGGACGAAGCGCTCAGCCACTTTACGCTACCGCTACCTAGCACAAATCGAATGTGCTCCATAAAATAGCCTCCGCTCCACAACGTGTTGAGTTCGTAGGGCATGTGCCACCGAACGTTTCGGTAACGGTTGCGCAACTGTTTCGTCCGCTGAATGCGACCAATGACAAAGCCTAAATAAAATACAACTGATTCTCCGAACTCACACAAGCTCTTGAGATCATACGAGGGGTCTCCTCAGAAAACCTATAAATATCATTATAATCAGAATCATAATCATTCCATGGTAGTGAAACATTTACAGCGCCTCATCTTCAAAGCATTTTGAAAATTTTGTTGAGCATTCAAGGAAGAAACTTGTCTTTAATAGCCTTTATATTACAATATCAACTCCAACACAATAATGAATGCAAACGCACCATTTTTTAGGCGCTCTAGTTCCTCGGAACTGAGTGCTTATCAATTTGCCCAAATGTCTGTAATTTTCGAATTTTTTGATGAAAATGGTCTTAAACGATTTGGTTCGACTCACTGATCAAGAATCCGTGGTCGAAATTCATTCTGTCCGGCCGGTCCGGCCGTAGTCACGATAACTCTCGAACGGAATGAGCTAGACAGTTGAAATTTTCAGAGTAGGTTTGGGGGATAAATATCTCGGCTAAGTTCGTTATTGGGCAAAATCGGACAGATGGTTTAGGAGTAACAAAATAGTAATTTACGTAACAAGTCCGGAAAATAGGGTTTTTTTGGACGAATAGACAAAATTCTAGGACGAGCGTAAGCGAGTCCTGGAAGTCTATGAGTCCAAAAAAACCTTTTTCGGGCGTGTTGCGTACAATATTTTTTCGGCAACCGTGTTTTTCTAGACTATTCGAAGGTTTTCGACCGATTCTGTTCGAAATTCAGATTCGATTTGACATTTCTAATCGCTCGTTCTGACCGAAAACGTCGACCGTGAAGGAGCCGCATTAAAATTCGCCACAGAAATACGTGAAACGTCAGAAGTTCGTCGATTTTCGCCGAAAAGTCACATTTTCCTATCGTTCTTCCGGGAAAACGAAAGAGTGAATCGAAAAAAGGGCTCAGCTACGGACTAATTTCGAATCTCGTCTTCGCGTTCCCGCAAATACCGTCGTTCCGAACGAGGTTTTCATAATGTATTTACAATGACCAAAACGACGTGATTCTTCCCGGCCTAGTCCGGGAAGTACGTACTTCCCGGACTAGGCCGGGAAATGCTTCTTTCTCAAAGAAAAAGCGTCCGGGAAGTGGGCACTTCCCGGACGGTTGCCGAAAAAAAAATTTTTTTTTTACAAAACAAATTCCAAATTATATTTTTTTCAATAAGCATTTTTACCATTAGAATCCATTCATATCATTTTTAACTCTAACAAACTAATACTTTCGGAGATATGATTTTTCAAAATTTCAATGTAAATCGTATTTCTACGTTTTCAAAGAATGATTCTGTGGGTATTCTATGAATTGTTATAATGTCAACTCATTTTCCTGAGACATGACGTTGTCTCATTGTCATTCATTCCAGCAATCGTATAAATATGAGATATATAATATAATATCATACTTTTTGTTGGTTGATATTTTCATGCCGATGGTCAATCCATATGATATTGAGTTCAGAATATCTCCACTAAAAACAAAACTGGAATATTGGTGTATTGGAGTAGATTTGAGGAAAGATATATATTATCGTTCATCATAGAATTGAGGAATGAATATCTCGGATGAGTTCGTTGTTGGGTAGAATTCGTCTATTGGTTTTGGATTGATAATTTTTGGCACTCTTGTTGAATTTAAATTCTTCTATGATGTTTGAATTCAATTTCTGCTAAGATGAAGTTCTAAATTTTAATAATGAATCGTACTTCTATGTTTTCACAGAATGCTATAATTATTCTATCTGAGCTTTATTATATGATCTGTGTTCATACTCGAACATTTCATCCTGTTCTATAAGAGAGAGTCAAATTCATTTCAGCTATTTTAATTGTTTCTTCCATGGTGCAGTTCTCATTCTCATATTGCTCATTTAATCTTGATAAATAAACTATTTATGAATTGATTTCCTTTATGATGCAGTTCTACAATAAGAATATATTGATATAATTCTAAACTCTGAGAAACCAATACTTTCGGAGATATAATCTGTCTGTTTGAACTAGTTTTATGAACAAGTTATTTCGCTAAAAACTACACCGATATTTCCGAAGCACCTACTGAAAAATATAAACCGAACCACCAGACCCAAATGCCCACACCCTCCGAGAACGAACCGTGGTTTCATGTTTGTTGCCAATCATCCGCATGACCCCGAATGATCAACCGTTCTTGGATTTCTAGGAAACTTAATTCCATCAGTTGCGAACTAGTATGGAAGGGATCCCACCAGAGGCACCTACGGAAATCATTACGAACTCCAGCTCTACGATGAAGAATCCTTGAGCAATGTTCAGCGACGGTCATTATTTTGCCGTCAGAGGGTCAGGGACTGCAAAGCTTTCAACCTATATAAGACCTTTACCGACTGAAAACGCCCGGTTTAATCTATTTAATTTTTTTAATTTATCTATTTAATTTCCTTAGAAATTAACGTTTTCACTTCAGATACTTCCTATAAGCCACGTTAGAATAGAGTTTATTTCAGTAATAAATTACAGATAAACCCAAAATGATACAGCTGTTGAGTATTCCCTCAATGAGGAGAACAACTGTGCACAGCATAAAAAAAATCTTATTCTAAGGTTTTAAATAATTCATAAGTTTCGCCAATTTTGAGCTACAATATAACACCAAAATGAATATTCCATAATGCGGCTCTGTCTCAAAACGTAATCACGATTGCACATTGTTTTTGTCCAAGTCAGTGATTTTCCTATTTTCCGGCACATATTCCTTATTTTTCTCTTCATCGATTTTTTTTTCCGTCTTCTTCGGTTTTCTTGTCATATCATTAATTGGAATTTATGATCCCATTTATTAGATTACGATGTGGTTAGATAAACCACCAACCAGTAAACATTCAATGAGGTGAACTGTGGCTAATTGCTAATAACTAGAGAAGACACACGGAGAAATATTCATTGATTTTAACTATCTAAACCACACTAAATCAGGCGTGAGAAAGAACTCATAATGCTGGGGCCAAACTAGCGCGATTCTGCGAATTTTCGCGTTTTCGTGACAAGTGTGGCCGGGTACTTCGTCGAATGGCGGTGTATTCTGGCGAAGACGAATATACTTCGCCGGTCTGTAAACTGGCTCGCACCAAAGGGTTTTTTATGATAAAATATTCGACTTCAGAGTTCAGTTCAGTAGCGCTCCATTTTGAGTGCAAGTTTGATTTCGGAGAACACTTACGACTTGTAGTAGATAATTATTCAACAACATTTAATAGAACGCCACTGCTTCCTCCATTTCAATTCGCAAGAATATTCCTCACGTCACGTTTACTGCAGATGTATACTAGAATATCGCGATGAGAACATCGCGATGTTTTAATCGCGATAAAACCATAAAAATATTCTCCCGCTAGTGTGGCTCCAGTATAAAATATATAGCAGCAGTCAATGATCCACTGCAGTGCGGACGTGTCGAGTTCAACAAAATCGGCAGAACGACGATTACGATCGATGTAATCATCTTGCACATCCCTAGTTACGATCCGTTTTCGTTAAGGGAATATCGATCGGGGGATGCTGGGAAAAAACGCATTATCTGGACGGGCGTTCGCGAAATAAATCAGATAGGGAATCGGTTATAATTGCCTGTCAAGTATTTTTCCGTTAGTGTATATGTCTTGGAACAAAATAAAATTGAAGAATAACGATTTCACGTCGAGTGGGCTTCGTGAATATCTATACATATCGTTTTTTACCAGGCGATGGATAGAGGAACGCCAGACTGAAAATTTACATAGGTTAAGGGCTCATTCTAAGGCCATATTCACACAGCACGCGAAGTTATTCCATTCAGAGCGAAGCGATGACTTGCGATATCGGGCGATAAACTCAAAGTCCAGCGGAATATTTAAGCTGAATTAAATGGGACTGAGCCTCGAGAGTTTGTACTCCGAGAGGAGGCGAGCGATTGAGCGATTCCGAGCGAATCGAGAAACGCAATTGCAATCTACGTTGCGAATATACTGCTCCAAAAGGTTCAGAAATTTTGAGACTGTTTCAAAAGTTTCCATTTATTTTTACCAATTTTTGCGCGTATGTTCTGGGGAACATCGCGTTATAGTTTTGCCCAAATGTCTGTAACTTTCGAATTTTTTGACGAAATTGGTCTCAAACGATTCAGTTCGACTCCCCAATGAAGAATTCGAGGTCAAATTTGATTCTGTCCGGCCGGCCGTCCGGCCGTCCGTTGCCACGATAATTTGAGAACGAAAAGAGCTAGCGACTTGAAATTTTCAGGGTGGATGGCGCATCGCAATACGACGGACAAGTTCGTTAATGGGCATAATCGACCCAGTGGTTTACGAGTAATAATTTTGTTTTCAACCAATATAAATCCGATCGAATTGAAACTTGGTGAGTAGTTGTAGAATATGAACCTGAGCACGTTTGAGAAATTTTGGGCGAATCGTGAGGCAAGAAAATTTTAAAAAAATTATTAAAAAATATTTTTGTTGTCACGATAACCTGAGAACGGAAAGAGATAGCGGCTTGAAAATTTCAGGTTAGGTTGTGCATCTGAATGCGACATTTGAGTTTGTTTATGAGCATAATCGGCCAAACGGTTTTTTGAGTTATAGCCATCTGAAATTTTCTGAAATTTGGTGGTTTTTTTTTCCTCATTAACTCAAAAAATACTAAACCGATTGAATTCAAACTTGGTTATTAGTTGAAGAATGCCAACGCGAAAATGTTTGCAAAATTTGGTGAGGATAGCGTTCGTAGAAAATTTTTAATAAATCATTGAAAATAAAAAAAAAATTCTATATATCAGTAACTATCCGTTCGAAATTGCTGAAATTTTGCAAGAGCGTTCATAACCTAACTCTACTGCCAAGTTTCAAGTTTTAACACAATCGGTTGAATATTGTTGGAGATTCGAGCATTCTGGTGTGAGTTCAGTAAATGGGTGACCGTTGCCTCGATAACTTTCGAACGAAAGAAGATAGGGACATGTAATTTTCAGGGTAGGTTGCGTATCCGAAAAGGAGAGTTGAGTTTGTTTTTGGGAATAATCGGTTTAACGATTTCCGAGTTATATCCACCTGGAATATTATTTCCTTGATAACTAAAAAAATAAGGATTCGATTGAATTGAAGCTTGGTAACTAGTAGTAGAAAATCAGCATAAAGACGTGTTTAAAATTTTGTAAGAACCGTACCCCTAGAAAATTTGAAAAAAATGACGAAAAAAAAAAATTTAAGAACCGCACCCCTAGAAAATTAAAAAAAAATCACGAAAAAAAAATTGGTTCAAGCACTGACGTGAAGTCAGAAGCTTTTGCGCGTATGTTCTATTGTCCATTCTTCTGTATTGGACACCCTTAATCGAATTTACCATGGTTAATTATGTTGTCCATTTTCCTGTATTGGACACTTAATTCGAATTTACCATGGTAATTTAAATATGAGCACTTCTGTCTAAGTTTCACAGTTTCAGGTGAAATTTTATTTTTAGTATTTGTAGTACAAAATCAGTTCACTCAAAAAATTGAAAAAATAAAGTTCAGTAAAAAGTATGACTTTCTAGAACATCAACCAGAGCCTTTGCATACTTTCGATCAGATTGTTGAAGTAGCCTTGATCAATTTCTCGCCAAAGATGTTTGATAAGAATCCAAAGCTCTTTGTAGCTAATCCCAAGAGTGTTCGATGGGATTGAGGTCTGGCGACCGAGGGGGTAGACGGAGGGGCAGATGGATTTCCAGACCTCCCAAAATGAGGAATTTTACCCAATAGCAGCATGAAAGAAAAGAATAATATTGTCAATGACTTGCTCTATGTAAATATACTCATTCATGGTGGCATCAAGCACGAACAATTCTGTACGTCCATTGAAACAAATGCCTTCCCAAACAGTAACTGTACCTACTCTAAAGAGATGAACTTCCTGAACCGATCTGCGAAGAATTTCCACTATAATTACCAATATATTTTGTCTATATTATGCATCAATAGTTCTAGAAATACACGATTTATTAAAAGATTATTCATTATTATGTTTGTTATGAACGTGCGATAATTGAGATTTTTTTCAAAGAAAACATAGAATTCACAACCATAAAAACTGATGCGATTATGAATTCAATACTTTACGGACAACTTTCATTGCTCCTAAATCCCAATGCTTTTAAAATTTCTTCTGTATTTGAACATCTGGAGAAATTTATTGTTCTTTCTTGGGCTTCTTGTAGGGCCGGTTTCTGAGGAATATAACATGTGGTTAATTTTCCGTTTATTAAATTCAATAGAATTCAGTAGATAAACTGAAGATAAACTCCATTCAAATACCGTAGTGAAGATGTGAACAATTATTGTATACATCTGTGGAAGTGCATAATATATAATAAAACTGGTCGTCTCGTGTGAAGCCCTAGAGAATATGGGTTAACGTCTGGTAGTCTTCGACGAACTGATTCAATCGAAACCAAAACACCAGTAGACACAGTCATGAAACCGATCTTGTGAAGGAGTGGTAGATCGTGGGCGTCCACTTCTCGGTCTTTCGGTCACGTTTCCAGTTTCTCGATATCGATCGACGAGCCGGGAAACTACGCTTTCACTAACTTGAAAGAAAGTCGTAACATCTCTCTGATTACGTCCCGCCTCGATCATATAAATAGCCATATTGGCTTCATCCGTACTAAGTATACGTCTAGGCATCATTGCAAAACAAATCAGATTTTGAATCAAAGTTGATTGTAAGAACGTAAAACAATAACTGATCCAAAATTCTCATAGAAGCAAATTGAAAAAGTTGTCAACGAGGAGCAAAAAAACCATTCAGATATAAGAGAGTGAACAGATGATTTCTCATAAATGAACATTTGGTGGCCAAGAATCGGCAACTTTTGGAATGTTCTTAACTTTTGTGAAGCAGTATATTTTATTATCATTTTCATTATGGCATTGAAATGTTCATAAAGGCGTGCATCAACGACCCCCATTGTGGGATACTTGGTAAAAAAAAATGACAGTAGACAAGTAGAACCTCGTAGTATCATATCGGGTTAATTTGCAAGTTCTGATATTCGTAATATTTTTGTAATTGGTAATTTACATTTCGTGATTATCTCAAATTTTGTAACGGGCAGAGGTTAAGTTGAGTAGCTAAGGCTAAACTTCACATTTTACCCAACACTATTGCGAAATCTCAGTAAAACAATAAAGGCAAGATCCGATCGGGTTAAAATTCTGTAAGGCAGCGCCAGAATTGAAAAACATTGCACGCATGTTCTAGGAGACATCGTGCAATAATTTTGCTCATATGTCTGTAATTTCAGAATGTTTTGCCGAAAACGGTCTCAAAAGATTATATTGGACTCAGTGATAAAGAATTCGAGATCAAAATCGATTCTGTCCGGTGGACCGTCCAATGCTACGATAACTTTAGAACGGAAACATATAGCAACATGCAATTTCCAGGGTAGGCTGCGCCTCCATTTGCGACGGTTACGTTCATTAATGGGCATAATCAGCCGAACGTTTTCGGAGTTATACCCATCTATATTTTTGTTGTTATTTCCTCAATAACTCAAAAAATACGAAACCGATCGAATTGAAGAATTGGATTTGGAATACCAACCTGAAAATGTGGGCGACATTTCGTGATGAACTAATGATTCAAAAAATACAAAAGTGTTTACAAAAAATAAAAAAAACTGTTCTCCAACAATTTCATATTTCAGAAATTATCTGTCAGATTCCCCTGATATTCAGCACAAACCTTCAAGCCATTTCACAATGGATTATCGGATTTCAGCTCGATGGGCTCTGTGTTTTGTAATTATTTCATTTTAAAATTTGAATTCAGTTGATTCATACTCAACTTCATGCAGTAGTAGTTACTTCTTGAGGGTGTGTGTAAGGCGTGAATAGGCAATAGAACATGCTCGCAAAGGAAAATATTTTTTTCCGAACAAATTATCATTATAAAAATTATAGTTATAATTTATTCCTATTTCTCTCTTTATCATGTGTTAGAGTAGCATACCTCTCATTAAAAATAAATAATTGCGAACATTAAACTATATAATTATTAAATGGTTTCTTTCTGGGTTTTCTCTCCCAATTCTCAAATTTCAGAATAGCAATCAACAAAAAATAATTCTGAAGATTTTCGTTAAGTGTCTGACGAAGGAGTCTGACATAGACTCCGAAACGTTACGATATAATTGTTTCATCGTTGATGTTGTTTCGTTATTGTTTGTAAGGTAACATTGTTCGATGGATTGCTTCTGACAGTCTGTGCTTTTTACGCAGAAGCAAATCACAAAATAATAATACATTTTGATGTCATAAATATTTTTCAGAATTTGGGAGAGAAAACCCAAAAATAAACCATTTCATACTGAATATACCTCCCACAGTATCCTTTAGTGATTAATTAAACTATGTGTTCATTGATCCTTCAACCTTTTAGTGTTAGGGGGATACTACCATCTAGTTAGCCCCGGGCTCCAACTAGCCTCGGTACGCCACTGGGTATTGTTGCAGCATTTTTTTATCCATGATATTCATAGATTCCAGGGTGACGAGGTAGTAATTATCCCCGACATTTCCTTCAACCCCATCTAAGGACACTCTAACCAATTAATAGTCGATGAATGAACAATAGTGATCGGCTATAACCGTTATTTTATCGCTTTTCATTATTCCCCACGGGGCAATACATCACAATTACGTTATGTCCATAAACACTGGTCTTTCATTTTCGTTACAGTATTACCCACTTCTCTTGTTTGGCGCAAAATATTACAATCCTGCAGAGGGGAAAAAACTGTTGTCAAGTTCCTCTCAAAAGTGATAAAATTCTTAATGGATAAGTAATCATTAAAGGATACTGTGGGAGGTATATTCATCATTAAATGGTTTCTTTCTGGGTTTTCTCTCCCAAACTCAAGGGGATCACATGATGGATTGGAGTAATACAAAGATTCTAATGACAGAACCTGATTATATTAAAAGGAAACTTAAGGAATCAACTTATATTTTATTGAACAGAGAATGCAATTTTGCAAATTGCTCAATTGGTATTGACCATATTTGGCTGAATTTATTGAAAGAAGAGTTGGAAGTTTCTATGCAAAGTAAAACTATGTTAGCTATGATTTTCAAATACTGTCAATGTGACAATTCTCGAATTTCAGAATAACTATCAACAAAATAATTCGGAACATTTTCGTAAAGCGTCTGACGAAGGTGTCTGATATAGACTCCGAAACGTTTCGATAAGGTTGTTTCTTCATTGATGTTGTTTCGTTGTTATATGTTAGGCAACATTGTTCGATTGATTGCTTCTGACAAATATCTTGTGTTTCTAACGCAGAAGCAAATCAAAAAATAATTAATTGTTTTATAGATATTTTTCAGAGTATGGGAGAGAAAACCCAGAAAGAAACCATTTGATTCTTAATGGATAAATTCGCAAGATTGGATACCCAGTTGTTACTGACGAAAAATTGGTTCAAACACTGACTTGAAGTCAGGAGCTTTTGCGCACATATTCTATTGTCTATTCACCACTATTGGACACTGTTAACCAAATTTACCATCGATATAGACCGTTACATTTCGTACCATTTCAAAAGCAGACTTGAGTAATGAGAGAATCGTCAAAGACCAAAGAAGTTTTAATTTTGACATCTTATGACTTCAACCGGAATTGCAAATCATTAAATATCCAATAATATACGAAATATCTTACGTTTCAAGTAATTTCAGAATACGATATTCACGAAATCCCTTGAAAATTAGCGCTCAGCTTTCAACAAGTTATTAACTAGTTTTAATTGGATCGAATTTGTATATTTGGGTAATTCCCACCAAATGTTCCCCTTTCGCATTTTAGTTTAAAAAAAAATAAATTAAAAATAATCGAATTTATTTTTAGATATCCTAAACCGGAAATTAATTCTTATTAATCTTATGCCTAAGGTTACACACTTTCGTTGGTATTTTGTGAAATAATGAGATTTTCATGAAACCGGCATTCACGGATGTGAGACAAAATTCACGGAAATGAAATAATGTTAAATTTTAAATGAAAAAAAAAATTTCATATATCCTTAATATAAAAAAGACATTGTTCAAGCACTGACGTGAAGTGAGGAGCTTTTGTGCGTAAGTTCTATTGTCCATTCTCCTGTATTGGACACTTTTAATCGAATTTACCATGGTGAGTTCAATTGTCTATTCTCCTGTATTGGACAGCCTTAATCGAATTCACCATGGTAAATTCGATTAAGAGTGTCTCATACAGGAGAACAGACAATAGAATTCACCATGGTAAATTCTTTTAAGAGAGTGTCCAATACAGAAGAACGAACAATAGAATTCACCATGGTAAATTCGATTAAGAGTGTCCAATACAGAGGGATGGACAATAGAACATACGCGCAAAAGCTCCTGACTTTAAGTCAGTGCTTGAACCAATTTTTCTCTTTCGGACATATCCAGAATATTTTTAATTTTTCCTTCCTTTTTTCTTATATAATAGCCCTCGATCTTTACGTTTTTCTTCTTCGTATAATTCAGGATCATTTTTTCGGGCTTCATGAAGTCTTCTCATAGATTTTCGTTGTTTTTTCTTCTGTTCTTCATGAGATGCAGTAACTTTTTTCTTATTTTTTTTTAATAATGTTAGAATTCATGTCCTGAAAGGAGGAACAGAATATTATTATAACATCCGTGAAGAGCACCTCACCTCCGTGAATTACTATATTCACGGAGGTGAGATTCACGGAGGTGAGAAATTTTACTTTTTTATAGAATATCTCATTTAAAGAAAAAGGCTTCAAAACAATATTTTAACTCATTAAATAACTTTCGTAATTAAGTATATTCAGATAACAAATAATTGAATAAAATAATCTCCTACCTTACAATTCATCTTCACGGAGGTGAGAATCCCAAATTTCCCATACACTTCTTTATCACTTGGGTAAGAATTTAACCAATAAGTTACACTTTGAAGTTCAAATCTCAAGTGGTCAGTATTACCTGCGCATCAACCGATATTCCAGGCGGTCCACGATGAAGATACCTTCATCTTGCGATTAAAGAGTCAAATTACAATGTCACTTCACGGAGGTGATAGATAATGCAGGAACATCGACTAATATAAGTATAATTCGAACACCGATAATTTTTTTATTGATATTTTATCATGTCAACATTATTTAGTTAATTGTGGATAATGAACTAGAAATACGCTGTGCCAGAATTCCATTAATGCTATAATTTTAAGTTTAGGACAATGCGATAACTAAGAGGAACACTCACGGAGGTGAGGTTTTCAATTCTTCTGGAAAGAAAACTAGCGTTGAAAATTAAAATTTTTGAAATTTTGCAATTTTTTATTCTTTATAGTGATTGTTACATTTCAAAAGGATATATTATAGAGAATTAAACGATTAAACCAGTTTTATGTAGCAGAAAACTGTCATGAACACCAAAGTGGAACATTTCGTGAGAACTACCCATTTTGAGTTAAAGAGGAAAAATTTCAGATGTGTATAGCTCCAAAACCATTGGGCCAATTATGCCTATTAACGAACGCAAATGTCGCATTAAGTAGCGCAACATATCTTGAAAATTGCAAGTGGCTATCTCTAACCATTCGGCAATTATCGTGGCAACGGTCTTTGAATGATTATTTTTAATTTTCTAGTGATACGATCCTCACAAAATTTCGGAAAAATTTGCGCGTCAGCATTCTAAAACTAAATGGATCGGTTACGTATATTTCGAGTTATTGTGGAAATAAGAACAAAATTTCAGATAGGTATAACTCCAAAACCGTTCGGCCCATTATGCCTATCAACAAACGCAATTATCGCATTCAGAGACGCAACTTACCCTAAGGTGAATATCTCCTTTCTGTTCTCAAGTTATCTTTTTCGAATGATACATAATCACTTGAACTATCCTATGATTCATTTGTGCGCGCCTGTTCCGCAAGGAAGAACGATTGAGTTCGACCCAATGATGAATAATCCGAGCTCAAATTCAATAATGTTCGTTTGGTCCGGCCGGCCGGCCGTTAGCACGATAACTCTCGAACGAAAGGAGTTAGGGGATTTACATTTGATGTATAGTTGAAACATTTTTATTGAAGTGGCAAAAACAAGTTTCAAAAATTTTGTTTCCGCAATAACTCAAAAAATACGTATCTGATTGAATTGAAACTCAGTAATTGCAAATGACCGAATCAAATACTTTAGCAAAATTTCCTCAAGATCACATGACTTGAAAAAGTAAAAATTACTATTATTTTGCGCTTAAAATTCCGAAACCTATTTTTTGCGCGTATTTTAGGGGGGAAGATCGCGTTATCATTTTGCCTAAATGTCAGTAATTTTAAAATTTTTCGCTGAAAATGGTCTGAATCGATTAGGTTCGACTCCCTGATGAAGAATTCGAGGTCAAATTTGATTGTGTCCATCCGGCCGGCCGTTGCCACAATAACTTGAGAATGGAAAGAGATAGCGACTTGAAATTTTCAGGGTAGGTGGCGCGTCCCAATATAACGGACAAGTTCGTTAATGGTCATAATCGGCCCAATGGTTTCCGAGTAAGAATTTTGTTTTCAACCAATATAAGTCCGATCGAATTGAAACTTGGTGAAGAGATGTAGGATTAGGATGTAGGAAATTATTAAAAAATATTTTTTATGTCACGATAACCTAAGAACGGTAAGAGATAGCGACTTGAAATATTCAGGTTAGTTTGTGAATCTGCATTCGACATTTGATTTTGTTTATAGGCAAAACGGTTTTGAACTTATACCCGAGGTTATACCCATCTGAAATTTGGTTCTTACTTCCTCAATAACTCGAAAAATACGAAACCGATCCAATTCAAACATCATTATTAGTTGTAGAATGCAAACGCGAAAATTTCGTATCGAAATTTTTAATAAATCATTGAAAAAAATTCTATATATCAGAAACTATTCGTCCGACATCGCTATTTCAGAACCTAACTCTACTGTCATGTTCCAAGTTTGAACACGATCGGATCTATAGTGTTGGAGATCCGAGCAGCCTTGTGTGAGTTCAGCAGCTGGATGGGTGACCGTTGCCTCGATAACTCTCGAACGAAAGGAGATAGGGAATTGCAATTTTCAGGGTAGGTTGCACATCTGAATGGGATAGTTAAGTTTGTTGGCCATAATCGGTCCAACGGTTTCGGAGTTATTCTTATCTGGAATATTATTCCCTCGATAACTCAAAAAATATAGACTCGATCGAATTGAAGCTTGCTTACTAGTTGTAGAATATCGACATGAATCGTGTGTAAAATTTTGTTAGCACCGTACTAAAAATTTTTCTAAAAATTGCGAAAAAATATTATGTATCTCATGATTCCTTGAGAACGGAAAGAAATAGCGACTTGCAGTTTTCAGGGTAGACTGCGCATCTGAATGCGAAATTTAAGTTCGTTAATTAGCATAATCGGCCACATGGATTTGGAGTTATATCAATCTGAAATTTGGTTATTATTTCTTCAATAACCCAAAAAATACGATGCCAATTCAATTCAAACATGGTAATTTGTTCTGTAATACCCACGCAAAAATGTTTACAAAATTTCGTGAATAAGGTATTACCAGAAATGTTTGAAAAAATTATTGAAAAAAAAATTATATATCACAAATCATATGCATCTCTGAAATTTTGCAAGAGCCTTCAAAACCATGAATGTCATGATGACATATTGAATTATAATGTAAATTTTCGGGTAGATTCACAATAAACAGTGAAGCATGTATCTATGGGAGATGATAGCCCTACATTAGAGTCCTCTGTAGCGGTCTTTACTTCTAACATCTGAAGTTGTGAATAATCATCGTTTGGATTGGCCAGACCTCGTTTTGAAAGAAACCCTCCTGGCCTTACGAGCAACGACATTTTCCTTTTTGAAATCAAATATTGAGGGGATTTCTAAGAACAATAGTGAATATCTTTGTAAACTGGCGGAGGCGATTCTTCTTCAAGAGATCCATGCGGCTACATAAGAGCATATTTGTGAGAGGGACTTTTGAAAGGTTATGTGGTTATTTTTTACTTATTTTTTTTATCAAAATCTAACTCTACTGCAAAGTTCCAAGTTTGAACACGATCGGATCTGTATTATTGGAGATCCGAGCAGCCATGTTTGAGTTCAGTAGCTGGATGGGTGACCGTTGCCTCGATCACTTTCGAACGAAAGGAAATAGGGAGTTGTAATTTTCTGGGTAGGTTGCACATCCCAATGGCAGAGTTAAGTTTGTTTTTGAGCATAATCGGTACATCGGTTTCGGAGTTATACCCACGTGGAATATTATTTACTCGATAACTCAAAAATATAGACTCGATCGAATTGACGCTTGGCCACTAGTTGTAGAATATCGACATATAGGCCAGTGTTAAATGTTTTTAGAACCGTAACCCTACAATTTTTTTTTAAAATTACGAATTACGCTTTAGAGCGTATGTTCTATTGTTCATTCTCCTGTATTGGACACTCTTAATTCGAATTTAACATGGTTCATAAGAATATATTGAGGAGCAACTTTTCAAAACGCATTTAGTCCAAAAACTATTTTATTGGGAATCAACGAAAAACGATTTTTTCTTCCACCCTGGCTTAAAATTTGAGTACGTCGAGTTTGTTTGATAGAAATCCACATCTAAAGTTAATAACTAATCTCATTCAAATCAATATTGATCAGATATACACAGAAAATGTAAAAAACGTTCGGACTTAATGCGTGCTGATTCATCCCATTGTATTTAATGCGTTCTGTTGTGGTTGAAATTGAACATAATGCTGTTTGTTGGGATTTAAAATAAATTTGGAGAAAACTGCCTGCACAGTAAGTGTTGGCCTGTAACCTAATTAACATGAGTAAATCGATAAAAAAAATTTTAGTCATATTTAATTTGTTTTAAAAATAAAAACGTACACATAATTCATGGCGATGGGGCTTACATACTTTGGATTTGAAATACACAGGGACATAATGCCATTTGGAAGATTTTGTTTACATAGGGCTATAGAGCAATATATGCAAATCATTTCTGAATCCGCTTCAAACTCAATTTTGCCCAAATTGGAGATAATGTGTTTTCAAAAGTTACTCCTGATATATACCATGTTAAATGCGAAAATAAGCTTGAACCAATTTTTAATCGAAGATAGGGGATTTACCGATCCCAATGGATTCAACGAAACCAGTGGCTTCGGGCCTAGTGGGTTGGAAATCTAAAGATTTACAAAATTCACCTAATGTAACATAATATATGTAGTGCCATATAGTGCAGAATAGTCGAATAATTGGATAATTTACGATTGTACATTGATTTACATAAAGATAAATTAACTATGATTATAGCGCCATCCAATGCCTAAAACAAGGCAGAAAACTACCAGAATCCACTAAGAGAAATGTACCTACCATAGCTGGCCTGAAAGCCACCAAAAAAAGTAGATTTCTACCACAAATGGTCACGCTGCAGCTTGGTAAGGAGCGTGCCGCAGACGAGTATTGCGTCGGACTGCATTAGATCCAAAGATCGATACTCAAATAAAAGACATTTTTTTTTGCTTTTCAGCAATTTTTAATTTGAAATTTCTTAAACTATATACAGGGTGAGTCTTTGACCACTGCATTAATTTTAACCAAAGATTCCTCTCATCAAATGAAGCACTTTTTTCATTTAACATTTTTCCAAATTCAGCTCAGGTAAAAAGATACAGGCTGTTGAAATTTTGAAAAAAAATCAGTTTTTATTTTGTAGCTTTGACATCCTTTTTTCGTATAAAATGAATATTGGCGTAAAGTTTCCTATAACTATGATACATATTTTTCTAATATTAGTTATTTTCTACTTCTACTGGTTTTCTAGTTATGGACTCGTGGATTCATAAGACTAAACGAAATTAGCATAAAGAAAGCATATAAAGTTTTTCTTTAGTCATTTCAAGAATATTCCATCGTTATAGAACATTATATTATTCTTCAGCATTTCTCCTTAAACGCACCGTTTTAGAGATATTCTTCATTGAATGTTTTAAAATGGAAAACTCCAGATATTTCACTACTTTTATGGATCCGTCCCTGAGCGTTGGAATCCCGAATCAAGCTGTAAACCACGTTACCATGCCTTATTCTCGTCCGCCAACAATGTCATAGATAATTTATATGCGGGAGTGTATTAGCACATTGTGAAATCTTTAAACGCTTGTAACTTTTCACCTGAGCCGAATCTGGAAAAATGGCAAATGAAAAAAGAGTTTCATTTGATGAGAGGAATCTTTGGTTAAAATTAATGCAGTGGTCAAAGACTCACCCTGTATACAGGTATATTTACAAGGGGAAATATACAAGAAATAATCGCTTATTTTAAGGAATTACATTTAATGCCTGATCTCTGGGATCTTATCAAAAACTATAACTTTATGTATCTATCATGAGATGTGTGGAAGAATGTGACAATTTTTCTAGAGGTATGTCGAATCAAATAAAAGACATATACCTCTCAGATGGGATGAAGGATTAGATCGACACTGGAAGATACGCCGCATTTTATGACCGATGCGGTTGACGGGTACGGCGCAGGCAATTGCGCCATCTACCGGGGGAACGGGAAGTGGCTAAGGATGAAGTAGATCCCCACAATAGATTTCTATAACCGAAGGTTTTACAAATCAGCGGATTCTATTTATACTAAATGCATTGGAGTTCCGGAAGTCAGTGATTTTATGAATGATTTTCATGAAAATTATACATACATATGTGTAAAAATGACGAGGGGCGCACCAATTGTTACAATTTCACGTTCTAGAATATTGCGATCACCAAATGGCTAGGAAAAAAGCTGTTCAGAAATCAACTAGCAATTCTCGAACAAAGACGGACGTTGGAGCGGATGTGACCAGGCAGATCGAGGAGTATCTTTCGGGACAGTCTCATTATTCATTCACGACGAAACCGACGTAGGACTGTCTACGACGGGTGCCTATCCCGACCGGGTTTATTTTTTTCACTTCGTAATTTCTCGTCTAATTGAATTAGGCCGAACGTTGCCCCCAGTTTCTAGCGATGTTGGTGATGTGATGTGTTTTCTTCAACTGATTGCATGTATAAATTTGTCGAGCCGGAATTATCTAATTCAGATTTATATGTTCCGTTCAACATAATTTGAGATAGATATGAAATTTTTTTTTTCGGTATCACTAGTCGAATGGGATCCAGAAACGCCTCGAATTTCACAAAAGAATCATTCAATATCCTACTTAAAATATAAAAATCTTGAAAAACAAAAAAAATCCTACTCCCACTGGTAGCCTAATTATCGACACGCATGAATCTAAATGAAATGAGCATAATGAAAGCAGATGAAATTTATCTTGAATCATTTCAAGAATACTCACTTATTTTAGAAGATAAAATTATTCATCAATCCTCCTCGAACGTACAATTTTCTAAATATTCTTCTATAAATGTTAAAAAATCTGACAATCCGTTTTCACCATCAAAGTCATAGATAAATTATATACAGAAGTGTTTTAGCACATTGAGAAACCTTTGCAAGTTTGTAACTTTTCATATGAGCCGATTCTGGCAAAATGGTAAATGAAAAAATGTGTTTTGTTTGATGAAAGGAATCTATTGTTAAAATTAACTTAAAGACTCACCCTGTATATATATATATGAATATATTTCCATAATTCTGTTTGCCGCCGCCTACAAAACTTACAAAATTTAAGCTAAAGTACCAGTTATATTTCTATTAAACTATTTTTATGAAAAAAGTATTTTGAGTCTATGGAAAATGATTACGCCCAAAAAAAGTGAGGAAGCCCTGTAGATAGGAGCTTTAGCGCTCTTGTTCCAACTTTGACAATTCATCTCCGAAATTATTGGTTTCTCACAGTTGGGAATGATATAATTGGATTGTTATAATAGAACTGCATAATGAAAGAAACTATATTAAAAAATTGGTTCAAACCCTGTGGAGAGGAGCGTTCTGGCGCTCTTGTTCAAACAGACAAATTATATCTTCGAAAGTATTGGTTTTTCAGAGTTGGGAATTATATCAATGGATTCTCATGAAAGAACTTCATCTTAACAGAAATTGAATTCAATTATCATAGAAGAATTTAAATTCAACAAGAGTGCCAAAAATTATCAATCCAAAACCAATAGATGAATTCTACCCAACAACGAACTCATCCGAGATATTCATTCCTCAATTCTATTATGAACGATAATATATATTCTTTCCTCAAATCCACTCCAATATTCCAGTTTTGTTTTTAGTGGAGATATTCTGAACTCAATATTATTAACTTACCATTACCATTCCCATCATCATATGGATTGACCATCGGCATGAAAATATAAACCAAGAAAAAGTATGATATTATATTATAATTCTCAAAACTGTACAGTTGCTGAAATGAATAAGACAACGTCATGTCTCAGGAAAATAAGTTGAAATTATAAAAATTCATAGATAGAATAATTATATCATTCTGAGAAAACATAGAAATGAGATTTATTGTTGAAATTTTGAAAAATTATATCTCGGAAAGTATTAGCTTGTTGGAGTTAAAAATTACATCAATGGATTCTTATGGTAAAACTGCAATTTGAAAAAAATTTAATTTGAAATTTGTTATGTAAAAAAAGATTTTTTTTTGTTACTCCGAAACCATCTGTCCAATTTTGCCAATAACGAACTTAGCCCAAACCTACTCTGAAAATTTCAACTGTCTAGCTCATTCCGTTCGAGAGTTATCGTGCCTACGGCCGGCCGGCCGGACAGAATGAATTTCGGCCACGGATTCTTGATCAGTGAGTTGAACCAAATCGTTTAAGACCTTTTTCATCGAAAAATTCAAAAATTACAGACATTTGGGCAAATTGATAAGCACTCTGAGCGCACTCTGGCACAAGAGCGCCAAAAATTAAATAACGATATTATCCGAGATATTCATTCCTCAAATCTATTGTGAAAATTATATTATGTCAATTGAACCTTAGCCAATAATCCAGTTTTGTTTCACTGTAGATAATCTGAACCCAACTTACCAAATTATACAGTGCGTTTCAAAAAGTACGCACCAAGAGGAAATTTTCTTGCCTGTATAGTTTTTTGAAATTTTGGTATTCGGCATAGTTGGTGCTCAATAAATGATGATTTTCGACATTTATGTCATTGATCCTGTTACTCTGCCAACCTATCAAAATTGACATTTTTTCAGTAAAATGACCAAAAGATGTACAAATCAGAACAATATCAAAAAGCTTCTGAAAAAAATGTTGCTCAGAATTTCATTTTATACCAAACTGCCAACTTTCATAGTGAAATTCCGAAATTTTTTGATATTAATATTTTGATGACAGCACGCTAGAGGGAGCTTTGGGCTTTGCGGAAATTTGAAAGATTATTCGGAATGTATTTCCAATTAAACTGACATTATCACAATTCAATAAAGTTTATATTTATTCAATGTTCCTCATAAATTATGATTACTATAGTGAAAACCTCGCAATATTGGTGCAAACCGAATTATACTAGAGAAATGAAATGCGCAAATAGCTCATATATTGCTAATTATTCTTGGAACATCATACGAAATTAAATTCTTCGATTTCACATCTGAAAAATAAATTTCCAATCCCCTGAAATCCCATGTAAATTTATTTTTGGCAGATAAATATCTCGGCTAAGTTCGTTATTGGGCAAAATCGGACAGATGGTTTCGGAGTAACAAAAAAAAATTTTTTTTTTCATTTCAAATTCCAAATGAAATTTTTTTCAACAAGCAGTTTTACCATAAGAATCCAATGATATCATTTTCAACTCTAAGAAGCTAATACTTTCGGAGATGTGATTTTTCAAAATTTCAATAAAAAATCGTATTTCTACGTTTTCACAGAATTATATAATTATTCTATGTATGAATTGTCATAATGTCAACTTATTTTCCTGAGACATGACATTGTCTAATTCCTTGCTAATAGTTGGTTCGAGAAACGTCAAAATCGACTTAGAGAGACAAGGGTAAAAAACCATCAAATAAACCCCCATGTGGCGATTTTATGTCGAAAAGTGAAAATTAAGAATATATATCCCAGGTAAGTACCGACGTTTTATTCTAATACCGGAGATCGACAAGATCGTACGAGGAGCCCGATAGCCTTTTCGTCTAGTCAGTCCGTTTTCGGTTTCGGAACGAGAGAAGGCGGGCTCAAATCCCGGAAAGGGAATTACACTTTTTGGCGCTCTAGTTCCTCGGAACTGAGTGCTTATCAATTTGCCCAAATGTCTGTAATTTTTATTTAAGGTGCAGTTTCACCATTAAAATCCATCGATATCATTTTCAACTCCAACAAGCTAATACTTTCGGAGATATGATTTTTCTAAATTTCAATAATTAATCGTACGTACTTCTATGTTTTCAAAGAATGCTTTAATTATTCTATCTAAGCTTTATTATATGATCTGTGTTCATACTCGTACATTTCATCCTGTTTTATAAGAAAGAGTCAAATTCATTTCAGCTATTTAAATTTGATTTCTTCCATGGTGCAGTTCTCATTCTCAGATTGCTCATTTAATCTTGATAAATAAACTATTATTTGAATTTAATTTCCTTTATGATGCAGTTTTTCATAAGAATACATTGATTTAATTCCCAACTCTGAGAAACCAATACTTTCGGAGATATAATTTGTCTGTTTGAACTAGAGTGCCAGAAAGCTCCTGTCCACAGGGCTTGAACCCATTTTTTTTATTATTCCGCGATAAAAGCTGATCTTGAGTCCTCTGATGCTTAGATTATGCGGATAATTTGGTTATTGTTCAAGCTGTAATTTTTGTTGTAACTTGTTTACTTTCTCAGAATGTAAGTTTATGTAAAATATTAGGTTATTTTCCGGGTTGTAGTTTATTGTAACTTGATTGTTTTGTTTGGATTGTCGCTACCTTTCAGTTGTTTATATTTTCATGGGTTGGATGATGCAAGAAATTTTTTATGTTTGAAATGATTTTTTTATATATGTGGATACTTTTTTGGGCGGATGCCTGTTTGTATTCCAATGTTGAATAAATAAATAAATAAATAAATATCATTTACTGAATTTAATAAAAGTGTTATAGTTTGTCACGAAGCCTTTTTGAATTTAAGAAACAAAATCATATCTACGTCTCCAAATCAAGGCATATTGTCACAATACTGAAAAAAAATGGAAAAGAATTAACATAAAACAACCTGTAGATCGCTAACGGTTTAAAATGGAAAAGAATGGTATTTGGAAATAAAATTTAGAATTGAATCATCTTTCGGTAGGCATAATAAAATTGGTTTAAGCCCTGTGGACAGGAGCTTTCTGGCGCTCTTGTTCAAACAGACAAATTATATCTCCGAAAGTATTGGTTTCTCAGAGTTGGAAATTATATCAATTAATTATAAAACTGCATCATAAAGAAAATTAAATTCAAATAATAGTTTTCAAGATTAAATGAGCAATCTGAGAATGAGAACTGCACCATGGAAGAAATCGAATTAAAAAAGCTGAAATAAATTTGACTCTCCGAAATCTCCGAAAGTATTAGCTTGTTGGAGTTGAAAATGATATCAATGGATTTTTATGGTGAAACCGCATCTTAAAAAAAAATTATTTTGAAATTTGTAGGTTAGAAAATTTTTTTTTTTCGTTACTCCGAAACCATCTGGCCTATTTTGTCCAATAGCGAATTTAACAGAGATATTTATCTCCCTAACCTACTCTGAAAATTTCAACTGCCTAGCTCATTCCGTTCGAGAGTTATTGTAGAAACAAAATTTAAAAATTTTCAAACATTTTGACACTTTACGGTAACCCGATCAATACAAAACTTCACAAGCATCTAAAGGTCATGATTCTACAATTTGATGCTAAATTTCAGATAGATCGAGTGATCGGTTTCGGAAATATTCATAAAAAATGTTTTTACTAAAAACGGCCATAACTCCGAAACCGCTGGATGGAGTTCGCCCGTTAACGAACTCGTCCGAGATATTTACAGTCCAAACCTACCATGCAAATTTCAATCCCCTAACTCCTTTCGTTTGAGAGTCATCGTGTTAAAGGACGGCCGGCCGGCAGGACAGCCGGACAGAATCGATTTCGACCATGGATTCTTGATCAGTCGAACCAAATCGTTTGATACCATTTTCAGCCAAAAATTCGAAAATTACAGACATTTGGGCAAATTGATACGCACTCTGTTCCGAGGAACAAGAGCGCCAAAAAGGTATGTTCCTGGGAAAAATAATTGACGACGCTGCGACACTAGCCATCTTTATTTTTTACGCCGACATTTACGCGAATCTCAAGTCAACATTGACTTGTACAAAACGCCGTTTACAGAAATAAAAAATATTCGGCCTTTCCGAGAAAATTGGGGTGACCAAGATAAGCGAATCACCCTGTACATATGAATGCGACACCTGAGTTTTTGAATTGGCATAATAAGCCAAATGGTTTTGGAGTTATACTCATCTGAAATGTTGTTATTTCCATAATAGCTCAAAATATACAAAAATCTGATCCAAGTAAAACTCGGCGATTACTTGTAGAATATCGACTACTAATTTTCGCGGAATTTGGTGAATATCTGGAGCAGAGCTGAGCCAAAGCATTGTACTTAGTGCTTGTGAAAGTGCTTGAAGCCTTTTTGTGCTCCCGAGCACTTTTTAAAACCAGTGCTTAGTGATTAGTAATTCGAGCACTTCATGAAAAGGCTTAGTGCTTAGTAATCCAACAAGTGCTCCCGAATACTTCCGAGGATTACTAAGCACTAAACCTTTCCGAAATCATGTCGTAACACGAATAGACGCTGACGCGCTGTGGTCGTAGGTCGAAGGAGTTAATGTGTACCAGGGAGATCAATTGAGGCATGAACGGAACTTGTAAATCTTGTAATTATTAGTTGTTGGTTATCAATTCTTGTACTGGGACGTGGATATGAGAATATTACCAACTCCTGAAAATTATTCAGTATCAAAGCATTATTACCTAAGTGGATCGTCTATACAGAAGATATAAGTGAATTATTTTAGAAAATTGTCGTGTGAATTCACAGATTTATCCGATATATTCATATTCATTTCCAATGTTAAATTGCTTATGAATACGATGACAATAGAAAATAATGTTATCCGGTTTCTGCAGATTATATTTTTGCCATTTTGAAAAATTTAAAAAAGCATTTATGTCATCTTGGTCAATTCAAATTAAATTATGGATTATTGGAAAACTGTCCCAAAAAAGCACTGAATTCACGTCAGTGTTTTTTTTATTAGTAAGGCAAAGAAAACACTTGGCCTAAGTTTCATAATATAATGCGATGTTAGTGTCATATATGTTTCGGGTATTATCCATTTTGAACTTGGGAAAAACATTTTATATGTGCAGAAAAAACTGGGACGCTTATAGAATTCATATTTCCATCAATTGTATCATGATATACTAAAATAATAAAGAACTTTTCAAACTGTGTGAGAATAGAGCTAATTTTGAGTTCATTAGTTTCATAGAAATTTGTTTCGCTGCACTCCATTCCTCATCCGTCAATGATGCATATGAGGAATGCAGGTTTGCTAGTTTACATATTTCTACAATAGAATACAATTTTATATAACCATTCGGAGTAAATATTCTCATTTCAAACAGATTTCTAAAAGTGCTTAGTGCTTAGTGCTCGAAAAATCGAATTACTTTTATAAAGTGCTTAGTAATCGCAAGCCTTTTGTGAAAAAGCGGTGCTTTGTGCTCGAGGCTTGTGATCATTTTTATTGAGTGCTTAGTGCTTAGGGCTTGAAGCACTTTTCTTCAGTGCTCGGCACAGCTCTGATCTGGAGTTATTTGAGGCGTAAGTTTTTTCGTATTTCAATTCCAATAGAATACATAATGTCAGATGTGAAAGTTCTGGGATCATAGGAGATTCTCTCTTTCCTGAAGTCATTAAAATTGTATGAAATGTATTCATATATTATAAAAGCTGAGAAAACGGTATATATCGATGCTAAATTCGATTAAGCGTCTTCAATAGAGGTGAGTAGACAATAGAACATGCGTGCAAAAGCTCCTGACTTCAAGTCAGTACTCAAATCCATTTTTTCAATAAATACTGAAACCACAAAGAACACTTTCCTAATTCGAAAACTACGCCGATCTAACCACCACGAAAAAAAAAACGTCGGATCTATTATTAATCCATCTCGAATCCAAACAAATGGTTATATCCAACAGGAATCAGGGAGAGATACTCACGAAAAAATCGGGATGAATGAAACGTGCTCATGAAGCGATAAAATGTATCCCATATTCCGGGAATTCATAAAATATGCAATCTCTTTTTTATTCGACGGTGTTTGGCTAATCCCAGAAATTGAATCCGATCGCAGGCCGAAGGGCTCAATACCGGACTTATTCATTTGGAAATTGTATCTGGATGAAAAATTCAATATAATCGCCTTTATTACCGAAATCGTGTTAGCTTTAGGTCGATACACTCCTGGCAGAGCTCCCCATGTCTCTCGAGAGATTGTAAATATTATACAAGATGGGATAGGGAGGGACCACAGAATCATAAGTTTCCGAAAAGCTAACGTTTGCATTAAACCAATAAAAATCCCTCATGTGGAATGACGCGCTAGATGAAAACTCCCTGTCCTCGTGTTGTTTCCCATACTGCCATCTTGTAAAATAAATAATGGAAGGTTTTGGAAGGATATTGCAGCTGGATAAATTTATGGTCGGTCTGGATTCCCAAATTCTCGTGTCGGATACGTTTCATGGTCGAACATTTGTTTTTCGTGTCATATTTAATATTTGAGCGAGTTGGAAATTATATCGGCAATTTAGTGCTGTAACGTGATACGCAAGACGTGTATATCGGCTCTTGGAAAAAAAACGCAGGTTTTCAGGGGTCCTTTCATCGAAGATCCCCGATATACAGGGTGTTGCATGAGTGGTTGGCCAGAGTCTAGTGGTAAATGCAGATCATCCAGGCGTTCCAGAAAAATTGCTTCTTTTGTGTCCAAAGGCTGCTAGTTTCAGAGATACAGGGTGATTCATGAATGCTGTCCCGAATTTCCGATATCCATAAGATGGGAATCAGTGGTCTGATTTAGATTAAACTTGGTGTGGATGTTCACTTTCAACAATTCTTTAAAACGACCCATGTAATCTGATTATTTTCAGGATATTACTCAGAATATCGAGATTTTTGTTTCAACTTCGAAATTTATATTATTTACAGGGTGCACGCGTTTTGATGTTTTAGTACTACAACTTTCAAACTATGGAAGATAGTAAAAATCTGATACCCCATTCAGAAACCAAAGATGCCACTTTTATTTTTTGGCGCTCTAGTTCCTCGGAACAGAGTGCTTATCAATTTGCCCAAATGTCTGTAATTTTCGAATTTTTGGCTGAAAATGGTCTCAAACGATTTGGTTCTACTCACTGATCAAGAATCCGAGGTCGAAATCGATTCTGTCCTGCCGGTACGGCCGGCCGGCCGTAGGCACGATAACTCTCGAACGAAAGGAGTTAGAGGATTGAAATTTGCAAGGTGGGTTTGGAGCGTAAATATCTCGGACAAGTTCGTTAATGGGCGAAATCCATAAAGCGGTTTCGGAGTTATGGCCGATTTTAGTAAAAACAATTTTATGAATATTTCCGAAACCGATCACTCGATCTATCTAAAATTTAGAATGAAATTGTAGAATCATGACCTTTATACGCATAGGAAGATTTGTATTGGCCAGGTTACCGCAAAGTGTCAAAAAAAATTTTGAAAATTTAAAAAAAATTTTCTACAATAACTCTCGAACGGAATGAGTTGGCAGTTGAAATTTTCAGAGTAGGTTAGGGAGATGATTATCTCGGGTTCGTTATTGGGCAAAATAGGCCAGATGGTTTCGGAGTAACGAAAAAAAAAATTTTTTTTAAGTAACAAATTTCAAATTAAATTTTTATTTAAGATGCAGTTTCACCATAAAAATCCATTGATATCATTTTCAACTCCAATAAGCTAATACTTTCGGAGATATGATTTTTCGAAACTTCAATAATGAATCGTACTTCTATGTTTTCACAGAATGTTATAATTATTCTATCTAAGCTTCATTATATGATCTGTGTTCATACTCGTACAAGTCATCCTGTTCTATAAGAGAGAGTCAAATTCATTTCAGCTATTTTAATTTGATTTCTTCCATGGTGCAGTTCTCTCATTCTCAGATTGCTCATTTAATCTTGATAAATAAACTATTATTTGAATTGAATTTGATTGAATTTTTCAGGTAAACAGGAATGAAAGGTAGGATTTCTTCTGTTGCACATAAGATATCATTAACATAAAGGCAATAGATCTAAATTCATATCAGCACATACCGTTTGATTTCATAGTAATAAGCAAATTGAAGACAAGCAAAATATGAGAGATTCCTCACCATTTCTATTTGCTATGTTTCAAGACACTTTCGAAGTATCAGGAAACTCATCACTATCATCATCATCATTATCTTCTTCGCAGAAGAAGATTATTTTTCCGGACAATTGATATGTACTAGCATATAAAACTTCTGAGTGGCCGCAGCGCAGTAATGCTTATCATCGCCATCTCTAATATAACCTAATCGCTAAAAGTATTACGAAATTTCCCATTATAATATCACCATGAATACAGAAGCAGGCATGAAATAATTCTCCAAGTATATCCCAATAATCCCCTCTGGAAAAAAACTTGTTATAATGACAAACTATCCCAATTTTAATCGAAAGAACACGTCAACCCTTTGAATCGGATTAGGTAATCCCAGGGATCGTGGAGATCGTGAAGACAATACCGCCATTCTCTTATTCCGCATCTTTCTTTGAAAGTCGCCAATATTTCTAGGGATTATATTTATGTCTAGCAAATATAATTTATGACCGCTGGACACCAGGGATAACAACCCGGAATGTTCAAGATCTAGAGGTGGTATGGAAATAGAATTTCAACCATCGGTCCCCGACAAAGGCGACAATCGTGCCAGCTGAATGTAATGAATTTTTGTTGGCTATTTGCCTCAGGGTAGTATTAAGGTATTCAGAAAATATCAGGCTCTTCAATATGGACAAAACAATTTTTAGAAAAAGGTGACTAGCTAATTGTTAATAACTAACAGACCCACGGCGAAATATTCGTCGATTTTAACCATCAACAAATATTCCCTAGTGATGACTTGCCAAGTCATCGCAATGTGGCAATGGTGTCATCTAGTTAGTCTGCATCGTAGTCCCAGACTCTCCCTTTCGCGACAAAAGAATGTACGTCATTGAACATCGATCACAGAGGATTGGAGTTCGTACGGATCTTCCTATAGGTGGCGATGGTAAGGTTTTTGATTCCAGCACTTCGCCACCACAGGAATTAAATTTCCTAGAGCCCCTTCGTTTGGTCATTCAGATACTAAGTTAAGATTGGTAACAACCATGAAACCGGTTGTAACGTTTCTTTTTAACCCGGGCAGGGGTTTGTTTACATTTGGTTTGCGCGAGTGTCGTTTATGTTGACATCGAATTTGAGGTTGGATCTCAGTGGAAGCAATCGACGCTAAATAATTATTGTGTTCGAAGAGCCGAATGAGTTGGCAATATTGTTGCATTGTGACAGTCTGAAAGTTTGTGAGAGTCTGCGCCAGTCAAGGAGATGAGGTCGTCCATTTGGTGAAGATTCGACGGAGGAGCAATAGGTTAGGCGTATTTTCGGAACTTAGTAAGAATTGTTGATTTCTTCTTAGTTGGATATAGTTTCGAAAATCGAATTAGGAGTGAGGGTTACATTGGTTTGATTTGGGAAGATAACAGGTAACTTGCGCTCGTCTCGAAAGAGGATATAAAGACCTTTTTGCAAATCCAAGAGTTGACCACGTGAACGATCTTGGCGACTTTGACAGGTATGTGTTAGATGTTCTATTCTCGTCATTTCTAGTGGAAACAATTCAGGTTGTAATTATCTTTCTATATCCAGAATATCACTGTGTGCTTGAAGAATTATTTGGTGGAGGCACCCCGAACATCAGGGTATGTACGAATTCTATAACTATTGCATAACAACGAATAAATGGTCTGATTAATATTCTGATAACCGAAATTATTATGTGTTGGGAAAATTCATTTGTTTCTTATCCGAGAGAAGTCACTGATGGTTTCTTTTCTGTCATCAGGGTTTTTATGGTAGCACGAGTTTTTATGGTAGCACGAGTTTTTATGGTAGCACGAGTTTTTATGGTAGCACCGAGTTTTTATGGTAGCACGAGTTTTTATGGTAGCACGAGTTTTTATGCCAGCACGTTTTTTATGTCAAGAGGAATAGCACGATTTTTGGGTCAGGAAGAGAACGATTTTATGTCAGGAAGAGTGTAACTGAGACATTCGAATATATACAAGGTGGTCCATAAGTAGCGCTGTGAGACAGCCAACGCAGTGTTGCAGATCCCGAGTATATACAAGGTGGTCAGGAAGCAGCGCTGTGGGACATTCAGTCAAGGGTCGCAGACTGCGAGCACAGAGGGAAGGAGAACAGTATTGCGAGACCATCGAAGCAATACTACGTTCAGGCATAACGAATAGCACGCAAGTTATAGGAAATAGATCTTCGAAACATGTCTTATACCTACTGTTTATGACGTGAACTTATTGTCATCAATTACCTAAATTATTGTTATTGTAAAGCGGAAATTGGGGAAAGATTTGTGGTAATCATATATAATCATAGATGAGAAACGTGGATGCGCCTGAGCTCAAGTGACGCGTATTTGAATCAAAGAGAACAATCTGCGTACAATTTCCGCCACCCTCATTCAGGGTTTCACAGTAGTTTAATTTTGGTGGGTCTAAAGACCTGGGTTGTATGCTACTGGAATAAACTGTCTGTTATTAGCGTGAATATTCTTTTGGTGAATTTAGGAATTAGTACATTACGCGGGGGTATCTGGGAGACTTAAATTTACCTGGCGCCCATTTACTAGGTTCCCTTTTTAGGAATCCACTCCCATCTCCACTGGAGCTAGACCGCGGATCCCTGAGTTCTAGTAGCTCCGAACTTAACCACTGCGACTTGGGAACAGTCGTATGTCGTTATACGGTACGTATCTGCCCTGAATGACATCTTCCTCTTTGCACTGTGAGAACAGTTTATTTCATATTAAATGGGCCTCTTCTTCATATATTGCGTAATTGATATTAATTTGTCCTAAATAATAGGTTTATTCGAGTTTTGAGAATAAAAATATATTAGTGAAAAAATAATATATTTCAATTATTAATGAATACTAATGAAGATAATGAAATTAATAACTAGATCAAAAAGTCATATTTTCATTCAATAACAAATTATTGAAAATAAATTAATGATATTGATTAGAAGAAAAATTATTTTTTTCAATGAATATCAATATTCTCATGATAAACAAAAATATGTTTATATTTTAGAAATGAAAAATTGATATGAATAAATTAAAATTCATTATGAAAAATTGTATATTGTACGTTGACCTCATTTACGGGCGATATGTGGTCGGGAAGTGGAAGAGGGTGAGTTTGTAATGTTAAAAACGGTATATCTCGATTTCCGGCAAAAGTCCTATGGAAAAAAGTTGAAGCACAAAGTTGTAGCTAATAAAAATATCTACAACTTTTGTATTTCCACTTTTTCACATAACCTCAAAATCTATGTGAAAAATTCAAGTTGGCCACCTTTTAACTTTCTAATTGAACGAGATTTAGTACTTGTACGCAACTAGTGCGCAGATGAACGCGGATTAGTCGGTCCGATAACATAAATAACCTCACTTACTAAAATATTTGTGTTATTTATTGTGTTGTTTCTTTGGGTTCCTCAAAATCGCATTTGAAAATGGAATTTTAAACACTTCTTCTCGATTATCAAGGGAACAAGAGGTTATTTTGGAAAATTAATGCCTTGTAATTTGACTTCAACCAAATGAACAATAATTTCTTCGGATTCAGATTCGATTTTAGATAATATGAATATTGAGGTAAAATGAGTCCAAGCAATCATAAAATCACCTCTGACAAACACCAGAGAATCGATATGATTAGATTTACCAGTAGGAAACTCGTGGTGGTATTTGAGCGACTTATTTCACTGAGATTAGAAAACGAACTGGCATGGTTGTACCAAGAGAGGTACTGTCACCCCTTGGGCTCTGTGGTTCCGTAGGTGTGGGGGGCCTTCGACATCTTCTTCTTACTAGACTGGCTTAAGTCTGGCATGATCGATCTCTATGCGGAGAGTCAGCAAGATAATGTCAGAACATAGGCCCACTCGGGCAGAACTATTCCACGTATCATACATGATACATTTTTATGCTTGTTGATTCATAATTGTCATTTGATACTCTTTACTTGATAATTGTTAAATGATGCTGCATGAATCCACACTAAGTTGTTGTCAAGCGCGGACTGAATGATTCTTCCACTCTCGCAAACCTTCCGCGATATCGGACGGATAGGTTTTGAGATACAGAATTTCTTGCAAAGATTTTTTTTTTATTTCTTCTGATACGATTCCCACGAAATTTCGCAAAAATTGGTGCGTCAGTATGCTACAACTAATTACCGGTATTGAATTGTATCGGATGTGTATTTTTTGAGTAATTGAGGAAATAACAACGAAATTTCAGATGGGTATAACGATTATGCCTATTAACGAAATTAAACGTTCAATGATTTTCAACGATTTCTTCTAAAGAAATTCTGCAAGAGTTTCTTTTTACTACTTTTTACTACTAATTACCATGTTTGAATTCGATCGGATTCGTATTTTTCGAGTTATTGAAGAAATAACCACCAAACTTCAGATGGGTATAGCTCCAAAACCGTTTGTCTAGGGCTTTACACGAGACCGAGATTTTTCTCGTCTCGTCTCGGAAAAGCGAGACAAGATGTTTCGAGAAATATCATGGTCGATACCGAGACCACATACAGCGCAGCCCGAGAGTATCGTTGTTGGTCTCGTTATTTTTTTTATGTTTTTATTCGAAAATGATGAGACCGAGACGAGATTTCTTATACTCTCGTTTCGTGAGTAACCCTAGGTTTGCCCGATTTGCCTCAAACTCAAATGAAGCATTCAGATACGCAACCTACCCTGAACATTGAAAGTCGCTATCTTTTTCCGTTCTCAGGTTTTTTACGAACTTATACGTCGTATTTGGAGGTACCACCTATCCTGAAAATATCATGTCGCAATTTATTTCCGTTCTCAAGTTATCGTGGAAACGGCCGATCGGACAGAATCAAATTTGACCTGGTAATCTTCATCAGTGAGTCGAACTCGTTTGAGACCATTTTTGGCAAAAAATTCCAAAATCACAGACATTTGGGCAAAATAGTAGCACGTTCCATAGAACATGCACGCAAAAATTGGCTTCAAGTGGCCAGCAGTTTAGATAAGGTAGATTCCACCTAGTGCCGATCCTGCCGCACTGCGGCCTTTCCATGAAAACTTTATTCACAGCTCTATAAATCTAGCGTCAAAACTTCGCTACCTGTATGAAGACTGCATTTTAAGCGACTCCGGAAAATTATTACGAACCAGAGTTCCTAAAGACCGTAAAATGACAGCCAATGGGAAAGGCAATAATTATTTCCAAGCGGACATAAATGAATTTGTCGACGCTGATACCGAGAATATGAAGGGATCAGGAAAGTGAGCGGGTGCTTCGTTAAAGTATGGAAATTGGTTTTTTTCAGGAGACGGCGCTTCGAGGAAGTATAAAGTTCTTACTATCGATGAAAATTTATTTGTTGATTATGGAACGACAGCTGTATTTAACTTCAGACACTTGTAGCGCCGTCCGGAATCGAGGGAATAGTTATTGTCCTAACACGTGCGGAAAGTGGTACGTTTCCGCACGAGACTGCAGTTGCAGCGGAAAAGACACTTCGCGTGTGACTTAGAAACAATATTTTTTATACGACTGCCTCAGGAAATGAGATTTTACGCACGCCTTGTGCAAAACACTTTGCTCACGGATATGTCATCATTGCGCACGCATCTCCCGTTGACTATGATTTTTGCGCGCTTGTTCCGCAAGGTTAAGTTCGTTAATGGGTGAAATCTACCAAGCGCTTTCAGAGTTATGGCCATTTTAGTTGAAATATTTTTTATGAATATTTCCAAATCTGATCACTTGATCTAACTGAAGTTGAACATCAAATTGTAGAATAATAACCTTTATATATACAAGTTTTGTATCGATCTGATGGCTATTATGGAAAAAATATTCAAATATTGTTAAATTTTGTTTTCACAATAACTCGAAATACTTATCTAGTTGAATTAAAACGGAGTAGTTAGATGGAAATGACCGAAGCAAACACTTTTGCAAAATTTCGTGACATTACTAGAAAATATTCATAAAATTACTACTATTTTGCGGATTATTTTCTTTGAAATTACGACACCAATTTTTTCGAAATTCATGATGCCCCTTCCAGGCATTTTTCATTATGCGCATGTGCAGATGAGAAGTGATTTAACCACGGATTTAACTGCTGGAGTTTTCGTCTGAGAGGATTGGGGTTTTGAGGTGGAGGATGCTATTCCCCCATGGAATCCCCTTGTGAAGGGTCTCGTGAAGGACTCGTGTTAAAGAATCAGAGTTTTGTGTGAGGTGTGTGATGTCGAGCTTTCAGCCTAGGGTAGATTGCTCATGCGCAGAGGAGAAGTGGCTCTCTTTTAGTTGTATGGCTTCACTGTATTAACTGACGTGAAGTCTTTGTTACGCTTGTTCACTTTGGCTAATTTGAACTTAATGATTAGTGTTCCAAGCTCAGTAGATAGAGCGAGCCGGAGATCTACTCAGAGAGAGTCTAGACACCGTTCACTGTCGTGACAAAAGTTAACAGTGCTGCGCCTAGGCTGGCGTAAGGATAGAGTGACAAAGTCGACAAAGAACACAACTGACTCTCCTCAGTCGGACAAGCTCCTAGAAGCTTCGGAGGGATCTCTTTGGGGAAGACCTAGTAGGTCTGCAGATTAACTTCACTATGAAAGTAAAAGACTCTAGAAGCATTGACGTGATCATGAGTATGCTGACCTTCCTAGATCATCCCGAAGGAGATCTTTCAGAAGCTCCTAGGAGCTTGTGCGACTAAGGAGAGTCAGTTGTGTTTTTTGTCGACTTTGTTACTCTATCCATACGTCAGCTTAGGCAGAGAATGGTGTCCACTACCCTCTGACCACTTCACAAAAGTCAGCATGCTCGCGGAGCGGGCCGATCTACAGAGACTGCTCTGTAACAGCTGACTGAAGTAATCCAGAGAACTCCTCGGAGAACTCTGGACAAGAAATAAATCGCAATGTGTGTATTCCTGGATATATCTGGGGCCTTTGACAGACAACACATGTTTCTGCTAAAGAAGCACTACTTGAAAGGCGAGGAGTGAATAAAACCATTATTAAGTGGATGTATGAGCTGTTGTCGACAAGGATAGCAGAGACATAGATGGGTAATGAGATCACTTCTTTCAAAGCCACTCATGGAACACCTCAAGAGGGAGTAATGCTCCCCTTCCTAAGAGCATAGTAGTGGACGAGCTCCTCCACATGCTAACGGAGCTCGGCTTCGGGTGTATAGACAGGCTATGCCAATGACATAGTCCTAATAGTCAGAGGTAAATAATAGGGCACCTTGTGTGACTCACTACAGGAGGGCCTTAGAATTATCGAGCAGTGGTGCTTGTCAGTGGGGCGGAGCATAAACCGGAAAAAGACAACAGTGATTATGTTTACTCCGAGAAGGAAACCTCGAAGGAAACTTCCAGCTGTGGGATCCCTATTTTTGAACGGAGATATTATAGAATGGAAGTCTGAAGTTAAATATCTAGGGTAACACTAGATAGTAAACTTATGTGGAATAGGCATGTTGAAATCACTGCTAGCAATGCAATAAGGGCTTTAATGGCGTGCAGGAATCTAGCCGGTAAGACTTGGGGCTGCAGCCCTAAGATACTACGATGGATGTACGTCATGATTTTGAGACCCATAACCACGTATCGAGCAGTAGTCTGGTACACAAATACAAGCCAGAATAGCACGAGGAAAACCCTCGACAAAGTACAGAGGCTGGCCTGTGTATGTATCACTGGAGCTATCGGAACCTGTCCTACCAGGAAACTTGAGATTATCACAAATCTCACCCCACTTCATCTAGTGATGACAAAATTGCCCATGAGGTAATTCTCAGAATATCTAGGAAAGGAGCAGGTGATGGGAGTATTAAATAGAGATGAGATTTTATTATGAGAAGCATCGAGAAAGCTTGTCTCAATAAATACACAAATAAATACGGAATCGCAATAACTCTCGACTTGAAGACTTGAAGAATTAAAAAACTGGAGTTATAATTAATCACTTTACGAGGTAATAATTTTCTTTGCTTTTTTTACGTTTTTAGGAATTTAAGATTGAACCAGCCGAATATTCCTGGAAAAAATTGATCAACCTGAATACATACGAGCTAGATTTTGATGAAAATACCGATGAGACAAATCTACCTGAGAATAGCTCATACTTCTCTGGACTAAAGGATCTTTTGAACACGGATGACGAAAGCACTATCACAAATTAGAGTTCTTCGAACAGCTTCTCAAACTTAGAGATCAGGTGTAATATTCCAACTTTTTCGCGGCCTGTCCACTCTAGTGAAGTATGAATGAGTGGACAAATTGTAAAATAATCAACTCTCGGCTGGCTATTCTAAAAGAGTCACAACAAAATATCAGCAGATAGAAATATGAGAAGTTGGAATCTCGGTTGGAATAAAACGTGAAGAGGTTGATGTCGATATTCAGTTAGAGTCGTACTACGCAGTCTTCTATAAATCTTCTATAAAATGGTTTTAAGTCCGAGTTTTAAGCGGCTGCAATAGTTGCAGTATTAACCTGACAATACTGCAACTATTGCAGTCACTTAACCATTTTAAGAGAGATATAATTAAATGTGATTTCAACAAGCAGAAAAATATGTATTTAATAGATATGTAGCCAATTTTGCCAATGATCGACACATACAGCATGTCAAAAACGTAACGTAACTCTTCAATAATTCTTGTACGAAGAATTATTATGGAAAATCATCATACCCGTCGATTTTTAATTTCAGGAGCAATTTATCCTGTGCTTTTTGGCGCTCTAGTTCCTCGGAACTGAGTGCTTATCAATTTGCCCAAATGTCTGTAATTTTAGAGTATTTCGATGAAAATGGTCTTAAACGATTTGGTTAGACTCACTGATCAAGAATCCGTGGTCGAAATTCATTATGTCCGGCCGGCCCGGCCGGCCGACCGAAGGCACGATAACTCTCGAACGAATTGAGCTAGGCAGTTGAAATTTTCAGAGTAGGTTTGGAAGATAAATATCTCGGCTAAGTTCGTTATTGGTCAAAATCGGACAGATGGTTTCGGAGTAACAAGAAAAATTTTTTTTTTACATAACAAATGCCAAATTAAATTTTTTTCAATATGCAGTTTCACCATAAGAATCCAATGATATCATTTTTAACTCTAACAAGCTAATACTTTCGGAGATATGATTCTTCAAATTTTCAATAATAAATCGTATTTCTACGTTTTCACAGAATTATATAATTATTCTATGTATGAATTGTCATAATGTCAACTTATTTTCCTCAGACATGACATTGTCTAATTCCTTGCTAATAGTTGGTTCGACAAACGTCAAAATCAACTTAGAGACGAGGTCTGAAAACGGCCGTTCTAGGCAGTTTTCGAGCCTGAAAGTTGACGAAAAGCGAAGATGAGGGTAAAAAACCGTCAAATGAACCCACATGTGGCGATTTTATGTCGAAAAGGGAAAATTAAGAATATACATCCCAGGTAAGTACCGAGGTTTTATTCTAATGCCGGAGATCGACAAGATCGTACGAGGAGAGCCCGGTAGCCCGGCGGTCTAAACCGCCGAGGTTTCAGAACGAGAGAAGGCGGGCTACAATCCCGGAAAGGGAATTACACTTTTTGGCGCTCTAGTTCCTCGGAACTGAGTGCTTATCAATTTGCCCAAATGTCTATAATTTTCGAATTTTTGGCTGAAAATGGTCTCAAACGATTTGGTTCGACTCACTGATCAAGAATCCGAGGTCGAAATCAATTCTGTCCGGCCGTAGGCACGATAACTCTCGAACGATAGGAGTTAGAGGATTGAAATTTGCAAGGTGACATTTATACGCATGTGAAGTTTTGTATTGATCGGGTTAACGTAAAGTGTCGAAAAAAAATGTTTGAAAATTTTCAAATTTTGTTTCTACAATAACTTTCGAACGGAATGGCCTAGGAAGTTGAAATTTTCAGAATAGGTCAGGGAGATGAATATCTCAATTAAGTTCGTTATTGGGCAAAATAGGCCAGATGGTTTCGGAGTAACGAAAAAACAAATTTTTTTTTACGTAACGAATTTCAAATTCAATTTTTAGTTAAGATGCAGTTTCACCATCAATACCCATTGATATCATTTTCAACTCCAACAAGCTAATACTTTCGGAGATATGATTTTTTGAAATTTCAATAATGAATCGTTATTATATGTTTTCACAGAATGCTATAATTATTCTATCTATGCTTTATTATATGATCTGTGTTCATACTCGTACATGTCATCCTGTTCTATAAGAGAGAGTCAAATTCATTTCAGCTATTTTAATTTGATTTCTTCCATGGTGCAGTTCTCATTCTCAGATTGCTCATTTAATCTCGATAAATAAACTATTATGTGAATTGAATTTCCTTTATGATGCAGTTATATCATAAGAATACATTGATATAATTCCCAACTCTGAGAAACCAATACTTTCGGAGATATAATTTGGCTATTTGAACAAGAGCGCCAGAAAGCTCCTGTCAACAGGGCTTGAACCAATTTTGTATTCTATTTTTGGCGCTCTTGTTCCTCGGAACAGAGTGCTTATCAATTTGCCAAAGTGTCTGTAATTTTCGAATTTTTGGCTAAAAATGGTCTTGAACGATTTGGTTCGACTCACCGATCAAGAATCCGTGGTCAAATTCAATTCTGTCCGGCCGGCCGTAAGCACGATAACTCTCGAACGAAAGGAGTTAGAGGATTGAAATTTGCAGAGTAGGTTTGTAGCGTAAATATATCGGACGAGTTCGTTAACGGGCAACATCCACCAAGAGGTTTCGGAGTTATGGCCCTTTTTAGTGAAAACTTTTTAATGAATATTTCCGAAACCGATCACTCGATCTATCTGAAATGTAGCATCCAATTGTAGAATAATGACTTCTATATGCATGCGTAGTTTGGTTTGGCCGGGTTGCAATAAGGTATAAAAAAAATTTATTTTTTTATTTTCTAATTTCGTTTCTACAATAACTCTCGAACAGAATGGGTTAGGCAGTTGAAATTTTCAGAGAAGCTTTGAGAGATAATTATCTCGGTTGAGTTCGTTAGTGGGTAGTGATGGTTCGGAGAAACGAAAAAATAAATTTTTTTTCACAACACAAATTTCAAATTTAATTCCTTTCAAGATGCAGTTTCACCATAAAAATCCATTGATATCATTTTGAACTCTAACAAGCTAATACTTTCGGAGATATGATTTTTCGAAATTTCAATAATGAATCGTACTTCTGTACTTCTTATGTTTTCATAGAAAGCTGTACTTAATTATTGTATCTAAGAATTATTATATGATCTCTTTTCTTGCATGTCATCTCATTTTCCTATGAGAGATAAATGTCAAAATTATTTCTGGTACACCTCTTGTTCTAGTGTTTTATAAGATAATTTTTGAAGCATTTTTTTAAACGACACTTTTTTAAATGTAATTTCTTTCATGATGCATTTCTATCATAGTAATCCATTGATATAATTCCGAACTCTTAGAAACCAATACTTGCCGAGATATAATTTGTCTGTTTGAACAAGAGCGCCATAAAGGTCCTATCCACAGGGCTTTACCAATTTTTTTTTATTCCATTTTTAATTTTCACATTCTGCGAACATTCACAAACGTTGGTTCGTTACTGCCGAGGTTACGGCTACACGATTCAGGTTCCTATTCCCCAGAAAATAAACCAAAATTGATCATTTGTAGATAAACAGTATCGGATCAACCACTAGAGAATTATTGTTGATCATAATATACTACTTTGGTGATAAACTATTCATTTTATATAATGCATTTGACAGTCATGACAATGATAACCAGCCCAGGATATTAGGATCGTCTAAAGAAACACGTTCCAAAAAAATTAGAATCTGTTGCACATCAAATGTTCATCAGACAGATCTACATTTCGTATTATGATTGATGACTTCAACGTAATTTCACCTCCATAAAGTTAGCGGCGCCACTTGCAAGAATTTCGAATAAACTGATTGCATTAATTGTCGAAAAACTGCAGAGAATTTGTCGTGAAAATAACAAATTTGTTGTGCGTTAAGTTTTTTTTTTATATGGGGTGGTTCTGCTAACTTAATATTAAGTTAGCAGAGCCACTTGCAAGAATTTCAATGAAACTTTTTCCATCAATTGTCGAGAATTTATCGTGAAAGAAAAAAGTTTATCGCACGTTTAGTTTTTGCGCGTATGTTCTGGGGAACATCGCGTTATAGTTTTGCCCAAATGTCTGTAACTTTCGAATTTTTTGAAAAAAATGGTCTCAAACGATTGAGTTCGACTCCCCAATGAAGAATTCGAGGTCAAATTTGATTCTGTCCGGCCGTTGCCACGATAACTTGAGAACGAAAAGAGCTAGCGACTTGAAATTTTCAGGGTAGGTGGCGCATCCCAATACGACGGACAAGTTCGTTAATGGGCATAATCGGCCCAGTGGTTTCCGAGTAATAATTTTGTTTTCAACCAATATAAATCCGATCGAATTGAAACTTGGTGGGTAGTTGTAGAATATGATCTTAAGCACGTTTGTGGAATTTTGTGCGAATCGTATGGCTAGAAAATTTTTAAAAAATTATTAAAAAATATTTTTGTTGTCACGATAACTTGAGAACGGAATGAGATAGCGGCTTGAAATTTTCAGGTTAGGATGAACACCAGAACGCGACATTTCAGTTTGTTTATGAGCATAATCGGCCAAACGGTTTCAGAGTTATAGCCATCTGAAATTTTCTGAAATATCGTGGTTTTTGTTCCTCATTAACTCAAAAAGTACTGAACCGATTGAATTCAAACATGGTTATTAGTTGTAGAATGCCAACGCGGAAATGTTTGCAAAATTTGGTGAGGATAGCATTTGTAGAAAATTTTTAATAAATCATTGAAAATAAAAAAAAAAATTCTATATATCAGTAACTATTCGTTTGAAATTGCTGAAATTTTGCTAGAGCCTTGATAACCTAACTCTACTGCCAAGTTTCAAGTTTTAATACGATCGGTTAAATATTGTTGAAGATTCGAGCATTCTTGTGTGAGTTCAGTAGATGGGTGACCGTTGCCTCGATAACTTTCGAACGAAAGGAGATAGGGACTTGCAATTTTCAGGGTAGGTTGCGTATCCGAAAGGGATAGTTGAGTTCGTTTTTGGGCATAATCGGTCTAACGGTTTCCGACTTATACCCACCTGGAATATTATTTCCTTGATAACTCAAAAAATAAATATTCGATCGAATTGAAGCTTGGTAACTAGTAGTAGAAAATCAACATAAAGACGTGTTTAAAATTTTAAAAACCGTACCCCTAGAAAATTTAAGAAAAATCACGAAAAAAAAATTGGTTCAAGCACTGACGTGAAGTCAGAAGCTTTTGCGCGTATGTTCTATTGTCCATTCTTCTGTATTGGACACCCTTAATCGAATTTATTTTATATGGGGAGGCTCTGCTAACTTAAAATTCATTTAGCAGAGCCACTTGCAAGAATTTCAACAAAAACTCTGACATCAATTGTCGAATAATTGTTGTTAGTTCTGCTTACCTAATATTAAGTCTCGTATTAAGTTAGCCAATATAAAAAAAACTAAGCTGGCGCCAGTTTTTTTTTTCTTTCAAGACAAATTCTCGACAATTAATGCAATAGGTTTCATTGAAATTCTTGCAACGTGCAGCTTGATATTAAGTAAGCGAAGCCACCCCATATGAAAAAAAAAATGGTTCAAGCCCTGTGGACAGGAGCTTTGGCGCTCTTGTTCAAACTTTGACAAATCATATCTTCGAAAGTATTGGTAAGAGTTAGGAATTATATCAATGGATTCTTATGATAGAACTTCATAATAGCATAAATTAAATTCAAACATCATAAAAGAATTTAAATTCAACAAGAGTGCCAAAAATTATTAATCCAAAACCAATGGACCAATTGTACACAACAACGAACTCATCCGAGATATTCGTTCCTCATTCTATGAAGAACGATATTTTTTTTTCCTCAAATCCACTGTGAAAATTATATTATATCAATTGAAACTTTAGCCAATATTTCAGTTTTGTTTTTACTGGAGATATTCTGAACTCAATATTATTAACTTACCATTAGGTACCATTCCCATCATCATATGGATTAACCATGGGCACTATACATCAAAATTTGACATATCATGTCTCAGGAAAATAAGTTGACATGTATCAACAGATCATATTATAATAATTCATAGATAGAATAATTATCGCATTCTGTGAAAACACAGAAGTACGATTTATTATTGAAATTTTGAAAAATCATATCTCCGAAAGTATTAGCTTGTTAGAGTTAAAAATGACATCCATGGATTCCTATTGTGAAACTGCATCTTGAGAAAAACTTATTTTGAAATTTGTAATGTAAAAAAAATTTTTTTTTGTTACTCCTAAACCATCTGACCGATTTTGCCAATAACGAACTTAGCCGAGATATTTATGTCCCAAACCTATTCTGAAAATTTCAACTGTCTAACTCATTTCGTTCGAGGGTTATCGTGTTAACGGCCAGACAGAATCGATTTCGACCACGTATTCTTGATCAGTGAGTCGAACCAAATCGTTTAAGGCCATTTTCAGCCCAAAATTCTAAAATTACAGACATTTGAGCAAATTTACAAGCACTCTGTTCCGAGGAACAAGAGCGCCAAAAAATAAGAACGCGACTAATTTTTTACTTTTACGGCAAATTCTCGACAATGAATGCAATATATTATAGGTTTCATAAAAATTTTCGCAAGAGGTTCTGCTATTCGGAAATTGTACGAATTAAATTTGAATATTTTGTCCGAAATTGGATTTACTTTTTCCGAAATCGGTTTTACTTTTTCCGAAATTGAACTTGAGAAGGTATAGACAAAATTACATGGTTGACTTCAGGATAATCATAACCATAGAAATTTTCATTGATATGAAGTAATTTCAGTTCATGGATATTCCTGTCAGCCAAGCAGCTGTTATTGTATGGGGGCACAGTTAGTTTATGAATAAAGTACATACCTATTTTATTCCATCCTAAATACCTATATCCCCACGACGATAATGAAGGTACAAAATATTTCCAAATTCATGCAATCCAATAATTTTATTCGTATAATCGAAATTAGGATTCAAACCATGGATTCTTTTCATTTTATCTTAGTTTTATTATATTATTACCTGTATTATTAATATAGTGGCTGCAGAAAATGAATGTACATACTACTCGAAAATTACAAGTAAGTAAGGGGTAGGTATAACAAATTGGAAGTTAAAGACCATAATTATGCCCTTGAAAATCAATTTGATTATAGGATGAGCATGTTAATGTTTTTGTTTACTAGTCCACTTAATATCATAATCGGACTAAGAACAGCCAGGTATGAGACCATAAATATATAATAAATGACTTAATCGTACATCAACACCTATAAAAATCAACCCAACCAACCTTATCTGGGATATATACAGCAACTAATCACACCATTCATAAATTCCAAATAGACATTCAATCTCAATCCGTGAATATAGAACTAATTTTTAGGTTATATCATAAAGCTCAGTCCACAAACTTCAACCACAACAGGATGAATCATAAAACGGAGCAGGTGACCTTCCAAATCCGGTTTGATTCAGAAAATGGACTTTTCAGGGATTTAGCGTATTCACTTTTATTTTTGGTCGAAAATTATCAAACAATATCGATAACATAAAACGCGCTTGCTCGACACAATCTAGTAACACAGAATTCACTCTGCGGCAACGCACCATTCGTAATATGTATGATGCATAAGTTTGCCCAGAAGGCCCTAATAGTGGGGCTTAGCGCCATCTTTGTTGGAACGGTTTAGTGCAGGATTCTGCCGCATGGAATCGGGGAAGCTTTCGACAGGCAAGATTCCGTGCATTGAAATTCCGAAGAGGATTCTTTGGAGTCTAGGAATAGATGGAGCATGGAGCGATGTGTGGGTGTTGCATCTGCTGAGAGAGAATTGACAAGGACAAGGTCATGTAACAACATGGATCTATTTTATTAGGTCTATGTACGGGCTTAGCCAATTAATTTTGGGGGAGGTTCCAGAAAATGAAGCAGAAATATGACTTATATTTATGTTGAAAAATTCGCCTCTCGTTATTGGAACTCTTGTTCCTCGGAACAGAGTGCTTATCAATTTGCCCCAATGTCTGTAATTCTCGAATTTTTTGATGAAAAGGGTGAGAGCCCTGTGGCAGGAGCATTGGCGATCGTGTTCAATCTTTGATGAATTTTAACTCCGAAAGTATTGGTTTATCAGAGTTGGGAATGATATGAATGGATTCTTATGATAGAACTGCATCATGAAAGTAACTAAATTCAAACAAGAGCACCAAATACCACGAACTTACCCGAGATATACATTCCTCAAATCCACTCTGGTGAGACTCCCCCCCCCCCACCCCCGAATCATATCTCAAAGGGCGCCAAATTGAACACTATAGCAAAATTACATAATAATAAGTGTCCAATACAGGAGAATGGACGACATAATTAACCATGGTAAATTCGATTAAGGGTGTCCAATACAGAAGAATGGACAATAGAACATACGCGCAAAAGCTTCTGACTTCACGTCAATGCTTGAACCAATTTTTTTTTTCGTGATTTTTTTTTAATTTTCTGGAGGCGCGGTTCCTAAAATTTTTTTTTTCGTCATTTTTTTCAAATTTTCTAGGAGTACGGTTCTTACAGAATTTTAAACACGTCTTTGTGTTGATTTTCTACTACTAGTTACCAAGCTTCAATTCAATCGAATATTTATTTTTTGAGTTATCAAGGAAACAATATTCCAGGTGAATATAACTCGGAAACCGTTAAACCGATTATGCCCAAAAACGAACTCAACTCTCCCTTTCGGATACGCAACCTACCCTGAAAATTGCAAGTCCCTATCTCCTTTGGTTCGAAAGTTATCGAGGCAACGGTCACCCATCTACTGAACTCACACAAGAATGCTCGAATCTCCAACAATATTCAACCGATCGTATTAAAACTTGAAACTTGGCAGTAGAGTTAGGTAATGAACGCTCTTGCAAAATTTCAGCAATTTCAAACGTATAGTTACTGATATATAGAATTTTTTTTTTTTATTTTCAATGATTTATTAAAAATTTTCTACAGATGCTATCCTCACCAAATTTCGCAAACATTTTCGCGTTGGCATTCTACATCTAATAACCATGTTTGAATTCAATCGGTTCAGTATTTTTCGAGTAAATGAGGAACAAAAAACCACCAAATTTCAGAAAATTTCAGATGGCTATAACTCTGAAACCGTTTGGTCGATTATGCTCATAAACAAACTCAAATGTGGCATTCATATGCACAACATAACCTGAAATTTTCAAGCCACTATCTCTTTCCGTTCTCAGGTTATCGTGACAAAAAAAATATTTTTTAATAATTTTTTTAAAATTTTCTAGCCATATGATTCGCCCAAAATTTCACAAACGTGCTTAGGTTCATATTCTACAACTACTCACCAAGTTTCAATTCGATCGGATTTATATTGGTTGAAAACAAAATTATTACTCGGAAACCACTGGGCCGATTATGCCCATTAACGAACTTGTCCGTCGTATTGCGATGCGCCACCCACCCTGAAAATTTCAAGTCGCTAGCTCTTTTCGTTCTCAAATTATCGTGGCAACGGACGGCCGGACGGCCGGCCGGACGGCCGGACGGACAGAATCAAATTTGACCTCGGATTCTTCATCGGGGAGTCAAACTTGATCGTTTGAGACCAATTTCGTCAAAAAATTCGAAAGTTACAGACATTTGGGCAAAACTATAACGCGATGTTCCCCAGAACATACGCGCAAAAAAAACAGAACTACTACTTGCATAAGATGATTATTATTATACATAAGTACAGCGACTGTATCGAATGATTGCCTGCCCTGCATTCTAATCGATTTATTTGTACTAGATCGACAGCATTGTAGAAAGCTTTGTTGCTGCTTGAGACTACATGGCAGGAGTGGGGAAATCCCGGCATTCCCCGGCCATACATCAAAATCGTTAGATAGAAAGATACATAACTTTGTACTTCTTATATAAATTATTCGTGAATAGTGAATTAGTGAATCTGAATATTGATTGAAATTTAAAATCGAAAACCAAATACGGATTATGGATCCTCACCAAAAAAATGGGTTCAAGCCCTGTGGACAGGAGCTTTCTGGCGCTCTAGTTCAAACAGACAAATTATATCTCCGAAAGTATTGGTTTCTCAGAGTTGAGAATTATATCAATGTATTCTTATGATAGAACTGCATCATAAAGGAAATTCAATTCAAATATTAGTTTATTTATCAAGATTAAATGAGCAATCTGAGAATGAGAACTGCACCATGGAAGAAACCAAATTAAAATAGCTGAAATTAATTTGACTCTCTCTTATAGAACAGGATGAAATGTACGAGTATGAACACAGATAATATAATAAAGGTTAGATAGAATAATTATAGCATTCTGTGAAAACATAGAAGTACGATTCATTATTGAAATTTAGAACTTCATCTTAGCAGAAATTGAATTCAAATATCATAGAAGAATTTAAATTCAACAAGAGTGCCAAAAATTGTCAATCCAAAACCAATAGACCAATTCTACCCAAGAACGAACTCACCCGAGATATTCATTCCTCAATTCTATGATGAACGATAATATACAGGGTGAGTCTTTGACCACTGCATTAATTTTAAGCAAAGATTCCTCTCATCAAATGAAACACTTTTTTCATTTAACATTTTTCCAAATTAAGCTCAGGTAAAAAGATACAGGCTGTTGAAATTTTGAAAAAATATCAGTTTTTATTTTGTAGCTTTGACATCCTTTTTTCGAATAAAATGAATGTTGGCGTAAAGTTTCCTATAACTATGATACATATTTTCCAAATATTAGTTATTTTCTACTTCTACTGGTTTTCTAGTTATGGACTCGTGGATTCATAACACTAAACGAAATTAGCAGAAAGAAAGCATATAAAGTTTTTATTGAGTCATTTCAAGAATATTCCATCGTTTTAGAACATTATATTATTCTTCATCATTTCTCCTTAAACGCACCGTTTTCGAGATATTCTTCATTGAATGTTTTAAACTGGAAAACTCCAGAAATTTCTTTAATCTTATGGATCCGTCCCTGAGCGTTGGAATCCCGAATAAATCTGTAAACCACGTTACCATGCCTTATTCTCGTCCGCCAACAATGTCATAGATAATTTATATGCGGGAGTGTATTAGCACATTGTGAAATCTTTAAACGCTTGTAACTTTTTACCAGAGCCGAATCTGAAAAAATGGAAAATATAAAAAGTGTTTCATTTGATGAGAGGAATCTTTGGTTAAAATTAATGCAGTGGTCAAAGACTCACCCTGTATATCTTTCCTCAAATCTACTCCAATACAGCAATATTCCAGTTTTGTTTTTAGTGGAGATATTCTGAACTCAATATTATTAACTTACCATTACCATTCCCATCATCATATGGATTGACCATCGGCATGAAAATATCAACCAACAAAAAGTATGGTATTATATTATAATTCTCATATTTATACGATTGCCGGAATGAATGACAATGTTATTAACTTACCTTTACCATTCCCATCATCATATGGATTGACCATCGGCATGAAACATCAACCAACAAAAATTATAATATTATATTATAATTCTCATATAGATACCATTACAGGAATGAATGACAATGAGACAACGTCAAAGTTGACATAACAATTCATAGAATAGCCACAGAATAATTATATCATTGAAACTTTGAAAAATCATATCTCCGAAAGTATTAGTTTGTTACAGTTAAAAATGATATGAATGGATTCTTATGGTAAAACTGCTTATTGAAAAAAATTTAATTTGGAATTTTTTCTGTAAAAAAAAAATTTTTTTTTTGTTACTCCGAAACCATCTGTCCGATTTTGATATTACCTTTTTTATCGTGATATTTCGGTAAAATTTTCGATTGAGTGACATCGACGATTTAATTTTCTATATACATACTACAATAATTCTCAGGGCGATGAGTACAAAAATATTGCTTTAATTCAGGAATTACATTCAAACTCATTCAATATTCCAAATATCAGATATTTTAGAATTGTTGAAACATTTCACTCTAGATAGCAGCAGGGTAACATGAAATTATTGCTATATCATTTTTCGAAAGTTTTCTTTTTAATATTTGTGAACTCTTCAGAATATTCTCATCATCTCGAAAGCTTGATGTATATATTTATTTTTGTCCAATACAATTCTTTTTTGGTCCTGGATCTTTTGACAGATTTAAATAATTTTTTTCACTCAAAACCACAAATTCAGAAAGCATTCTTGTTTGTAAAATAATTTTCATTCATAGTAATACATAGTAATTTATAATTGATTCTTTGTTAAGGAACTATGTATTATTTGTCAATATATGTACACTTTATCCATATTTTTGCGTTTTTCGATTTTTGTATATTTGTCAAATTAGGGGCGACAAAAGCTGTTTCCCCTCCCCCTCGGAAAAGCTCTTAGCTACGGCCCTGTAGGTGCCAGAGTAGTGGGGGAAAGGCGGGAATATTCAAATCTGATTTTATTCTTTATTTCCACCGACAGATAAATACATAATATATTACTTTTATTATTAGTGTTCTTTGCTTTTGACTATGAACTTAAATCGAAATAAGCCAGAAACTAATACATTCCGAAAATAAAAATATTGAAGGTTTAGGATTGCAAGGAACAACGAGTTGTAATAAATAAATTTATTGATGGATAAACAGTATTTTTAACAATAGGGGATAGGTAGCGAAAAAAAAATCATTTTTCTGAATAGACTTCATCATTAATATGTCCGAAAATAGTAAGCAAAAACATGTTGTGGCGTAAAGGGAGATTGGTTAAAATCATATCAAACTTCTTGGACATCTATGTGAATGACATTCACCTGTCATAGGCACTTCAATTTCTGCGCTTGCGTGGCGGCCATGTTAGGTGCCGTGCGGTTTCCAAATTTTGGTTGAAGTTTCATCCCCCTGATAGTGATTGAATGACAGGTGAATAACATTCACCTGTCATCGGCTCTTCAATTTCTGTGCTTGCGTGGCGGCCATGTTAGGTGCCATGCTGTTTCCAAATTTTGGTCGAAGTTTCATCCCCCTGCTTCTGCCTTAAATACGCTCAGATAGGAGCCTAGCGATAGTGAACATTTGGTGCCTTCTTTCGTTCTTTTCGATGCTTACTTTCTCAACCATTTCGCCACTAGGAAGATTGGCTGATAAAATGTACCTGGTAAGAGAGGTTTTTAATACTCTCATTACCTGTTCCTTTCCTAGATATTCTGAGAATGGCTTCATGGGCCATTTTGTCTATCACTAGATGAAGTGGTGTTAGATTTGTGATAATCTCAAGTGCCCTGGTAGGGCAGATACGTACCGGTTTCATGGTGGTTTCCAATGATCAGCGTAACCTAGCCACTGAATGACAAATGAAGGAGCTCTAGGAAACTCACACCCTATTGTGGCTAACTACTGGAAAGAAAATCTTACCAGTGCCATCTAGAAAGATCCTTGTAAACTCCAACCCCATGTGATGTGGAAATTTTGAGCGATGTGCAGTGACGATCATTCTTTTGTCATGAGCAAGCTTTTGATTAGTTATTACTATTAGCAATTAGATACGGTCACCTCATTCTATATTCACTGGTTTGTGGTCTTCGCTGAACACGCTAAGCCGTGCGTTTTCATGTCACAATGGGTTCATATAGATAGTCTGCAATTGCAGTCCCTGAATCCCTCTTGAGACAAAAGAGTGAACATTGCTCAAGGTTCCCACATTATACAGGGTTGGAGTTCGTAATACCTTTCCTAGTTTGCGCTGGTAAGATTTTCATTTCCATAGTTCATTACAACCTTTTCGTCAACAAACAATTTTTCGTCCGCTGTGGATACGGCATGATACGGTTCAATACAAACATAAGTGTATGTGAAAATAACTGTCACTTGCTATTATGAAATGTTTTAAGAATTCCGAAATTCATAAAAGTATGTAGAGGAAGGCGAGAAAATGTAATATGCACTTCGGCGAAAAACTGCCTATTGTCTCGCCGCTTGTATACTATTTTACTCACAATCTATGACATTAATAATAAAATTTTGATAATAATTATTAGGGTCTCGCTTACCTACTTGTATTCATTTTCATTATAATATAACAAATTATTTTCGAGCAATCTGTGGGTCATTTGCTAGGTAACGTGACACAAACTGACCGTTAAAGTAACATTTGCTAGCCCGGAAAGTATGAAGTATGTAATGATTCTCTTCCCGACTGTTCCTAAGGTTGGTGATCCATCGACTACAAATCGATTGTGAGTAATTAACTATTATGAATTTCGGACTTCTTGAATAACTTCACAACAGCAAATGATAGTTATTCTCACAGACACTTATGTTTGTATTGAACCTTATCATGCCATATCCATAGTGATCACAGCGGACGAATAGTGTTTGCAGACGAAAAAGTTATTTTGCGTCAATGGAAAAAGGTATTTACAGAGAATTCCTTCTGACCTAAATGTGTCACCAAATAATGATTCAAACGATTATTTCCAGTAGAGTCGTGGAGACCGGTTCAGGTATCGAACTAATAACATAGAACTGCCAGAATGAGAACATCCGGCGTTGCCTTTCTCTGTGTACGGCCTGTGTTTAGAGTAGGCAGTGGGCACAATAAACCTCACGAGTTCGTTTATATTCCAAGATGTTCACACTTGAGGGAAACACCTGGGGAAAATTATTGTTTTATACTAAATTCAAGAATACATAAATACTGAAGGTCAATTTGAAGTTTGGCACTGCAATGGCCTTATCCCCAACATATTGGCGAATATCTGGCAAGTGTTAATCTGCTGCTGAGAATATCTGATACCCTGTTGTTTTGCCACTTTCTTCCTATGCATTCTTGCCGAATCGCCAGGTATCAGCACAGGTTTCGAGAAATCCATCTAGAAGAAGGTATAATATAGTCAAAAGTACTCTGAAATAAACACATTACATTTTTGGCACCTCTGAAGTTTCAACATTTAACATTCCGCTTGAAAATAAGATTTTGTCGAAATCGAATCACACCCTCGAAAATAAATTGCTATAGCTGTTAGATTGAGCGCATGCATCTGGTCTGAGATGCCAGCCAATAGCAATTAAAGGAGCAGCCAAAACCTTTTTATTGGTGCCTTCTCATGCAACACATATCCAAGTCACGTAGAGATCTTTTGGAGGTTACGATTAGGATGCAGTGCGATCTCCTTTTGTGTGATTCTAACGTGCGAGCTCCTCAAGTCATCGCAAGTATAACGAGAATAAGAAATTCCTTTGCGGAGTTCCTCAAGATATCACATATGTAACAGGAATAAAACATTACTCTCTCTCTCTCTCTCTCTCGCTCTCTAAGACCTCCCAGCGAATTTCTCAAAATATTCCCCAGGGTGAGTAGTTTGAGAACTTTCCCATGTGATATCGCTGAGATGTTACTGGGCTCATTCCCTGTGGCGGGCATTTGTAGAAGATAAAGAACTCTTGGCAACTTCCCAGTGAACCTATCTAATTATTCCCTAAGGTTAGTACTGAGCTGTTTGAGAACTTTACCATGTGATATCTCTGAGATGTAGCTGGGATTATCCCCTGTGGTGAACAATTGGAGTTGATATAGATCCCTTGGTGACCTCCAAGTGATATCGCAAAAGACCTCACAATATCTTGGACAGAGCTTGCCGAGATATCTATAGGATTTCACTGTGTTGCCTGTGTTACCACTCAACTAAAATCAGAATCCAATTGCAACTATCCAATCAACCCGTTAATTGATGTCGTATAGATGGGTCGATAACCAACACAGGGGCAGGAACTAGAGTATTTTATTCCAAAACGAAAAACCCAGAATCGATGGGATCGCTCCCTAGCATATTAAAGGTGAAAACTCACGCAATTGAGATTGTATGCAGTTTAACCTAGAAAAGAGCTGCCAGAAATGTAACATAGCTATCCACTCTGATAGTCAAGCAGCAATTAGAACGCTGAACTTCAACGCAATCAGTTCAAAGACGGTATGGGAGCGCCTAGGCCTAGGTCAACTTCAGAAACTAAAGAAAGACGACAGGGTGTCTGGATTTCCGGACACTCGAAAATCAGGGAAATAGTGGTGACCAACATACTATAGGCATATCTGAAGAAAACTTCTGGACTAAAGGGAAATCACTAAGATAATCACTGAGGCGTGACTTTCTAAGTTTGGAGCACTCCAGAAATTACCTCCAGAACGTTATCAAAAGTTCTTCAAGAGTTTAAGCACCGAGCAATCAAACTATAATCTTGATCTCAGCAAGCACATGTCATATCTTCTAACGTGCATCCTTACCGGCATTCTGGCCTGTGAAAGCGTCTAATGAGATTAAGATTAGCGGAAAATGATAATTTCAAATTCCGTGTGGTGGGAGAAAAACTTCCGAATACCTGCTTAAAACGGATGGAGACATACCGTCTTTGATGTCGTTCCACTAAGGAGTTCATTAGAACTCTGGAGCTGGACTAGAAGCTGTATGCTGCGAAAAACCAACTGGACTGGAGATAAGCTGAATGCTAGGATACACCTGGTCAGCTCCAGAAAGGGGAGGACAATATATCACAGTTCACAATGCCCTAATTATTTCCCTTATTCAATAATAAATAAAAACGATAAAAAATTCGACAAATCGATGCACTCAAATTCGTATTCGACATGTTTCATTCTGAACGGAAATTTAAAAGTTATATTAATAATAAATGAAAACTATAATGATAATTAAGTAAAGTCACAAATTGTCAGAATAAATTATTTACCGGCTCACATTTCCTATGGGTCAGAAGGAAATCATTCAATCGGTCCCTGAAGTACGGGGCAAAATTTTCGATGTTGATTGCCATGAAACAATGTCCGATGTCAGCAGGTTCTGTTCTGATTTCACTCCAAACGTCCAACTGTGGTCCAAATTTACTCCCTTGAAATATCGACACCAAATATCAGTTTCTAATAATAATTTTGTTTGGAGCATCAGAGCCGACGCACACGGGTCGACCGGGATATGTTTGACGCGATCGGAATCGCATCGGCTATTTATCGATCTGTTATTCACGGCGTTGCTTTATCTTTCACCGAATAAAATTAATTCATGCCGGAAATTCATCGAAGCGCGTAATATTTACATTCCACATAACATTACTTACTTGGTTGGTTACGGCCACAGAATATAATAATAATATAAATAAAACTAAGAAGTGCTACCTTCCTTGTAAACTGGACACAACATTAGTGACAATTACACCATAAATTAGATAGAGTAAAAATAAGTGGGTACATTCCATTATGGTTCTAAGGGGTGTCCGCTGGTTGGAGTATATGTCATTTTAGTATATAGTTATACAATGATGCTCTATGATTCCGTCAATTCTGAATTCTCGTAAAGTTTATTACTTTGTTTTCGGAATTTTAAATGATTCGAAAGGAAATATACTTCAAAATGAAACAAAGCTTTAAAAACAATAATTTCTATATTAATATTATTTTAACAATTGCATATGGATTAAATATTCCATTGTAGAATAAAACAAGTTAATGATGTTAATCTCACACCTTTTCTAATGTAAACATACTCTAGGTAGCACTTAACAAATACGTACAATTATATATAATCTAATGGAACAAGCAAAATTTTTTTACCAACTACAAGTCTTACATTTTTGGAATTTAGTTTGAGTTATTTGAAGTTTTTGGGGGTATAACTACCAAACTCCCGAACAATTAGCCACATTGTTCCACGCCTTTTCATTAGGATCCCTCTTCGAATATCCATGGTGTTTATAATTAGAAAGATCGGGATGCTTCTCCACCTCTCCAACGAACATTGAATTGAAGGCCTAGAAATTGATATTCATTAAAATTGTAAAAGATGGGTATTTTACAGATTATTTATCAGTACCTTACCTTACAACTCATTAAGTACTCGTTGTATCTAAAAGGTAGAGGGAAAACGGTAATTGAGGTTGATGTAAGCGAGAATCTTCATTATTTTGATAATTTGTCTATAACTGTACGATTTTTTTTTTCTTAGACTCTTCTAGGTATAGAAGGTGGGTCATTTATGCAAAAAATTATGGCCCAAATCAATATCAATATAAATTAGAACTACATACACTTACCTCCATCACGTCAGCGACGCGCGATATGACGGTATACTTCCTGCACTCCGATCGCGTGAATCGTTCGTTCCAAATCGTACGCTCCAAATCGCAAAAGAGTATGACGTCTAGTTCGTTTGTTATATGCAAGATGCATAGAATGTTATTCTATGCTTCTATGATATATGCATAGACATGATATACTATACTGGTTATAACGTGCGTTTAAAAATATTCGTGGTCAAGTAGGCTATGGATTTTTGAACGTCAATATTCTGCTTCTGAACGTAGTTCAGACATTGCCAGTTTTAAAATTCCATAGCCTACTTGACGAAGAATTTTTTTAACGCACGTTATGTAATAATTCGAGTGAAGATACCGCCCTTGATCATTATTTTCTAACCACGAAGATGATAGAATAGAGTAGTGGATATGGTAGATCGCAGATAACATAACTTAATTCGATTTGCCATCGCAAATTGTTGGTGAGTAATAGAGCTTTTTCTATTAATCATTGTGCATTGATTTCGTTCTTGTATTCAATATTATTGTATGTTGGAAGTAAGGTTAAATGCAATAAAATATTATGCGCTTCGATGAATTTCTGGCTTGAATTAATTTTATTATGTGATCATAAGACTGAACGATAAAGCAACGTCCTGAATGTCGACAGATCGCAAACATTGCCGATGCGATTCCGATAGCGTCAAACATATCCCGGTCGACCCGTGTGCGTCGACTCTTAGAGTTCTCTGTGGAGCAACAGAGTACATACTCTGTGGAGCAATAGAGGTCTCTATGGTGTGATGAATTAATGTTATATCCTAGCGTTGACATTCCTCTCGAGAGTATTTTACTGTTACAAACATACAGTGAGTGCCACCAGGACGCTAACCTTTTCCTAGTTATTTGAGCAGAAAATCATTCCTGTGAACGAAACTACGACAAATTATGGTAATTAAAGAGAAATATAGTTGTATTAGAGCTAGTAGTAGACGAGTTTGTTGTTGATATGGAATATTGAAAATAAAATTGATAATTTGAATGGTTATATAATTTGTCATGATACAACCATAATGATTGGACAGATTTCTGGTATAAAAATTACTCTCTAAATAAACAATCGAAAAAAATAACCACTGCTATACAGGGTATTTTTCGTGAGTTGTCAAATATCATACTACCGTACGATTGGACTGATTTCTGGCATAATGAATTCTTTTGAGATATACTACCGAATAAGAGCAACCACTGATATCGTGGGGGGCCAAACAAAAACATAATATATAAATAAAATAATAATTATATCGAATATAATTTAAATGAATACTAATACATCGAATATATACAATAAAAATTGGTTCAAGCACTGACGTGAAGTCTGGAGCTTTTGCGCGTATGTTCTAATGTCCATTCTCCTGTATAGGACAACCTTCATCGAATATACCATGGTATATTATGTTGTCCATTCTATTGTATTGGACACTCTTAATTCGAATTTACCATGGTAAATTCGAATTAAGTGTCCAATACAGGAGAATGGACAATAGAACATACGCGCAAAAGCTCCTGACTTCACGTCAGTGCTAAAACAATTTTTTTTCGTAATTTTTTTGAAATTTTCTAGGGGTACGGTTTTCACAAAAAAAATTTTTTCGCAATTTTTTCAAATTTTTCTAGGGCTACGGTTCTCAAAAAAATGTAAACACCTCTACATGTTGATTTTCTACTAATGGTTACCAAGCTTCAATTCGATCGAATCTTTATTTTTTGAGTTACCGATGAAATAATATTCCAGGTGGGTATAACTCGGAAACCGTTGAACCGATTATGCCCAAAAACGAACTTAACTCTCCCATTCGGATACGCAACCTACCCTGAAAATTGCAACTCCCTATCTCATTTTGTTCGAAAGTTATCGAGGCAACGGTCACCCATCTACTGAACTCACACAAGGCTGCTCGAATCTCCAACAATATTTAACCGATCGTGTTAAAACTTGAAACTTAGCAGTAAAGTTGGGTTCTAAAGGCTCTTGCAAAATTTCAGCAATTTCAGACGAATAGTTACTGATATATAGTTTTTTTTTTTAATTTCAATGATTTCTTAGAAATTTTCCATAAATACTATCCTCATTAAATTTTGCGGGAATTTTCGCGTTGGCATTCTATAACTGATAACCATGTTTCAATTCAATCGGTTTAGTATTTTTCGAGTTAATGAGGAGAAAAAAACAACCAAATTTCAGATGGCTATAACTCTAAAACCGTTAGGCCGATTATGCTTACAAACAAACTCAAATGTCGTGTTCAGATGCGCATCCTACCCTGAAAACTTCAAGCCGCTTTCTCTTTCCGTTCTCAAGTTATCGTGACAAAAAAAATATTTTTTAATGATTTCTTAATAACTTTCTAGCCATACGATTCGCACAAAATTTCTTAAACGTGCTTAAGTTCATATTCTACAACTACTCACCACTTTTCAATTCGATCGGATTTATATTGGTTGAAAACAAAATTATTACTCGGAAACCATTGGGCCGATTATGCCCATTAACGAACTTGTCTGTCGTATTGAGATGCGCCACCTACCCTGAAAATTTCGAGTCGCTAGCTCTTTCCGTTCTAAAGTTATCGTGGCAACGGCCGGACGGCCGGACGGCCGGCTGGACAGAATCAAATTTGACCTCGAATTCTTCATTGGGGAGTCGAACCAAATCGTTTGAGACCATTTTCGTCAAAAAATTCGAAAGTTGAAGACATTTGGGCAAAATGATAACGCGATGTTCCCCAGAACATACGCGCAAAAACTTATATATCGTGTGCACAGTCATAGGAGAGCAAGAACAAATTGAATATAAAATAGTTCAATATTGATTGTTTTTGAAAACATTAAACTCATCTAATGAATAAAAGTCATTATCCACCAAAATACTTTCAATGTTGCTTTGAATGCATTCCTTGAAAGTTTTCTCGTCCAGCCATCTAATATATTATACAGGGAAGTTGCGCAGTAATAAGGACTCTGCTGTGATCTCCATAGCCTGAAGTAGTATTTTCTAACACACGAATTGTTTAGTGTGTTGTAATCATGAATATCCGATTGCAGGAGATATGTTTCAATATTTTTTTTATTGATGCACCGTTTTACCCATTTTAAACAAGCCTCAGCGTGTTTAAATCGAACTTTAAAAAAAGTGCGTTTTTGAAGTCACCATGGCAAAATCAACGACTCTAGAAACGTGAAACATTTGGCATGAATTGAATTCAATATCTAAAATAAAATAAATTCAAAAATACAATGCCGATCGTGCTGAAATCCAGTACTTGACTCTACAATGGTGGTGAATGTTTGTGCGGAGTTTCTGCGGAATCTTACAGATTTTTTCTGAAATATAAAATCAGATCTGTATTTTTTGAGTCATTGAGGAAATAACTACAACATTTCAGATTGCATGACGCTATCTCATTCTGTTCGAAAGTTATCGAGGCAACGACCAGCCGGACAGATTCAGATTTGACCTAGAATTATTCATCTGCAGTATGAGTCAAACCTAATCATTTGCGATCATTTCGGGCAAAAAATTCGAATATTACAGAGATGTGGGCAAAATAGCACACTGTTTCCCAGAACATGCGCACAAAAATGCACCTACCTGATAGTATTCCGCATAAAATTTCCACCATACATGATAGTCCATAACCCTTGTATCCCGCTGTATTCTCTAGTCCTCCTAATGGAACCAATAACAATTTCTTCACCGCTATTTCCGAATCAGTTTCCAGTAATCCCTGCTCGTTGAATGCCCAACCTCGCACGAGCGGTTCCCGTTTTCTGCGACATATCTCGATCTTCATTAAAAAACAAGCCTTGATATATAAGTTTCAGTTTGAAAAAATATAAAAAAGCACTGAAGTGAAGTCAGTACTCTCCAAAAGTAACTACACTCTTATCCACTACTGATTTTGTCGTCTGATATATGTTTCGGAAACAAAGTTTCCATCTTCAAAGCACAGAACACAAATAATAAGAAGTGCAAACTCCCTACTAATCATTGGCACCAAATATTGGCGGCCATGTTAGGTGCCAGAGTAGTGCGGGAAAGACGGGAATATTCAAATCTGATTTTAATATTCATTTCCACCGACAGATAAATACATATACTTATTACTTTTATTCTTAGTGTTCTTTGTTTTTGACTATGAACTTAAATCAAAATAAGCCAAAAACTGATGAATTCTGAAAATAAAATTATTGCAGATTCAGTATTGCAAAGAACAACGAGTTGTAATAAATAAATTTATTGATTAATAAACAGTATTTTTAACAAAAGGGGATAGGTAGCTAAAAAAAAATCATTAAATCATTGTTCTGAATAGACTTCATCATTAATATGTCCGAAAATAGTAAGCAAAAACATGTTATGGCGTAAAGGGAGATTGGTTAAAATCATTTCAAACTTCTTGGACATCTATTTCACTTTTCTATGTATTTCTACGAAAACTTCACGAAACAGTCACTCACGAACATCAGATGGAAGAATACTGATTGAATGATAGGTGAATGACATTCACCTGTCATCGTCACTTCAATTCTTGCGCTTGCGTGGCAGCCATGTTAGGTGCCGATGCTGTTTCCAAATTTTGGTCGAAGTTTCATCCCCCTGACAAATAAAGAAAGACGACAAATACGAAGTGTTACTAAAGCATGCCATCAATTTCTACACTCAAGGATGGGTTGACATTATACCCTTAGTAATAAACCGATTAGTGAGAATAATGAGTTGTTAATAGGGGTTAGATCATTAATCATTATTGAGTGAAATATCTGTTCCCTTAAACATTTCGATCCCTTCAAGTGTTCCTAAGAACAATTTATTGGAATTTTTCAACAAATTAAAGGGATTTTCTTAAATTGAGTGGCCAGTTTTAAAACGTGATTTGTAACAGCAGATCAATCGATGTTGTTGTTCCGAATGTGTCCCGTATGCTCTTTATACCGTGTGAGAATATTTCTGGTTGTTTGCCCGACGTAGCACTTGCATGTGGAATCTGCACATTTAATTTCATATATACCCGATTTAAACATGTCCGGAGTTTCATCGAATGTATTTCCAAGAAGTTGTTTTATTTTCGTGTAAGTTTTGAAAGCCAGTTTTATATTAACCCTTTTGAAAATATTCTGGAGTTTGCTTTCGGATGGAACGTGAAAGCGTGGAAACCCTTTACCCTTTTCATTTCTTTCGTTAGGGTTATGTTACTAAAGAGATTTTTATATTTATGTTTGCTGATAATTTTCTGAACTACTTTATGACTACACCCGTTTCTTTCGGCAATTTGGAATAGTATATACTAAAACAAGTTGCAGAATGGGCTAATATTAATATTAAACACGAATGCGAATTTCGTACGCATGATTGTTGATATTGCTTTCTGCAACGAGTATTAGACGATATTTTCTCTATTTCAGGCAAGTTTTGTAAAATACTGTTGAAATTTAATGAAAAATTAGGATTATACATCCTAGTGACTTTTGTATTGAATCTTGGCAGTTGGTGTGACTGTTACGAAAGTTGACAGATCATGGAATTTGAATTGTACGTAGAGCATGGAGATAAGATTTGACAGTTTCCTAATATCATGAATGATTCAAAATTAGCAAGAAGCAAATCTCTAGTACCTTATTTTTTTATGAAAATAAAACCTTCTCTCTCAACAATTATTTCACCTTATCCAGATTATCTTATATTGAAAATAATTGACGTGTGTTGAAAATTGATAGGATCGAATGTCAGTACTAACTACCACAAAAAGGAAAATATAACTAGAAACAATGCGGGAATGTGTTCATTCCAGCACTGTTTTTAGCGCTGGAATGAACTCATTACTATACTGAAATAGAGAAAATCATTTTTCTCTCTTCCTTGAAGTTTATATTGTTTAGCGGAATATTAAATAACCGGTTAACGAGGAAATGTATGATAGCTGTTTAATGTGACCAGGGACATACCGAATCAGACGAAATGTAAATATCAGTATTGTTAGGTTTTCTAAAAATGTCAAAACTAAAATTTGAGATATCTCTAGATAATTTCAGATCTAAGAATGGCAAATAGCCGTCCTTTTCTATTTCGAAGGTGAACTTAATATATGGGTATTTACTGTTCAAGACACTGGTAAATTGCTTAATATCGAAATTTTCATTAAGGATTGCAAAGATCTACGTATCCAGCCCAAAATTTTGGAAAATATTTGTGTTCTTTTTGGAGCTCTTGTTTTATTTCACGTTCTAATTTGCTGAGGAGCAAATAAGCTAAAAATGGGGAAAGGAGTTACCCATGGCCGTACCGAAAGTTTGCTTATAATATTTACCGTTAAAAGAAAAGTTGCTGCTTCAACGGTAAATATTATAAACATCCTTCGGGACGGCCGTGGGTAACCCCCTTTCCCCTCCAATTTGTTCCTCAGCAAATAAGAACTTGGAATTAAAAAAAGCACTGACGTGAAGTCAGTACTCTTTGGCGCGCGTGTTCACGGTGGCTAATTTGAATTGAATGATGAGTAGTTCAAGCTCAGTGGATTGAGCGAGCCGGAGATCTATCTACCCAAAGGATAGTGGACACCATTCACTGTCGGTTCAAAAATTGACAGTGCTGTATCTAAGCAGCCATAAGGATAGAGTAACAATGTTGAAAAAGAACACAACTGACTCTTCTTAGTCGCACAAGCTCCTAGAAGATTCTGAGGGATCTACTTGGAAAAGACTTGGCAGGGTCAGTATAAGCATAATCATGTTTATAGCTCGCGCGCCAAAGCAGATTGACCCCACGTCAATGCTTTTTTACACTTTTTCTTTCATTGTTAAGTCAAACTGCATTTGGCGCGCGTGCTATAAGCATGATTATGATTATACTGACCCTGCCAAGTCTTTCCCAAGAAGATCCCTCAGAATCTTCTAGGAACTTGTGCGACTAAGGATAGTCAGTTGAGTTCTTTTCCAACATTGTTACTCTATCCTTATGGCAGCTTAGATACAGCACTGTTAATTTTTGAACCGACAGTGAATGGTGTCCACTATCCTTTGGGTAGATCCTTGGCTCGCTCATCCACTGAGCTTGAAGTACTCATCACTCAATTCAAATTAGCCACCGTGAACACGCGCGCCAAAGAGTACTGACTTTACGTCGGTGTTTTTTTTATTTTTTCAAGTTCCTTTAACAAATATGACTATCAATACAGTATGGCTGTTAGCTCTACCGTAGATCGAAAAAAATTGCGGTTATGGGACCTCCGTTAGGAATGCAATTGCCTCTTCTCCAAATCCGAACGTAATTCAATATAGATCTACCGAATATAGTTATTTATATATTCGCCCCAGGGCCACGATACATACATTTCAACTTGGAAACAACGCTATTTCCCCGGAACCGACTTGTCCGTGCACATAATTGCCATGAAATTTCTCTTAAAACCTTGAAATGACGGTTCAGCACTAAATCCATCACCGCTAGACGCAAACCACTCCCAACATGAGCCATACAATCCAAATAACTCCTCTGCGCATACGCAACCTACTCGTGGCTTAAAGTCCCCTGAAAATAATACGTCGCACAAAATTCTGATTCTCCAAAACCATTGGTTCAGGAGATATCACTGCTCCAATCCAAGCATGCGCAGACACTTCCATTCCCCCAAACTGACTTTGTCCGTGCACTGAACTGACATAAATATTCTTTTAAAACCCCACAATATCGGCTCATTACTCCCAACATAACCCATACATCCCAAAAACAGTCACTTCTCTTCTGCGCATGCGCAATCTACTCGCGGCTAAAAGTCCTCTCAAAATCACACACCTTACAAAAAACTCCGATTCTCCAACACTTGTGGTTCAGGAGATATCGCATCTTGAATCCACACATGCGCGGACCTCACCAGGGGATTCTATGGAGAACTAGCATCGGCCACGGCCACCCCAAAACCCCAATTCTCTTTGACGAAAACATCTGCAGTTGAATCACTGATGGTCTGCTCATGCGCATAACAATGCTCGTAAGGGGTAACATCAATTTCAAAATTAGCCCCAAAGCCACGGATACTACCACGCGCATACGCATAACGAAAAATGCCCGGAAGGGCAGCATGAACTTGAAAAAAAAAAGGTTTCGGAATTTCAAGCAACTTATTCCGCAAAAGAGTAGTAATATGTTGAATTTCTTCATGTCATGTGATCTTCCCGAAATTTTGCGAAAGTGTTTACTTTGGTCTTTTGCATCTAACTACTGAGTTTCAATTCAATCAGATCAAAATTTTTGAATTTTTTTTTGCCACTTTATGACCATCCAGTCAGGTTAAAACTTTGCAGGCATATAAAAGTCATGATTCTACAATTTGAGCCAAATTTGAGATAGATCGAGTGATCGGTTCCGGAAATATTCATAAAAAATATTTTTACTAAAAAATTGGTTCAAGCACTGACGTGAAGTCAGAAGCTTTTGCGCGTATGTTCTATTGTTCATTCTTCTGTATTGGACACCCTTAATCGAATTTACCATGGTAAATTATGAGTTCCATTCTCCTGTATTGGACACTCTTAATTCGAATTTTCCATGGTAAATTCGAATTAAGTGTCCAGTACAGGAGAATGGACAACATAATTTACCATGGTAAATTCGATTAAGGGTGTCCAATACAGAAGAATGAACAATAGAACATACGCGCAAAAGCTTCTGACTTCACGTCAGTGCTTGAACCAATTTTTTTTTTCGTGATTTTTTTGAAATTTTCTAGGGGTACGGTTCTTAAAATTTTTTTTTTCGTCATTTTTTTCAAAATTTCTAGGGGTACGGTTCTTACAAAATTTTAAACACGTCTTTATGTTGATTTTCTACTACTAGTTACCTAGCTTCAAATCGATCGAACATTTATTTTTCGAGTTATCAAGGAAATAATATTCCAGGTGGGTATAACTCGGAAACCGTTAGACCGATTATGCCCAAAATCGAACTCAACTCTCCCTTTCCGATACGCAACCTACCCTGAAAATTGCAAGTCCCTATCTCCTTTCGTTCGAAAGTTATCGAGGCAACGGTCACCCATCTACTGAACTCACACAAGAATGCTCGAATCTCCAACAATATTTAACCGATCGTATTAAAACTTGAAAGTTGGCAGTAGAGTTAGGTTATGAAGGCTCTTGCAAAATTTCAGCAATTTCAAACGATCAGTTACTGATATATAGAATTTTTTTTTTTTATTTTCAATGATTTATTAAAAATTTTCTACAAATGCTATCCTCACTAAATTTTGCAAGCATTTCCACGTTGGCATTCTACAACTAATAACCATGTTTGAAAAACAAAAAACCACCAAATTTCAGAAAATTTCAGATGGCTATAACTCTAAAACCGTTTGGCCCATTATGCTCATAATCAAACTGAAATGTCACGTTCTAGTGCACATCCTAACCTGAAAACTTGAAGCCGCTATCTCTTTCCGTTCTCAAGTTATCGTGACAACAAAAATATTTTTCAATAATTTTTTTGAAATTTTCTAGCCATACGATTCACACAAAACTTCACAAACGTGCTAAGCTTCATATTATACAACTACTCATCAAGTTTCAATTCGATCGGATTTATATTGGTTGAAAACAAAATTATTACTCGGAAACCACTGGGCCGATTATGCCCATTAACGAACTTGTCCGTCGTATTGGGATGCGCCACCTACCCTGAAAATTTCAAGTCGCTAGCTCTTTTCGTTCTCAAGTTATCGTGGCAACGGACGGCCGTACGGCCGGCCGGCCGGACGGCCGGCCGGACAGAATCAAATTTGACCTCGAATTCTTCATTGGGGAGTCGAACTTAATCGTTTGAGACCATTTTTTTCAAAAAATTCGATAGTTACAGACATTTGAGCAAAACTATAACGCGATGTTCCCCAGAACATACGCGCAAAAACGACCTTAACTCCGAAACCGCTTCGTGGATTTCGCCCGTTAACGAACTTGTCCGAGATATTTACGGTACAAAACTTCCCTGCAAATTTCAACGCACTAACTCGTTCCGTTCGAGAGTTATCGTGCTAACGGCCGGCCGGACAGAATTGAATTTGACCTCGAATCCTTCATCAAGGATTCGAACCCAATCGTTTGAGACCATTTTCGCAAAAAAATACGAAGAATACAGACATTGTGACGAAATGATAGCACGCCGTTCCTTGCGGAACACGCGCTCAAAAAGAACACAAATATTTTCCAATATTTTGGGCTAGATACGTAGATGACATCTTTGCAATAGGTGATGAAAATTTTTATATCAACGAATTTATTTGTGTCTAAAACATTAAAGACCCATCTATTAAGTTCACCTTCGAAATGGGAAAGGACGGCTACTTGCCACTCTTAGATTTGAAATTTTCTAGAGATAACTCAAATTTAATTAGTTTTGATATTTTTAGAAAAGCTAACAATCTGTTCACATAAAACAGCCAGCTTACATTTCCTCGTTAACCGGTTATTTAATACACGGTAAAAGGTTTCCACGCTTTCACGTTCCATCCGAAAATAAACTCCAGAATATTTAGAAAAAAAAAGCACTGACGTGAAGTCAGTACTCTTTGGCGCGCGTGTTCACGGTGGCTAATTTGAATTGAATGATGAGTACTTCAAGCTCAGTGGATAGAGCAAGCTGAAGATCTACCCAAAGGATAGTGGACACCATTCACTGTCGGTTCAAAAATTAACAGTGCTGTATCTAAGTATCAGTATAGAGTAACAAAGTTGGAAAAGAACACAACTGACTCTCCTTAGTCGCACAAGCTCCTAGCAGATTTGGGAGGGTCAGTATAATCCTAATCATGTTTATAGCACGCGCGCCAAAGCAGATTGACTTTTTACACTTTATCTTTCATTGTTAAGTCACTCTGCTTTTGCGCGCGTGCTATAAACATGATTAGGATTATACTGACCCTCCCAAATCTTCTAGGAGCTTGTGCGACTAAGGAGAGTCACTTGTGTTCTTTTCCAACTTTGCTACTCTATCCTGATGGCAGCTTAGATACAGCACTGCTAATTTTTGAACCGACAGTGAATGGTGTCCACTATCCTTTGGGTAGATCTTCGGCTCGCTCTATCCACTGAGCTTGAAGTACTCATCATTCAATTCAAATTAGCCACCGTGAACACGCGCGCCAAAGAGTACTGACTTCACGTCAGTGCTTTTTTTTTTTTCAAGTTCCTTTAACAAATATAGCTATCAATACAGTTTGGCTGTTAGGTTTACTGTAGATAAAGAAAAATTGCGGTTGTGGGATCTCCGTTAGGAAAGCAATTGCCTCTTCTCCAAATCCGAACGTATTTTAATATAGATCTACCGAATATAGTTATTTATAGATTTGCCTCAGGGCTACCATACAGATATTTCAACTCGGAAACAACGCTATTTCCCCCAAACTGACTTCTGTCCGTGCACTGAATTGACATGAATATTCTTTTAAAACCTTTAAATATCGGCTCATTACTCCCAACATAACCCAAACAACCCAAAACCATCCACTTCTCGTCTGCGCATGCGCAATATACTCGTGGCTGCAAGTCCTCCCAAAATTACACACCTCACAAAAAACTCCAATTCTCCAACACTAGTGGTTCAGGAGATATCGCTTCTTGAATCCACGCATGCGCAGACCCTCACCAGGGGATTCTATAGAGGAATAGCATCCGCCACCCCAAAACCCCAATCCTCTCTGACGAAAACACCACCAGTTAAATCACTGATGGTCTGCTCATGCGCATAACGAAAAATGCCCGTAAGGGGTACATCAATTTCGAAATTAGCCCCAGGGCCACGGTACAGACACTTTAACTCGGAAACAACGCTACATCCCCCAAACTGACTTGTCCTTGCACTGAATTGCCATGAATATTCTTTTGAAATGTCACAATATCGGCTCAGCACTCCCAACATAACCCATACAACCCAAAACAGTCACTTCTCTTCTGCGCATGCGCAATCTACTTGCAGCTAAAAGTCCTCTCAAAATCACACACCTTACAAAATACTCCGATTCTCCAACACTAGTGGTTCAGGAGATAGCACATCTTTAATCCACGCATGTGCAGACCCTCAATAGGGGATTCTATGGAGGAATAGCATCCGCCACCCCAAAACCCCAATCCTCTCTGACGAAAACACCACCAGTTAAATCACCGATGGTCTGCTCATGCGCATAACGAAAAATGCCTGTAAGGGGTAACATCAATTTCAAAATTAGCCCCAGAGACACGGTACGAACACTTTAACTCGGAAACAACGCTACATCCCCCAAACTGACTTGTCCTTGAACTGAATTGCTATGAATATTCTTTTAAAACCTCACAATATCGACTCAGCACTCCCAACATAACCCATCCAATTAAAAAACAGTCACTTCTCTTCTGCGCATGCGCAATCTACTCGCGGCTAAAAGTCCTCTCAAAATAGCACACCTTACAAAAAACTCCGATTCTCCAACACTAGTGGTTCGGGTGATATCGCATCTTTAATCTACGCATGCGCAGACCCTCATCAGGGATCTGGATTCTATGGAGGAATACTTAGCATCCGCCACCCCAAAACCCCAATCCTCTCTGACGAAAACTACAGCAGTTAAATGACTTCTCATCTGCGCATGCGCACAACGAAAAATGCCCGGAAAAGGAAGCATGAACCTCAAAAAAATAGGTTTCGGCATTTTAAGCAAAGTATTCCGCAAAATAGTAGTAATTTTTTGATTTTTTTCATGTCACGTGATTTTCACGAAATTTTGCAAGAGTGTTTGCATTGGTCTTTTGCATCTAACTACTGAGTTTCAATTTAATCAGATCAGTATTTTTCGAGTTAACGTGAAAACAAAATTTTAAAATTTTTGAAATTTTTTTTGCTTCTTTAGGGCCGTCCGGTCATAACAAAACTTCGCAGGCATATAAAGGTCATGATTCTACAATTTGATGCCAAATTTCAGAAAGATCGAGTGATCGGTTCCGGAAATATTCATAAAAAACGTTTCTCTAAAAACGGACTTAACTCCGAAACCGCTCGGTGGATTTCGCCCGTTAACGAACTTGTCCGAGATATTTACGCTACAAAACTACCCTGCAAATTACAACGCTCTAAGTCGTTCCGTTCGAGAGTTATCGTGCTAACGGCCGGCCGGACCGGACGGACAGAATTGAATTTGACCTCGAATTCTTCATCAGGGAGTCGAACCCAATAGTTTAGACCATTTTCGAAAAAAAATTCGACGAAAAATACAGACATTGTGACGAAATGAGGTAAATATAACAACTGGCTTTCAAAACTTCGACATTCGATATAACTCCGGACATGATAAAATCGGGTATATATGAAACTAAATGTACAGATTGCAACAAGTGCTACGTTGGGCAAATAACCAGAAATATTCTCACACGGTATAAAGAGCATACGGGACACATTCGGAACTACAACATCGATAAATCTGCTGTTGCAAATCACGTTTTAACAACTGGCCACTCAAATTCAGAAAATTCCGTTGAATTGTTGAAAAATTCCAATAAATTGTACTCAGGAACACTTGAAGGGATCGAAATGTATAAGAGAAAAGATATTTTACCCAATAATGTTCTAACCCGCATTAACAACACATTATTCTCACTAATCGGTTTATGACTAAGGGTATAATGTTAACCCATACTTGAGTGTAGAAAATGATAGCATACTCTCGTAACGCTTCGTCTTTGAAGATGGAAGCTTTGTTTCCGAAATATATGTCAGACGACAAAAACTGTAGTGGACAATTAATAGTGCATTTACTTTTATAGTGTTCATAATTAGTCCACAGTGAACTCAAACTAAAATAAGTCAGTACTCTTTGGAGCGCGTGTTCACGTTGGCTAATTTGAATGGAATAATGAGTGTTTCTAGCTCAGTGGATAGAGCGAGCCGGAGATCTACTCAGAGGGTAGTGGACATAATTCACTGTCGGGTCAAAAATTAACAATGCTATGTCTAGGGATGGCGTAAAAATTGTGTAACAAAGTCGACAAAGAACACAACTGACTACCCCTAGTCGCACGAGCTCCTACGAGGTTCTAAGGGATCTCCTTGAAGAAGACCTAGGAGGGTCAGTATAATCATAATCATGTCTATAGAATGCGTGCCAAAGCAGATGGACCCCAAGTTAATGCTTTCCTCGCCATTTTCTTCCATAATGAATTGAATCTGCCTTTGCGAGCGTTCCATAGACATGGTAATGATTGTACTGACCCTCTTAGGTCGTCCTCAAGGAGATCCCTTATATTAGACCCTCATAGGAGTTTGAGCGACTAAGGAGAGTCAGTTGTGTTCATTGTCGACTTTGTTACTCTTTCCTTACCTTTGATAATTCTGGCTATTAATACAGTTAAGTATGGCTATTAGTTCTACATTAGGTCCAAAAAAAAAATTTTGTTCATAGAACCCCCGTTGTGAACGCATTTGCTTACGCCTGTTCTTCGAGGCCTAATCTAATTTAATATGGCTCTTCCAAATATAGATATTTATAAAAAGGACCTGTGGCATTCTTGTTCGAATTTTGACAAATAATATCTCCGAATGTATTGGTTTCTTAGAGTTGGGAATGATATCAATGGATTCTTTTGATAGAACTGCATTTTAAAAAATTGAATTCAAAACGTACGTCTGTGACTCACCTCACATGTGTGATTTACTTACATTATTGGCAAATTATAATTAGAACATTCTATGAAATCATAAAATTAGGATTAATTATTGAAATTTTGAAAAATAATATTTCCGAAAGTATTAGTTTGTTATAGAGTTAAGAATGATATCAAAGGATTCTTATGATATACTGAATTTGAAATTTGTTATGAAAAAAAATATATTTTTTTAGTTTATAGCCATTCGATCAATATAAGACTACGCTTGCAGATAAAGGTCATCATTCTTCTATTTGATGCTAAATTTCAGATAGATCGAGTGATCGTTTTCGGAAATATTCATTAAAAATGTTTGAACTTAAAATGGCCTAACGAAACCGCTTGGTAGATTTCGCTCGTCAGACGAACTTGTCCGAGATATTCACGTTCCAAAACTAACCTACGAATTTCAATCCTCTAACCCCTTTCGTTCGAGAGTTATCGTGCAACTGCCAGCCGGTTCAACTGGGTAGCAGGATGGACATTTTTTAATATAACCCCGGATTATTCATCAGTGGATCGAACTCAATCGTTTGAGACCTTCTTCGACAAAAAATTCCAAAAATAAAGACTTCCGGTCAAAATGATAGCACGCTGTTCCTTGCAGAACGCGCGCGCAAAAACAGAATAAATACCTTTCCTCCAGACACTGTAGAAGTGGCCATATCTAGAGAAAAAGAATCAGTACCCTGCGAAGCAGCAGCAAACGCTATTGGATTTGGTCCGATGGCGGCCTGAAAAATGGGCCGATTTGAAATTGAAACATATTGTTCAGGATGGCCTCAGGAAATAATACAATGCAAAATATGACAGAACTGCATTCATGAAAACTCCCGAGAAATATTTTGGTGTTTAAAAATATTTCAATATACAGGGTTCCAGGCCGCCACACCGACACGGGCAAGGAGGTGATGGGATACCATTAGGGATGGTTTAAGCCAGGGGTGTGTTTCCATATTTTACAAATATTTCAGAGAAGTGTTGAGATAGAGCAATGAAATATGACGGTTTGAGTAAGCAGCTCGAGTAAATTGAAATCCTATTAAAATAAGTTTTTGTAATCCCCACTAAAACAAATGGTAGGGGATGGGGGTGGGTAATTCTCACGAAATCCCGAAATTTGGTCATTAAAATAGACAAATAATATTGAAAAGGATTCGTATTAATGTTCTATGAAATTTTGTGGTACTGATGTTGTAAGATTATAATTATATAGCGGTCCCTAGAATAAAAGTGTTTTAGGTGGATTATGAGGATTTAAAAAAAAAATTGAAAATGAGGGGATGAAGACTAAGTGAGGCAATGAGAAAATTGTTCAATTTTAAATTACCTTTCAATTGAGTAATCAACTATTAGTTTTCAACATTAGCAGGAACATGAAATCATAAGGTTATTGTAGATCAACTAAATTATTTCCATTTAACCTAACTTCAATTATTATTTTGCACTAAATCAAAGTGGCAGTATAAAAATGAACAAAAAACAAAATATATTCACTTAAAAATTAACTTAGTTGTCATTTTACCAATGGATTAAAGTTCTGTTATACTATTTAATCTTAACAACATTAACAAAACAATAGCTTTTTTATGCAAAATTAATAAAATAATGAAAATTAGGTATACTTAATTAGAAATCTACCAACAAAAAGTACTTTTCTTATCTATTCATTATCAAAGTTAATAAAACAGTCTCATCTCAGTTAGATATTTTAGTATATTTCCTTGACAGCATAACATCCCTTTTTGATTAATGTTGATGGCCTAATCTTCTGGTGAATACCATTCCAGGCATACAACTGTTCATCCTTGATTATTGGCCATTTCCAAGAATTGGTTCCTCTTTTCATACACTTTACTAAAGCACCCCCTGGACAAAGTTTTTCGTCCCAATTTATTAGGACATGATCACCTTTATTATAAGTGGAATTTTTATATGTCAAACAAATAACATCATTTGATGAATGTCCAACATGTGACTTGGTCCGTGTTTGTGTTGTACTACGCATTGTTTATTCAATGCAAATATTCGAAGATTATCAGCAAAAACAAATAGGCAAATTTTCACTTATACTATTTTTTATTGGCAATAATTGACGTCACAAAAATATTACAGCGGTGAATTAAAGAATAAACTAAAGCAAATGTTCGAAAAAGCAAGTTGACTCTGGTGAAAATTACTACTTGATAAATCATCATTCCCTCACTAGAAATTTATATGAGGGAATGACGGTGAGGGAATGATGAAACATAGAATAATAAAAAAAAACTCGTGATATAAACTCACTATTAAAGAGTTGTTTTGTATAAAATGATAACTCCCATAAGTCCACTTCTCTATGTAATTAATAACGAATAAAGTATTTTACTTTTTGTTTTTCCTGGATGTGAGGGAATGACCTTAAAAAATGCAATTCAAACAAAATATCCTATTATTTCTTTTTCAACGCAAAGTCTAACACGCTGTCGTTAAATTCACCATAATGGTGAGTTGACAGGACTGCCACCTATCAAAAACTCATAGTAGCGTTCCTGTTGGATTAACAATGCGATCAAAATTCGATAATCGGTAACAATGTGAGGGAATGATTTATTTTTATGGGACACGTGTATATTCTCTATTTTTGCATACAGTTTTTAGTATATAATCCAAATTAAAATTTTTTTCATTAATCTATCATATTTTCAATCGAAAAGTCTCCAAAGTAGACTTTTATTATTTTTTCTTGTTTGTTTGATAATATAAAAGTTATCGAATTTGTAGCTTGGGACATAGTGAGGGAATGATTTTACGGACTATATATTGGTGTATTTATTCTTATGTATGTATTTGGTTCCGAAATAATAAGTGAAACTTCTAGTGTCGATTACATATATTACAAGAAAATTTTGATATCCGTTATAGGGTTGTTAGATTTTCGATAAAACTTAAAGGACAAGAATTTCGGTATTTCGTGAGAATTACCCGGGTACTTTGTGAAATAAACGATTTTTTTCACGGTAACCTACTACTGATAAATTGGATTCCAAAACTGCGATCTTTTGCCTTTCATTTGGTGTATCGTTGACACTTGGGGCTAAAGCGGTTACAAAGATGTTATCAAAAGAATATCACGAACACACAATATTTTCGATAACGAGGTAGCGCACTACATACAGATCGGCGTTTTCCAGCTTCCCATTACCATATTGAATTTTTTTCTTTGGGGAGTGTCGTTAGGCACCATTGTCTCCAAATTTTCAAGATATTAAGAAGTATACAGTGTGTTCCAAAAAGGCTAGTCATCTCGCAACTTCCAAATTTTCAATATGATACCCCTTACACAAGGTTGTGAGGATAACTTTTTTTGCGCGTATGTTCTGGGGAACATCGCATCATCATTTTGCCCAATTGTCTGCAATTTTCGAATTTTTTGCCGAAAATGGTCTCAAACATTTGGGTTCGACTTCCTGATCAAGAATTCGAGGTCAAATTTCAATCTTTCCGGCCGTCCGTCCGTTGAACGATAACTTTAGAACGGAAATAGATAGTGACTTCTAATTTTCAAGGTAGGTGGCGCATCCCAGTAAGACGGACAAGTTTGTTAATGGGCATAATTGGCCCAACGGTTTCCGAGTAATGATTTTGTTTTCAACCAATACAAGTCCGATCGAATTGAAATTTAGTGTGTAGTGAAATTTTGTGAGAATTGTATCATTACAAAATTTTAAAAAAATTATCAAAAAATATTATTTATGTCACCATAACCTGAGAAAGGAAGGAGACAGCGACTTGAAATTTTCGGGTGAGTATGTGCATGATCTAATCGGACAATACAAATCCGATCGATTTGAAACTTATTGGGTTTGTAGAATACAAATCTAAGGAAATTTTGTGAAAATCGTATCGCTAGAAAAATTAAAAAAAAATACTAAAAAATGTTATTTATACGATAACCCGAGAACGGAAAAAGATAGCGACATGAAATTTTCAGGTTAGGTTGTGCATCTGAATGCGACATTTGAGTTTGTCTATAGGCATAATCGACTGAACGGTTTTGGAGTTATACCCATCTGAAATTCGGTTGTTATTTCCTCAATAACTCAAAAAATATGGAACCGATCTAATTAAAACATGGTTGCCAGTTGTAGCATTTCATGAGGAACGTATAACTTGAAAATTTAAAAAAAATCATTGAAAAATATTCTATATATCAGAAACTATTCGTCCGACATCGCTGAAATTTTGCGAGAGCCTTCAAAACCTAACTTTTCTGCTAAATTTCAAGTTTGAACACGATAGGATCTATATTGTTGGAGATCCGAGCAGCCTTGTGCGAGTTCAGAAGCTGGATCGGTGACTTTTGCCTCGATAACTTTCGAACGAAAGGAGATAAGGTCTTGCAATTCCCAGGGTAGATTGCACATCCGAATGGGAGACATAAGTTCATTTTTGGGCATAATCAGTCTATCCGTTCCGGAGTTTGGAAAATTATTTACTCGATAATTCAAAAAATATAGACTCGATCGAAAAATTGGTGAGAACCGTACCCCTAGAAAATTTCTCAAAATTACGAAAAAAAAATTGTCAGAAGCTTTTGCACGTATGTTTTATTGTCCATTCTCCTGTATTGGACAATGGACAATGGACCATGGAATTTACCATGGTAAATTCGAATAAGAGTATCCAATACAGGAGAAAGGACAACAGAATTGACCATGGTAAGTTCGATTAAGACTGTCCAATACAGGAGAATGGACAATTGAACATACGTCCACAAGTTCCTGACTTGACGTCAGTTCTTGAACCGAATTTGTATTTAAGCAGCCGTTTTTGATTTATTTTTGACGCAATAGGCGCATTTTCAAGGCTTGTAAAAATAACAAAATAACATGAACACAGAATATTTTTTATTTGCGGAATGCATACGTTTTATGCTAACAATTCAATCATCAATATTAGAAAAAAATTCCAACACCATGTATACTTCTTAATATCTTGAAAATATGTAAACTATGGTCTCTCGCAAGAAAAAAAATTTCAATATGGTTATGGGAAGCTGGAAACGTTAATCTGTATGTAGTGCTCTACCTCGTTATCAAAAATATTTTGTGTTCGTGACATTCTTTTGATAACATCATTGTAACCGCTTGAGCCCCAAGTGTCAACGATACACCAAATGAAAGGTAGAAGATCGCAGTTTTGGAATCTTATTTATTATTAGTAGGCTACCGTGGAAAAAAATCGTTTATTTTTAAAAGTACCCTCATCCCCTACTATTTGTTTTGAGTGGGGATTACAAAAACTTATTTCACCAGGGTTTCAATGTACTGGAGCTGCTTACTCAATCCGTCAAATTCCATTGCTCTATCTCAACTGGTCTCTAAAATATTTGCAAAATAAGGAAACTCACCCCTGGCTTAAACCATCCCTAACTTCCATCAGGAGACCCAAAGGACAGTTTAACAACAGGAAGTGTGACACCCTAATGGTACCCTATCACTCCTTCCCCGTATCGGTGTGGCGGCCTCGGACCCTGTATAGGTATTTTACTAATTCGGATTCTACTTGATGGAAATTATTTCCAATAAATAATGAATCAAATGGTAACATTTCACAAAGGCATTTATTCAAGGACAACAATTGTTTCGCCACACTGTGGCTTTTTCGGGTTCTACATTTGAACTGATTCAATATGAGGAGCACTATCTATTAAAGATAATAAATGTGCAATCTACAAGCAAACCCATAATGATTGCTTAAACCAGTAGCGAAAACAATACACTATCAGATGAGTTAGATTATCTAATAATTCACACTCAGCATACAGTGTGGAAAAGCCAAATGGAATAAACTCATTATCTTGGTTACTGTACATTTTTATGGAAAATCCCAAAACACGTAATATTCAAATTTCAAATTGTCATTCTTCTTCGTAAAAATGCGAACCCTACCTTCGACTCCCTTCGACAGACAAGTACAACCCCCCATTTTCCGAATAGGAAGTATGGGCTTGAGATACATCGTTTGTATCGTCATTCTCATTCTCTATTTAGAAATGTTATCACTTTCATGCTTATAGCAAAATCAAATTAGGAAAAAATAAAATCAAGTGATTAGCGAAATTTGGTACAATATCGAAAACAAAAACGTAACGCAAAAATAATAATTAATGTTAATGAAGTAGATGTTCAAAGTGTTCACCGCGAATGCATTGGCAATATCCTAACCTCAAACAAAAATGTCTTCCAATATTATTCAATATCTCAGGAGTGATCGACGTAATCCCAAGCGTTATTCGATCTTTTAGGTCATTCAAATCAAGGGGTTTAGTTTTGTATACTCAATCTCCTTCACATAACCCCATAAAAAGAAATGTAATTGGTAAGTCTGGGGATCGCGCTGACCATTCGATCGTTCCTCGCCTTCCTATTCACCTATGTGGAAATATTGCGTCGAGGTACTGCCGGACGTTGCGTTGGTAATGGGGTGGTGCTCCATCCTGTTGGAACCGTATCGTATTTCGTGTAACTTGGGGATTTCCTTGATCTGGACATACATTTGCCAAAGTTGGAACGACATAATCTTGAAGAGGTAATAAATAATTATCACCATTACAACTGCCCTCTCTGATATGTCATATGGTTTCGAATTTACCGTGGTAAATTCGAATTAAGAGTGTCCAATACAGGAGAATGGACAACATAATTTACCATGGAAATTCGATTAAGGGTGTTCAATACAGGAGAATGGACAATAGAACATACGCGCCAAAGCTCTTGACTTCAAGTCAGTGCTTGAACCAATTTTCGTAATAAAATTTGGGAATACTCGAGGGAATATTATAATGAATTCCGGTAATCACATGTTTTTATTTGGTCTATTTTAAGTTTTGCAATAAACATGTAAGTGATAACATTTCTGAATAGAGATTGACGCGACCTTTCGAATGATGTATCACAAGCCCATAAGTCTTCAGAGGGGGGTTGAGGGAAGGGTGGACCTTTTCACGATTTTATAATTTGAAATTTGGATTTGATGTATTTCGGGATTTTCCATAAATATGTACAGTAGCCAAAAAGATGAATTTATTCCATTTGGATTTTCCGCACTGCATGCATTCAAAACACTATTTACTTAATTTAGAATCCCATGAAATCAATGGATATAATTCGAGGAAAACTCTTTCAAATGAACAAACAGATATCAACCGATATCGATCTACTCTCAATAAACATTTTCATTTGGTTTGGAAATACAAGCGGTTATTCGCATGTATGGTATGCTATGCTTTGGAATTGAGTGCCAACGGGTCTCAACAACGAAAGATAGAGCCTACCCGCTGTGGCTGTCGAACCAATCTGACCAGAAACGTGCCAACTTCATCCAGAAACACATTCAATCAGACCATGAAGCCAAAGTAGCGTACGATTCGAGAATATCTGAGAAGCTCAGAGACTATCCTAGTGGATCACGCCAGTTTTGGTCGATGGCAGAGAAAATTGGCACCAATTTCTACAGATTAATTTTCCCATTCTGATAAAAGAGGATGGTTCTCTTACACTTACTACAACAAAGGCTATAGCCGATCTCTTCGCTGCTAACTCGACTATCGAAACAGGTACCCAGAAACATCCAATACTTCCGACTGGTTCATCTAGGATGTGTGATTCATATACTTCATACCACGAATCATTCGTCAATTGCTTGATGGGTTCAATTCCAGGAAAGCGACTTGACCAGATGGGATACGTTCTCAAAAAGTGTTTACCAATGTTTACACTTGCGGGATATTCTCCATATTATACAAGCAGGTAATTTTCCTCGATTCATGGGAAAGTGCTCAAGTGTAGTTAATACCAAAGAAGGGGAAGACGTGTTTTGCCTCAAACTAGCGCCCAATAGCGATAATATCCATTTTGTCATGCCGTATGGAAGCAGCTATCAATATCAAAATAGCTAGACATCAGAAGAGCACAGGTATCATCAGTGATTAACAATATGGATTTCGCAAACAACGATCAACAGGTGATCTTCTTCGCTATGTGATGCAAGTGTAGACAAGGACTATCTTGCACTATGGAGAATGGAGAGCAGTTGTTCTAGGTATGTCCAAAGCAATCGATCGGTTCTTGCATCGCGCTCTTCTGAATAAGCTATGTTCATATGATGAGTGGATGAGGAATTTGCTTACTAACGTAGGCGTTCATGATGTCATGGATGGTGTCAGTTCCGAGAATTTCAGCGTGAGTCGACCAAGGCTCAGTTTTGTCACCCACCCTCATCTTTATCCATATAAATGATCTTCTTAATTTGATCGACAACCACATCGTGTCCTTTGTGGGTGACAGATGTCTTCTTTCTTCAATAACGTACCTTTGAGCACCGTTGTTACTCATTTCCATAGATGACAGCAAATCGATTTCTTGAACGAAGAGATGAACGATTGGTGCCATCGGAATCTGTTGCAATTTAATGCTTTCCAAACAAAAACTTTTTCTAAAAAACTTTCTGTAAAACCCAAAACGTGACTTCTGACTTGATGATGATGATGGAGGATCGGGTGCTTCAGGCAAAGGATTCCATGCGTCTTCTTGGCGTGACTCTCAATTCTTTGGTCTGCTGAGGGTAGCATGTGACTGATATTGTGACGTCCTCTGCAAAAGAGCTAGGAAATATTTCTCGGCAGATCAGGTTCTTCTACTTTATTAGACCCAGATCGTACCAGAACAGAACACTGCTTTCATGCATGGAGCTCAGCACCTGGGAATTCATTGTGATCTTTGGATTTCATCCAGAAAAGAACAGTACCACTGATTGACTGCCCAAGTATATCAGCCAGTCTTCAATGGTTGGAACATCGAAGGAGGGTTCTCGACATGTGCTGGTTCTATAAAAATTATCATGGTCAATGTTCCGCGCAGCTACTAGAAGTCCTGCCAGCTGCTGCCAGATAGACTGCTGTTACTACTCGCAGTATTAGGAAGTAGGGCTGTACAATATACATCCTTATGCAGTCCAATTAAAAAATTCCTGTAAGTTCTGTTTATCAGAGGTTCTTCTTTCATCGAACTGGCAAATTTTAGAGCTTGCTTCCACGTAATCTGTCTCCTTCGGAGTACAAATCTTAAAAAGTTCGAGATGAGAAGAACGTCTTTCTTCTTATCATCACATCACAATTTTCCTTCTTGGGCGCCAACTTAGTGAGATTCCCTGTTCGTGGGCGGCCAGACATATTAAAAATTACTTGGGCATGTCTTATATTCTTCAATACCTACTCTTCAGATGAATGCTCCTCATATTCAATCAGTTCAAATTGAAACACAAAAAAAAATTCTTAAAAAGCACTGACATGGAGTCAAGTGCTTCTGCGCGCATGTTCTATTGTCTATTCACGCCTCGCACACCCTCACGAAATACATATACTATATGGAGCATCTAGCCGTCTTTTTTAAACCGAGTAGTAGATTTCATTTCGCATTAATGAAAATATGAGGAAAATCAAATTCAGGCTTGAAGGTTTGTGCAGAATTTCAGCTCAATCTGACAAAATGTTTCTGAAATAAATTTAAAAAATGTTTGAAGAAATATTTTTATGTTTTTTTCTGGTAATAATATGCTCACGAAATTTCTTGAAAATTTGTGACTTAGTCATGAAACTTAGTTTAATTCAGTTTGAAATGTTGAGTAGGCTAGGTTCCTATTACAAGGAATATAAACTGCTCCACGAAAGTTAAGGAGGAAATTTTGTTACCGTTTCAAAAGTTGCCGATTGTTGTCCAACAAATGTTGATTTAGCAGAAATCAAATGTTTCTTATATCTTGATGATTGTTTTGCTCCTCGTTTGATTACTTTTTCAGTTTCAGGAAAGTTTGGATCAATTATTGTTTAACGTTCTTACAATCACCTAATTCCAAATTTGTTCAGCAATAATGCCCAGACGACAATTTAGTGTGGATGAAGCCAATAGGGGTTTATCATATTGTCATGATCGAGGTGGGACGTAATCAGAGAGATGTTGCGAATTTTTTCCAAGATTGTGAAAGCGTAATTTCCCAGCTCGTACATCGATATCGAGGAACTAGAAACGTAACCAAAAAGTGGACGCCCCAGATCTACCACTCCTTCGCAAGATAAGTTTCTGACTGTGTCTACCCGCAGAGAGCCTTTGAGTACTTGTCGAATCATGCAACAGCTCCTTTTGAACGCTACTGGTGTTTTGGTTTCGATTGAAACAGTTCGTCGGAGACTTCGAGACGTTAGTCTACATTCCCGACGACTTTTGAGAAGGATTCCACTAACTCAAAATCAAATGCGACTTCGAATTGGAATTGGCCAATGAGTACGTGACTTGGGACGATCAATGGAGGTCTGTATTGTTCACAGATGACTCGAGATATGGACGGTTTTTGGATAGACGCCATGTTCGGTTATGGACCCATCCTCTGGTTCTCAGTAATCACAGATAGCTTCAGGAAGTTCATCCGTGCCGAGGTGGTACAGTTACTGTTTGGGGAGGCATTTGTTTCAATGGACGTACATAATTTTGGTGCTTGATGCTACCATGAATGCGCAGATTTACATAGAGCAAGTCATTGACAATATTATCCATTCGTTTCATGCTGCTATTGGACCAAATTTCTTATTTTTGGACGACAATGTGGCATCTCATCGTGCGAAATTCATGGTATTCCACATTTGTCCCTGTCCACTCGGTCGCCAGACACCAATCTCATTGAACACGTTTGGGATCGGCTACAAAGAACTTAGGATTATCATCAACCACCTCCAATTACACTTCAAGAACTCAGGCTGCCTTTATCGCAATTATGGAGAGAAATTGATAAAGGCTACTTCAACAATCTGATCAAAAGTATGCTAAGGCGTTTTCAGGCTCTTTAATGAACTTTATTTTTTTAATTTTTGACTGAACTTATTTTGCACTACCTACAAATACTCAAAATTAATTTTTACCTGAAACTGTAAAAATAAAATGGGCAAATTATTGAGTTGATAAGTGAGTGACATTTAGATTTCTCATATTTGAAAAAATTGTTGAAATTAAATGAAAACTTTCGAAAAAGTTTCAAAATTTCTGAACTTTTGTGGAGCATTATATTCTACTCAGTCACTGGAACGAAATCAATTGAATAAACTCTACTCAAAGTGAAATTCAAAGTTTTCAATGAAGTTCTATTGACGATACTTCTATATTTGAGAGTATGATCTACCAATATACTAAATTAGTCCCCATACTCCCATGCGCCAACTTAGATAATTATAAAGGTATTCTGCACCTGCCCTCACTTTCATACTTACTTCTTTTGCTCCTGTTGGAACCATCATGGGGGCCGCATTAGTGAAAGCTAAACCAATGCACTCATGTTCGATGGCATATTCACTCCAGTATCCCATAATGCTAGGGTTTGTAGAACCTTGAAAAAAGTGGAGCCTTGAAAAAAGCAAATATTCTCTGATTCATAAAATGTTCCTATGTTCGGTTCTATAAAATCCAAAACGAAAGGTGTGTGTTCACTGAAATTTTCTGGAAACATCACTAGAACATCTTATTCACCTCTGTAGATGTCGCCATCGAAAAATACCAACGGATCCATATGATTTATAATAATAATAATAATAATGATATTCTTTATTGAGTGAAAACACTAGTTACAACGAATGAATGAAAAATCAATAATCAATTCTACTAACAATGTTTCTTCACATGTTCAACCAACAACTTTTTAAATGTCTCATATTTGTTACAATTTCTTATCACATGAGGCAAAGCATTATATTGAACAAGTCCCTGCATCAAAGTTGAACCCGTCGCCGAGCTTGTGTTACAAGTACCAACATAAAAGTTGTCCCGAGATCTGGTATCGTACTGATGAATATCAGAAATATAGGTGGTCCTCCGTGTTAGATATTTTGGCATTATCTGATGTTTCATTTTATATATGAATTCTAATTTGAAAACAATTCTCTGCCTCACACTCATCAAACTGACAGATTCCAGCATTAATCGGATTGGTGTTCTCCTACTACATTTCAAAATTAAACTCATACCTCTATTCATAACTTTCTGAATTTTATCCAAACAATTCGATGGCAAACCAAACAAAAGCGACGAACAAAAATCCAAATGGGGCAGCACAATTGATCTAAACAGCAAACACCTAGTTCCCATATCAACCCTGTTACCAACTCTCCCGATGATAAAATTTTTTGAGCCATTTTTTTTACGATGTAATCTGCATGTTGTTGCAGTTTCAACTTTGAATCCAACATAACACCTAGGTATTTGATTGAATTTACTCTTTTCAATGTGTTCTCAGCTATCGACACACTCACACTGTCTTGTCCTACCATTTTGAGCCTGTGTTCTCTTCCAAAAACCATGAAATTAGACTTATCAAAATTCACTTGTAATTTATTGAACGTTAACCACTCATGTAATGTTTTTAAATCTTCGTTCATTAAAAACTCCATTACGGCGATATCTTCACCTATAATAAAGATCATTGTATCATCCGCGAATGCTGACAGCTTACAAAATTTAACATACTTGATAATGTCATTCACATATATCAAGAACAATAGAGTTCCCAATGTTGTGCCTTGTGGAACGCCATGCTCACCATCTATACTATTTGATTCAATACCACCAAATTTAACCCTCTGTTTTCTATTACTCAAATATGACACGAACCAATCCACTGCCACACCAGAGATTCCTATCGATTTCAATTTTCCCACCAACAACCCCCTGTAGATCGTCTCGAATGCTCTTTTGAAATCGGAAAAACAGCCAGTACAATTTTATTTTTATCAAATTCCTTCAACCACTCATGGCAAATGTTTACTAAAGAGCTTTCACATGAATGATGCTCTCGAAAACCTGATTGATTTTCAATGAGAATATTATTTTCACGTAAATAATTGAGTAGTTGATCTCTTACAGCAAGTTCCAAAACTTTCTCACATATTGGGAGTGTATGTATACCTCGAAATTCTTCACTTTTTTTGTATTAGCTACTTTTTGAATAGGCGTAACAGTAGAAATTTTCCACATTCACGGAAAGGTACCGTACTCTAAGGATGTATTAATTAAATCAAGTAAACGATTCCCTACTACTTCGAAAGCATCCTTAAAAATTTTTGTTGTGATACCATCAGGACCGGAGGTATTCTTGAGTAACCTCACGTATTTCTTCAACTCTTTCATATTTATTTTCGCAAAACTTGAAAAATTCGAAGAACCCACATCTTCAGATGAATGAAATGAATCGCTCTTTTTGGCGCTCTAGTTCCTCGGAACTGAGTGCTTATCAATTTGCCCAAATGTCTGTAATTTTCGAATTTTTCGATGAAAATGGTCTTAAACCGGTCCGGCCCGGCCGTCCGGCCAACCGTAGGCACGATAACTCTCGAACGGAATGAGCTAGACAGTTGAAATTTTCAGAGTAGGTTTGGGGGATAAATATCTCAGCTACGTTCGTTATTGGGCAGAATCGGACTGATGGTTTCGGAGTAACAAACAAAATTTTTTTTTTTTACAAAACAAATTGCAAATTAAATTTTTTTCAATAAGCAGTTTTACCATAAAAATCCATTCATATTATTTTTAACTCTAAAAAGCTAATACTTTCGGAGATATGAATTTTCAAAATTTCAATGTAAATCGTATTTCTACGTTTTCACAGAATGATTTAATTATTCTGTGGGTATTCTATGAATTGTTATAATGTCATCTTATTTTCCTGAGACATGAAGTTGTCTCATTGTCATTCATTCCATCAATCGTATGAATATGAGAATTATAAAATAATATCATACTTTTTGTTGGTTGATATTTTCATGCCGATGGTCAATCCATATGATGATGGGAATGATTACCATTCCCATCAAGTTCCCATAAGTTAGTAATATTGAGTTCAGAATATCTCCACTAAAAACAAAACTGGAATATTGGTGTATTGGAGTAGATTTGAGGAAAGATATATATTATCGTTCATCATAGAATTGAGGAATGAATATCTCGGATGAGTTCGTTGTTGGGTAGAATTCGTCTATTGGTTTTGGATTGATAATTTTTGTCACTCATGTTGAATTTAAATTCTTCTATGATGGTTGAATTCAATTTCTGCTAAGATGAAGTTCTAAATTTCAATAATGAATCGTACTTCTATGTTTTCACAGAATGCTATAAATATTCTATCTAAGCTTTATTATATGATCTGTGTTCATACTCGTACATTTCATCCTATTCTATAAGAGAGAGTCAAATTCATTTCAGCTATTTTAATTTGGTTTCTTCCATGGTGCAGTTCTCATTCTCAGATTGCTCATTTAATCTTGATCAATATACTATTATTTGAATTGAATTTCCTTTATGATTCAGTTCTATCATAAGAATACATTGATATTATTCTCAACTCTGAGAAACCAATACTTTCGGAGATATAATTTGTCTGTTTGAACTAGAGCGCCAGAAAGCTCCTGTGCACAGGGCTTGAACCCAGTTTTAACTTTCGTTACTATATCATTAACACTTTCAACAAAATAGTGGTTGAAGCTATTAGCTATTTCCGATTACTCGGTCAACTTTACGTCATTAAAAATCACACCATCATGAATTTGAGTCGCTTTTTTATGGGAACTATTACGAATGATATTATGATAATAATTTATAGAATGAAATTTAATTTCTCAGAAGAATTCATTCGAATCTGGCGTTGTAATCATAATCACGTCTGTAGCACACGTTCCAAAGCACATTGCCCCCGATCAATCCTTTTTTACCTTTTTCTTCAATAGAGAAGCCTATGTGCATTTTCACGCGTGCTATAGACATGACAATGATTATACTGACCCTCCTAAGTCGAAATTGCTTACGCCTATTCTTCAAATCCGAATGTAATTAATTATAGATCTTCCAAATATAGGTATTTATAAATTGGCCCCAGGGCCACGGTACAGACATTTCAACTAGGAAACAACGCTATTTCCTAAGAACTGACTTGTCCGTGCACAGAATTGAAATGTATTTCAAAACCTCATAATAACGTGTCCTCTGCGCATGCGCAATATACTCGTGGTTACACTTCTCCCAAAATCACACACCTCACACAAAACTATAATTATTCAACACCAGTGGTTCAGGAGATATCGTAGCTTCAATCCACGCATGCGCGGGCCCTCCCAAGGGGATTCTATGGAGGAAAAGCATCCTGCATCTCAAAAACCCAATCCTCTCAGACGAAAACTCCAACAGTTAAATCACTTATTGTCTGCCCATGCGCGAAATAAAAATAGCCGGAAGGGGTTACATGAATTACAAATTAGGAACGCAATTTCTTCGCCTATTCATCAAATCTGAACGTAATTGTTCTGGGGAAAATCACGTTATTATTTTGACACAATGTCTCTATTTCTCAAATTTTTTTACCGAAAATGGTCTCAAACGATTCAGATCGACTCAGTGATGAATTATAAGTGGTCAAATTCGAATCTGTACGTCCGGCCGACCGTAAGCACGATAACTCTCGAACGGAATGAGTTAGAGGGTTGAAATTTACAGGATAGTTTTGGGGCATAAATATCTCAGTTGAATTCGTATAAGGGCGAAATCCACCAAGCGGTTTCGGAGTAATGGCCATTTTTGGTTAAAACATTTTTCAAGAACATTTCCGAAACACTCGATTAATATTAAATTTAGCATCAAATTGTAGAATGGCTTTTATTTGCACCCGGAGTTTTGTATTGATCGGATGGCTAGAAACAGGCAAAACATAATTTCAAAAATCTTAAAATTTTGATTCCACAATAACTCAAAAAATACTGATCTGATTGAATTGAAACTTAATAGTTAGATGCAGAAGACCGAAGCAAACACCTTTGCTAAATGAGAGAAGTTTAAACCACGAGTAGATTGCGCATGCGCAGAGGAGACGTTATGATGAGGTTTTAAAAGAAATTTCGAGGCAATTCTGTGCACGGACAAGTCAGTTTCCAGGATATAGCGTTGTTTCCTAGTTGAAATGTCTGTACCGTGGCCCTGGGGCCAGTTTATTTTTGGAAGATCTATATTAAATTACATTCGGATTCGAAGAATAGGCGTAAGCAATTGCGATCCTAACGGGGGTTCCATAAACGCAATTTCGACCTCCGGTAAAACTAATATCCAGACTTTATTAATAGTCAGATTTGTCAAAGAATCTTGGAAAAATATAAAAAAGCACTGATGTGAAGTCAGTACTCTTTGGCGCGCGTAATCTGTCAATTGGCAGATTCAGTCAGTCAATTGACAAATTTTTCAGTTGACCTCCCTTTTTGGTATCAGTCTCGCATCACATAAATCATGGATTGATATCAGATTGACGGGAAACTGATGCATTGATGGTCCGGATTGTTGAAATATTATCGTGCTTCGTGTTTACATCAGTCAAGGTCACGGACTGAAATGATGCGAGACTGATGGTAGATTGACCGTGTAACCTCCGTCTAACAGCGCTTTAATCTTCTCTTGGTTATGACATCTCAATCTTTCGGAAACAATAATATTTCGTCCCATTTCGTCGACTTAATCCCATCAGAAAGTCCAACTACAAATAAGTGGTTTAATGATTAATTAGAAACGGTGCAACAAGTACGCATGGGCTCGCACATTTTCATGGAAATTTATATCTACATTCGCTAAAAGAAACCAAGCGGAAGAATAAATCTTTAAATTGACTAAATGAATCTGTCAATTTACAGATGAATTGTGCCATTTTTTGTGATATTCAAATAAAAGACTCCGTGTGATGGCCGATAATAAATGTTACAACAATTAATGAGCAATCTGCATGGAACCTCGGTGGTTACAACTTTCACTCAGTGCATAGTTTTTAGGCTACCTACAGAAGGTATCATCGAATTTTTGGAAGCAAGGATGAACAGGTTTGTGATAAAGAACAATTGAGTCTGAAACACGTGTATTTTAGTCGAATATATATCGAATAAAAATTATGTGATGACATAAAAGACCTTTTCAGGTATAATTGCATACAGCAGATTTTTGGACTCTTTAGTTAGATTAATCCGAGGGCGAAACCGCTGACAAAAATTTGTACACCAGAGTTCCAATTCAACCGGAATTCTATTGGAATTCAATTGGAATTCTATTGGAATTCAATAGGAATTCTATTGGAATTCAATAGGAATTCTATTGGAATTCAATTGGAATTCAATTGGAATTCTTTTGGGATCTAAACAAATGGAATTGCAGAAAAAAACCATTTCTTTAGACTGACTGATGAACATATGATTTCGAAAGGATCGAATTACTAGTAAAATTATAGTATAGTAAAAATATATTTTTTTTTATTTTCTAGAATTCACATTGAATGTCCTTGAAATTTTACGTGTAGGTGTGAAATGTAATGGTAATATCTTCAGAATTTCGTAGGGATGAGATCTTCAAATATAAAAAAAATCCAAGAGTAAATTCCATATTATTTTCCTTCTTTCTTTGGCAATGCTTGTTTGATATTTAGAAATTTGTTATTTAATTAGGCAACGGGTATTACTTAAATGAGAATAAATCAAAAAAGCACTAACGTGAATTCATTCTGCTTTCTAGCACTTGTTCACATTCTACTCTAATCGGTCAACATGAACAATCGCACCAAAGCACACTGACCTCATGTCAGCACTTTTCAATTTTTTTAAATTGAACGGAAAAATACTCGAAGAAATCATAAATCAACAATATACTTCTACGCAAAGAGCAGTAATTTTTTTCTTACAAATTTCAACTGTTGAAACCCGAAACTCATATTGAAGTTGAAACACTTCGCTTTAGGGTACTTAATGAAGCTTCGTAGAAAGCTTTCGGTCAAGGAATTTGTCTCTGTGTGTACCTTTGTGTGAGACCTGAAATAGGCTAGAAGATTTCACCATTGCAGAGTGATTGGCTCAGTGGTTACAACGTGGCAATCGTCACCATTAACTGTAGGGTAAAAAATGAACAGTGCTGTTCCTAAGATGACGCAAGGACACAGTAACGAAGCCTACACAGATCACAACTGATTCTCCTAACTGGCTCATGCTCTTGAGGATTCTTCTTGGGAATATATTGTAGGAACAGTATTATAGTATCAATAGCATCAATAATTGTGATCTGCATGGATGTATTAAAATATATTTAAATAAAAGAGAATAATCAATTTTACTATCCAACATAGAGACAGACGCAAACGGAATGAAAAATTCACGAGAATATCTATTGAAAGCTGAAATATTTAAAACTCCAAGAATTGAAGAATATTGCAACGATACTCACCGTATTCAATAATACGTAAATGTGTCTATTTATTGCCAAGTAAATTTTTGTAGTTTAGGAAAAGCAGAGGGAAAAACATCCACTTCTAACTGCTAAAATCCGGCTAAAACCAACTATTTGGAATTGTTTACATGATTGACCGAAAGGTGCCGCACTCTAACATCAATAGGAATTCTTTATAATTCAATAGGAATTCTGCAGAATTCCTATTGATTCTGCAGAATTCAATAGTAATTCTACGGAATCCAATAGGAATTCGGTGGAATTCCGTGGAATTCGATAGAAATAGAAATTCTAAGAATTCCATAGGAATTCTACATTCTTGTACACCAGAATTCCTATCGGTTTACCCCTTGGATTAATCTTAGATAGATAAAATGGAACAAGATATTCTTGATTGAAAGGTTTTTTCTGGGTTTTCTCTCCTAAACTCTGAAAAATATCTATAAAATAAAAATTAATTATTTTGTGATTTGCTTCTGCGTAAGAAACACAAGATATTTGTCAGAAGCAATCAATTGAACAATGTTGCCTAACAAACGACAACGAAACAACATCAACGAAGAAACAACTATATTGTAACGTTTCGTAACGTTGTCGTTTGTTAGGCAACATTGTTCAATTGATTGCTTCTGACAAATATCTTGTGTTTCTTACGCAGAAGCAAATCACGAAATAATTAATTTTTATTTTATAGATATTTTTCAGAGTTTGGGAGAGAAAACCCAGAAAAAACCTTTCAATAATGAGTATACCTCCCACAGTATCCATTAATGATTACTAAATATATTCTTGATAAATAATTATTCATTATGACTCACATTTCGCAGAAACTACCCCAAAACCGACTTCCTTAGCTTTCTTTATCGCTAGGTTCATACAAAAGTCCGCTACAACGGGACCCAGAGCGTTTTTACCATCTATCCAAGCTGTCGAAGGAGATTCTGACAAGATTTCTGGTTCTGCCGTAGGGGTTATGATTTTACGCATTATATCCATGAGAATCTTATCTATTAAAATGAACAATTAATTTTAAAAAACCATATAAATACAATTCATAGCGGAGAACGCTCATGACACTATTTTTAACGGGACTAACTATAAAATCAGGCTAGAACACTTGATTACCACGTTGCCGTTCACGGTGTAGCTTGTCAACCGGTGCGAATAGTACGCATCATATCAGACCAGTTTCACTATAGTTTTGATGAAAGCGCGAACAGTTTTTGGTTCGTAAGTTTAATCTGACCAATTGGCAAAACGCTTTGTACTTGTTGATACCGTCAGCGAAATCCTGCTAGCTCCATGTAACATAATTTTACAGTAGTTTATAAAATAGTTAATGACAGGATAGATTGTTCGGAGCTTTTATCTGCATTGCCGTTTCTGGTTCCCCGTTTGGGTTCTAGGAATGAAATGGTCTCTTATTGTGGGACGGGGAAGACAAATGCGAGTTGCAGATCCCCTATTAGTTATGCATGTATATTAGTTAATTCACTCGCAAGTATGTGTGATATACACCACGAGTCTCCTCAGTCCATAATACAGGCCTACTATTCTCACCACTCTTAGGCTTGTTATGTTGATGCTCTGTTTTTTTTTTGTCTTTTTCCTTTTGTATTCGATCTGATTTTAAGCATTACTATTTATTTGTTTACTACAGTTGTATTATTGATGCATTTATTTAGTGTGATTTCCTGTAATTATTGGTGTTTAACCTGTAGGAAATAAACTACTTATTATTTTTTTTTTCCGCTCGAGAGGAAAAACCTTTTATAGGCCCGCCCTGAGAGGGTCTGTTTCTCTCAGGAGTGTGAGACTCCAGATGTTGATGGTTACTCACTAAAAAACCTCTCGCACGTTCTTTGGAGTAGTTCTTCGTCCTGCCCTTACAGCGTCTCTTAACAAAAGAGATTAGCTGCAAGCGGCCTTCGTAGTTGATGGGACCTGATGACTCGAAGTGATCCGAGCAACACCGCTTTCTGCATTCTGTGAGCTAAATCCTCGGCCAAAGATTTGCAGGCCGGAATAATCTTCAATTCAGTCACGTAGTTGGCTCTCATTCGGCCTAGGCACCTTATGATTAGTATGACCATCCTAACCTTATGCCTTGGATACAGGATCTCAAGTTCAACTATTAAAGACTTGTATTTCTCCCTCTTCTGTTCTTCTTTCATCAGCACATTATTTTCTGCGGGGGAGGAAAATTCGACGACAAACAATTTCTTCAGTTCTTTGTCGAGCAAGAGTATATCTGGCTTTATGGCGTGGATCTGCCGAGTTGTTGGAATCGCATAGTTCCAGTAGATGCAAGATTTGTCATTTTCAACAACTGCTTCAATCTCCAGAGGCACATATGGTAGTACTGGTTGGTTGTCTATACCATAAACCTCTCCCTGATTCGAAGTGCTGCATTGTGTCTTTCCACATATCCTGTTGGATTATGGACTTTGCAAGCAGACAGAATGTGCATAACAGTTTCCTGCTGGCTGTGGCATGCTCTGCACGTTGTGGGAGTGTCCACTTTCATGATGTCCTTTTTATACCATCTGGTATTTATCACCCCATCTTGACAAGCCATAACGAATCCCTCCTTTTCCGACTTGAGCCCAGCGGACTTCAAAAAGGAGAAGGATAATTCTTCTGACAGGCCCTGATCATTCAAACTCCTGAAGTTTATGGAGTGCAGGTGTTTACTCATGTGATCTTCGAGTAGTTTCTTGGTTGTGCCTGTCTTATCTCTGCCAACTCTTCTTTGGTCTGTTGGCGAGATAGGTGTTCCCGCTAGCTCATGATCGATTGATATGCCGGTTAAACAGAGCTTCTCCAAAGCTCTCTGACCAGCCCTTAATAGAAAAGCTCCTTGGTTCCTGATTTCATGCTGAGCCAACATTTTTGGAAGTGGGTCTTCGCGTCTCAATATCCTTATTTCCAACGTTTGTTGATGGTGTTGGTATCCCAAACTTTGCAAACCTCTGCCTCCCTGCGTTCGTGGAAGGTATATCCTTTGAATCGAGCAGTTGGGATGCAGGCTACGATTCATGTTCATCACTTTACGAGTGGTTCTGTCTATTTCGAGAATTTCATTCACTGTCCAGTTAACTATTACGAATGAGTAGGTGATTATCGGTACTGCCAAGCTGTTCGTAGCAGATACTTTATTTTTCCCGGACAGCTGTGATTTCCATATATCTCGGATCTTCTTTTTGTAGCTAGCTGTTAAGGCATCCTTGATTTGGGTTGTCTCCAGTGCACGTCGTTGTTTCATCCCAAGGAATTTGTATGTTTCTTCCTCTTCGAGGTGTGGAATGCTTGTTCCCCCTTCTAGGTCGATGACTTCTCCTGTTTCTTCAGTTCTTGCTCGGCTTAGATCAAAAACAGCACAATTTCTCCTTCTAGGTCGATGTCTTCTCCTGTTTCTTCAGTTCTTGCTCTGCTTAGATCAAAAACAGCACATTTGCCCAAACCGAATCACATTCCTATTGCTGAGGTGTATTCGGCAACGATATTCAGTAGTTGTTGTAGTGCTGCCTTGGAAGAAGCGTACAGTTTTAAGTCGTCCATGTAGAGTGGATGTGAGATCAGACGTTCTCTTCTGCCTGATGGCCTGGCCTTGTACCCTATTCTGCTTGCCCTCAACTCAGTTGTTAATGGTAGAAGTGTTATGCAGAACAATAACGGGCTTAGCGAGTCTCCTTGAAATACGCCTCGCCTGTATCTCACCCATCCAGTATAAGCGATCCGACCTTCGGATCAGACGGCGAACTTATGGCGATGTCCATTGACACGCTCGGAGCACTCGAAATCGATCTAATCTGTCATGCATCTGTCCAATTGAACCGAAAATATCTGTCAAATATGACAGTGTGACAGTTCCGAGTGATCCGAGCATGTCAATGGAAATCGCCATTAGTTTTTCATGACGCCATAATGTTTCCTATCGCATGGACGATGTTAGGGTGGACTTTGAGCATCTCTAGCAGCCGTAATATCAAGCTGTGCGCCGATGTGTCAAATGCTTTCGCGTAATCTAACCATGAAGTATGTAGGTCGAGCTTGTAGTGTTTCGCATCTTGACAAATGCTTTTGTCTATAAGGAGGTTGTCCTTGCACCCCTGTACTCCTTTCCTCGCTCCTCTTGGTTCGTGGATATGATTCCACACTGGTCCAATGGACTCCAGAATCCGATGTTGAAGAACATTTGTGAGAATTTCATACAACGTATTCGGACACGTGATTGGGCGGTAGTTTTTTGGCTGTCTTAGATCGCCTGATTTCGGTATCAGTACAGTTCTGCCCTCTACCAACCATGAAGGAATTGGCTCACGGTGAATTACTATCTCACTAAATAATCTAGCTAGGTGTTGGTGGGTAGCTGGAAAGTTCTTCCACCAGTAGTTCTGAACGCCATCCAGTCCAGGTGCCGTGAAATAATGCTTGGTCTTCAAGGCCTGTCTAATCTCTTCGGTTGTTACTTCAGTCAGCTCTTGTTATTGACAGTTGTTGCAGACTTTCATCACATAATATCAGGAATCTGTGAAGTGCTGGAGTATCCCCGGTTTCCGCTGTTCGCTCGTACAAATTTTTCCAGAAATCTTCGACTTCATTCGGTGGTGGTGGGTTTTTTGCCTCTAATTGTTTGGGTCGAAATAACTTTGAAGGTTCGGTAGTGAAGGTGTTGTTGTCTTCTATCCACTTTTGCCTCTTGATCAGCCTCTTCCTTGCCGCCGCAAGTGATCTTATTTTATCGACAGCTTTCTGCTTCAATAGATTTATGGTGGGCAGGCTCATCGTACGATGCAACGCACGCAGCTCACCCATCATGTCATCTATTTTCTTGCTCGGCTTCAGTTGTCCTTTCATAACATCTATGATACATTGATACCAAGATGATTGCTGCCTAACGGTTCTTATCTTCTTGTCTAGCTTAATCAATCTTGACTTATGTTTGTCCTCCTTTGTTGTTGTTCTTCCTAGTGGGCACAGAAGTGAAGCAGCTGCTCTCACTGCAGCTATGACATCTTCTAGTGGACAGTCCTCCTTTAGGTGATCGTCGATTATAATATTCATCGCGGCTAGATCTTCAGCCGCGAGTCTCGATTTCAGCCTTGTGGTCCTTAAGTTAGGATTCCCTACTGCAGCATCAAATGATTCTCTTCTACTGGCGAATAGCTTTGGAACATCTCTCACATGCTCCATGTCCGATGCTGCGAATTCCTGACGTCGCAATCCATGCATAAGAGATTTGATGTTTCCGGCGTCTCTTAATATTCTCTCATCCCGTTCTTCTCTCCTTTGTTTCTTCCAATGTGGCTGTTGGATTGGAGCATCTCTCACCTGCTCTTCAGCTTGTTCTTCTATACCCTCTGACTCTTCATGCTGCTGCAAGATTCCCCGCTTCTTGAGATGGCTCACCTGGTCTCGTAGGTTCAGCTGCGACATGAAGTTGAGATCTGGCAGATTCTCACACCACAGACCATGCAGTCTACCCATATATTCCTTTCTTTCTGGTCTCGATCTTCAGTATAACACAGACAGTGGTTCGTGTTGCTCGGGTGTCCACTTGTGGCATCCTCTTTGTGTGGCCTTGTTACTGTTGCCGGGTCCGACTACGGGTTACTCTTGCGAGAGATGATTCCCTATGCAAACGTCAACTTGTTCTCTCTCCTCCTCGATGTCCTCGTCGGAAGCTGTAATTTCTTGTATGACAGGCGCCCACCTCCTCAGCATCCCCAGACATGCCCTGGTGATCCCCAGGCAGCAGCTGTTCTCCGAGGCTCCGTATATTGTAATTCATCATCGGTTGAGAGTGACCGGGGTCCGCGGGCTTGTCACACCCGTATGCTACTAAGTAGTGCCCCGTGCGGTTTTGCATTTTATACCTACTGCCAGGTTTAGCTAGGGTACCTCGGGTTTGCTAAGCCCGTACTCATCCCAGACACATCCCAGAGCCCCTGAGGGTTACTTATTAAATATTTTTTTTATCCGCTCGAGAGGAAAAACCTTTTATAGGCCCGCCCTCAGAGGGTCCGCTTCTCTCAGGAGTGTGAGACTCCAGTTGTTGATTGGTTACTCACTGAAAAACCTCTCGCACGTTCCTTGGAGTAGTTCTTCGTCCTGCCCTTACAGCGTCTCTTAACAAAAGAGATGAGCTACAAGAGGCCTTCATAGTTGATAGGACCTGATGACTCGGAGTGATCCGAGCAACACCACCTTCTGCATTCTGTGCGCTAAATCCTTGGCCAGATATTTGCAGGACGGAATAATCTTCAATTCGGTCACGTAGTTCGCTCTCATTACACCTAGGCATCCTATGATTAGTACGACCATTCTAACCTTAGGCCCTGGGTACAGGATACCCAGTTCGAAAATTAAATCACCACATTATTTTCTGCGGAGGAGGAAAATTCGATGACAAACAATTCCTTCAGTTCATGTCGAGCAAGAGTATATGTGGTTTTATGGCCTGGAACTGCGGAGATTTTGGAATAGCATAGTTCCAGTAGATGCGAGCTCTGTGATTTTCAACAACTTATTATTATTATTATTATTATAGAGCATTTGGAATGCGCAGAAATTGAAATCATCAAGTTGTCTGAAAATGACAAGAAACCATTTTTCAGTTCAATTAACCATAAATAAATGTACAAATAAATCGTATTAGCATTTTAACACCAATTAAAAATTTGCAGTTAGCAGGTTTTCGCTTTTAATAAAAAGTTTCAAAGCCCCCAATGTAAGGAGTTAGCAGCTTTTCATTGAAACCAAATTTTCAGCAATAACTCAAAAAATACAGCTTGGTAAAATATTGTAGACTAGAGATCCACAAATTTTAGTAATATTTCGTGAGGATCGTATAACTAGAAACAAAAATTCTTTGAAAAAACATAAAAACTTCTGTTATTAAATGGTTTCTTTCTGGGTTTTCTCTCCCAAACTCTGAAAAATACCTATAAAATGAGAAATAAAAAAAAATTGTTCAAGCACTGAAGTCAGGAGCTTTTGCGCGTATATTCTATTGTCCATTCTCCTTTATTGGACACTCTTAATCGAATTTACCATGGTGAATTCTATTGTCCGCTCTGCTGTATTGGACACTCTCAATTCGAATCCGCTCGCCAAAATCCTTTGCAGAAGTCCATTCATGACCAGGCTCCACAGCAGAGGTGATAGGCTACACGTTAACACAGTCACTTCTGCCTCCCCCAGGTAGGTTGTGAATTGTGATACGTTTCGGAGTCTATATCAGACACTTAACGGAAATTTTTTCTAATAATTTTTTGTTGATAGCTATTCTCGAATATCAGAATAGCTATCAACAAAAATAATAATAATAATGTTTCGTAATGTTTTTAAATTTTTTTTTTTTTTTTTTAATTTAATGCTTGTGGCTTTTACTTGATGCAAATCCATATTAGCTCAATGAAAAATTATATACGATTTACACTTATTTATTCAATATTGTGACGCGTTTCGTCGACACAGCGACTTCATCAGACTAATGTTTTTTGTTAGGTAGCATTGTTCGTTAGATTGCTTCTGTCAAATATCTTGCGTTTCTTACGCAGAGGCAATTCACAAAATAATATTTTTTTTATTTTATAGATATTTTTCAGAGGGAGGGAAAACCCAGAAAGAAACAATTTAATGATGATATAGGTAAGTGGAGTTAGCAGGAATTGTTGACACAAAATCCCGTATAATTTAAAATTCTGAAGTAAATGGCAGTTTTTCCTACTGGTAGTATATTTTTTTCTCTTTCTAACCACATAATAATCGCATTTTGACCTATAATTGGAGTTAGCACTTTCCAATGACGATATAATATTATCAGCCATTTTTCAATATTTTGCGTCATGAAATGAATTGCTCGTTCCATTATATGAAAGACGTAGGTATATCAAACAGAAATTCTGAAACCAGAAGAAATAGCTTATAGAGGTATAATTCTGATAGGTGATTCGTTCTAGAACTAGGCAGGAAGGAGTGGAAGGACCCTCCGCAAAGGAGGGCCTGCGCAGTCTAGTGCTCAGCTGACAAACGCCACTTCTACCTAATGGCGTGCCGATGCTTATATTCGCACCGTTAACTAATTACTTGTGAGTGAGATCATTAAAAGAATGATGTCCAAGGATGACAGTTCTCGATACAAACCACTGAGATAATATAATATTATAGTGGAAACTGTAGACACCCTGTCTGTGGTGAAAACCATAGACTTCTTCTCTACAGTTTATCATTTTTAATTTATTCTTGTTGGAACGTTAATTTTTGGGGCTTCTTCTACAAATAGAGTTTTACTTTGGTGGGAAATTAAAATAATTCCACACTAAAGTGTGATATCATATCATTAAAATAATGATATGCTTTCTACCAAGGGGAATAGAGGGTCCAATTACACGGCATAGGAGATAAATGAATTGTTGTACCTCGTTCATCAGTAATTATCTTATCACCATAAATATTCTTATCTTATTCAATCATGCCATTTATTGATATGATCATCTTTCAAAATACGAGGTGAAACGATATGAAGATAGAACGGATTATTTATTCCTACAAAATAGATGCCTGGGGTAACGCTTGGGTTACGAGTGGTGTACGAACTGTGGAACATCTAAAAGTCATCTATGACAATAAAAAGCAACAAGCCAGGAAATTCCACGCAGAAAATATTGTACCAATACAATTAACACAAAAATAATAGTATCACTATCATACACTTGAAAACGGTAACGGACCGTTTGCCGACCGGCCAGACAGAATCGATTTTGACGTCGAATTCTTCATCAGTAAGTCGAACCTAATCGTTTGGGACCATTTTCGGAAAAAAATTAGAAAACTACAAACAGTTAGGCAAAATGAAAGCACGCTGTTTCCTAGCAAAATGCGCGCAAAAACTGATGAAGGTATGGATTTAATGGGAATCTAATGGATATAAGCTGACTCGTTAACTTTAGTTTGTGAAATGTCAAAATAATCCTGCACTTAAAACAAAAACGGATTTTTGCAACACGGAATGTCAATAATGTCGAGATATTGAAGGGTAAACATTAAATTCAAAGAAGAACTAACGTTTCCTTTAAACATGGCTACCTACAACGGAAAATGGAGGATCATAATTTTAATAATAGCATTAAATTTTGAAAGATCTTTTTGCGCGTATGTTCTGGTGAACATCGCGTTATCATTTTACCCTAATGTCTGTAATTTTCTAATTTTATGCCGAAAATGGTCTCAAACGATTGGTTTGACTGCCTGATAAAGAATTCGAGGTCAAATTTAATTTTGTCCGACCGGCCGTTGCCACGATAACTTGAGAAAGGAAAGAGATAGTGACTTAAAATTTTGGCGCGTCCCAATACGATGGTTCGTTAATGGGCATAATCGGCCCAACGATTTGCGAGATATAATTTGTTTTCAACCATACGAATCTGATCGAATTGAAACTTGGTGAGTAGTTGTAGTACACAAACCTATAGATTATTATTTTATTATTATTAAATTACAATAAGAGTGGAGGTAAAACCTATGCACTCAAAAAAGCCAAAATTAAAAGTATTCTGCTAGAATTCTAAAGGAAAAATAGAAACTAATCAACACCGCATCGGTCATAAAAGTTCTTGAATCCATTGGTGGATGTTGCATTCACCACTGCACCTGGGAGACGATTCCAAACCTCAAAAATTCTGTTGGATAGAAAGTTCATTCGGCAGGAGGTTCGAAATGGTTCCTTGGCCAATTTATAAGCGTGTCCGCGAAGGTTGTTCCGATTTGGAAGGAATAACTGTCCAAGGTCAATACCGAAGAATCCATGCATCGCTCGGAAAGCTACTATCATGTCGCCTCTGGTACGCCGGTCCTCGAAGCTGGTTAGCCCGAATAAGTCCAACCTTGTCTGGTAGTCAGGTCGAGAGAAGGAGGAAAATGGGATTCTTGTGCACCATCTTTGAACAGACTCAAGAAGTTGTGAGTCAGATCTTAGAGCGACCCACCAAACTGGACCCGCATACTCCAGAATTGGTCTCACATATGTTGTGTATAACAATTTTGCAGTCCGTATACTACAGCCGCCAAAAGACCGCTGAATGAGGTAGGTCGATTTTTTAGCTCTACTGCAAGTCTCCGTAATATGCTCAGACCAGTCAAGATCTGCGTTGACGACCACACCAAGATCCCGGTGGCTCCGGACTGAAGTAAGAGAGCGCCCATCAAGCAAATACGGAAGCTTTGGATTGTCCTTACCAATGTGCAGCACACAACATTTTTCGATGTTGAGAGGTAACAACCATTCCTCCACCCACTGAGCAATCGCGTCCAGGTCCGCCTGCAGCTGGTTGGAGATAAGGGATGGAACACTGTACAGTTTAACATCATCAGCGAAAAGAAGACATCTTGAGCCGATCAAATGGGGGAGATCCGATGTGTATAGTAGAAAAAGTACAGGGCCAAGAACTGAACCCTGGGGCACCCCGCTGGTTACCTTCCCCTCGTGTGCAGAAAAAACTCCGCCAACCCTGACCCTGAAAGTTCTGTCACTGAGGAATGATCTAATCCAAGACAGCAAAATACCTCGAATTCCCATATACTCCAGCTTGTGAATGAGACGACGATGAGGAACTCGGTCGAAAGCCTTCGCGAAATCTAAGTAGATGACATCAACAGGGACACCAGCGTCCACAAACTTAGTCCAATCATTCACCGCTACGAGAAGGTTGGTCAGTGTTGAGCGACCCGGAAGAAAACCATGCTGTTCATCGGGAATCAAATTATTAGATTCAGCAAACTCACGAATGTGGTCGGTAATTATTCTTTCAAGGACTTTGGAGACCACTGACACAAGACTGATAGGGCGGTAGTTTGAAGAGGAAGTTTTATCGCCACTCTTAAAAACAGGTGTCACAGTTGCCGAACGCCACTGTGAAGGAAGAGAAGATGTAAGCAAAGATCTTTGGAACAGACGATAAAGTGGTTCCGCAAGTACAGTGGAACAGCGGGATAGAAGAAGGCACGTTATTTCATCGTTACCAGGAGCTATCAAAGGAATTGCGGATATATTTGAAGAATCTTTTTTTATTTCCCTCTGAAACCAGGCAATCCTCAAACCGGGTCCTAGCAGACCGAATTAAAGAAGTCAAGTGATAAGAGTAATTGCGATGATTGAAAAAGTCAGTAGTAGATCTACTGCGTGTATAACGCTGCCATAAAGACTTCTTCACCCTGATGGAATTGAGTAGGCTGCCTGTTATCCATGCTTTATTGGGATTATGTATCACTGGCATAGAACGAGTATTAGATGAAACAGCTTCCCGGACCACTGTAAGGAATTCCTCCCAGAGAACATCAATGCTTTCATCGCCGGAAAAAGAATTGGACCAATCATATGAGGACAAAACCGTCGAAACCCCCTCGTAATCTGTCCTCCGGCAAATTTTGACTTGGTTATTAAATGTACAAGTATAATAAAATTGCAGCTCGGATTTCAAGACCACGTGGTCGGATTTACCAAGTGGAGGTAGATATAGTAGATCAGATAAGAGATTGCTATCAGATGTGATGATGAGATCTAGTGTGGAAGGAGTCTGGCCATGTCTGTACCTGGTGGGCTTAAGTACGATCTGTTCAAGACCAGAGTTGAGGATGAGGTCTGCACACGGAAACGACGGTGAACTTTCTGAAGGAAGTTTAGTGAGAGGCCATGGCACATCTGGGCAGTTGAAATCACCAGTTATTATCAGATTTCGACGTAAAAGTGATATTTCCTCCAGGTATTCAGTAAAGGCCATGTCCTCCATGCAAGGGCGTGGTCTATAAATGCATGCTAGTGTGAAAGATATGTGTGCATCCGATACGTCCATGAAGATGTTATCTATCCCATGCCAGTCTTTGTGAAAAACAGATATCTTGAACGAAGCAACGGCACTATCCCTCAGGTATATGCAGACACCTCCATAACCGACAGTTCTGACGCTATCCTGGCGAAACACAGTGTAACCCGGTATGTGGCAAGCTCCATCAGGAATGGAAGAATGAAGCCAAGTTTCGGATATCAAAATAATAATTGGTTTTTGCATTTGGACGATAGTGAGTAGTTCATTGAATTTGGAAAGTAGAGATTGGGCGTTGGTATAAATAATAGGCCATGAATTTAGGGTAGTCGGTTTTTTGAATGAGATCCATCTTGAGATTTCTTCGTAGCTGTGATAGTGGGTCGACCCTTTTGATATTTTATTGTCAGATTCGCTTCACCAACATCCTGCCTTCTCCTCAGTTCTGCACGGAGTGCATTAAGTTCCTCAACCTGGTTCCTCGTTTTATCGTCACGTATTATTATTTCACGAAAACGTGGATTTCCTAGCAGAGACTTCCTGCCCCTGAGAATTTTGTTAACGATATCGGCGTTAGAAAAAGAAATTTTAAGCCATCTGGGCTTACTTGCATCTCTACCAGGAATACGGAAAACACTGCTGATGAACCTACTCGCTGAGCAATATATATGCTCCACAATGGCAGCCGCAGTCCCTCCATCGTCCAGACTATCGGGCAGGTTAGCAATAATTATATTGTGAGATTTTTCCACTCTGTTCATGATTTCGGGTATAAGGTCAGGCGTGGTTACAGCAGGCATGTTATCCAATCTAGATTCGAGGGTGACAACCTTCGAAGAAACATTTCACCTGATAGGTGAGTATGAGAATCTTTTAAACTGGATACATCTGATTCAATTATAGCAAGCGATTGTTGTTGGTTGGATAGTAATTCAGCATGTATTTTAATGGATGAGTTACAAGCCGCCAATTGGCCAAGGATGTCATTTTGACGTTCTTCTATTCGAAGAACACTGGCAGCAACCTCACTGATCCTATTCATCATTTGATGAAAATGTTCCAGTGTCAAGGGAGACTGATCACCCTCAGATCCCGACGATGGCGGTTTCGTAGTAGCAGTCTCAGAAGAGACCGTGCGAGAACCCGCGGAACCACTCCTAAGACGTCGTTCCATGGAATGGCAGATCGGACAAATCCAGCTCTCGTTTTTCTCGGAAAGAAAATCAACTTCTTTTGAGGTGAGATTTAAGCATACCGCGTGGAAAAACTTGGAGCATTTAGAGCATGAAATTGAAGGATGAGAACCTGTAATGTTCTTATTGCAAGAAGAACAGTTGCGCGCCATTGTTGACAAGTAAAAAGGAAAGGAATATGTACAAACGCTCTTCACTTTCCTGGGTCGATAGGAAAGACTCAAGACAGAAGATTGGGTAGACCTCGGAAGCAGTGGAATAAAGGAAAGGCGAACAATGTGAGGATTCGGAAAACAGATTATAACAATTCCCAAGAAATAAAAACCATCCACTATGTAACACGTGAGAGATAACAAATTTTTATCGACTGCGTTTCCAACATAAGGTGGAACGAATCGACACACAAATATGATCGAAATTATTACCTGTTTGAATTGAGAATTATCGTAAATAAACAAATAATAAATGAAGATCTTTAATGAAATATAGTACTAGTATTTAGTTGTACTATACCTTGGCAGTATGGCGACAGAAATTGATACCAATAAGACTCTCTCCAGGTCACTTTTTTAGAACTTCGGGGAGAAAACTGAAAACGTGTGTTGACAGACTGACTAGCAGACGATGAATGAATGTTTGTGAAATTTTGTGAGAATCGTAGCACAAGAAAATTTAAAAAAAAAAATATGAAAAATATCATTTATTTCATTATAACCTGAGAATGGAAAGGGATAGTGACTTGAAATTTTCAGGTTCGGCTGTGCATCTGAATTCCACATTTGAGTTTGTTAATAGGCATAATCGGCTCAATGGTTTTGGAGATATACCCCATCTATAATTTGATTGATATTTCCTCAATAACTCAAAAAATACAGAACCGATCCAATTGAAACATGGTAACTAGTTGTAGAATTCCAACGCAAAAATTCTTGAGAAATTTCGTGAGGATCGTATCACTAGAAATTTTTCTTTAAATCTTTGAAAAAAAATGTATATATAAGAAACTCTTCGTCTGACATCGCTGAAATTTTGCGAGAGCCTTCAGACCCTAACTCGACTGCCAAGCTCGAAGTTTGAACACGATCAGATCCATATTGTTGGAGATCCGAGTAGCCTTGTGTCAGTTCAGTACCTGGATGGTTGACCACACCGTTGCCTCGATAACTTTTGAACGAGATAGGGACTTGCAATTTTTAGGGTAGATTGCACATCTGTATGGTAAAGTTAAGTTCGTTTTTGGGCATAATCGGTCCAAAGGTTTCGGAGTTTTCACCCACCTGGAATATTAGTTCCTCGAAAACTCAAAGAATATAGATTCGATCGAAGTGAGAATTTTGTGAGAAGCGTACCACTAGAAAATTTCAAAAAAATTACAAAAAAAAATGGTTCAAGCACTGACGTGAAGTCAGGAGCTTTTGTACTCATGTTCTATTTATTGTCCATTCTCCTGTATTAGACACTCTATATCGAATTTGCCATGGTAAATTCGATTAAGAGTGTCCAATACAGGAGAATGGACAATAGAACATGTGCGCAAAAGCTCCTGACTTCACGTCAGTGCTTGAACCAATTTTTTTTGCAACTAACATACTCATATTTGTGACGGATCTATGAGTAATCATTATAAATCATGAGTTAAAATTATAACTTACGGTAAATAATTATTGTAATTATCGCCCTACATAGAGATACATAAAGTATAGATCTACAAATATAGCCTGTGGCCGAAAATGCCTTATCCAAATGAATGCTTTATCAAAATCTTTCTCCTTTTCATTATGTACGAAACAACACGGCGTTTCTTGCTGGATTTATAAATGTCAATTCTATTTTCGGTGATGGTGAGCCCAAGTTCTCTACTCTTTCTTTCACGTTTTCGTTAGAGTTATTGTTGAATATGTGTGATTTTTTCATTTCTAATCGTATCGTTCTTTTATCCTAGTACCTACGTATAGTGCTTCAGATAATTCAGTTCCTACCTAACACTGTGTCATGGGTAAGAAACTTCTCTAAAACGAATTTTAGTGTTGTTTCAGCAGCTGACAGGATCGAATATCTTCTGCATAAGGCCTCTACAGCCAATTGAATGCGTCAAACAACACATTTGAAGTACCTACTCATGTTACAACGCGATTATTTCTCCAAACATTGCTATCACCGTATCCGCTAACCACGTATATTTATGACTGTTTCGATTACTCATGATGGGAAAAACCTAATTTTATTTGACGTATCAAGCATTCACTTCCATCAATCACGCAGCGCACAAAATATCCGAATAGGTTCATACTTTTCGCACTGTATTTCGTTTCGACGTAGACCGTGAATGACCACGTGACCCCGGCAAGGGAATGTAACGTTAGACTAAAGATAGACTATAGTCTATCTAAGATTCTAAGAATGTAACGCTCTAGTCTGTATTTATCGTGACCCCTTAAAGATCGCGCCCACTATACCTGCATGGACCGGCATGGACCAGCACAGTGCAAACCTGCATGTTGTATTACATCGCAAACTTGCTGGTGACGGTACGCTCTGGTGCAGGCCTACTGTGCGCTCCTCCATTAAATAACACGGTCACCTTCACGGGTAGATTTTACTGGTCCGATCCGTGACTGTCCATGCAGGTATTGTGTGCACGATCTTTTATTCTTACGAAGGATGTTCATTCCATGACTGAAATGCCCCCTTCTGTCAGCTTCAATCAGTACATCAGCACAAAGCCTTGCTGCCACATCCAATGTCCCCACACTTTTGAGAGCATCGAAGACGAAAATTTTAGCATTTTCCACCGTTATAGCTGAAATTTAAGGAATTCTGATAATTGTTATTTCAAATATTCAATCGAATCATTCAATACTCGATGTTGATGGATTTGCATTTGAATATAATGATGGATGAATATAGGTACGAAAGTATTCGAATCGCCACATAATTTTTTTGGGTTCAACATCGTATATACATCATCTCTTCTTCGAATTGTTTCATTTTTGGCGCTCTAGTTCCTCGGAACTGAGTGCTTATCAATTTGCCCAAATGTCTGTAATTTTGGAATATTTCGATGAAAATGGTCTTAAACGATTTGGTTCGACTCACTGATCAAGAATCCGTGGTCGAAATTCATTCTGTCCGGCCGGCCGGCCGGCCGTAAGAACGATAACTCTCGAACGGAATGAGCTAGAGAGTTGAAATTTTCAGAGTAGGTTTGGGGGATGAATATCTCGGCTAAGTTCGTTATTGGGCAAAATCGGACAGATGGTTGCGGAGTAACAAAAAAAAAATTTTTTTTTACGAAACAAATTCCAAATCAATTTTTTTTTAATAAGCAGTTTTATCATAAGAATCCATTCATATCATTTCCAACTCTAACAAGCTAATACTTTCGGAGATATGATTTTTTTAAATTTCAATGTAAATCGTATTTCACAGATTGATATAATTATTATTCTATGTATGAATTCTCATAATGTCAACTTGACAGAAGGGAATATTGTAACTTCAAAAATATTGGGGTTGAAATACTCGTATTTTAGCGATGCAACGGGGACCTCACCCGAAAATGTTTGAAAATATTACGTAAATATTGAAAGCATAATTCTGTAGTTTGGTGAACGTAGATCAGGAAATTTTTTATCGATTATAAGGTAATTTATTATTACTTATCTAATAAACTATTATTTGAATTGAATTTCCTTTATGATGCAGTGATATCATATGAATACATTGATATAATTCCCAACTCTGAGAAACCAATACCAGATATAATTTGTCTGTTTGAACTAGAGCGCCAGAAAGCTCCAGTCCACAGGGCTTGAACCCATTTTTAGATCCGTTTGTTCAGCAAGTAGTATTTTTATTTCAGAATATCTATTTATTTCCATAGATTCTGAAGGAGTGAATATGTTTAATGAATGAAATTTTGATTTTTGCGCGCATGTTCTGGGATACAGCGTGCTAGCAATTTTCCCAAATGTCTTTAACTTTCGAGTTGTTTCCGAAAATGGTCTCAAACGATTAGTTTCGAATCACTGATGAAGAATTCGTGGTCAAATTTGATTCCGTCCGGCCTGCCAGCCGTTGCCACGATAACTTTCGAACTGAAAGAGATAGCGATATGAAATTTTCAGGGTTAGTGGCGCGTCCAGATACGACGGACAAGTTCGTTAATGGACGTAGTTAGCCCACCGGTTCCGAATATTAATTATGTCTTCAACCAATACAGATCAAATCGAACTGGCACAAAGATGTTTTGTGAGAATCATATCACTAGAAAATTCTTAAGCAAATATTAAAAAATATTATTTATCTCACGATAACTTGAGAACGGAAAGAGATAGTGTCTCGAAATTTTTAGGGTAGGTTACGCATCCGAATGTAGCATTTGGGTTCTTTAATAGGTATAATCAGCCAAACGGTTTTGGAGTTACACTCATCTGAATTCGGCTGTTATTTCCTCAATAACTCAACAAATAAGAATCCGATCCAATTCAAACATAGTACTTAGTTGTAGAATGCCGGCGCGGAAATTTTTGCAAAATTTCGTGAGGATCGTATTCACTAGAAAATTCTAAAAAAATCATAGAAACTTCAGAAACTCTTCATCCGACATCGCTGAAGTTGCGAGAACCTTATATACCTAACTCTACAGCTAAATTCCAAGTTTAAATATGATTGGTTCTATGTTGGGCTCAATCGGCCCAACAGTTTCGGAGTTATACCCATCTGGAATATTATTTTCTCGTTAATTCAAAAAATACAGGTCCGAACGAATTGAAACTTGGTAACTATCTAGAATATCGACATTAAGATGAATGTGGAATTTTTGAGGAGCGTAACACTATGAAATTTTAAAAAAAATGTTGTTATTTCCTCTATAACTCAGAATATACAAATCGGATCCAATTAAAAGTCGGAAATTACTTGCAGAATGGCGGCCTGCTAATTTTCGCGGATTTTCGTGAATTTCGTATCCTAAAATTACTTGAGACGTATATTATTAGATTTATTTGAGATATTTCAATGTCCATATAATACATATGTAGGAATTAAAAATTCTGTGACCTTAGACCATTCTTTCATTAGTCAAGTCTGTCATTAAAATGGTACGAAATGAATTCATATATTATAAAAGCTGAAAAAACGGTCTATATCGATGGTAAATTGGACCAAGAATGTCCAATAGAGGTGAATAGACAATAGAACATGCGCGCAAAATCTCCTTACTTCACGTCAGTGCGTGAACCCATTTTTTGTTATTATTTATTACTTTAGTACTTTTATTTATATCGAATCTTTTCGAAGTTTGTTCTTTTGATCGCTTTTATCACTTTATCATCACTCCTGATCCCTATCATCTCTATGTGTAAATGGTATTATAGTATATAAATGACGAATATAATCTTGTTATATCAATTTTATTATTTCATTGCTTCTATTTATGTGCATGCAGGTCACTTTTTAGATTTTAGTTCTTTTGATACAAGTTCAAATATTCAGTTTTTTGATTATTTGGATACCATGAATATATTTATTTAGAGAAAAAATTTGTTTTTCTCTATCATATCCTAGTAGGACGTTGACTACTTTTAGGATTTTGGAAAATCTGAGGAATCATTCATGTTAATTCATCAAATCGACGGCACGACATCGATTAAATTCCATAATCACTATGTGCTAGTAACTACACTCTGAACCACTACAAACTTTGTCGTCTGACATGTTTCTGAAACGATTTTTCCATCTTCTGAGATGGAGCGTTATTAAAGCATGCTACCAATTTCTACACTCAAGTATGGGTTGACATTATATCCTTAGTCATAAACCGATTGGTGAGAACAATTGTTGAGTTGTTAATAGGGTATAGATCATTATTGAGTAAATTATCTTTTCGATGTTACTTAAGAGTATCTTCAGTAACATCACCCTAAGGAAAGAATAAAAACAAAAAAAGTTTTCCAAGCTTTCACGTTCCATCCGAAAACGAACAACAAACTCCATAATATTTCTAAGAAAGTTAATATAAAACTGGCTTTCAAAACTTCCTCGAAAATTAATGAACTAGAAAATTTACTCCAAAAAACTCCGAACATGTTAAAATAGGGTATATATGAAATTACATGTTTAGATTGCAACGTGCTACGTCGGGCAAATAACCAGAAACTTTCTAACGCGGTATAAGGAGCATACGCAACACATTCGGAACAACAACATCGATAAATTCTCTGTTGCAAATCGCTTTTTAATAACTGGCCACTCAATTTGATAAAATACCGAATATACTTCGCCGGGCGAAGTCGGTAAACTGCCGCGCATTAAAGGTTTCTTCACAAAGCATTCAATCTCCGTTAAGTCCTAACTGAAGTCCTCAGTTAAGGATAAATTTGAATCGCAACCTCACTTAACGTATGTAACGGTGGTCAAAGAGACCTGTTTCACAGTAATTATCACGTTAACTGAGATTGCGATTCTTATTTGTCTTTAACTGAGGACCTCAGTTAGGACTTAACGGAGATTTAATGCTTTGTGAATACGGCGGAATATTCTTCAGAGTACTGTTCAGTAGCGCTCCAGATTTTAACTGCAAGTTTGATTTCGGAGGAATCTTACGACTTGTAGTAGATCATTATTCAACGACATATAATAGAACGCCACTCTTCCTCCATTTCATTTCCTAAGAATAATCGTCACGTCACGTTGACCGCTAATGTAAAAAAGAACATCGCAACGAAATCGCGATGTATTCATCGCGATAAAGCCATAAAAATATTCACCCGCTAGTGTGGCTGCCGCATAAGAAAAAAGATAATTTACTCAATAATGATCTAACCCCTATTAACACCTCATTGTTCTCACTAATCGGTTTATGACTTGGGGCCGTATTCATACACGGCCCTCAAGATAAAGTACGAAGAACGAGTTCTCTTCTTGGTTGTACCGATCGTCACAACCAATAGGAGAACTCGTTCTTCGTACCTCATCTTGAGGGTCGACTATGAATACGGTCCTCCTAAGAGTATAATGTCAACGCATACTCGAGTGTAGAAATTGATAGGATGCTTTAGTAACGCCTCGTCCCAGATAATAGAAATATCGTTTCCGGAACATATGACAGACGACAAAATTTGTAGTGGACTAGAATGTAGTTACTAGTGTAGTAACGAGTCCACAGTGAACTCAAACTAGAATAAGTTTCATAATAACAAAAAATAGGATTTTATCATATTGGTAGACTTTACGTAATAATTTCATTCATTAATCACTATCACTTAAATAATCCTAGATTGCAAATAATTTTAAGGGATTTTGTGGACTTACTGGTTACTCCTTTCTCCCTTTCTCCCATTATAATGAATTTATTCAAGTACCTCCAAATGCTCAAAATCAATACTTTCTAAGCAGCAAGAATTGAACTATCGTATGCCAAGATGACAAGTTTGTATTTTTTGGCTGTCATCTGTAAATTGATATATCTATATCAGATGAAGGTACATGGAATAGGTGGTGTGGATACTTTCCTATTACTCAATAATTTGTAAAAGGGCGTTTTGGATACTTTATCAATGTGGGTTTCTATAAATTTGTAGCGAGAATCTAATCTTGAAATATCGAAACTTTCTTGAATTTTTTTTTCTCTGAATCAACAGATATGATGCTCACAAACTTAGTACAACGTTCGAATCGATATTTTATATCTTTTTGTTTTACAGTGGGTGTTCAAATTGATGGAGCCGCAGTACAAAATTTAGGAATAGTGCAAAACTAGATGTAAAAGCACTGAAGTCAGGAGCTTTGTCGCGCTTCTTCAAATTTATATTCAGAACTGTCACCCGTCCTGGTACTGAACTCGCCCAAGGCAGCTTGCCTTCCAGGAAAAAAATTGATTCAAGCACTGATGAGAAGTCAGAAGCTTTTGCTTGCATGTTTTATTGTTTACTCGTCTCTGTTCGACACTCTACTACGAATTTAGCATCGATATATATACCGTTTTCTTAGCTTTTATACTAAATTATAATCTCCCAAATTCGGACACATTTAAATACGGACATCCAGTACTCCGGACGACCAGTTTCAAAACCCATAGCCCGGTATCTCTATTGTCATTTCGTCTGAAATTTACGAGTTGAGACTGTTACCTTTTTGAATAATATACATTATTTAATGAACAGATTACAAGAATAATGAATATAGATATGTTCTATTTATCTTGTAGTTGAGAATTTAAATTAATTTTATGTTTTCTGTTGCTTTTATGAATTATTTATTTCATTTAATAAACAGCCTATAAGAATAATTCTGTTTTTCTAAAATCGGGACAAATCGAAATTCCGAACAACTACTTTTCCATGAACTGTCGGATTACGGATTAAAGTTACACCCTACCTATATGAATACATTAATGACAGACTTCAGTGACGTCTATGATCAAAGAATTTATGCCTCAGGTAACTCCAGGATACGATATTCATGATTCCGCGAAAATTAGTCGGTCGGCATTCTAGAAGTAATCGCCGAGTTTTAATTGGATCAAATTTATATGAATATAACAACAAAACATTTTGGCCGATTATACTGATTATAGAAATTAAAAATCGCCTTGGAATGCGCAACCTACCTTGGAAATTGCAAGTTTTTCCGTTCTCAAGGTATCGTGAGATACATAATATTTTTTCGCAATTTTTTAAAAATTTCCTTGTAGTACGGTCCTCACAAAATTGTACACACGTCCTTATGTCGATATTCTACAACTAATTACCAAGCTTCAATTCGATCGAGTCTATATTTTTTAAGTAATCGAGAAAATAATATTCCAAATTGGTAATACTCCGAATCCGTTGGGTCGATTATGCCCAACAACGACCTTAACTCTCCCATTCGGATGCGCCAACAACCCTGAAATTTGCAAGTTGCTATTTCCTATCGATCGAAAGTTATCAAGGCAACAGTCACCCATCCAGCTACTGAATTCACACAATGCTGCTCGGATCTCCAACAATATATAGATCCGATCGTGTTCAAACTTGGAAATTGGCAGTAGAGTTAGGTTCTGAAGGCTATCGCAATTTCATTGATGTCGGACGAATAGTTTTTGATATATAAAATTTTTTTCAATGAGTTTTTAAAACATTTGTAGTGATATGATCCTCACAAAATTTCGCGTCGATATTCTATTACTAATAACCATGTTTGAACTGGATCGGTTTTGTATTTTTCGAGATATTGACGAAATAACAACCAAATTTCAGATGGGTGTAACTCCAAAACCGATTGGCCGATTATACCTATAAACAAATTCAAATGTGAAAGTCAGATGCACAATCTAACCGTTGAATTTCAAGTCGCTTTTTCTTTCCGTTCACAGGATATCGTGAAATAAATAATATTTTTTTTTATTTCCTAGTGATACAATTCTCATAAAATTTCACAAACGTCCTTAGGTTTGTATTATACAACTACTCACTAAGTTTCAATTCTATCGGATTTGTATTGGTTGAAAACAAAATTACTATACTCGGAAACCATTGGGCCGGACAGAATCAAATTTGTCCTCGAATTCTTCAACAAGGGGTCAAACTCAATCGTTTGATACCATTTTCGGCGAAAATTCGAACATTACAGCCAATTTGTCAAATGGATAGCGTGATGTTCCCCAGAACATACGCGCAAAAAGGATCAATTCTGAATACCACACATTGTTAGCGATTGAGCGAAGAAATAAAGAAGAAACCACTGTTCCAGCAAGACAATGCACCATATCACAGTCTAATTGCATGAATTGCACTTCGAATTGCTGCCCCACCCCCACTTATTCGCCAGATTTGGCCCCTAACGACTACTGGCTGTTCGCAGACCTAAAATTGGTTCAAGCCCTGTGGACAGGAGCTTTCTGGCGCTCTAGTTCAAACAGACAAATTATATCTCCGGAAGTATTGGTTTCTCCGAGTCGAGAATGATATCAATGTATTCTTATGACAGAACTGCATCATAAAGGAAATTCAATTCAAATAATAGTTTATCTATCAAGATTGAATGAGCAATCTGAGAATGAGAACTGCACCATGAAAGAAATCAAATTAAAATAGCTGAAATGAATCTGACTCTCTCTTATAGAACAGGATGACATGTACGAGCATGAACACAGAGCATATAATAAAGCTTATATAGAATAATTATAGCATTCTGTGAAAACATAGAAGTACGATTCATTATTGAAATTTCGAAAAATCATATCTCCGAAAGTATTAGCTTGTTGGAGTTGAAAATGATATCAATGGATTTTTATTGTGAAACTGCATCTTAAATAGAAATTGAATTTGAAATTTGTTCCTCAAAAAAAAATTTTTTTTTCGTTACTCCGAAACCATCTGGCCTATTTCGCCCAATAACGAACTTAACCGAGATATTTATCTCCCTAACCTACACTGAAAATTTCAACTACCTAGCTCATTCCGTTCGAGAGTTATTGTAGAAAAACTTTTTTAAAATTCTCAAAGTTTTTTTTTTACACTTTGCGGTAACCTGGTCAATACAAAACTTCACATGCGTATAAAGGTCATGATTCCTACAATTTCATTTGAGACCATTTTCAGCCAAAAATTCGAAAATTACAGACATTTGGGCAAATTGATAAGCACTCTGTTCCGAGGAACTAGAGCGCCAAAAAAACAAGTTTCGTATGACAATTGCCCAAAACAGGTTTAAAGTACCTACAAATAGTAGATATTCCATAAAACATGTATGAAAGAAGAGAAGTAATAATGAAAAATTACCTTGTAATCGATCAAAAATTTCCTGATCTACGTTCACCAAATTATCTCCTCTCTCGAACTACAGAATTATGCTTTCAATATCAACGTAATATTTTCAAACATTTTTGGGTGAGGCCCCGTTGCATCGCCAAAATACGAGTATTTCAACCCCAACATAATATTTTTGAAGTTATAATATTCCCTTCCGTCAGTCCCGTCATTAAGTGTCTCAGATCTCTTACTTCATGTTCCATTCCAAAATGTAAGACTTTTCTGAGAAAAACTAATTTCGGAACAAACAACTGAGATTTTTCTCACTTCGCTCACATTTCGGAATACACTTTATTCTCATAATTCTTCGATTGCTGAAAGGAATTAGACAATGTCATGTCTCAGGAAAATAAGTTGACATTATGACAATTCATACATAGAATAATTATATCATTCTGTGGAAACGTAGAAATACGATTTATAATTGAAATTTTGAAAAATCATATCTCCGAAAGTATTAGCTTGTTAGAGTTAAGAATGATATCATTGGATTCTTATGGTAAAACTGCTTATTGAAAAAAATAAATTTGGAATTTGTTATGTAAAAAAAAATTTTTTTTTGCCCAATAACGAACTTAGCCGAGATATTTATCTCCCAAACCTACTCTGAAAATTTCAACTGTCTAGCTCATTCCTTTCGAGAGTTATCATGCCTACTGCCGGCCGGCCGGACCAGCCAGCCGGCCGGACTGGCCGGACAGAATGAATTTCGACCACGGATTCTTGATCAGTGAGTAGAACCAAATCGTTTAAGACCATTTTCATCCAAAAATTCGAAAATTACAGACATTTGGCAAATTGATAAGCAGTCAGTTCCGTGGAACTAGAGCGTCAAAAAGGATGCTCCAGCGAACAAGATTTCGCACCAACGAGGAAGTTGTTGCCGAAACTGATGCCTATTTTGCGAGCAAAGGTCAAGCATTCTATAAACATGGTGTCGAGAAGTTAGAGAAACGTTGGATCGATTGTATCGCCGATGGAAATTATGTCGATGAATTAAAACAAATTTTGCGAAAATATTGTGTTTTTGGCGCTCTTGTTCCTCGGAACAGTGTGCTTATCAATTTGCCCAAATGTCCGTAATTTTCTAATTTTTGCCTGAAAATGGTCTTAAATGATTTGGTTTGACTCACTGATCAAGAATACGTGGTCAAAATCGATTCTGTCCGGCCGTCCGACAGGCCGTTAACAAAATAACTCTCGAACGGAATGAGCTAGACAGTTGAAATTCTCAGAGTAGGTTTGGGAGATGAATATCTCGGCTAAGGTCGTTATTGGGCAAAATCGGTCAGATGGTTTCGGAGTAACAAAAAAAAATGTTTTAACATTACAAATTTCAACGGCCATCCATTAACACGATAACTATGGAACTTAATGAGCTAGACAGTTGAGTTTTTCAGAGTGAGTTTGACATATAAATATCTCAGTTAAGTTCATTAATGGACAAAATCGGTGAATTCGAATTCACCATGGTAAATTCGAATTAAGAGTGTCCAATACAGGAGAATGGACAACATAATTTATCATGGTAAATTCGATTAAGGGTGTCCAATACAGAAGAATGGACAATAGAACATACGCGCAAAAGCTTCTGACTTTACGTCAGTGCTTGAACCAATTTTTTATGCTTGGGATCAAATAGGTTTATTATTGGTCGAAATGTGAGGGACATAATTGAATTTGACTACGCATTCGTCATCAATAAGTGGAATGCAGTCTTATGAGGCTATTCTCCGCTTAAATTTAACGAAAGAAAAAATCAACAATGATTTATTACTGTTCCCAATGGTTTTACATTAAATTGTTTCGCCAATTGTTCACAAGTTTCCATTTGATTCTTTACGTATCTCACACCACCTGCTTGGTCAACAGCTTTCATGTGATCTCTTTCGGGATCGCCAGCTGCCTTGATGGGTAATTTCGGATCCACCTGGAATGAGGAAAACGAATAAGGTATACCATACTCATGTGTATTGAATGATCAGGAATCTTACTGGAGTTGAATTTCTTAAATTCTTGAGCATATCCGACAATCTGGATTCAAAGCATGGTGCAAAGCATTCTGGATTGATGACAATGAAGCAATGGCCTAGATTCGCTGGTTCTGTTAATTTGCCCCATCTTTCTATGTTGGGCCCATACTTAGAACCTGCAGAAAAACGAATAATAAATTTACATAGAATATTTCCTGAGGGCCGTAAGATCAATCCAGGATTGAACCAAAAATGAGAATTAAGTTTAGATTAATTAATTGAATTGAATTAATTGAACCAAAAATCAGGATTAAGTGAGGTCTTCTGTACACCTCGATTAGAGGTGCAGACGAAATTTTCATGGAATAAAACATAATCTAAGTAGCTACGCTAGATGGCGTAATCTATGGTTTACAAAATACAATTGCGTTTTCTACAAAATACAGCATAATTAATAAGGTTGCTAAAATAAATATTAACAGTAGAAACTATACTGCTTCTATTTTACAAGTTTTGTTTAAGTCATTTTTCTATATTACCCATTGTTGAGTGTTGGGGATAATATACTTTTCTTGACTGTAAAAACACTGTATGCGTGAACCGATTTTCATAAACTTAATATGTATTTCGAAATGTGAGAGAAGTGACAAAAATCTCAGTTGTTTTTTCCGAAATTAGTTTTTCTCAGAAAATTCTTACATTTCGGAACGGAACACTAGTCTCAATTCAAAGGGCTTCATTGAAGGTAGATTTCGGAAATATATATATTTCCGAAATCTACCTTTCGGAAATATATATATTTCCGAAATCTACCTTTTTTTTTGGCTTTTTCCTCGCCATTAAAACGGACGCATGCCCCATCGTTTTGGTTTTGCAGGGGTCCTCTGCCTTTTACCAGAGGAGTACGATTGCAACAGGAAAAATCTCTTTCTTAATAATAAAACCAGCATTATTGAAAGCATAAAAATAGTTTCAACTTCTGTATCCATTTTTCCTATAGTTGATTCAGAAGATTTAAGCGAAAAACGTTCGAAATTTTTTGTGTAGTCTTTATTATACAGGGTGTCCCGGGAAGAATGCGACAAACGAATACCATAAATTAATGTCATCAGGCTGGACTCGTATCAAGAGGTTTTAATCGCATGAGTACCTTCGTTTGGGATATACAGGGTGATGTTCATCATATGAGTGAAATTTCACACTTCATTAACTCTAAAAACTAATCGACCGAATGATTTCCAATTTTGAAGTTTTGTCACCCTTTTCTATCGCCTTCCTTCCATATTTCTGAAATTGAATAGATCAGATCGGACTGGGAAAATTTTAGACCTTTCCTATTCTCGTGAAAATTGGATCATTATGATTTTTTTTCGTTATCGTAACCATAAAGAATTAATTCATATTAAAAATTCAAAATCTCTGCTTGCCACTGTCATACAGGGTGATCAATAAACATTCCCTTCAATAAATCTTGAACTTAAAGGTTAAAATTATTTCAAATTTTATAGTTGTCACCCTTTACGACTGTCTTTCTTGAATTTTTCTCAAAGTGGAAAAACAGAACAGGACTAACAAAATTTTAGTCTTCCTATATTTCCGGTGATATCGGATCAGCCTATGCGTTAACATTATGATTTTTATGACTGAAAAAGAATATATATATATATATATATTCTTTTGAACTTGAGCATTACAATTTGTTTTGTATCTAACAATAAAGCATGTGTATGAAAGAAGTGTTAGCAGAGGTTAGTGTAACGGGGTACCATATTATTTGATATAATATGATACTAGAGCTTAGGGAAAAAACCTCAGCAAAAAAACCCTATCTCCCCGTTAGTGTTGTGATTTATGAAAATTGATTTTGTTAACAAAATATGCTGAAATATTAAATATTGAAGGGCATCTTTTTCTTCATTATCGCTTCTTCCTTCAACAAGCAGAGAAGATTCTCCAAGGTCCGAAACCCAATCTGGAAAAGGAAAAAACAAAGGGAGAAAACGAACAAATTAAAATGGAATATTCTATATTTCATTAAATAGATTTGAAACTCGCTACCCATTCTAAAAAAGATTCAGAAACATTATGAATAGCCCTAAAACCATCTTTGAATCTATATATGCGACAATTATTAACTAAATGATCTATGGTTTCCTCTGCTTCCCCGCATTCACAACTAGGACTCTCAACTGAGTTCCACCTGAAAAGCATGCTGTTGCAACGACCATGACCGGTTCTTAGACGATTCAGAATAGACCATATTCTCCTTGGAAAATCAAACCCCGGAACTCTATCTGAAGGATCAGAAATTAAATCTGAAAAAGAATACTAGGGTTTAAGTAGAGAGTTCAGATTAAGTTATCAAATCATAAAAAAGTATTCATAGATGAAACGAATTTATTTGAGAAAACTTTCAATCAACAAACTGGATAATGAATAGAACAAAAAAACAACAAATGAATTGAAAATATTCGAACTCAAAAACAAATCTTATGGAAACATTTCCAGTTCAGGAATTGTTCAAAATAGTGTCCCTTCATTTCAATACATTTTTGAGCACGTTGATATAGTTGTTTCACAGCTTTTGCTATCGTATTCGGTTGTGATTTAATAATATCACAAGCATCAATAATTCTTTGTAGCAGAGGCTCCCTACTGTTTATTTGTACTGCATAGAACTCTTGTTTAAGCGCTCCCCATAAAAAATAATCCAACGGTGTAGATCAGGGGATCCAGGAGGCCAAGCCACATGTCCAGCTCGCCCAATCCATCTGTTTTTAAAAGTGTTAGTCAAATATTCGCGCACTTCTATTGAGTAGAGCGCAGGACTTCTATCATGTTGCAATCACAATGTTTCCATTAGAACGGTTTCTAACAAACCAGACAAAGTATGTTCCAATGGAACATACTTTGCTTCACTTCTTTATGATTTGATATCTTGATCTGAGCTCTCTACTTAAACACTAATATTCTTTTTCAGTCATAAAAATCATAATGTTCACGCACAGGCTGATCCGATATCACCGGAAATAAAGGAAGTCTAAAACTGGTTCTGTTTATCCAATCTGAGGGAAATAAAAAGAAGGCAATCGTAAAGGGCGACAAAACTATAAAATTTTGAATAATTATACCTTGAACTAAGTTCAAGATTTATTGAAGGGAATATTAATTATTCACCCTGTATGACGGTGCCAAGCAGAGATTTAGAATTGTTGTTATTAATTAATTCTTTACGGTTACAATAACGAAAAAAATCATAATGTTAATGCATGGCATGATCCAATATTCACGAAAATAGGAAAAGTCTAAAATTTTCCCAGTCCGGATCTGATTTATTCGATTTCAGAAATATCGAAGGAAGGCTGACAAAACTTTAAATTTTGGAATCATTCGGTCGATCAGTTCAAGAGTTATTGAAATGTGAAATGTCACTCATAAATGAACATCACCCTATATATCACCTCTTGATACGAGTCCAGCCTGATGACATTAATTTATGGCATCCGTTTGTCGCATTCTTCCCGGGACACCCTGTATATTTTTAAAACTTAAAACCTTTACATCAACAAAACAACATAGCCTAAACTTGTCATGAACATCCAAATTCAAATACACAACAAAAGCAATGCGCATGTCCCATAGCTGGCACGAAGTGCGACTCGAAGTGCAACCTCGCAGCTTGCAAGAAGTTTTACCGACTTTAGCTTGCGTGCCGGCACGATTTTCATTGTGAACGACAGCGTTGATTTCCATATGTCTAGCACGCGTGCCCAAGTCGTTCTTCGCCCGCGAAGTCATTCTGAATGTAGCTTAAGAAACAACAATAAATTTCTCCAGATGTACAAATAGAGACGAAATTTTCAAAGCATTGGGCCATAGAAGTTGTCCGTTAAGTATTCAAGTTATAGTGGGATCGGTTTTTATGTTTGTAAATTCTATTTTTTCTTGAAAAATAATCTCAATTATCGCAAGTTCATAACAAAAATAGTTATTAGTAATAATTTAAAAATTCGTGTATTTCTTGAACGATCGATGTTTAATATTAACAAAATACATTGGTAATTATAGTGAAAACTCTTCATATTCAATTGTTTTCTTTGGGTGTTGATAAAGGACATATAGTATATAAGAAAAGTTTACTGTATGTATCTGTATTACATAAGACGATCTTCCAGGTAAAAAATTTCGAGCTAAATAAACCCTTTCAATAGTAAACACGTTTATTACTAGTTTATAGAGACATATACTCAGCCGAGATTAAGGTAACGCATCGATACAAACCTTAAATATAAAAATCTGCGAGGATAAATATTTACGATAAGAGATACGTTACCTACTATAAGAACAATTAACAAGTTGGGTTAAAAATGTGAAAAAATCATACTCGGTTATTGAGGTTTTTTTAATTTACAATAAAATGTTTCACCAGATGTTCACCAGATTTGATATTTTGTAAAATATATTGTTCTCTGTGTAGACTGTTTATAATTTTTCGAATGAAATCTTCATATAAAAAATTGACTAGATCAAAAAGGAGAATCTCGGGTTGCGCTGTATGTGGTCTCGGTACTTCCCATAATATTTTTCAAAAGGTCTCGTCTCACTTTTCCTAGATGAGAACGAGACGAGACGAGATAAACCTCGCTCTCGGATAAAGCCATAATTCATCCTGTAAGTTCTAAGAAACATATGGTAATTAAATTTGTCTCAATAACGAAATATCAAGTAAGAAAGCATCCAAAAATGTATGAAATAATTTAAATAAAGGAAGATAATAAAACGAGATTTAATAACAACAGAAATTTACATAACACAAAAAATCATCTAATACCCAATTATCCTGAATATTCAAAATGCCTGCCATCATTCGTTATGCACAAATTCAGTGTTGACAGTAACAAAAACTAAAAAGTAAGCGGTAAAGAAACAGTAGAGTCTTTTTTTAAAGCTAACTTGATGTCTGCGAATAGATAACATCATTGCGACTATTAAGCTCTTCCACGTCCTATAAATAGATTGGAATTGAGCTTGTACTGCAAAAGGAGTAAAACGACTGAATTTTTGCATAGCAAATGGTGCTAGGCCTAGGGAATATTTAAAAAAGTTTATGAAAATCAGTTCACGTATACGAAATTTACATTGCTTTTTCTGTGAACAGAATATTATTTCCCCACCACTTAACAATAGGTAATATAGAAAACTTATTTAAACAATTATTGTAAAATATAAACAGTAATTCCTAATGTTGATAATTTTTACTCACCTCAATTAGGGTTTCTTTTGTAAAAAAAACGCAATTATATGTGACTACGAACTAAAAAAAAATCATTAAGAATATTTTTTTGAATGTTCTATTGTCTATGCACGCCTCATACACCCTCACAAAATACTGCATAAACCTTCAAGCCATCTTTTTTAGCGTTAACAAGTGAAAAAATGAATTGGGCATTCACTGAATTAAAATTTCAAAGTAAGTAAAATAGTGAACTTACTCAGCGGAGATTTGAACCCGGATTTCCTGCGCGGCCAGCGATGATGCTAACGTCTAAGTTTCACAGGACCTATTCGTGATCTGAGATTTACTTCATTTTAAAGTATAGACCAGTTCGAATTTTATTTTCATAAATATGATCCTCACGAAATTCCGCATAAATTTACATGTCAGCATTCTACAACTAATTACAAGATTTCAATTCGATCAGATATTTAGTTTTCGAGGTATTCAGAAAACAATATTTCAGACGGGTATAACTCCGAAACCGTTTGGCTGATTATGCCCAATACCAACTTACCGTCGCATACATAAAATGGGAGCAGAAATACACACACTGGAAAATATAAACTCCCAAGAGTGTGTGTTTTTGTTGCCATTTTATGTATACACTAAATATCAACTTTATTATTTATTTATTTCAATTTGCAAATAATTTTATCTTCACTTCAATATGTGGTTGTTACTTTTATCTATAAATTTTACCTTTTTGCGCGGATGTTCTGGGAAACATCGAGTTATGATTTTGCCCAACTGTCTGTAACTTTCTAATTCTTTGCTCCGAAAATGGTCTCAAACGACTAGGTTCGACTTACTAATGAAGAATTGGAGGTCAAATTTTATTCTGTCCGGCAGACCCGCCGTCCGTTGCCACGATAAGTAGAGAACGGAAAAAGATATAGCGACCTGAAAATTGGCGCATCTAAATACGACGGACAGGTTCGTTAATGGGCATAATCGGCCCAACGGTTTCCTAGTAATAACTTTTTCATCATCCAATACAGATCCGATTGATTTGAAACATGGTAGCTAGTTGTAAAATTCTGTCCCAAAGACGCTTGTGTAATTTTCCGAAAATTTACGAGAGTCTTCAAAACCTAACTCTACTGCCAAGTTCCAAGTTTGAACACGATCGGATATATATTGTTGAATCCGAGCAGCCTTGGGTGAGTTCATTAGCTGGATGGGTAACCGTTGCCTCGATAACTTTCGAATGAAAAGAGGGGATTTGCAATTATCAGGATAGGTTGAGCATCCGAATGGGAGAATTAAGTTCGTTGTTGGGCATAATCAGACCAACAGTTTCGGAATATTATTTTCTCGAATAAATCAAAAATCCAGACCCGGTCAAATTGATACCTGGTACCTAGTTGTAGAATATTGACATAAAGAGATGTGTGAAATATTTTGTGGACAGTACCTCTAGAAAATGTTTAAAAAATTACGAAAAATTATTATATATCTCACGATAACTTGCGAACAGAAATAGACAGCGACTTGTGACATTTAAGCTAGCTAATTGGCATAATCGGTTCAATGGTTTCAGCGTTTTACTCATCTGAATTTTGTTGTATTTCCTTTATAACTCAAAATATACAAATCTGATCCACTTAAAACTCAGTGATTGCTTGTAGAATGCCGACTCACTAATTTTCGCGGAATTTCGTGAATATCGTATTGATGTATCTATCGTATATACATCGAGTTAGTTGAGTTGTTTCGTATTTCAATTCCAATAGAATACATATTATGTCTGAATTAAAAATTCTGTGATCATAGATTCTCTCGTTACTGAAGTCTGTTCTTGAAATGGTACGAAATATATTAATATACATATTATAGAAGCTGGGAAACCGGTACATATCGATGTTGAATTCGATTGTCGAATAGAGGTGAATAGACAATAGAACATTCAAAAAGCTGCTGGCTTCACGTCCATGCTTGAACCAATTTTTAAACTATTTGTTAATTTCGTCCTGTAAATAGGTTTTTATCTGCACACTATTTCATCTATACATTAAACACATTTTATTATTTATTGATTTTATGTTTATAAGTGTATCTTATTTTTGTTTTTACTACATGGCAAACTGCTTGGCTTCCCTATCTCCTTCAATTGTTTGTGATGTTACTTTTGTGATATACCTACTTGAACATGGTGGAAGCATATTGATGTTTTAGTACAATAGTACTACAACTTTTAAACTATGGGAGATAGCAAAAATCTGATACCCCATTCTCTATCTCTTTCTTTCTTTTTTCCAAAATATATAACATGATATAGTTCCTATTTGATTAAATACTTTCCTTCGAAAGTTATCGTGGCATCGGCTGGCCGGACATAATCAAATTTGATCTCGAATTCTGCATCAGTGAGTCTCAGACCATTTTCGTCAAATAATTTTAAAATTTCGTACATATGTGCAAAATGATAGCACTTTGTTCCATAGAACATGTGCCCACAAAGGGATTTAATTTTGTGAGATGAATTAATTGTTAAAATTAATGTGTATCTTAAAGACTCGCCCTATATAATTCGATGTTCACTGATACTCACCAGAGAGTATTCCACTCAATACTTCAACCATGAACAGAAGCCCTGAACCCTTGTATCCACCCATGGCTTCCGGACCACCTAGAGGAGAAAGTCTTGACATCTCCATGGCCCTTTTTGGATCCGTTTCTGGTTTACCGTTTTTGTTAAGTGCCCACGTTTCAGGGATTTTGGTACCTTTTCTCACGGCCAATTCGATCTTCAATGAAGAGTTTAAATAACAGGTGAGGACAGATGAGGACGGGTACCATGAGAAATTTCAGTGGTGGTCTGAATATAATAATAATTGAAGCATCATTACTCACTTTACCAACAGCTACCGTGGTTGTAGCCATGTCAAGTAGAAAACTGTCTCCATCTTTAGCTGGTGCTCCTAAAGAAAATGGATTTGTTCCGAAAAGTGCCTATAAATTGAGACCAATTTACTTTCTCTTTTTAAAACACTAACATTGGGTTTCACAAAGCTTTAACAGCTCTTAATTGATGAATTAGTGCGATTCCATGTCGATTTTCAATTCATTTTTCATAAAACCATCGAATTAAATCCACGATTAAGCTAAACGAAGCTTCGTGAAACCCAACATTAGTAAACAAGAATTGATTTATGATATGATATACAGGGTGAGTCTTTAAGTTGTACATTAATTTTAAACATGGATTCCTCTCATCAAATGGAACAACTTTTTCCATTTTTCCAGATTTGGCTCAGGTAAAAAGTTATAAACGTTTAAAGATTTTACGTTGTGCAAAGCCAGCCCTGAACTGTCGATGTGTCGAAGTGTTGAACACAGAAACACTTAGGCTGCTCGTATACCAGCACTACGAGACAGCAAGGCGACCGCGACTTCGTGTCGCTTAGAAGTCGCGGTACGTGGTTAGTGATAGAAGGGCCCGCACCAAAGATACGACGATGCGATGCAAATTCCTCGTTAAAAAGTATCGTAGCGGTCGCGTTGCGGTCTCCTTGTGTTGGTATACGAGCGGCCTTACTGGATTCGATATCGCTTTATTAAATGAAAACTTTATCATCTGATGCTCGAAATTCAACGAAATTGTCTGAGAAATCTTATTTAGTTAGGTACTCACTGAACTTATGAAATGGTTTTAAATAATCTTCAAGCCACATTTTTGAAAAAGGCTCTACCTGAATATTAAAACAATGACTCCAACTTGATTTTCATTGAACATCCAATATTAGATTATCCATAATATCTTCTTCGCCTATTTTCACATTCCTTACATATTTTAATTCGCATATAAACGAATACATCAATATCCAACAATAATTATAATTATAACCTATACTCTATTGAATCGAGAAAAACAATCTGTTCTCTATGCAAATCACAGAACACAAATAATTGCAAATGCAAGTGACAACCTCGACACAGTAAAATAATAGGATTGTTCCTACAGCGGCCGAAACCGCACAGTTAACGGTCCACGGACTGCGCGGTGGTGTAAAATTGTAAAAGCCTTCCATTTACACCACCTATTCTCGACAATTCGCAATTTGCACGATCGTTCGCATCTGCCACCTTTGCGAGTGATATGGGTCTGTTGGTATTCTTGACCGTGCGCACAGCGTGCGAACGTTCGTATATAACAAGGAGTGGTGTTTGGTACTCGCAGAAACACAATACACGACATAATTAAAAGTCAGACAATTAAATTTTACAAACACACGACGAAAAAAACTGGAAAAAACACAACATCTCGGGACAACCACGGCGGAAAACAAAACATCAAAAATAAACATAAATTATCCCATCACCTCATCCTGCAGGAAGATTGTTATCGTTAAAACGATAAGAAGAACTCCTGAAATCCTTCATCCCATCTGAGAAGTATGGTATGTCTTTTATTTGCTTCGACATACCTCTAGAAAAATTGTCACATTCTTTCACACATCTCATGACAGATATATAATGTTATATTTTTAGATAAGATCCCAGAGATCAGGCACTAAATGTAAATCCTTAATGTAAGCGATTATTTCTTGTATATTTCCCCTTGTAAATAGACCTGTATAATAGTTTAAGAAATGTCAAATTAAAATTTTTTTTGTCTGAATAACTAATGATAATCTTGGGTTGTTGGCTGTGTATATTGTATCCTATTTTTTCACCGAATATTGAAGATGAATAAAGCCAGAGCATGTTTATGTAAAGCAAAAGGAATATCATTTTCATTATTATTATTTTCAGATATGTAATAGTACGTTGAAAATAATAAATGTGAATGCACGATACCCAGGAAGCACACATGATGCATTCATTTGTACTAATTCGAATATTTTAAATGTACTCACAAACTTACTTAACTGAGGACATAGAAATTATTATATTTTGGGTGAAACGATACTCATCAGATGTAAATTCTTTCTATGTTTAATTATTTTTTTCCTATTAGGAGATTTCAGATATCCTCTTAGACCATGGCTTTCGACCGAATGCTGAACCTATCAGGAGTACCCCTGAATATAATTACAATATGGCTCATAAGAAAACTAGAGCCGTATCCTCCTCTATCTTAGATAATGGAGGCTATGCTGGAGGTTTAATTGAGACACGCAATGGCATCTGAAGATGAGATTTAGGTATCTCCTCAATCATCGATCATTACATTACAAAACGGCTGTAGCATGCAGAATAATTAATGCCTGTGTTGTTATTCACAATATGTGCATTGAATTTAATACTCCAAAGCCAGAGGTGGAGGACGATATTGACTTAGGGATAATTTTTAGGGAGAATTATGACAATGACGTCCGAAATATAGTAGGTAGAGTGAAATCCGGACTTAATGCAGGAACTGTTAGAGCTCACTTGATTAATACTATTTATACGAATACCTAGACTAGAATACTAAAAGCTTACTGATGCAAATTCACATTTCTAAGTATTTTAATATGAATTAAACACAAAATAATTAAATGTCTTTCTATCCGCCCTGTCCATTGGTTGTATCAAATTTTTTGATGATGTATGAGAGGAGATAAAATTCAATCGGTATGATTATGATGATGGCTCAAGGCCAGACCTATATTAGAGGACAGATGTAAGAGAATAGAGATTAGGTAGTATTTGTAGAATTATAAAAAAACTTCATTGGGTTTCTGCTAATAATAGAAATTGTCATAGTTCATTTTGCAATAACTTTATTCACTCTCATTATTATTAGGCAGATCTTCTCAGTATCCAATAGAAAAATTTGTTTCATTTTTTGTTATCTGCAGGAGAGCTGAAGCTTTAGTTTGGGTGTTTCTTCATAAACTCCAGTATTAATCACTTCTGCTATGACAATGCATTTGGATTTCTATTACAATTTTTATTCTCCATAATAACAAATTACAATCTCACAATACCAAACTAATAACACACACAACGAACGAAATAAAATAGTCTTGCTAGCGGAATTTTCAAAACCCGCGCTAAGACTGTCAATTGATAAAATGACCCTTTGGATTTGGAACGGTTCCCATTATTTGCGATGTTGCCAGGTATATTTGAAGCTGCGAATGATACCGTTCGCAAGGTGCTGCAAAGGGTTGTCAAGAATACCATTTTTCGAATTTATGCGCAAATCTACCATTCGCAGCCGTGCGTATGCGTGAATTTGCGAATGATGTCGAGAATAGAGCACCAGTCCGTGGACCGTACACAGGGGGTCTATTCTCGACCATTCGCAATTTGTACGATCGTTCGCATCTGCCACCTTTGCGAGTGATATGGGTCCGTCGGTATTCTTGACCGTTCGCACGGCGTGCGAACGTTCGTATATTACAACGAGTGGTGTTTGGTACTCGCAGAAGGTTTGCGACGGCTGCAACCATAGACTTGAACAAAATTCGGGAATTCTATGGCCATTTCTAAATTTGAAATCTACATTAAAGTTTGATATGTTGTGAATGTTGTGTGAGAAGAAGGGTGAAAAATTTAGAAATGGACGATTTGCAATACTTAGCCAATTTGGAATCACTGGAAATCGCTGAACAACCGATTGAAATTGAAAGAAGAAATCATTTTAAGAATATTGATCCTTTCGCAGTATTGAGTGATCAGTGATCATCAGTTTTTACAAATTTATCGAAGGACCTCTGCAGATTTTTAATAGAGACATTAAGCCCTTTTATGCGTGCCCAGAAAAGATCTACTGATCTAGATATAACCACCAGAGTGAGTTGAACTCGTTCTTTACATAGTATGAATTTATTATTCTGAATATTAATTTTACAGGTTTTGCTAGGTTTGCGTCTGGAAGTTATCAAATGGATATTGGGAGGAATTCATTTATGTCGGTGTCGCAATCCTCCGTATCGAGGTCAATAGAAGAAGTGAGCATTGCTCTGAATTAATCCCAAGTTTTCAATAGATGGGTTCATTTTCCAAGAAATATTGAAGAACTCAATGTTGTAAGACTGGGGTATGTATTCATTTAAATTCCAAATATTTTTGTGATAACCATGATTGTTTGTCTGAGTAACTAAAGATGATAATCTTTCAGATTCTATGAAAAATTTAATTTTCCCGGAGATGTTGGCTGTGTAGATTGTACACATGTAGCCATTTTTCCACCGAAGATTGAAGATGACCAAAGCCCAGAGTATGTTTATATTGTTTATGTAAATCGAAAAGGATTTCATTCGATCAATGTCCAAATGGTTAGTAAATACTAGAAAAACTCAATACTCTTTATTTTGACTTTCATTATTATTATTTTCAGATATGTGATAGTACGTTGAGGATAACAAATGTGAATGCCCGATTCCCAGGGAGGTAAAAAAATATTCATTGGATTGAAATGCTTTATATATTTAATACATTTTTTTTCTATTAGGTGATTCTGGATATCCGCTTAGACCGTGGCTTTTGACACCACTGGAAGCTGAACCTATCAGGAATACCCCTGAATTTAACTACAATATGGCGCATAAGAAAACTAGAGGTTTAATTGAGAGATGCAATGGCATTCTTAAGATGAGATTTAGGTGTCTCCTCAAGCATCGATTATTACATTATAAACCTGCTGTAGCATGTAGAATAATTAATGCCTGTTTTGTTATTCACAATATGTGCATCGAATATAATACTGCAATGCCAGAGGTGGAGGATGGTATTGACTTGGGAATAATTTTTACCGAAAATTATGATAATACCGTCCAAAATGCAGAATCTAGAGTATATCCCGGACTTGCTGTAGGAAGAAGTGTTAGAACTAACTTAATTAATACCATTTATAGGAATACCTAGACTGGATTGCTATGATCTCATTTAAATTCACATATATATTTTAATATGAATAAAACTCAAAATAATTAAATGTCTTTCTTTCCCTGCCCATTGTTTTAATCAAATGTTTTGATTTTGAGAGTAGATAAAAATGTAATCAGTATAATTATTATGATGATGACTCAAGGTCAGAGCTATATTAGCTGACGGATGTAAGAAAATAGATATTAGCATTTGTAAAATTACCTATTGAATTAAATTTTTGAAAAAACTTTCTTGTGTTTCTGCTAATAATAGAAATTGTAATCATTAAAGGATACTATGAGAGGTATATTCATTATTAAATGGAGATTTTCGTTAAGTGTGTCTCCGAAACATTACGATATAATTATTCTTTCATCGTTGATGTTATTCCGTTATTGTTCGTTAGGCAACATTGTTCGATTGATTGTTTTTGACAAATCTGTGTTTTTTACGCAGTAGCAAAATAATACATTTTTTATTTCATAGATATTGTTCAGAGTTTGGGAGAGAAAACCCAGAAAGAAACCATTTAATAATAGAAATTGTCTTTGTTCATTTGGAATAACTTTATTAACTATCATTATTATTATTTAGGATCCACTAGGAAATATTGTTTTATTTTTCGCCATCTGCTCGAGAGCTGGAGCTGCCTTTTCCTTCGCAGCTGCAGATCTCTTCTTGGCTGTTTTGCCATCCTCTCAAGCATTTCAAGTTTGTTCCGATAGTAATCAGCCTTCAACTGTTTTTTTGCTGTAAAGTTATTGTAAATGTCTCTGCTGTATATTGATGATTAGTGATTTTCTTGGTAATTTTGCCTTTGTAACACTATTGCTACACGAAGTCGACCACCTCCACAACTATTCTGCATGTTGGTTATTTCACACCAGAGTGTTTTAGCATCCTTCATAGTGAAATTGTTGGAAAATTTTCTCCATAATAACAAATTATAATCTCACAATACCAAACTAATAGCACACAACAACAAACCAAATACAAAAACCTAGCTAGCCGAACATTCAAAATTCGCGCTAGGACCGGCAACTGTTAAATTTAAGACCCTTTTGAACTACCATTCCCATTATTTGCAATGTTGCAAGGTATATTTGAAGCTGCGAATGATACCGTTCGCATGGGATTGCGAAGGGTTGTCAAGAATACCATTTTTCGAACGTATGCGCAAATCGACCATTCGCAGCCATGCGTATGCGTGTAGTTGCGAATGATGTCGAGAATAGACCCCCTGTACGGTTTCGGCCGCTGTAGGAACAAACCTAATAGATTTGTTGTTCTATACTGTGTTGTTATACTGTGACAGAAGCAGGCACAGAAATGTAATAATCTAACCTGCTCTATGGTCTAACGTTAGGTTATTACGCCGGCGCTTCTTTGTTTACTTATACTCCATTCACATTTATAAAGTCTCCCGGTTGGCCATGAAAATTTGACACATTTCACCATGTATATTTTGAAAATGTTAGGTTATAGTAATTTTCCTGTCAGATAACTACGCAATGTTGTCCTCTCTACATATAAGTCCTAGTAATTACGTATTTTCACAATGTGAATTTACTTCGGAAAAATAATGAATTTGAGAAGATATTATGTGAATTCAATAATTCCACAGTCCTGGCGACTGTAGAAGAAAATCCTTTACTCTGTTGTTACTGGAAATATTTCACATATATAAACTGGTTGGAAGATTCCATAATGCTATTTTCTTGTATGGAAATCAAGAATCAAGTGTTGGAATTTTATTGAAAAATAATGGATAGAGTACTCATTTACTCTGTTATAGTTCATTTGAAAGAATAAAAGGACCTGAATAAACCGGCAGGAAAACTTCTAAACGAACAGACGTACCTATGAAATTCCCCACTTTTCGAAATTCTCAAGAAATAAGCATACATAAGACATTTAAATACCTTGTTGCACAACTTGAAATACACCAGTTTGAAAATATAGTAGTAGGTACTACGAAACCCGAGTCATTCTTATACCTTAATAAAATATAGTGATAGGAAACTAAGTCATTTCATTCGAGAGTTCAACATGTCAAAATGAAGTTTTCCTATTGCAGATTTCGGTTCTGTTCTTTATTATATTCGAAGATAATGGTCTGTGCTAAAATCTTGTCTAAGATGAAGTTATGATTATGTTGAGAGTAGAATTGGCAACGTCCCGGCGGATTGTTTTGACCTTGACGATATTTCAGCAGTGCCAACCTGCCTGTGTTTTAGTTACAAAAACGTGATAGACCTAAATCATGGCCAACCGAGAGACTTTATAAAAGTGAATGAAGTATATATAATAACGTAGATCCAGATTGAGAATTTCTCTTCAAGAATAATTGGGATGAATATGTGGAAGGATACTTATAATTGACATTTCCCTTATGCATACTACTATACTACAAACTACATAATATTCAAGTATGTATGTGAGTTATATCTTTTGAAAATTAGGTTGATGAAATTATGTTCCATATATTAGAGCAATCCTTAGAATGATTGTGCAGAATCGAAGCAGTATGAAAATTAATGTTTAGATGGCATAGATAACATTTAATTTATAAGTTTCATATTCACTATTGGGGATACATAGATGAATACCAGATCATGGTAAGCCTATTCATCTATTTGCCTAAAGATAACTCACCAGCGAACTATTTGAATAAGTTGTTTTGAACTTATGAACCCATTTTAGATGGTAATTATAACCAATCAATTTGGAAACAAGCGAGATAAAATTGAATTTCTATAAGTGTCAACTTTGAAATCAATACTCAGTCTATCCCTTTATTTGAGCAGAGCATCTGTGACTATTTTACAGGTTCGGATCGATAAAAGCAGGTAAATTTCTGCAATTTTTTCATACTTAATGACATTCAACGAAGAATATCTCGAAAACGGTGCGTTTTAGGAAAAATGATGAAGAATAATTTAATTTCCTAAAAAGAGAGAGTATATCAAAAATGATCCAAGATAACCTTTATCTGCTTTTATTATGCTAATTTCTCATAGTTTTATGAATTCGCGAGTCAATAACGAAGAAAACAGTAAAAGTAGGGAAAAACTGTTAATTGGAGATTATGTGCTATAGTTATAGAAAACTTCATACCAAAATTCATTCAATTCTGAATAACCATGTCAAAGGTACAGAAGAAAAACTGATTTTTTTTTTCAAATTTCAACAACCTGTATTATTTTTCTTGTGCCGAATCTGGGAAAATGGTAAATGAAAAAAGTGTTTTATTTGATGAGAGGAATCTATGGTTAAATTTAATGTACAACTTCGCCCTGTATATATGATGATATTTTTCGACATGGAAAAACAACTATAGCTCAATATAAAGGCTATGATTTAATTCGTACAAAAGTTTTATAATCCTGAATGTATTTTCATAACAACCTACTTTAATGTATACAGGGTGTTGCAGTAAGTCTATGCGTGATCCTAATGACTTATTTCAAATGGGCAGGTAGCCCATATTTTTGCACGCATATCCTAGGGAACATGCTAATGATATGATCCTCACGAAATTCTGCAGAAATTGGTGGGTCGGTATTCTACACATATTTACCAGGTTTAAAACGGATCGGATTTGTATTTTTTGTTTCTATCTCTTTCCGTTCCAAATACTGAACTATATCAACGCTGCTCTGTTTGCAGTATTTTTTCAGAGACTCAAACAATATAGACCCTATCGTTTCAAATTTGAAAAATTTGGCTGAAGAATTAGATTTTGAAAGCTCTCGCAACATTTCAGCAATATCGGACGGATAGTTTCTGAAATACAGAATTTTTTTTAATAATTTTTTCAAAATTTTCTAGTTATACGCTCCTTCCGAAATTTCGCGTAATTCTTTGTGTCGGCATACTACAACTAATTACCAAGTTGCAGAGCAATCGGATATGTATTGTACGAAAACAAAATTTCAACTCCAGATCCGTTTGGCTTATTAATATTATACCCATTAATGACCTTAACCGTCGCATTCGGATGTGGAACCTACGCCAAAAATTTTAAGTCACTTTTCGAAAATTACAGATATTTGGGCAGAATGATACACATTGTTCTCCAGAGCACGCATGCAAAATGCACGGACTTCAAGTCAAAAGCTTTTGCGTCGCTTTCTCTTTCCGTTCGAATGTTATCATGGCAATAGCCAGCCGGACAGAATTTAATTTGACCTCGAATTCTTCAGTTAGTCGAACCTAATCGTTTTCAGAAGAACATTTTCGGCAAAAAATTCGAACAAAATGATAGCACGCTGTTCCCTAGAACATGCGCGCAAACGTGGAATAGGGTTATTCAATACTTACAGTTTTGGCTCTAGTTGGTACTGACAATGGTGACGTGTTAGTGCAATTGAATTGAATGAAACCTTGATTCTTGGCATCTTCAGCGTATTTGCCACAGATGCCAAAATGATTTGACCCTGGAAAATATATTTTGTAAATTTAAATCTTCAAAAGTATATTATTCAATGACTAATGTAACAAAACATAAATCTGAACACGGGCATGGGGCAGGAAAACCTAGATCGTTAGTCCTTTGAAACATAGTTTCAATACTTTCAATAATACTTTTTACTAGGTACTACTACCATTATTCAATGAGCTTATTAGTACTGGCATGTCACGTATAATTAGCACATTGTACAACAGTCATGGACAAAAGTTATTTTACTCGAAAACTTGAACTTGAATCAATAGTAATCATGTTTTCTTGCTGTTTGTTCATTCCGAATAATTTAATTTCATTAAGTATATCTATCCATTTAGAAAAATCCCAAAGGATTGAGGGTGTCGCTTTAATTTAAAACTTGTTCTTGATTTACCTTTAGCTGAAACACATCCAATTCCGTGCTGTTTTGCCTTCTCAATTGCTAATGTGTTACAGAAGTTGCCAACAACCACACCTAGTGCATTATTTCCATCAACCCATGCAGTTGCCCCAAATTCTTTCAAAACTTTCGGTGTTGCTCTGTTGTCACATAATTTTTTCTCGATCTGGTCTATATACATCGCTGAAACAGAACTAAGATATTCTTTTTGCTATTTTTCATGGCCAAGGTATTAATTCAGATCAGCACAATTTTTTACATTGACTCTGGGCTCTGGACCTGTTGATTATACATGATACTTATGGACTTATTTCAACGAAGTGGTATCAATATATTTAGGTTTGATTGTCGATATGGATAATTTTATCCAGATAATAGGTTGCCAAATATCTCCCTTCCGCCTTTTTGTCTTTTGAATTTCGCGGCTATGTACAAAGCGCTACAGAGCTCGTAACTGGCAATACTATACATAATTTGAAAGGTCTTGACATAACCTACAAAACGACTCTATGCATGATTAGTTTGGATATTGCGTTCAACAGTTATAGACGTGTAAACATGGAGTTCACTAACGCCGAAATTCGCGCTATTTTAAAGCTTTCCTTCGTTAAAGACAAATCCGCTAGAGAAACGTTCCGTGAGATTAATGGTGTTTTGGGGGATGGTACTCTATCAGTTCGAACCGCGGAGGAATGGTTTCGACGATTCAGAGACGGTGAAAACGACACTATGGATAAGCCAGCCGGCGGAAGACCTGTGACGACAAATACCGATCAAATCATGGAATACATCGAGTTAGACCGGCATGTGGCATCTCGTGACATCTCCCAGGAGATTGGAGTTAGTCACCAAACCATTTTAAACCATCTGCAGAAGGCTGGATACAAAAAAAGCTTGATGTTCTGGTGCCGCATGATTTGACGCAAAAAAACCTTCTGGACCGAATCAACGCCTGCGATATGCTGCTGAAACGGAACGAACTCGACCCATTCTTGAAGCGGACGGTGACTGGCGACGAAAAATGGATCACATACGACAATATCAAGCGAAAACGGTCGTGGCCGAAGGCAGGTGAATCGTCCCAAACAGTGGCCGAGCCGGGATTGACGGCCAGGAAGGTTTTGCTGTGTGTTTGGTGGGATTGGAAGGGAATCATCCACTATGAGCTGCTCCCATATGGCCCGACGCTTAATTCTACCATCTACTGCGAACAACTGGACCGCTTGAAGCAGGCGATCGACCAGAAACGTCCAGAATTGGGCAACAGGAAGGGTGTAGTGTTCCACCAGGACAACGCCAGACCACACACTTCGTTGATGACTCGTCAGAAGCTACGGGAGCTCGGATGGGAGGTTTTATCGCATCCACCATATAGCCCCGACATAGCGCCAAGTGATTACCACCTGTTCCTGTCCATGGCGAACGCCCTTGGTGGTGTAAAGTTGAAATCAAAAGAGGCTTGTGAAAAGTGGCTGACCGAGTTCTTTGCAAATAAGGAGGGGGGCTTCTACGAGGGAGGTATTATGAAGTTGCCGTCTAGATGGAAACAGAATATCGAACAAAACGGCGCATATTTGAACTAAATCCGATCACTGTAACACTTTTTCTGAAGCATTGAATAAAGAGCAAAAATCGGAAGGGAGATATTTGACAACCTATTATAATATAGGGTAGGAACCCAAATTTCTAGTATGTTTTGAAATCGGAAATATTCTATATAATATAAACCAACAAATATGAATAGTACTTTATAATCTTCAAGAATTTTACATATTCGAAACTTTTTGCGATTCAATACGAAAAAATCATTTTGAATATTCTCAAATTTTAATCCCAGAGGAGACGGGAATATAGTTATTCAGATGCATTTATATCGATATTTAAAATCATCCGTTAGTGAAAGAGAATCAAATATAGTGTATTGGTGATGATTTCGATGAATTGAACAATGGCAGCTGGTGATCATTTTGTGCAGGGGGGCGCTGATTCAAGAATACAAAAAAAATATATATTTCAAAAGGTTATTACCAAATGCCTACTTCTTAAAATTAAACTAAATCCTTATATTTTTCTCGATCACCTTTTCGTTGAAGTCAGGAAAATCTTTAACTAAATTTGGTTCGATGGACAACATTGCGATCGCCGTCAGTCTTTCTTCCGACATTGTATTCCTTAGAAAGTCTTGATCTATTTTAAAATAGAGAAACATCTTTCAGTTTCTGCGGTTATCATTGTCACTTACAATCTTATTCGTATGTTGATCGTAAGCTGATTTTTCGTGTTTTTGCGCGTATGTTCTGGGCAACATTGCGTTATCATTTTGCCCAAATGTGATTTTCGAATTTTTCGCTGAAAATGGTCTCAAACGATTGGGTTCCACTCCCTGATGAAGAATTTGAGGTCAAATTCGAGTCTGTCCGGCCAGCCGTCCGGACATTGCCACGATAACTTGAGAACGGAAAGAGCTAGTGACTTGAAATTTTCAGGGTAGGTGGCGCATCCCAATACGACGGACAAGTTCGTTAATGGGCATAATGGTTTCCGAGTAATGATTTTGTTTTTGACCAATATAAATCGACCAATATAAATCCGATCGAATTGAAACTTGATGAATAGTTGTAGAATATAAACCTAAGCACGTTTGTGAGATTTTGTGAGAATCGTATCACTAGAAAATTTTAAAAAAATTATTAAAAAATATGTTTTATGTCACGATAACCTGAGAACGGAAAGATATAGCGACTTGAAATTTCCAGGTTAGGTTGTGCATCTGAATGCGACATTTGAATTTGTTTAAAAGCATACTCGGCCTAATGATTTTGGAGTTAAACCCATCTGAAATTTGGTTGATATTTCCTCAATAACTCGAAAAATACAAAACCGATCCAATTCAAATATGGTTATCAGTTGAAGAAGGCCAACGCAAATATTCTTCCAAAATTTCGTGAGGATCGTATAACTAGAAATTTTTTCAAAAATCATTGAAAATCATTGAAAAAAATTCTATATATCAGAAACTATTCATCTGACATGGCTGAAATTTTGCGAGAGCCTTCAGAACATAACTCTACTACCAAGTTCCAGGTTTGATCACGATCAGATCTAGATTGATGGAGATCTGAGCAGCCTTGTGTGAGTTCAGTAGCTGAATGGGTGACCTTTGCCTCGATAACTCCCGAACGAAAGGAGATAGGGCCTTGCAATTTTCAGGGTAGGTTGCGCATCTGAATGAGAGAGTTAAGTTCGCTGTTGGCCATAATCGGCCCAACGGTTTCGGAGTTATACCCATCTGGAATATTATTTCCTCGATGACTCAAAAATATAGACTCGATCGAATTGAAGCTTGCTAACTAGTTGTAGAATATCAACATAAAGACGTGTGTAAAATATTGTGAGAACCGTACCCTTAGAAAATAAAAAAAATTGGTTCAAGCACTGACGAGAAATCAGGAGCTTTTGCGCGTTCTATTGTCCATTCTCCTGTAATGGAAACTCTTAACCGAATTTACCATGGTGAATTATGTTGTCCGTTCTCCTGTATTGGACACTCTTAATCGAATTTACCATGGTAAGTCCTCAGTTAAGGATACATTTATATCGCAACCTCAGTTAACGTATTTAACGGTGGTGAAGCAGGCCTGTTTCACGTTTATTTTACGTTAGCTTAGATTGCGATTCAAATTTATCCCTAACTGAGCACCTCAGTTAGGACTTAACGGTGATCGAATGCTTTGTGAATACTGCGGATTATCTTTTATTCAAATGAAAAATCTGTTAATTGACAGATTAACCGACGTATTCAAAAAGCATTCAATCTCCGTTAGGTCCTAACTGAGGTCCTCAGTTATAGATAAAATTTAATCGCAACCTCAGTTAACATATTTAACGCTGGTGAAACAGGCCTATTTCACGTTAACTGATGAAATTGCGATTCAAATGTATCCTTAACTGAGGACCTCAGTTTGGACTTAACGGAGATTGAATGCTTTGTGAATACCGCGGTCTATGTGTCAATTGACAAATTTTCTACATTGGCACTAATACGCCGTCGTACGTTTCATTCCGCCGTATTCACAAAGCATTCAATCTCCATTAAGTCCTAACCAAGGTCCTCAGTTAAGGATAAATAAGAATCCCAACGTGAGTTAACGTGAAAATTAATGTGAAACCCGCCTGTTTCACCACCGTTAAATCTTTAACTGAAGTTGAGATTCATATTTATCCTTAACTGAGGACCTCAGCTAGGACTTAACGGAGATTGAATGCTTTGTGAATACGGCGGACAGTCTGTTGCTCTCGAAAAATTAAACCAAACTGAGCTTTCAAACCTTTTCAAAGCCGGCGCTTTACGCTATAAAACGATCACGCCACCTATGGGAGTTCTTTGTTTTCTAGCATATATGGCGTGAACGTTTACACATAAGTTTATTACAAATAGACCATTATTATTATCTACCTATCTGAATCAACATTGCTAATGAACATGGCGGGCCATTGGTAAGAGCCAACCATGTAAAATACTCTATAACTTGTACCTAATCTATTCATCCCGTGGCTAAAGTGTCCTCTATAATCTGCCTGAGCCAACATTTCCGCCATCTGTTGCGAGTAATCATCAGGAGTGTTTACGGCCTTCATACAGTCGAAGATGAATCTTTTCACCTCTGCCATTGGAATGAGTGGAGTATCTGTGAAGTTTAAACGAAAAAAATGAATTTGACATTGACGCAATGTCTATAAATTATTGTTTGCAATTTCTACTAGAATGAAGTAGCAAAATTGATATTTCGGACGTAATAGCCTGAATAAGTTATCGATTCTATTCCGCAATCTGCTGAACTAATCATTCAAGATTTTAATTTCCACAAATTTATTGATCGAGAACGACAATTGTGTCACCACACTGCGGCTCCTTCAGGTTTGTTCTACATTTGAACTAATACAATATGAGGATTGAGAAGCACTGACACAAAATCTTAAAAGTAGGTACTGGAGATAAAAAAAAACATGCTGAAGTAAGTATTAAAAGCAAATTGGGGGTTTGCGCTTCCACTTCTAAACTATTTGAAGATATTCGGTAACGGTCATCGGTCAACATCGCTTTGTTCATTCAAAAGAATTATATCTGTTAATTCCAAGAGATTCCAAGAGTGTCTAGAAGTCTAGAAGTCTAGAATCTTTGTTCTCGTCATGGATGATTTCATAGTTGGGATTGAAATTATGTCGTGATTATTTTAAATGGTTCGCAGATGTTGAATGTGAGGTATTAGAAATAAGCAGTGGCACGTCCCGATTTTGTTGTGGGAGAGGCTGACCTGAATAAGCAAATGAGGAATGTTCTTTAATGTTTGAGTTTGATTTTTGACGATGAACTCAGAAAAATTGAAAATGTTGGTATCTTTGGTGGGACTGACGCCCCAAAGCTAGTACTAGCAATGATTCCTTTATTTTGCTAACAAGTGGAAAAAATTTGTCATTTAACAAATGCGTTTTTGAGCAATAAACAATTTTTTTTAAGAAAGGTTTTTTTTTAATCCTAATTATCATCAAGGATTATGTTATCAAAAAATAATTAAATTATCTAATGAACAACACATTTGTTCATAACAATTTTTTAAACAATAGGAGATACAAATTATTAAAAATCATATTTGAGTAGCTTCTGATCATAAGAGAACGGATCAATAGTTATTATATATGAAAAAAGTTTTTCTCAATGTTTAATAAAGCCTTATAATTTTTCACCTAAGTAAATTGTTAGTAACAAAACGAAAAATTACAATTTTTGAATTTTTCCCCGGAATCTATTCTTTGGAAAATAGCTCTATGAAAGAAAAAATTCTCAGATTAATAGTTTAACAATTATCGCACTTGCAATGTTAATGTTCGTGCTACAAAAAATTAATGATTAACTAATGGATAACTAATTGAAAAATCGCGATAAAAATTTTTGGACCAGGCATTATTGTTCATTGATCTACTCTGCAGGAGCCTGAATTTTTTAAATTTTTATTTTTTATTTGATAAGTTTAAATAATATGTATTCATTAAAGGTCCGGAGGGGGCGGGGCTTGCACAAGCCAGAGTACCCGTTTTCGGACGTATTTTCAACCCTCTGGGGAAATTATAAATATTGGTCATGAAGGACTTTTTTAATGGAATTTACTCCTCTTTTTGAATTTCAAATTTTATATATCTCAAATAGTTTATGAGATATTGGTGAAAAACCAAACCCTCTCTTATTTTCAATTAATTATTGTTTATAAACTATTTCAATATTTGCGTGAGGCCTCAGAATTTTCTCAAAAACTATCTACATACCATACCAACTCGCTTGACACCTCAATCATAATTTTCAGAGAATACGCAAAAATTTGGACCAAAAAAGCACCTGTTGATTAGGCTATTAACTGAACTAGTGATAATCGTACATGATTTTTCATTTGACCAAATAATTTTGGGTATATTCAGAATCATCCTAAAATTCCGGCTATATAGCCATAACATGTAATCGTTTGTTCGGTATTGACTTATTCTAAATAGAAGTCTCTTAATCACAGTTTATGAAAAAAAATACGCAAATGACTCAAAGAACAAATAGCTCACCATGTTTTCCACAATGGCATCTTCTTGGAACCACCAAACTACTAACTGCTTTCTTCATCTCTGTTTATTTCTACGAAAATTTGAGGAATAAGAGCCAGATCTAGGAACACTTCTGGTTATTCATCTCTGAAAATCAATTCAGTAGTGTATTTAATAAGCAATTTTGTAAGAGCTTGAGAATTTCAAATTGACATAAAACAATTAAATTCAATGTAAATTCAATTATTAATAATATGAAAAGGATTTAAGGCATACGACCACCAGAACTAATCGTCACGAAGCACATCTAATTTATATCCCAATATTTTTCTCCAATGCTCCCAGAGTTGTAATTTTGTTAGCATACATCTCGAAGTTAATATACCCCAAAAAATAATAATCAGGAGGTGATAAATAACACGATCCTCAAGTCCAATTGACCAAACCAGTTCTTGAAATAATTATTTCACCAATTTGTCCCTTTAATAAATCCATATAGGTAGTTGTGGAGTCATTGAGCGGATTTACATCTTTTGAAATTTCAGAAGATTTAGATACCTTTTCGAAATTCAATTTCCACAATAATTCCAAAAATACAAATCCGATCACGCAGGAATCAAGTATTTGACTATATTATGGCTGCCTGAATTTTGTGCGGATTCTCAGCAAAATCGGACTGATTATCTTTTGTAAAGAAAAATGTTTCCTTTTTCTTTGAGGAAATAACAAACAAAATTCCAGATGGATATAGCTATTAAGCCGTTTAGCCGAATGTGCCCATTAACGGACATAGTCTTCGCATTCCAATGCGCATACACTGAAAACTTCAAGTCGCTATATCTCTTTCCGTTATTCCGTTCGAAAGTTATCATGGCAATGGACGGCCGGCCGGAACGAATTGAAGTCAACCTCAAAGTCTACATCAGTGAATCGAACCTAATCGTTTGAGGCAATTTCTGCGAAAAATCCGAAAATTAGAGTTGTTTGTCGAAAGTATGGAATAATGGATTGATAGATCGATTCAATCGCGTTATCATTTTGCCCAAATGTCTGTAATTTTCGAGTTTTTCGCTGAAAATGGTCTCAAACGATTGGGTTGGGCTCCCTGATCAAGAATTCGAGGTCAAATTTGATTATGTTCGGCCGGCCGTTGCCACGATAACTTGAGAACGGAAAAAGATAGCGACTCGAAATTTTCAGGGTAGGTGGAACATCCCAATAGGACGGACGAGTTCGTTAATGGCCATAATCAGCCCAATGGTTTCCGAGTAATAATTTTGTCTACAACCAATACTAATTCGATCAAATTGTAACTTGGCGAGTCGTTGTGGAATATAAACCTAAGGATATTTGTGAAATTTTGTGAACATCGTATCACTAGAAAATTTTTAAAAAATTATTAAAGAATATTATTTACGTCACGATAACCTAAGAACGGAAAGAGATAGCGACTTGAAATTTTCAGGTTAGGTTGAAAATATGAATGCGCCATTTGAGTTTGTTTATAGGCATAATCGGCAAAAATGTTTTGGAGTTATACCCATCTGAAATTTGGTTGTTATTTCCTCAATAACTCGAAAAATACAAAACCGATCCAATTCAAACATGGTTGCTAGTTGTAGAACGGCAACGCGAAAATTTTGTGATGATCGTATAACTAGAAAATTTTTAAAAAATCTTAGAAAATTATTGAAAAAAATTCTATATATCAGAAACTGTTGGTCCGATATCGCTGAAATTCTGCGAGAGCCTTCAGAACTTAACTCTACTACCAAGTTCCAAGTTTGAACATGATCGGATCTATATGTTTGGAGATACGAGCATCCTTGTGTGAGTTCTGTAGCTGGATGGGTGATCGTTGCCTCGACAACTCTCGAACGAAAGGAGATAGGGACTCAAAAAATATAGACTTGATCGAATTGAAGCTTGGTAACTACTTGTAGAATATTAACAAGAAGACGTGTGTAAAATTTTCTGAGGACCGTATCACTAGAAAGTTTTTAAAAAATCACAAAAAAATATGATGTATCTCATGATTCCTTGAGAACGGAAAGAAATAGCGACTTGCAGTTTTCAGGGTAGATTGCGCATCTGAGTACGACATTTAAGTTCGTTAACTAGCATAATCGTCCAAATGGTTCTAGAGTTATATCAATCTGAAATTTGGTTGTTATTTCCTCTGTAACTCAAAAGATACAGATCCGATCCAATTCAAATATGGTTATTAGTTGTAGAATGCCAACGCGAAAATTCTTGGAAAATTTCGTGAGGTTCGTAGCACTAGAAAATTTTTATGAAATTATTGAAAAAAAATTGATTCAAGCACTGACGTGAAGTCAGAAGCTTTTGCGCGTATGTTCTCTTGTCCATTCTCCTTCATTGGACACTCTTAATCGAATTTACCATGATGAATGCTATTGTCTGTTCTCCTGTATTGGACACTCCGAATTTACCATGGTAAATTCGATTAAGAGTGTCCAATGCAGGAGAACAGACAATAGAATTCACCATCGTAAATTCGATTAAGAGTCTCCAATACAGGAGAATGGACAATATAACATACGCACAAAAGCTCCTGACTTCACGAAAAAAAAATTGGTTCAAGCACTGACGTGAAGTCAGGAGGTTTTGCGCGTTTGTTCTATTGTCCATTCTCCTGTATTGGAGACTCTTAATCGAATTTACCATGGTGAATTATATTGTCTGTTCTCCTGCATTGGACACTCTTAATCGAATTTACCATGGTAAATTCGGAGTGTCCAATACAGGAGAACAGACAATAGAATTCACCATAGTTAATTCGATTGAGAGTGTCCAATGAAGGAGAATGGACAAGAGAACATACGCGCAAAAGCTTCTGACTTCACGTCCGTGCTTGAACCAATTTTTTTTAAAACATTTTTCCGTTATTCCTCTACGAATGTCATCGATATTTTTTTAAATTTCAAGCTCTTTTTTCTTCTTTTGATAGATCATAAAATCCCGAATTAAGTTCCCATTCGGGATATAAATTTTTTAAATTTGAAATTTTTTAAATGAAGTCTTTACCAAAAAAGCACATTTTTATTGCAAAAACGATACTTGGAGGTATCATACTTCTTGACGGTACGCCAATCGAATTTGAAACTCGGAACAAACTTTGGAGAGTATTGCTCTTATTTCGTCCCAAATCCTCCACTTCAACTACTCCAAGTTATTGTTCCGATTGAGGTAAACTCGGCTTTTAACATATATCCCCATAAGAAAAAGACTAACAGAGCCAAAGCCATTGCACACCACGTCAATGCTTTCTTAGCGTTTATACTTTTTACATATAGAGAAGTCAATCAGCATTGGTGCTTGCTATAGACATGATTATGATTATATTGACCCTCCTAGGTCTTCCCCAAGGAGATCCCTCAGAAGCTCCTATCTTTACGCCAGCTTAGGCACAGCACTGTTAATTTTGACCCGACAGTGAATGGCAGCCATTACCTTCTGACTAGATCTCCGGCTCGCTCTATCCACTGAGCTTGAAGCTCTCATAATTCAATTCAAATTAGCCAACGTGAACAAGCGCGCCAAAGAGTACTGACTTCACGTCAGTGCTTTTTTGGCGCTCTTGTTCCTCGGAACAGAGTGCTTATCAATTTGCCCATAAGTTTGTAATTCTCGAATTTTTTGCTGAAAAAGGTCTCAAACGTTCTTTCCGTCCAGCTCTCAAAATCACACACCTCTTACAAAATTCTGATTCTTCAAGACCAGTGATTCAGGAGATATCGCCGCTCCTATAAACGCATGCGCGGATCCTCCCAAGGGAATAACAAGAATTTCAAAAATTGGCCCAAGGACCACGTTATGCATGGACACTCCATCCTCGGACAGTACGCAATTTCCTCGAAACTGGCTTGCACACTCACATCATTGTCATGAGGTGGTAATATGGCCCCAAGTTCTTCCCCAGTCTCTCAATTTTCAGACAAATTTTGAAAAACATTTTAAGATTCCACACATCGTTCACCCATTTATTCAATTGCCATCATATACAGGGTTACAGGGTAAGTCATACTGAATATTGAAGGACGTTATTATTCAGGTCATTTCTGATTAATTGGGTCCTATAATATGTTCTACGAAATTTCACCGTTTTTTTTTAATCCCTCATTTTTTGGCTTTTTTATCAATTTTTTCTAGGATTAGAGCTCCTAGGGTCCATTTTTTGATGTATCTAGTTAGAGGGGATATCAATTAATGAAAATGATCAACAAAAACTGCACCTACTACTAAGAGCTTGAAAAGACTGCTTGTCAAATGTTGTAACTGAAGAATTTTCACTCAATGTTTTTAACTTTGAAGCGCTTTTCTTAAAAAAAAAATGCATGGAAGTTATTCTGCAGATGCTTTTAAAAACTTCTTCGTCTCTTCAGCTGTTCAAAAAGGTATAACACTTGCTATTAAATAGGCAAAACAATGACCAAATTACAGTTAAGGTAGCAGAGAGTACATTTTTAGTTCGAGGTAAGAGAAGCTGATAATACGTAAATAAAACAAAAAGAAACAGAACAGTATATTTATAACTCTTATTCGACATGGCCACGGCCATTTCTCATACAAATTATCATACTCTTTTAAAATCAATTATCACAACCGAAGTTTGCCCGAAAAAGGTTCTGTGTGCCTATTAATTGAAGATGGTATTCATTTCGATGATTACTATTTTCAATTTATATATGTTTCTTCTTTCATATAGGTTTTCCGTGCTCTTCGACAATTATCTGTAAAAACGCGACTTGGCTTGACTTGACTTCTGCACATTCATGCTCTCTGCCAATATTGAAGATCCGGCTTTTTTAAAGAAAATCCTGTGGACAGATGAGTCGAAATTTGATGAAGACGGCACGAGGTCACCCAAAGAAAACATGAACAAAAGGGTCACAAAGCAGATTCAGTCTAATCGTGTGGATGGCCATCATATCAAATTACTTGATATGGCCATACCTCCTGCCCGATAATTTGTATGGCGAAACATATGCAAACTGCCCAGTACTGCAGAAGAAGTGTTCGAACATGGTTGGACGAGAAGTACCCAACTAAATGGATTAGAAGAGGCGGACCCATATCATGGCCGGCGAGGAGCCCCGATTTGACGCCGATGGTTTTTTATGTGTGGGGTCATATGAAAAGCCTAGTGTACGACCAAATGACGCCGATTGCAAATGTCGATATTCTGAGACAAAGGAATATTGATGCAGCCGACGAAATGAGGCGCAGCCTGCAAATTTCTGTCGTGAAAAGCAATTTACGGAAACGAATGAGAATTTGTGTGAGAAATGACGGCGGCCATGTCGAACAAGAGTATTATTTACGTATTATCAGCTTCTACTTCAAACTAAAAATGTACCCTCTACTACCTTAAATGTAATTTGTTCAATGTTTTGCCTATTTAATAGTGAGTGTTATACCTTTTTTAACAGCTGAAGAGACGAAGAAGTTTTTAAAAGTATCTGCATAATAACTTCGATACATTGTTTTTAAGGAAAGCGCTTCAAAGTTAAAAACATTCAGTGATTCAATTCAATTCTAACCTTTGTCAAGCAGTCTTTTCAAGCTGTTAGTAGTAGGTTCAGTTTTTGTTGATCATTTTTATCAATTGACATCACCTCTAACTAGTATAAAAAAAACCAACCTTAGGAGCTCTAATCCTACAAAAATAGATAAAAAAGCAAAATGAGGTATTTAAAAAAAAATCTTTAAAATTCAATACCTCAATAACGGTAATATATCGAAGAACATATTATAGGACCAAATTCATCAGAAATTACCTGAATAATAACATCCTTCAATATTCAGTACGACTTACCCTGTAACCCTGTGTACACGTCCATATTTAAATTAGTAGCCCTTGTAAAGGTTCTCTCAGCAAGAGCTTGGATTTTAAAAATTAAAAATATATATTTATTTAATATTTTATTAGCATTCAACGGTTAAATGGCCACCATTCAGATGAAACACGTGTAGGAACCGAATTCGAATGTTTGTTTACCAGATGTGATTTTCCACGTAGGAAAACAACTGAAATAATTCGCCCAGTTTGGAAGATCTAAATTATTAAATTTTCAGAATTGGATTTGACCCCGGATTATTCATCAGTGAGTGACTATCTTTTCAGACCATTTTCGGCGAAAAATTCCAAAAATAGAGACATCCACGCAAAATGTTAAGCACGCTGTTCCCTGAACAGCACACCAATAACGAAGGAAAATGATATAATTGAGTAATTTCATCCAAAAAGCTTTTCCATATGTTCCATTTTGTATGAATATTTATTTCTTTCTGAAACTTACCTGAGGAATATGTAGTGAAAATCAACATTCAAAATCAACTACATGGATATTCTCAAGCTTTTTTTTTTACCGATTACGAACAATTTATCAACTTTCATATCCGTTCATAACTTCAGTAGACTGTGATCACTGTACAGGTTAAGTACATAACAATATTTGTTTCTGATAAACACCGACGAAGTTATTTTTAGTCCTCCTTGAAAATTGCGAATGTTACACAACGCTCTCCATTCATTCACAATATGAAGGAAAGGAACTAAAATTCTTAACTTAGAGCGCTGACGTGAAGTCAGAGACGTCTTTTTTCAACCGAGTAGGTACTAGTATTTTTGGAAATGTTAGGAAAGCAAAATGTGTCTTAAAGGTGTGTGAGGAATTTCGGCAGAATCTGACAGATAGTTTCAGAAATATTAAATATTCGAATAGGTACCAATTTTTAATTTTTTTGACACAAAATTATTATTTATTTTTATACCAATACGATCCTCGATGATCCTTGGTGTCGAAATTCTACAACTAATAACCAAGTTCAATTCAATCGAATTTGAATTTTTCGATTTATTGGGAAAATACAACAAAGTTTCAGATGGGTATAACTCTGGAACCGTTTGGCCGATTATGCTCATCAGTGGAACCCAATCGTTTGAGACCATTTTTGTAAAAAAATTCGAAAAATACAGACATTCTGACGAAATGATAGCATGCTGTTTCTTGCGGAACACGCGCGCAAAAACTAATCTATTTATACATTAGAATAAATAATATTTGCGTATGGAACTAAAGAGCCGTAGCTTCATAACCAAACAGCCGCCGACCCCTGGGTTAGACAGAGTCCGCTTTGTAGACGCACACTCAATGAAACAACTTATCTCTCATCCAGTCGAACCACGGATGACGACGATCGATATAGGAGATTTCACGTTCGGCGAATCAGGAGTAAGTGGGCGTCATTTTCGATGGAGTAAACCTTCGATGCAGTGAACTTTCGATGCAATGAGTCTTCGATGGAGTGAGGCTAAATAAGAATCGCAACCTCAGTTAACGTATGTAACGGTGGTGAAACAGGCATGTTTCACGTTAATTTTCACGTTAACTGAGGTTGCGATTCTTATTTATCCTTAACTGAGAACCTCAGTTAGTACTTAACAGAGATTGAATGCTTTGTGAATACGGTGGACTGTCTGAGCTCTGCGGGACTCGTTTCTCGATTTAAGTCGAGCGAATGGTGGCATATGATTTCACGCTTCAAATTTTCACTGGCAGGGAAAGGCTGAATTCCGTGTTTTGTCTCATAGGTAGCGTGGACGATTAGCTATAATCTATAATCGAACAAGCCAGCTCTGAGAGGCTTGACCCGGTTCAGTTTAGTTGAATTTTTTGAGAAGCTACAGAGTACTGATGAAGGCCAAGAAGCCAGCAACGCGTCCGCTCTTGGTTTCTCGGCAAATCAATAATAATAAGTCTTCGTGTCGGTATTCCTCAATTGAATACCGCGCTTTAATTCGATCAGATCGGTATTTTTCGAGTTATTGGGAAAACAAAATTTCAAACGGCTATAACTCTGAAACAACTCGGTGGATTTTGTCCATTAACGGACTTTGGGCTACGAATATTTGGACTCCAAACTAACTATGAAAATTTCAACTCTTTAACTCATAGCGTTCGGGAGTATTCGTGTTTACGGACTGCCGGCTGGGCTTGACCTCGAATAATTCATCAGTGAGTCGAATCGTTTGAGAACATTCTCGGCCAAACATTCGCAAATTAAAGACATTTGGGTAAATTGATAGACACTCTGATCACGTGAACTAGCGCGCCAAAAAGTTTAGTGAACATTGTTCGCAAATGCGTTAATTCGAATATGCAGGGCGTTGAAGTGTACAAAAAACAAGTTGGAAAAGCACTGTGGCTTTGGCGCTCTCTTCAAATTTATAGCCAGAGCGGTCACCCATCCAAGAACTGAACTCGCCCAAACCTTAGCTCGAGGAAAAAAGTAATATTCCCAATATTTCCAGAAACCGACTGCAAACGTCCAAAAAAAACTGGTCTACTATTTGGCCAAGAATGGTATCAAACGATGAGATTCGACTCACTGTTGGGTCGAAAATAAACAGTGTCTGCGGTGGCGTATGGATCCACTCAAGTACATACATTCACTGTTGGGTCAAACATTAAAAGTGGTTTGTTTGTGGTGACGTAAGGACCCATTCGAATAAATACATTTACTTTTGGGTCGAAAATAAAATAAAGTGCTTTGTTTGTGGCGGCGTGATGTATAGCAGTGGTTTTATATTCAATAATTTATTCCGAGAATGATTACTACGATACAAATCAGTCGAATTGTACGGTGGTGCCTTGATGCCCTATGAATTGACATCTGATCAAAAACTGCCCTGTACCTATAAAGCTGGCCGTCCACTAGGTCGGAAACGCGGCGCGGCGCGGCGCGGGGCGGAAATGTGTGCCATTATATCTTGTCTATGATGTGTGCTAGAACTTTGAACCAAAATACACTAAGCTCCGTCCACTAGGTCGGTAGCGCGGCGCGGCGCGGAGAAGTCGTAAAATCTCCGCGCTCGGGATCTATCCAAACTTCTTGAGCGCGGCGCGGTTTCATGAATTCCGCGTCACCGACCCAATGGACGGAGGGCGGAGCGGAAATATTCCGACCTCGGCATGACTCGGTCACTTTCGTTTCGATTTCTGTGAGTCCGTCGTTACAAATGTTGTATTTTTGGCGCTCTAGTTCCTCGGAACTGAGTGCTAATCAATTTGCCCAAATGTCTGTAATTTTTATAGATTATATGATTTAATTTTTACACTTTTTTTTTTCATAATATTTCAACTATGTATTATATTGTCAGAATCTGTGGATACATACATTATAATGAAATGCACCCACTCAACGTACCTTGAATTTTAGCGAATTGAGAAAACCAAATATTAAAAAAAAAGCACTGACGTGAAGTCAGGAGCTTTTACACGCCTGTTCTATAGGACGTTTATTGTACAGTCTTGATTTTCAAATTAGCGTAACTCCAAAACCGTTTGTCTGATTATGCCTATAACTCAAATGTCACATTCGGATGCGAAACCTTCCCTAAAAATTTCAATTCCCTATCTCTTTCTATTCTCAAGTTATTATGATATAGATAATAATTTTGCATATATGTTCATCATATCCTGAATATTTCAAGCCGCTATCTCTTTCTGTTCTCAAGTTAACGTGGGATGAATAATATTTTTTAATATTTTTTTTTAGAATTTTCTAACGATACGAACCTTACAAAATTGCACATTAGTGTCCATGTTTACTTTCTACAACCACTCACCAAGTTTCAATTCGATCCGATTGGTAACGGTTGATAAAAAATTAGTACTCGGAAACCATTAGGCCGATTATGCCCATTAATGAACTTGTCCGTCGCATTGGGACGCGCCAGCTACCCAAAATATTTCAATTCGATATTTCGTTCCGTTCTCAAGTTATCGTGGCAACGGTGACCGGCCAGCGGACAGAATCAAATTTGACCCCAGATTCTTCATCAGGCAGGCGAACCTAATCGTTTGAGTCCATTTTCGGCAAAAAATTCTAAAGTTACAGACATTTGGGCAAAATGATAACGCGACGTTCCCCAGAACATACGCGTAAAAACAATATTTTAGTGAAATATGATATCTACGGTACCTGGCACGTCGCCAGTCTTTCTTCAGGAGAAATGGCTTCCCGAAATTGAGTATTTTGCCTTTCAATCTCTGGCCTCAAAAGTTGCAGCAATTTGAAGAACATTTCTGGCGACATCCTGAAGTACCTGAAGAATTTATTTTCGTCCCTCAGGAGATCATCAAATAGATGATGAAATTCTCCAAGCTCCTTTCTTTTTGTATTAATTTTATGAACCCATATCCTTTACCTCTTTCTCCTCACTGCTTCCTCTTCTTCAGCTTCCCATGCAGCAGCAAACACGAACAAGTCCTCGTCGTCAGAACACATACCTCATGTGATACGCATATATCGACTGCCAAGTGAAAACTGTCCTGAAAATTTTTCCGACCTGACCGACCGCCCCACAGTGGACGGAGATATATATTTCCGCCCCGCGCCGCGCCGCGTTTCCGACCTAGTGGACGGCCAGCTTAAAGCTGGCAAAATTACAGAGCAATCGTTACCAACAGATTCATAGCTTACAGATAAAAACCGGCCGGCCTGCCGGCCGGCCGGACGGCACCCTAAGATCTGACACCGGATTCGTGATCAGGGAGTCCGAATTAGTCTATTAGCCAATTTTCAGCTCGAAATTCGAAAATTACAGACATTTGGACGAAATGATAGGACGATGTTCTCCTAGAACATGCGCCCAAAAAGTAGAATAGCACCATAACTGTCATGTCTCATCAGCGATTTGATAGATAATTCTTCAGATAATTATATAGTTTTAAAATTAACATTAAATGTAAGAATCCCGATAACATAATTTAAATTTCACATTAAACAAACAGATGGAGCAGATGATGAGATTCCTTCACACGAAGAAGAAACTGATTCAGAAAATGGATATGAAGATTAAAATTAAGTCATTTCTTAATTTACAATTAGTTTTTTTTACTTCTTAAAAGTTATATTTTATCTTCCACAATTTCCCTATATTTCATTAAACGACAGTTAATATGTTTGTTCATTTATATCAATCATATTAGTTGTTATATTCATAATAGTTTATGAAATAATCAACGGATTCAATATAAAATTTGACCCCCCCCAGAACACAGACACGAAGAATTTTCGAAGATTCTAAAATAACAGGTCAACTTCTGTTTTGAGGGGGAAGAACTTCCATCATGAGTTTGTTCCGAAAGAACCACCCCCATGACGGTGGCATGAACCACAAATATATTTTGAATAGCGAAGTGATGTCGAGTGTTGGTTAGTTTGGAAGTTATTTATGTTCTGTAACCAGATAAAATTTTCAAAATCGGATAATTATTTACGAAATGATGTAATAATTGAACTTACCGTCGAATTTTCGGATCATAAACGATAAGAAAATTCAATGTTCTTGAAGTAAAAACTTTCGAAAATTCAAATTGTTCCACCATAAAATAAAAAAATTCGAAAATTTCAACTGGGATGTTTAGGGAAAAAAAAAACTTCTTAACTAAACCACATCCAACATTTCCTCCCTATTCAAAAAATTTTGGGGGTTGTAGCCAACCTCAGGTGGTTTTTTCGGAACAATATGTCATAGGAATTATTTCTTCCTAATACAGAACTGGAAAATTATTTTTGGATTCTTCAAAACTCTTAGGTTCTTGAGTTTGGCGGTTCAACTGTCCTTTCGACATCACCCTTTGACGGTAAGTTCAATTATTACATTATTCCGTAAATAATTAACCGATTTTGAAAATTTCAACTGAGTTGTGTACAGAACATAAATAACTTTCAAACTAACCAACAGTCGACATCTCTTCTCTATTCAAACAAAGTTGGGGGTTGATGCCACCATCATGGGGGGGGTTTTTTCGGAACAAACTCATCATGGAAATCATCACGGATCCTTCTGCTTTGAAAATTAAGCTTATAATACTGTCGAGAATAACATTTGAATTTCAAGTTTCATAAAATAATAAAAAAAAAAATATTTTTAAATTTCAAAGCTTTTGCCATGACGTAATTAACTTCGGGCATGAGGTTCATTGGAAGTGTTTTTCAATCGAGTCCTTTTTTCTTTTCTGTTTTCATCGTCAAAGTGACAAACTGAGTGTGTTATTATTAGAGAAGTATTTTTTGAGTGTTTATAGTAGTATACTCAAATTTTAAAAAATGATTCAAGCAGTGACGTGAAGTCCGAATCTTTTGCGCGCATGTTCATTTGCCTATTCACCTCTGTTGGTTACTCTTACTCGAATTTACCATCGGTATATACCGTTTTCTCAGCTTTTCTAAGGTATTTTTTCATTTTGTACCAATGACATACCTGAGTAATGAGCAAATCATCTCAGATCACAGAATTTTTAATTCTGACATATAATGTTTTCTATCAGATTTGAAATTCATTAAATATCCAATATGATACGAAAAAACTTACGTCTCAAGTAATATCTGGATACGATATTCGGGAAATTCTGCGCAAATTAGCCATTTTACAAGTAGTTACCGAGTTTATTTTGAGTTATAGAGGTGATAAGAACAAAATTTCAGATGTGTAAACTGCAAAACCATTAGGCTTATTATGCGTATTAACGAACTCATGAGATGTCGCATTCTGTCGCTATCTCTTTCCATTCTCAAGTTATAGTATTTTTTCATAATTTTCTTAAAATTTTCTATTGATACCATCCTCATAAAATTTCACATATCTTATGTTGGTATTCCGCAACTAGTTACCAAGTTTCAATTCAATGGGATCTGTATTTTTTGCGCATGGATCTCTAACAATATAGATTCGACCGTGTTCAAGTTTAGAAGCTTGCTGTTTCTCGCAAAATTTCAGTGATGTCGGCTGAATAGTTTTTAAAGTTTTGCTTTAAATTTTCTAGACTATTATATATAATATTCAACAACTAATTATACCATGTTTGAATAGGATCGGTTTCGTATTTATTGAGGATTGAACAACAAAATTTCAGATAAGTATAACTCATAAATTGTTTGACCGATTATGCCTATTAACAAATCAAGTGTCACATTTGGACGCGCAACCTACCCTCAAAATTGCGAGTCGCAATCTCTTTCCGTTCTAAAGCTATCGTGAGATAAATTATATATTTTTTTTAATTTTCTGGTCACATGATCCTCACAAAATTTCACATACGTCTTTATGTCGGTATTCTACAACTATAGTTGCCACGTTTCAATTTGATCGGATCTGAATTGGTTGAAAACAAAATTTGTACTCGTAAACCGTTGGGCCGATTATGTCCATTAGCGAACTTGTTTGTCGCATTTGGACGCGCCACTTACCCTGAAAATTTCAAGTCAATTTATTCTCATCCCGGCCGGCGGGATAAAAATATATTTTTTGTAGATGAATAAAAATAATTATAAATAATAATTTTTGATTTTAATTTATTTTTCAAGACTTATTAAGGATTCTTCAATCGATTTTTGACGAGCTTGTTCCTCGGAATAATGGGATAACTTTGAACAGAAAAAAATTTGAAAATTTTGTTTTCCCAATTTACTGAATTAATTCTGATCTGATCGAATTGAAACTTGGTAGTTAGTTGAAAACTAAGACACGAAGAGTTATGTATTTCGCGAGGATCGTAGTAGAATTTGATATAAATATTCTCTATATCAAAAACTACCCGTCAGATATCGCTGCAATTTTGCAAGATCCTTCGAAAACTTATTTTATAGCCAAGTTATAGTTTAGATTCAACATCGATCGGCTCAATAGTATTGGAGATATAGGGAAAATATATCGAAGAAGATTTTGGAGGTACGATAATTCGTTCATGTACAGCCATCCCATTACCCTTATTTCTATTCCGTGGCGCTTTAGTTGGGCAGTCTGCTTCACGCTCAGGCGGAAGTGATTTTTTTTTCAATTGTTGTTCATTTTGGCTGACGGGGGCTCCTGAATAATATTAGCCTAGGGCCCCACAAATGCACTATCCGCCCCTGGATGTGATTCGACTCACTGATCAAGGGTCCGTGGTCGAAATAGATTCTGTCCGGCCGGCCGGTCTGGCTGGACCCCCGTTAACTCGATAACTTTCGAACGGAATGAGCTAGACAGTTGAAATTTTGAGAGTAGGTTTAGGAGTTGAATATCTCGGTCGAGTTCGTTATTGAGCAAAATCGGCCCGATGGTTGCAGAGTACCGGAGTACAAATTTCAAATTGAATTTTCTTTAAGATGCAATTTCACCATAAGCATCCATTGATATCAATTTTAACTCTAACAAGCTAATACTTTCGGAGATATGATATTTTAAAAATCGATTCATTTTTAAAATATCATATCTCCGATACTTGTATATTTTCACAGAATGCTGTACTCAGTTATTCTATCTATGAATTATTATATGATCTGTGTTCTTATTTTCCTATGAGAAATATGTCAGTTTCTTGTTCGTTATTCTTGATATGAAATACCCCTCCTGTTCTAGAAAACAAACTATGATTGAATGCAAAATGACCAATGAAATAACCTCAACTGTCGTATAATTATGAGAATGATATGATATTATACTTTTAAGGTGATAATATATAATGCCCGTGGATAATCCATAATGATGATGGAAATATATACTTTGGTAATTTTATTTAATTATCAAATTGGGTTCAGAATATCTCCAGTAAAAAATGCAATATTGGCTTACTCTCAAATGATTTAATATCATTTTCAGAGTAGATTTGAGGAATGAATACCTCGGATAAGTTCGTTATTGGGTATAATCGGCCTGTTTGAATTTAATTCCTTTCATTATGCAATTCCATCATAAGAATCCATTTATATAATCCCAAGAGACCAATACTTTCGAAGATATGATTTGTCAAAGTTTGAACAAGAGCGCCAAAGCTTCTGTCCACAGGGTTTTCCAGCTCATTTTCCAAATATATATATAAATATATATATATCTCACTGACTTCAACTTAGAAGAGATAATTCCTGACTACTCCTAAACACATGCTAGTCATCGACATACTTTCTTGAAACTGACACGAAACGAAACTGAGAGTGAGAAGAGAATGAGAATACACTGAAGTGAATACAGAGATGCTGCAGGAGATCGACGGATGGACCCCCACCGAACCTACTGCGCAAACGTCAAACGAATGATTAAACAAACAGCGTTCCGACTTCTGAGAGATACAAGCATTCCTCTCGTTTGTTGTTGTAATATAACCTACAAATTATATATAGGATAATACAGTGTTTTTCCATTTCGTAATGAGTTTGAATTAATGTTTCTTAGGTGAGTCAATCTTGTATGATACTGAGGGCTGAAACCCACTATTCTACTATATAAGACTTGGAGGATATATTGATAGTTCTGCAACAGTATGAAACCAGTTATAGGTCAGTGTTTATAAATACTGGGGGCTCCCATTTGCACCGGGAAATACTTATCAAAAAGCACATGACACATCAAATAGATAATATTGTGGTACTGCAATTTGATTGAAATATTAAATTGTTTAATTTTTCATCTATTCATCCACATAAGTACATTGTTCTTGTAGTAGGTTTGAATATATTCTAAGTTGATATGAAATTTTGCTACAGAAGATTTCTTCACAGAGTTTAAATTATGCAAAACAAAAATTGAGCATTACATTACCCACGATGAATTTCAGCTGGAACAATGAGATAAATACTGGTATAAATGATTAATTTGGAAACTAAATGTATTCAATACTTCCCACACATTTTCATCAATATGCATATAGGCAATGAGGGGAAGAAGCTTGATAAGTAGAAGTGAATGACACTAAATATAATCCATTAACATGGATCTAGCTCTATGCAATTCCATTATGGAGTACCTACTGTGACATAAGTAGTAAATATAACATGAAAGAAGAATTCTTCAATTTTTACACAATAGTATATTGTTTTCATACCCAAATGCACCAATACTCACAAGATAATTTATCTACTCCTACTTCTTTTTCACATTACAACCGCCATATTTCAATATTTCTTAGGTTGTGTTTTGAGCACAAGGACGGTTTGTTCCCTATTTTGGACATATGTCTGTAATGTACATAATGAAAATAATTTAAAAAAAATGTGTATCTGCGGAACTATTCGTCAAATATCGCTGAAATGTTGCAAGGTCCTTTAAAGCCTCAGTTTACAGCATAGCTATTAAGTTAAACTCGATCGGATCTATATTACCTATTGGAAATATATATTGAGAAAACATTTTTCGCCGAAAATGGTCGCAAACGACTAGGTTCCACTTACTGATGAAGGATTCGAGGTCAAATTCGATTCTGTTTGACCGTTCGTTAATTGGCATAATCGGCCAAACGGTTTCGGAGTTGAAATTTCATTTTCAAACAATACAAATCCGATTGAATTTAAACTTGGTTATTAGTTGCGCGATTTCGTGAGGACCGGTTACTAGAAAATTTCAAATAAATGATGAAAAAATTGTCTGTACCTATCTCTACATGCAAGTTCCAAATCTGAAAACGATCGTATCTATATAAGTTATTGAAAAAATACTGGAAACTGAGCAGCGTTGGGCGAGTTCAATATCTGGATGGGTGACCGTTACCACGATAACTTTCGAAAGGAAAGAGATACACTTGCTATTTTCAGGGTAGGTTGCGAATCCGAATGCGACAGCTTCGGTTCGATAATAGAAATAATCGACCAAACTGGTTTGGAGTTATACCCATGTGAAATTTTGTTGTAACTCCAAAAATATAGACCCGATCCAATTTTTGTGGATTTTTTAAAATTTTCTAGTGATAAGATTCTTACGAAAATTCGTTAAAATTTGGGCGTCAACATTCTACACCTAACTACCATGTTTGGATCGGTTTCGTATTTTTTTGAGTTAAATAAATAACAACAAAATTTCAGATATGCAATACCATTTGGATGATAATGCCTATTAACAAACTCAAATGTAGCATTCGGATGCGAAAACTACCCTAAAAATTGCACAACAACTTCTAACGAAATTTCACATATACGTCTTCATGTCGGTTTTCTACAACTAGTTACCAAGATTCAATTTGATCGGATCTGTATTGTTGAAAACAAAATTGTCGTCGGAAACCGTTGGGCCGATTAAGTCCATTAACGAACTTGTCCATCACATTTGGAGGCGCCACCTACAAGGGAAATTCCAAGTCGCTATCTCTTACAGTTCTCAAGTTATCGTGCCAACGGCCGGACGGCCGGCCGCACAGATTCAAATCGTGTTACTAGAAATTAAAAAAAATCATATAAAATAAAATTCTGTATTTCAGCAGAAACTATCTCTCCGATATCGCTGAAATTTTGCGAGAGCCAAGTTCTAAATTTGAGCACGATCGGGTCTGAGTATATTATTGGAGATATTGAAAAAATATTGGATGTCGAGCTACCTTGGCCGAGTTCAGTAACGGGATGGGTGAACTTTATCACGATAAATTTCAAACAGAAAGAGATAGTGACTTGCAATTTCAGCATTTCAGGGTGTGCTGCGTATCCGAATGCGACAGTAAAATTCGTTAATGGATATAATTGGCCAAACGGTTTAGGAGTTATACCCATCTGAAATTTTGTTGTCATTTCCCCAACAACTCAAAAAATCCTAATCCATTCCAATGTTTCAAGAAATACTGGTCAAATTCCGCACAAACCTTTGAGCAGAATTTTATAATCCCTATATTTTCAAAAATTCAGATCTGTTCGAATTGAAATATATTATTCGGCTTGATGGTAAATGCAGTATTTTATGAGGGTGTGTGAGGCATGTGTAGACAGAAGAACCTGCGCGCCAAGCTCTGACCTCACGTCAGTAAACAATATTCGAGTAAAACCCGCTTGTCACTGCCAGTCGAACATCCGATCGTCTCCTCCGAAACTATTACAGGGAAATTCATGAATCTTCGTACAAACATCGGATATTACCTGTAATCATACAATTAGGTGAACTGTGGCTAATTGCCAATAACTAGCCATCAACAAATATTTTGCTAGGTCACCCTATCGCTCAGTGTTCCTCCAAAGAGGAAAGCGTCATTCAAGGGCAGACACGAACAGCGGTTTCATGGTTGTTACCAATCATCAGCGTGACTTAGCACCCTGAATGAAAAACCGAAGGAGTTGTAGGAAACTTAATTCCATCAGTTGCGAACTGGAAGCGAAAGAATCCCGCCAGCGGCACCTACGAAAATCCTTACTAGTCCGGGAGGTAGCGTTGCATTTTCGGTAGTGATTTCACGCTGATTGTATGCCATCTTTTAGTATAGATCTCGAATGACTTATAACTGAACCAAGCGTCAGCTGGCTTACCCGCGGTGGATGTGGAATCGGGGGGTTGCGAAAATGGTAAAGAAACAAAAAAATTATCTAATAGTACGCCCGCTGAACCTTGTCGATGTTAATATCAGTCGGCTTACTATGACTTTTGTATTTGGAACGCTACCTCTCGGACTATACGAACTCCGACTCTCTGCGATGACGAAACCTTTAGCGATGTTCAGCGACGTTCATTCTTTTGCCGTAAGAGGGCCAGGGACTGCAAAGCCGTCAACCTATATAAGATCTTTACGGACTGAAAACGCCCGGTTTAGTGCGGTTAGACAAAGCACCGACTAGTTAACATTCAATGAGGTGAACTGTGGCTAATTGCAGTCTCTGACCCTCCTACGGCAAAATAATGAACGTCGGTTGTTCATTCAGGGTGCTAAGTCACGCTGATGATTGGTAACAACCATGAAACCGCGGTTCATGTCTGCCCTCGAATGACGCTTTCCTCTTTGGAGGAACACTGAGTGATGGAGTGACCTAGCTCGGCTCATGCAAAATATTTGATGATGGTTAAAATCAATGAATATTTATTTCACAGTGTGTCTTCTTTAATAACCCGTAATGATACTACGAGTTTTTCGGACCGATTGATTAATTTTAAGAGGTGAAAATTGGGCGCGTTTTTACATGACGAATAGAAATAACACAGACCAGTAGTTCAAGTTGGCGGAAACAGTCTGATCCTTTACAATCTTCACAAATCGCTCAGAAGAGACTGACAAGAAGCTTTCACACTTAAAGTGATCAGATATCGTAAAGAGACAATGTGCTGTTCCATAGAACTATTGTATGGTGCAACATGAGAGACCAGGGATTTCTTACCAAGTGTACCGGAGTGTCGTGCGACGGCTACGAAACAGCCAAGCCATACTTTTTGACCAAGATGCAGGATTTGTAGAATTGGGGCATGTCGAGAAAGTCCTGGTACAGTACAGGCTTGGCTCTTTATGAGATCTGATATCTTTTTAACTGTGAGAACTCCTTGGGATTTTTGGCAACCAATTCTACATCAAATGTTTTAGGTGGAATAGCATTCCTTTTTGTCAGAAGCCTGAGCTTTAGCTACTCGTTTTATCATCGCCAACTTTATATTAGTGCCTTCTTTCGCCGGCGCATTTGGACTCCAAACCTACTCTGTAAATTTCAACTCTCTAACTCATGGCATTTGAGCGAAATCCTGGTGACGACCGTGCAGAAACAAGTTTCGGCTCGTATTATTGATCAGTATTGAGGCCATTCTCGATCAAAAATTCGAAAATAACAGCCATTCGGACGAATTGATATTCACTCTGTTCACCTAGCGCGCCAAAAACGTCGAAACGCTTCGAGGAAAGGTAGGTAGTGCCCTGCTCTTTTTAGCTCGTCTTGGCAGATATTCCTAGAGAATCTAGCAACGTGTTGCCATGGATTTTGGTGATGCATTATCTAAGAATATTCACTTCACGGTCAGTATAGTATTGTTGAAGTTTGTGAAATTTGTTGGAAGGTTAATCGTCATTTAGGTACCACTTTTACATGTAGGTACGCATGAGAGTGGGTTAGCGGTCTCCAACTTCGGGTAAAAAGATCAAGTAGGTATCGGTTAGTGTTAGACTGAAATCTATGTTTGCAAGTTTTGTCAATACATTTCCAAATGAATCAAATGGATCAGACGCACCTTTTTGAACATTTTCGGGAAATTAAAATCACTTCTGTGAATTTGCACCGTTGCGACCTCTGAGTATCTCGAAACGAAAACAGAAATATTTTATTTAGCCGCACTATTCCATAGGTACTTTTATCATTCGAGAAAATCATAACCAGAAGCTGTAACCTAACCTGACTAGAACGAATTCGATTTTTATATATTTATTGATAGAGGTATTTAAAAACTTACGTAATGCAGAATGGGAATTTGTGGCACTGAGACTGTCTCAATGAATTTTCATCATCATCCTAATTCCTAATTTATCCCCACATAAATAGTTCATTAAATTTCTAGGTACAATCAAAATGTCTGTCTCATTGACACTGTTTCGCAACTATCTATGCTTCTATTTACTCCTATTGTATCATAGACATATAATAACATACTAACTGTTTGTGAGAAAGAGACCATTGATATCAGCATTGAAAAAATTGGTTCAAGCACTGACGTGAAGTCAGAAGCTTTTGCGCGTATGTTCTCTTGTCCATTCGCCTGTATTGGACGCTCTTAATCGAATTTACCATGGTGAATTTGGGGTGAATTCTATTGTCTGTTTTCCTGTATTGGACACTCCGAATTTATCATGGTAAATTCGATTAAGAGTGTCCAATGAAGCAGAATGGACAAGAGAACATACGCGCAAAAGCTTCTGACTTCACGTCAGTGCTTGAACCAATTCTTTTTTTCAATAATTTTTTAAAAATTTTCTAGTGCTACGATCCTCACGAAATTTCGCAAGAAATTTCGCGTTGGCATTCTACAACTAATAACCATATTTGAATTGGATCGGATTCGTATTTTTTGAGTTATTGAGGAAATAATAACCAAATTTCAGATTTATATAACTCCAGAACCATTTGGCCGATTATGCTAGTTAACGAGCTTAAATGTCGTATTCAGATGCGCAATCTACCCTGAAAACTGGAATCATGAGATACAAAATATTTTTTCGTAATTTTTCAAAATAGTGGTGCAGTCCTCACAAAAATTTTACACAAGTCTTCATGTTGATATTCTACAACTAGTAACCAAGCTTCAATTTGATCAAGTCTATATTTTTTCAGTTATCGAGGAAATAATATTCCAGATGGGTATAACTCCGAAACCGTTGGGCCGAATATGGCCAACAGCGAACTTAAGTCTCCCATTCAGATGTGCAACCTATCCTGAAAATTGCAAGTCCCCTTTCGTTCGAGAGTTGTCGAGTCAACGATCACCCATCCAGCTACTGAACTCACAATAGCATCCTGCACCTCAAATCCCAAATCCTCACGGACGAAAACTCCAGCAGTTAACTCACTTATGCTCATGCGCATAACGAAAAATGCCCGTAAGGGGTAACATCAATTTCAAAATTAGCTCCAGGGCCACGGTATGCACACTTCAACTCGGAAACAATGCTATTTCCCCAAAACTGACTTGTGTCCGTGCACTGAATTGACATGAATATTCTTTTAAAACCTCACAATATCGGCTCATTACTCCCAACATAACCATACAACCCAAAAACAGTCACTTCTCTCCTGCACATGCGCAATCTACTCGCGGCTGCAAGTCCTCCCAAAATCACACACCTTACAAAAAACTCCGATTCTCCAACACTAGTGGTTCAGGAGATAGCGCATCTCGAATCCACGTATGCGCAGACCCTCACCAGGGGATTCTATGGAGGAATAGCATCCGCCACCCCAAAACCCCAATCCTCTCTGATGAAAACACCAGCAGTTAAATCACTGATGGTATTCTCATGCGCATAACGAAAAATGCCCGTATGGCGTAACACCGATTTACAAATTAGCCCCAGGGCCACGGAACGGACACTTCAACTCGGAAATAACGCTATATCCCCCAAACTGACTTGTCCGTGCACTGCGTTGCCATGAATATTCTTTTAAAGCCTCACAATATTGGCTCAGCTCTCCCAACCTAACCCGTACAACCCAAAAACAGTCACTCCTCTTCTGCGCATGCGCAATCTTCCCGCGGCTGAAAGTCCTCTCAAAATCACACACCGTACAAAAATCTCCGATTCTGCAACTTTAGTGGTTCAGGAGATATTGTATCTTGAATCCACGCATGCGCGGACCTAACCAGGGTATTCTATTGAGGAATAGCATGGGCCACACCAAAACCCCAATCCTCTCTGACGAAAGCACCAGAGGTTGAATCACTGATAACCCATACAACCCAAAAACAGTCACTTCTCTTCTGCGCATGCGCAATCTACTCGCTGCTGAAAGTCCTTCCGAAATCATACCCCTTACAAAAAACTTTGATTCTCCAACACTAGTGGTTCAGGAGATATCGCATCTTTAATCCACGCATGCGCAGACCCTCACTAGGGGATTCTATGGAGGAATAGCATCCGCCATCCCAAAACCCCAATTATCTCTGACGAAAACACCACCAGTTAAATTACTGATGGTCTGCTCATGCGCATAACGAAAAACGCCCGCAAGGGGTAACATCAATTTCAAAATTAGCCCCAGGGCCACGGTACAGACACTTCAACTCGGAAACAACGCTATATCCCCCAAACTGACTTGTCCTTGCACTGAATTGCCATGAATATTGAATATTCTTTTACAACCTCACAATATCGGCTCAGCACTCCCAACATAACCCATACAACCCAAAAACAGTCACTTCTCTTCTGCGCATCCGCAATCTACACGCGGCTAAAAGTCCTCTCAAAATCGCACACCTTACAAAAAACTCCGATTCTCCAACACTAGTGGTTCGGGAGATATCGCGTCTTTAATCCACGCATGCGCCGACCCTCATCAGGAGTCAGGATTCTATGGAGAAATAGCATCCGCCACCCCAAAACCCCAATCTTCTCTGACGAAAACTACAGCAGTTAAATGACTTCTCATCTGCGCATGCGCATAACGAAAAATGCCCGGAAAGGCCAGCATGAACTTCAAAATAATAGGTTTCGGCCTTTCAGTCAAAGTATTCCGCAAAATAGTATTTTTTTTAAAATTTTGTCATGTCACGTGATCTTCACGAAATTTTGCGAAAGAGTTTGCTTTGACCTTTTGCATCTATCTACTGAGTTTCAATTCAATCAGATCAGTATTTTTCGAGTTATCGTTGAAACAAAATTAGAAAATTTTTGAAAATTTTTTTCGCCACTTTTTGGCCATCCGGTCACTACAAAACTTGGCATGCATATAGAGGTCATGATTCTGCAATTTGATGTCAAATTTCAGATAGATGGAGTGATCGGTTCCGGAAATATTCATATAAAACGTTTTTACTAAAAACGGCCTCAACTCCGAAACCGCTTGGTGGATTTTGCCCGTTAACGAACTTGTGCGAGATACTTATGCTACAAAACTACCCTGTAAATTTGGAGGTTCTAACTCGTTCCGTTCGAAAGTATTCAAAGGCGTTGTCAGGCTTCGGTGGATGTTCGAGGATACTCTTTACTAAACACATTTTCTTGAATATTTTTAATTAACTCATTTTACACTATAAATACTAAAAAATGTAGGAAAGCGCTGTGGACATGAGCTTTGGCTCTCTTGTTCAAACTTTGACAAATCATATCTCCAAAATTATTGGTTTCTCACAGTTGGGAATGATATGAATGGATTCTTATGATAGAATTGCATCATAAAAGAAAATAAATTCATAAAATTACGATTAATTATTGAAATTTTGAAAAATCATATCTCTCAAAGTATTAGTTTGTTAGAGTTGAGAATGATATCATTGGATTCTTATGATGAAACTGCATTTAAAAAAAAAATTGAAATTGGTAATTAAACCAAAAATTTATTTTCATTTACTCCGGCACCACGATTTTGTCCATAACGAACTCAACCGAGATATTTATCTCTCAAACATACTCTGAAAATTTAAACTGTCTAGCTCATTCAGAATCGATATTGACCACGGATTCTTGATCTGTGGGTCGAACCAAAACGTTTAAAACCATTTTCAGCCAAAAATTCGATAATTACAGATAGTTCCGAAGAACAAGAGCGCCAAAAAAGGCAACTTTGGAAACAGTCTAAAAATTTCCTTAACTTTTGAGGAGCAGTAAAATTGGAAAATCTGTCAATAACCCAGGATAACTACCATGTGACCTACAGGATTACACCTTATACTACTATAAAAGTCAATCAGTTCATTTCAAAGTGATAGCTCTATTACTATTAGAGGCTTGAAATTTGCAGGGTATGTTTGAAATATTAATACACCGATCGAGTTCGTTAATGAGCATAATCAGCAGTAGATATAATAATTTGAAATTCAATTCTCCGAATATGTATTTCCAAAACTACCGATGTGGTATATGTCTTTTCTGGAAGCGTTTCGACGTATATTCAAACTCTCATACTTAATTTCTGTCTGGATAACACGAGAGATAGTACAGTCATTTGGTATTTTTATTTGGAAAGTTTTCCGGGAGTTTTGAAAATTGGTAATAATAATTTTATAGATTTTGATATGCTCTTTCCAAATTTCAACTTTGCCACCTCCTATGTTTGCTGCTCGCGCCGCCATATTGAAAAAAATGGCGCCCAAAAGCAGTTTTTTGATAATAACTCCTTTCCGGCGCATTTTACAGGAAAAACATATCTACACAAAATATAAGTAGAGAAAATTTCCTAAAATTTATGTCATAACTTAATTTCCCTAAAATTAATAGTTTCGGCGTAGGAGCGCCGTAAAGTGTAATTCAATACACGTTTCGGCAGAAATACTCATTTCCACACCACCATGAGGAAGAGTAATCGGCGCGTTTTTTTTATCGTGGTATCCCCTGTAGGCCTAATCCACCTGACTCACTATTTAAATATTTAGTTCAATTTCCGTCGCTTATTTCTTCTTGACGGACCAGGTGTTGGGTTTTCATCGTCTTCAATACCGATTGAAACATCGAAGACGGAAGTTTCTTCGGCATCATCGACGATGGGATCATCAGTTTCATCGTGTTCCTCTTCGTTCTCGGTTTAATCGTTTATTTGCTCGAGAATAGTGTCCGTTTCTTCTTCTTCAATGCAACCTTGTGACGGAAATTGCGAATTATCGCAAGAACCACCACAGTTCGTGCACACAACTGAGCACTTTAGTCCTGCTTTTCTGCATCCGCAAGCTTTTTGACAACCTTTCTTGCATTTGCAAGAAATAAGTTTCAGTAAGCTTTCCGGAGCAAGGGGATCGAATGTAGTAACAGGAATGAGAAAAATTCGCAAAGTTTCGGGGATATCTGACTCGACATTTTCAAAAAAATTGTCTGATGGAGGATAATGATTTGTCTCGTACACCCTAGACCGAATATCTTCTGTAACAACTATTGCTGCTGCCTTTATAATACGCTTACGTTCTTCTAATTTGTTGTCACTTTTTTCATTGTACCAGGCATCCGTTAATAACTTAAACCCTGTACTTCGAAAACACACCACAGGCACCTTATTGGCAGTGACAGCAATTAAAATATCATCACCATATTTTTTAAGCAGTAGTGCTTTCACTGTTTTTATGTGTGGACGGTAATCACCTTCAATTTTTGCCATTAGTTCATCCAGAGAAAGCTGACATTCTTCGGAATTTTCTTCGAGATATGAATAAATGTATTGCATCGCGGTATCAATCTCGCTTGCATACGGACCTCTTTTTTTTTTCTTCTTCGGTCGAGGGCGTTTGATACAATTTCTTCATACACGAATTGTGGTATTGTGCATTGGCTGCGACTAATGACAAAAATTGGACGAACTAATGACAAAAATTGAAGGTGATTACCGTCCACACATAAAAACATTGAAAGCACAACATCTTAAAAAATATGGTGATGATATTTTAACTGCTGTCACTGCCAATAAGGAGCCTGTGGTGTGTTTTCAAATTACAGGGTTTTAGTTATTAACGGATGCCTGGTACAATGAAAAAAGTGACAACAAATTAGAAGAACGTAAGCGTATTATAAAGGCAGCAGCAATAATTGTTATAGAAGATATTCGGTCTACGGCGTACGAGACAAATCATTATGCTCCATCAGACTATTTTTTTGAAGATGTCGATTCAGATATCCCTGAAACTTTGCGAATGTTTCTCATTCCTGTTAAGGTGGGTTTAAACCAAACGAACAAAGAGCAAGAGCTAGAATAAGAACATTCTTTCTTGATCTTTTAGTGTAAACGAAAGCGTTTACACAAATATATCGACAGTCTCCGTCGTGGCTTCGTCCAGTGCAGACGTCAGTTCAGTGCTCGTCCGATCAGTGCGCATGCGCTCCCGTACCAGTGTGCAGTGCTGTTAAGTTCAACCCGTCTGACGGGTTAGCCGACTCGATCGACCCGTTACGGGTACTGGTGACAAGTTAGTGATGTTTGTAGTGATGTGTTGAGTCCAGATCTTCGGATCGTTGGTTCCACAGGAAACTACAGGTGAGTCTTACGACTGTGATATTTTAATATTTTTCTTATTTTTTATTGAAAATATGATATTGATTATATAACCCCCTATCTACTGAGAAACTAAAATTCGAAAATGGCCGGCTCTACCGCGGAATCGTTTATTGAAACGATAGCGGGAGACCGCGAAACGCTAGCCAAGCTGTTCGTGCTAATAGCGGAAAAATTAGGTTTCCCTCTCAATAAAAATGCGTTTGAGAAAACGGAAAATCGAAAAAGACCCCGCGTTCAACGCCAAGACTCAAATTCCCCGGTAAGAACATCAAACAGATTTGATGTTCTTCAAAATGAAGACGATAATGACGACATGCTCATGTCAACAGAGTCTGTTATCGTGAATGACAATACCCCTGCTACCGACAGCAATCCAAGAGTTTCCTATTCGAGAAGGAACTCTAGGAATTCAAATTTGATTAACTTCCCTCCACTTCCGGTCAGTCAGACCACTGTTACCCCCAAAAAGATCCCGGTGAAGAGAATTCCACCAATCAAAATTTTAAACAAAGCGTCATTCCCCGCCATTGCCAGTTTAGCAAAGAACGACGATATTAAAATCAAATACGCCACGGAAAACAGCAACGCGCTGCACATCCACGTAGAGACAGAAGCCGATCACCGTAAACTGACGAAAGGCCTTGAAAGGCACGGACAACAGTTTTATACTTACACTCGTGATGACGAGAAAGTATTAAGGGTAGTCATTCGCGGAATCCCGTCGCACGAGACGGAAGAATCCGTATTCCAACAACTCACCGACCAGGGATTCAAAGTAATCCAAGTAACCCAACTCTATAAACGGGAAGCAGGTGTCAAACATGTGTTTCCGCTCATGCTGGTCAAGCTGCCGAAAACGGACGACAGCAAAGACATCTTCAAAATGAATTATTTAGGATTCTTCAAAATCAGAGTAGAGCCGCAGAGGTCAACGAAGAGACACCTTCAGTGTCACCGTTGCCAAAATTATGGCCATACTCAATCGACTTGCCACATCCTCCCGCGATGTGTTAAATGCGACGAAGGACACTGGTCCAATGAATGCGCGAAACCCACAAATACCCCAGCAGTGTGCGCCAACTGCAAGCTTGCTCACCCCGCTAATTATCGTGGGTGCAAATATTATCCGGGAAATACCCCCAAAACATCGACCCAAAGTCAACCGAAAAGAATTATTCGGGAAAGCAGAGTTGTTGAAGGTAAATCTTACCTCTCAGCAGCAAAACAATCCGCGAAACCAACGCCGGAAAAGAGTACGACAACAAATACAAGTCCTAATCAAGTCGCAGAGATGTTGGCACAAATGACAGTGCTGATGACCAAGATAGCCAGTCGTCTTGGATAAATCAAAACCGCGATCATTAAAGATACTTGCGTGGAACGCGAATTCCATCAGGAACAAAATTCTAGAGCTTGGGGATTATTTATCCGAAGAAAATATCGACGTGGCGTTACTGAGCGAAACAAAGCTCGACCCCCAAGTTCATTTAGCTTTACCGAACTTCGCGATATACCGGAGTGATCGAACAAATCAAGGAGGCGGAGTAGCCGTACTCATTAAGAACTCCATAGCGCACCAGCGGATTAATAATTTCAATACGGAAAACTTAGAAAACGCCGCGGTTAACATATATATGGCTGGCAACAGAACAATAACTGTCATAGCCGCATATAACGCGCCTAGAAAAACACTTTTAACTTCCGACTTGGACGAAATGTTCCCTTCGCCCAACGAAATAATTTTAGGCGGTGACTTGAACGCTAAACACAGCATCTGGAACTCCAGAGTAACTACTACGCGCGGCAGAACATTAGCGGCTCACGCGGAATCAAATAATTATTCGGTAATCGGACCGGACAGACCGACGTTCTACGGGTCAACAGGTAGACCAGATCTCTTAGACATTTTTATTACGAATAACGTCAATCAACCCACCACCATAGACACCGAGGCGGTACTGAGCTCCAATCATAATCCAGTTATTCTAACACTGGATCACTGGAACTCAATACCTCAACAACAGGAAGAAAGAAGAATCGACTGGAGAAAATTCACCGAAATACTGAAGAATACCGAGAGAGTTCCACCGGATCTACGAACTAACACCGACATCGAACTAGAAGTAAACAAAGTGACCAAGGAAATTCAAAATTCACTAGGAAAAGCCACGAAAACAATCAAGAAGTGTGCCAAAGACGTCAACAAACTACCCCCTGAATTGAAAGCTCTAATCAGGAACAAAAATAGAGCACGAAGAATAGCACAACGAACACTTTATCCCGAAGATAAGAGAGAGGCCAACAGACTAGCAAACTTAGTCAAAGAAGAAATAAAGAAGTACAGGAACGAGAAATGGCAAGTGCTACTTGAAAGCATCAACGAAGACTGCGAAGAACAAGACGCCCACTATAAACCAATGTGGCGATTAAATCGAATCCTGAAGAAAAGGTGCAACAGATCACGGCCTTTACACGGGGTAAATGGCATAGTATACGCCGACGAAGAAAAAGCGAACGCATTTGCTGAGACGCTAGAGCTGCAATTTGCACCGCATCGCACCCCAGACGACGACATCGATTTCGAAGAGGAAGTGGAAAGAACAGCAGCACGAATACTGCAAACAGATACAGATGAACGAATAAGACCTACAACAATCGACGAGGTGAAAGAAGAAATCAAACACCTTAAAAAGAAGAGTGCACCCGGTGAAGATGGAATAAACAACACTCAACTACGACACCTTCCGATGGAATACCTGGAATTCATCGTGAACATCTGCAACGGCATATTAAGACTGTTATACTTCCCTGAAGCCTGGAAGAATGCCACAGTGATCATGATCCCGAAGCAAGGAGAGGACCAACTATACCCGCAGAACCACCGACCGATAAGCTTGCTATGCACACTAGGAAAACTGGTAGAGAAATTGATACTACGACGATTAGAAGATGAACTGGAAGAGAAGAAAGTGATCCCACCAGAACAATATGGATTCAGAGCTGGACACTCAACAGAACTCCAGACACTAAGACTGACGGAAAACATAATCCACAACATAAACAGAAAACACGTGAACGTGGCAGCATTCCTAGATGTCTCGAAAGCATTCGACAAGATGTGGCATGAAGGATTGATATTCAAGATGAAAGAAGCCAATATAAGCCTACCAATCATAAAGATAATTGGAAAATACCTGAAGAACCGATCGTTCCAAGTGAAAATTGGAAGGAATAGATCCCGAAAAACTCCAATAACAGGAGGAGTTCCACAAGGAGGAGTACTATCTTCGAAGTTGTATAATTTATACACCGCAGATATACCGAATGGACTCCCCAACGACACAAAAGTGTTCACATACGCAGATGACACCGCAATCCTGGCACACTCAAGGAACTTGAACCTAGGAACCCGATATGCACAGACGGCAATTGACATCATCCTGGAATGGATGGAGAAATGGAAAATAAAAGTGAATGCAGGAAAGACACAGGCTATTGTATTCAGCAAGAAAAGAACATTACCCACAGAAGAAATAGAGATAGACGGAGAAACGATTCCCTGGAAAGCCAAAATCAAATACCTGGGTGTAATATTTGATAGAAAAATCACGTGGAAATACCACATCGATTATATTATGCAGAAAGTTGCTGTGAGAAAAATAGAACTGTATCCGCTAATTGCTAGAAACAATAAGCTCAGTATAAGCAACAAGTTACGCTTATACAAGTCAATAATTGTACCACGCATGTTGTACTGTTCAACTGCATGGGGACAGACAGCAAAAAGCCACATGAAGAAACTGGAAACAGCCCAGAACAAACTCCTGAGACAGATAACTGATGCGCCCTGGTTCATCAGGAATAGAAACATCCGGCAAGACCTAGAGGTGAGCACGATAGAAGAACAGATACGACAGAGGAACAAGAGGATCCTGGAAAACACAGAACGCCACACGAACCCAACACTTAGAGAAGCTTTGGACTATGACCCAGAAGAACCCACAAAGATCAAACGGCCAAAATTGGCACTATTGGCACCTGTCGGAGGTCAATGAAGAAACCGACATCTAACGAAGTGAAGAGGTAACACTTCAACAACACATTCAAGAAGGAAATAAAAATAGAGACAACATGAGTAAAAGTATTGAATACTAACTCAAAACACCCATCGACGCCCTGATGGAGACAGGAGTTTTAGTGAGGTAAACATCTTCAGGAGAAGATGGACTCCCACACTGTTCCGTTCAAGGTTCGCCTATAAAAGGTTTCTCCTGTTTAAAAAAAAAAAAAAAAAAAAAAAAAATATATCGACGAGCAAGAACGAGAACAAAGCACTAGAATTCTTGCTCAGGATAGATAGATGTTTAGATCAGCCGAACGAATGCACATTCATCTCAATTTTGTGACTGGCGGTATGTCCGACTCTGAGAGCAATATTATAATTTGCAAGTGCTGCATTTGTTATTTTGTATCAAACACGCAAAAAGAAAAGAAGGAAGGTTCGTGGGTAATAAATTTAATGCAGCGAACGATACTGAATAATGTAGGTGAAATGATGACGGATATGCAAGAACAAGAAGAATGTGGTCGATTTCAAAATTTCTGTAGAATGGCGTTAGAGGATTTCGACCATTTTTGGAGCTCTTGTTACTGGTAACAGAGTGCTCTTCAATTTGCCGAAATGTCTGTAATTTTCGAATTTTTGGCTGTAAATGGTCTCAAACGATTTGGTTCGACTCACTGATCAAGAATCCGTGGCCGAAATCGATTATGTCCGTTCGTCCGTCCGTTAACACGATAACTCTCGAATGGAATCAGCTAGACAGTTGAAATTTTCACAGTAGGTTTAGGAGATAAATATCTCGGCTGAGTTCGTTATTGGGCAAAATCGGCCTGTTGGTTTTGGAGTAACGAAAAAAAAAAAAATTTTTTTTACATTACAAGTTTCAAATTCAATTTTTTTTAAGATTCAGATTCATCATAAGAATCCTTTGATATCATTTTCAACTCTAAGAAACTAATACTTTCGGAGATATGATTCTACAAAATTTCAAATACATCGTAGTTCTATGTATTCACTGTTTATAAATGTCATCTTATCTAGCTATTAGAGTCATGTCACTTCGTAGTTTGAAATAAGTATCCGATTCTTGAAGTTGTGAATATATACAAGACTGTTTTGTAACCGAAAATAATATTGACTGGTTGCATATTGAATAATTTACGTATACATTCGGGATGATGTTTCAGAAGATTTGGAATTGGATTGTCAATTCGTATATTTTCTCTTGGAAAGCAAGTATTCGATTCTTGAATTTGTGAATATATACAAGACTGTTTTGATGTAGGTAGTTCATGAAGGCAATAGGAAAGAAGAACATAATGGAATCATCAAAAGAAATTACTGTTCGTTGACCACTGAGGTTAATATTACATTTTACTTCCTTAAGTAGTAAGACATGTTCCTATATACAGTATTTTCATAATGTTGCTAGTTAATATATTTTGAACTATTAAAATAATTTGTTCGTAAGCCTCTACCTACTCAAATATCAGGAATAAACGGACAATCTGCTGTGATTGTCTCCAGCCTTGCTCTAGACATTTCGATGATACTTTCCTTAGGTATTTCGAGTTGTGAAAACTATGCACCGAGTGTAAGTTGCAACTATCCATTCCACGAGGATGAATCATTGCAGATTGGTCTTTTAACCTTGATAAATAAATTTAATGACAATTTTTGAAGCATTGTAGATTGCTCTTTTTTTGTCGCCCTTGTTTAAATGATAATTTTTGAAACATTTTTTTTAAACGACACTTTTTTTAAATTTTATTTCTTTCATGATGCAGTTCCATCATAAGAATCCATTGATATAATTCCCAACTCTGAAAAAGCAATACTTTCGGAGATATAATTTGTTTGTTTGAACAAGAGCGCCAAAAAGCTCCTGTCCACAGAGCTTGAACCATTTTTTTTATTCGGCTACAGTACATTCAAGTAAATTTGAAATTTCGTGGCAAGCATCGTGTTTGCGGGTTGTATTTTTATATTGTTCATACGTCGGATCCCACAGACATCTCGAATTTTGGTAGGCTCCAATCATAACATGACATTTTTCTGTAGACCAATCCATAATTAATCCGATTAAAAACAAATCGCTAGAGCACAAGAACGCTTTGAAGAGATCGCTCTGCGGAGCGAGCGCTTCTGAACACGGAAGAATGCTCTATGGAACTGTTCACACGCTCTAGTGCCGTTTATATCAAGCGATCGAGCAAATATAGAATATTCCATAGAATCTATCCGAACGCAGAATGAAAAACGAAAGAATGCTCTGCATCTGTTTACACTAAAAGAATTCGATAGATAGGGGATAGAATGAGCATTCACTCGTCGCAAGAATGCTCTAAGCAACTGTTCACACGTTCTACTGTCTGGATCGAGCAATCTTAGAATATTCCATAGAATCTTTGCGAACGCAGAAAGAACAAAGGAAGAATGCTCTACATCTGTTTCCACTAAAATAATTTGATAGAGAGGGAATAGAATGAGCATTCGATCGTCTGATGTAAATCGGCCTTTACTACATTCGATCCCCCTGCTCCAGAAAGCTTACTGAAACTTATTTCTTGCAAATGCAAGAAAGGTCGTCAAAAAGCTTGCGGATGTAGAAAAGCAGGACTAAAGTGCTCAGTTGTGTGCACGAACTGTGGTGGTTCTTGCGATAATTCGAAATTTCCGTCACAAGATGGCATTGAAGAAGAAGAAACGGACACTATCCTCGAGCAAATAAACGATTAAACCGAGAACGAAGAGGAACACGATGAAACTGATGATCCCATCGTCGATGATGCCGAAGAAACTTCCGTCTTCGATATTTCAATCGGTATTGAAGACGATGAAAACCCAACACCTGGTCCGTCAAGAAGAAATAAGCGACGGAAATTGAACTAAATATTTAAATAGTGAGTCAGGTGGATCAGGCCTACTGGGGATACCACGATAAAAAAAACGCGCCGATTCCTCTTCCTCATGGTGGTGTGGAAATGAGTATTTCTGCCGAAACGTGTATTGAATTACACACACGGCGCTCCTTCTCCGAAACTATTAATTTTAGGGAAAAAAAAGTTATGACATAAATTGTAGGAATTTTTCTCTACTTTTATTTTGTGTAGATATGTTTTTCCTGTAAAATGCGCCCGAAAGGAGTTATTATCAAAAAACTGCTTTTGGGCGCCATTTTTTCAATATGGCGGCGGGAGCGGCAAACATACGAGGTGGCAAAGTTGAAATTTGGAAAGAGCATATCAAAATCTATAAAATTGCCAATTTTCAAAACTCCCGGAAAACTTTCCAGGTAAACTCTATTTTTCGACCAAATGACTGTACTAAGAGCAGGATGAGATATAGTTAGTAGACTCATCAAACACACTATACGCCGTATTCACAAAGCATTCAATCTCCGTTAAGTCATAACTGAGGTCCTCAGTTGAGGATAAATAAGAATCGCAACCTCAGTTAACGTATGTAACGGTATTGAAACAGGCCTGTTTCACGTTAATTTTCACTTAAACTGAGGTTGCGATTCTTATTTATCCTTAACTGAGCACCGCAGTTAGGACTTAACGGAGATTGAATGCTTTGTGAATACGGCGGTATGTTTTATTTGCCTAGCTTTTATACTTGAGCTTCTATTGATACTTTCATTGACAAAAATAATTCGATTTGGCCACTGACTGACTGATCATCTAAACCCGGCTTCTGAAATTCGGAATGCAGACTACAATTATCGCACAAACAACAGAAAAATTGAGAATCTGTATCTTTTACCCGACGACCCTCACAATTGGGGTTTAAATTCTGTAAATTAAACTAATTTAACGAGGATACCTTCCGAACTACCAGAAGAATTGGGTATGCGGACTGTACTTGGCAAAGTTATCAGAAAAGTTAAGAAATCTGCAACTTTCACACTGTTACCCCCGTGTAAAACTAGGGTACTTCCCGAAATCCAAGAGAGCTGAGATTCTGTACCTTGACTAGAATTGAGAAACAAACAACAACATTCAGAAATCTGTAACTTTTGCCTTCCAACACAATAAATGGGTCCTAGAAATCTTAACTTTTTCATGACCGTACAAACAACAGAAAAATTATGAAATTTTTGCAACTATGTTGCGGAGAATAGCGTGCTATCATTCTGCCCTAATGTCTGTAATGTTCGATTTTTGCCGAAAATGGTCTCAAAACGATTAGGTTCGACTCACTCAAGAAGAATTCGAGGTCAAATTTGATTCTGTCCGGCCGTTGCCACGAGAACTTGAGAACGGAAAGAGATAGTGACATGAAATTTTCGAGGCAGGTCGCGCGTCCAAATGCGACGGACAAGTTCGTTAATGAGCATAATGGGCCCAACGATTTCCGAGTACTATATTTGCTTTCAACCAATACAGATCTGATCAAATTGGAACTTGGTAACTAGTTGTAGAATACCGACATAAAGATATATGCGAAATTTTGTGAGGATCGTATCAACAGAAAATAAAAAAAAATATATTAAAAATATCATTTATCTCTCGATAACTTGAGAATGGAAAGAGATAGCGACTTGCAATTTTTAGGATAGGTTGTGCATCTGAATGGTATATTCGAGTTTGTTAATAGGCATAATCGGCCAAAAGCATTTTGGAGTTATACTTATCTGAAATTTTGTTGTTATTTCCTCCGGGTAATTAGTAGTAGAATGCTGGCGCGAAAATTTTTGCGAAATTTCGTGAGGATCGTAGCACTAAAAAAAATTAAAATAATCATTAAAAAAAATTCTATATCTCAAAAACTATCCGTCCGATATCGATGAAATCTCGCGAGAGCCTTCAAAACCTAAATTTACAGCCAAGTTTAACGCGATTGGATCTATATTGTTGGAGATCCGAGCAGTCTTGGGTGAGTTCAGTAGCTGGATGGGTGACCGTTGCCACGATAACTTCCGAACGGAAAGAGATATAGTAATTTTCAGGGTACGTTGCGTATCCAGATGGGACAGATAATTTTGTCCTTGGACATAATCGTCCTAACGGTTTCGGAGTTATACCCATCTTAAATTTTGTTGTTATTATAGCTCAAAATATACAAGTTCTATCGAATTAAAATGGGTAATTACATGTAGAATGCCGATGCGCTGATTTTCGCGGAATTTCGTATCCTGAAATTAGAAGTTTGTGAAAATATAACGAAGGTAAATAATGGCATTCGTTCAAGTCTCGGCTTTCTCCGAACGAGGACGCTGGCGCTGTGACGATTCTCTCATTATTTAAGCCTGTCATTAAAATGGTATGAAAAGATTTCATGTCTTATAAAAACTGAGAAAACGACTATATCGATGGTAACTTCGATTAAGAGTGTCCAATAGAGGTGAATAAAACATTATTAACAGTAGTTTTATCGGTTTAAGGTTAAATTTCAATATTTCCAGCTATAATCAAAAATTTTATATTTCAGAGACTATGCGTCATAATCAGCTGAAATTCCGCACATAACTCCGAGCCGCCATTTTACAATCTAGTACCGAATTTCAGCTCGATCCACTTCGTATGAGGCGCGAATAGACAATGGAACATGCGCGCAAAAGCTCCTGACTTTACGTCAGTGCTTTTCTCAAATTTCTTCACCAAATATGGTATTCATTTGCAGGTTGTCAGTCTACAACTAATTACCAAGTGTCAATTCGATCAGATTTGTATTGTTCGAGTTAAATAAATATTTGAATAGCACTTACGTGATTGTTGTGGAAATTTTTTAATATTTTCGTCATGATAAATTTTATTTTTGTTTCTAGTGATATGATCCTCACAAAATTTCAAAAGCATTCGCACGATGATATTCTACAACTAATTACGTAGCTTCAATTCGATCAAGTCTGTACTTTGTCAGTTATTGAGGAAATAATATTTCAGATCGGTCTAACTTCGAAACCGTTTGGCCGATTTTGCTCATTAATGAACTTGACTTGGCACATTTGGAGGCACAACTGACCCTGACAATTACAAACCGCTAGCTCTTTCCGTTGGAGAGTTATCGTGACTACAGCCGGTCGACAGAATTGATTTTGAACTAAAATTCTTCATCAGTCAAACCTAGTCGTTGGAGAGCATTTTCGGAAAAAAAATTCAAATTACAGATATTTGGGCAAAATTATAGCATGCTGTTCCCAGAACATGCACGCAAAATTGTTAAAACTCCTAGATACTTAACTCTGTGCTCTATATTCTAAATCCGTATTCCACGCAAATGAGTTTTAGAATAGTAGAAAATATTGGAATCAGATATTTATACCATAATGTGTGGCTACCTTTAGGTACGCTATTACTATCAGTTCACACAAGGTTACCAACTCTGCTTTATCACGAATGTCAGGTATCAGGTCAAGTCCAGTCACATCTTTTCTTAAGTAATAGTGGCTCGTCTTTTTGTACAAAGAAAGATTCCGAACTAGAAAGTGACAACGAATACTTATCCCAACAAAGAGGTATGCAATACAAGCAATCCACATGTCTTTGTAAGGCTACATTGTGCCGATTGAAATCGAGTTAGGAGAAGTTAACTCGTTTATCGAAGCCTTCCGTTGTTTCAGGCTAATAGAATTATTTGCATGGAATCGCATAAAGCAGTGTTTTTCAACCTTTTTCATGATGCGACCCCCTTGGTATGAAAAAATATTTCGCGACCCCCCGACCCTTCGCTTTTTTATCATATATGTATGTGTATGTTACAGCGTTACAAATATTCGTTCCATACGACGTATTTTTATGCATCTCCATAATTAGGATTCGGATATAAGTACATAATATGGTATGTACTTAAAACACATAATTTTTATTTTAAAAATTTGGAAAACGATTTAATTCTATGTGTCGCAAATGCAGATTCACGATGGGATAAATTAATTAATAAAAAACAAGCACAACCTTCGCATTAATTAACATGGGTCTTAGGATTTTATTTTTTGTTTCTCTTACTTAATAAATAAATAAATATTAATAATCTTTATTGTTTTTTTTACTAAAGTACCTAGTTCTCTTGACCTCTGGCGACCCCCCTACAGAATCTTCGTGACCCCCCAGGGGGTCGCGACCCACAGGTTGAAAAACACTGGCATAAAGGATTGACAGTCGATATTGTGGAAAATTAGAAGTGCAGTTGGGAGTTCATAAGTGTGAACGTGCAGCAGTTCCATTAGTACCTTGTATATAAATGAGGAGGACACGCAGGATGTCAAGGCTGTTGTGAAAGGTGAGTTACTTACAATACATTTACGAAATGAACATCGTTTAAATCATTCATTGGCATATTACAGTAAATTCGTAAAGTAGGTAGGTAAGAGATAAGTTCAATGGAAATCAACATCGTATCAAATACGTTAAGATGCGTAAATTTTTCCTCATAAGATTGTATTTTACAGGGTATATCAAAAAAAAGATAGGACTACATGGGTAAATTTTTCTTACGCGTATGTTCTGGGGAACATCGCGTTATTATTTTGCCCAAATGTCTGTTATTTTCGAATTTTTTGCCGAGAATGTTCTCAAACGATTGGGTTCAACGAGCTGATGAACAAGTCGAGGTAAAATTTGATTCTGTCCAGTCGGCCGTTACCATGATAACACGAGATCGGAAAAAGCTGGTGATTTGAAACTTTCAGGGTATAGGTGATGGATCCAAATACGGTGGATGAGTTCGTTAATGAGCATAATCGGCCCAACGGTTTCTGAGTAATAATATAATCATCAACAATACAATACAGATCCGATCGTATTGAAACTTGGTAGCTACTTCTGAAATACTAATACAAAAACGTTTGTGCGAATTGTGTCACTAGAATATTCAAAAAATATTATTTATGTCACGATAACCGGAGAATGCAAAGATATAGCGACTTTCAATTTTTAGGGTAGGTTGTGCATCTGGATGCGACATTTGAGTTTGTTAATAGACATAATCGGCCAAACGGTTTTGGACTTATATCCATCTGAAATTTGGTTATTTCCTCAAAACTCGAAAAATACGAAACCGATCCAATTCAAACATGATTATTAGTTGTAGAATGCCGACGCGAAAATTCTTGCAAAATTTCATGAGGATCGTATCACACAAAAATTTAAAAAAACCATTGAATAAAATTCTATATATCAGAAACCATTCGCCCGACATCACTGAAATTTTGCGAGAGCCTTCAGAAACCAAAACCTATTGCCAAGTTTCAACAAAATCGGATCGATATTGTTGGAGATTCGAGCAGCCTTGGGTGAGTTCAGTAGCTGGATGGGTGACCGTTGCGTCGATAGCTTTCGAACGAAAAGAGATAGAGAATTGCAATTTTCAAGGTAGGTTGCGCATCCGAATGAGAGAGTTAAGTTCATCGTTAGACATCATCGGCCCAGCGGTTTCGGAGTTATACCCATCTGAAATCTCGATAACTCAAAAAATACAGACCCCATCGAATTGAAACTTGGTAACTGGTTGTAGAATATCGATATGAAGATGTGTGTGAAATTTGATCCCACATAGCGACTAGTAATTTTCTGGGTAGGGTGCGTATCCTAGTGCGACACTAAAGTTCGTTAATTAGCATAATTGGCCAAATTGTTTGGGAGTTATACTCATCTGAAATTTTGTTGTTATTTCCTCTATAACTCAAAATATAAAAATCTGATCCAATTAAAAATCGGTGATTACTTGTAGAATGCCGACCCAATAATTTTCGCGGAATTTTGTGAAGATCGTTTCCCGGAGTTACTTGAGGCGTAGGTTTTTTCGTATTTCAATTCCAATGGAATACATATTATGTGAAAATTAAAAATTCTGTGATCATAGTCGATTCTCTCGTTATACTGATGACCGTCATTAAAATAGTATGAAATGTATTCAATATAGGTAGGTATTATAAAAGCTTACAAAACGGTGTGTATATCGATGCGTATTGTCCAATACAGGTGCGAGTAGACAATAGAACATACTCGCAAAAGCTGCTGACTTCACGTCAGTGCTTGTTTAATATCGAACCTCAGGATTCATTGTATCTTTTTATAAACGACCAGGAAAATATAGATATGTACATGAATAAAATTTGGAAAATGGTAATTATCGAAAACTAAATTGAATTACCGAATCAGCATTAGCATTGGGAGAAATGTTTTCACAGCCCTGAAATTTACAGTTTACAAAGAATTCAAAAAAGATTTAACAAGGAATCCTTCTGTCAAGACCTTGATTACCCTCATTCATTTAGTTACCAATATAATGGGACAATATTAAGCGTAAGGTTTTCAAAATTGAAAAAAAAAATTGGTTCAAGCACTGACGTGAAGTCAGAAGCTTTTGCGCGTATGTTCTATTGTCCATTCTTCTGTATTGGACACCCTTAATCGAATTTACCATGGTTAATTATGTTGTCCATTCTCCTATATTGGACACTCTTATTTCGAATTTACCATGGTAAATTCTAATTATCTGACTTCACGTCAGTGCTTGAACCAATTTTTTTTTCGTGATTTTTTTTAAATTTTCTAGGGGTGCGGTTCTTAAATTTTTTTTTTTCGTATTTTTTTCAAATTTTCTAGGGGTACGGTTCTTACAAAATTTTAAACACGTCTTTATGCTGATTTTCTACTACTAGTTACCAAGCTTCAATTCAATCGAATCATTATTTTTTTAGTTATCAAGGAAATAAAATTCCAGGTGGATATAACTCGGAAACCGTTAAACTGATTATGCCCAAAAACAAACTCAACTCTCCTTTTCGGATACGCAACCTACCCTGAAAATTACATGTCCCTATCTTCTTTCGTTCGAAAGTTATCGAGGCAACGGTCACCCATTTACTGAACTCACACAAGAATGCTCGAATCTCCAACAATATTCAACCGATTGTGTTAAAACTTGAAACTTGGCAGTAGAGTTAGGTTATGAACGCTCTTGCAAAATTTCAGCAATTTCGAAAGGATAGTTACTGATATATAGAATTTTTTTTTTTATTTTCAATGATTTATTAAAAATTTTCTACAAATGCTATCCTCACCAAATTTTGCAAACATTTTCGCGTTGGCACTCTACAACTAATAACCAAGTTTGAATTCAATCGGTTTAGTATTTTTCGAGTTAATGAGGAAAAAAAAAACACCAAATTTCAGAAAATTTCAGATGGCTATAACTCTAAAACCGTTTGGCCGATTATGCTCATAAACAAACTCAATGTCGCATTCAGATGCACAACCTAACCTGAAATTTTCAAGCCGCTATCTCTTTCCGTTCTCAGGTTATCGTTACAACAAAAATATTTTTTAATAATTTTTTTAAAATTTTCTAGCCTCACGATTCGCCCAAAATTTCACAAACGTGCTTAGGTTCATATTCTACAACTACTCACCAAGTTTCAATTCGATCGGATTTATATTGGTTGAAAACAAAATTATTACTCGGAAACCACTGGGTTGATTATGCCCATTAACGAACTTGTCCGTCGTATTGCGATGCGCCATCCACCCTGAAAATTTCAAGTCGCTAGCTCTTTTCGTTCTCAAATTATCGTGGCAACGGACGGCCGGACGGCCGGACTGCCGGACGGCCGGACGGCCGGCCGGACAGAATCAAATTTGACCTCGTTTTCTTCATTGGGGAGTCGAACTGAATCGTTTGAGACCAATTTCGTCAAAAAATTCGAAAGTTACAGACATTTGGGCAAAACTATAACGCGATGTTCCCCAGAACATACGCGCAAAAACAGAAAATTAGCGCAAGTGTATACAATTTTTATTTGGATCGATATCTCAATTTTTGTCATTTACTTTTTGAAGATTATTTCATGTTAATGTTGACCACGACTTAGCTTCAAGATGGTCTAATTTTGGCATACTGTTTCCTACTTACCGGTGTAAGCTAGACGGCGAATTTAGCGGACCCAAACGTGACCTGACTTTACTTCAAATTCGCCTCTCAATACGTCCATTTGAAAAGCATTCTATTGCAACGACCATGACCCGTTTTCAAACAATTCAAAATATACGATATTTTCCTGGAATCAAACCCTGGAATTATTTCGAAGTGTCAGTAATTATCCTTGTTGAAAATATTGAATTCCATTCAGACTGCCAAATTTGCTTTACGCTACTTCAATCTGGGAATTTTATGGTCTAGAATACACGAGAGAATCGGAAAAGATTGAAACTTATCCAAGAATTGAAGTCTGCTTGCGAATATCGAGCGCGACGAAATTTGAAGTAAACCAATGAATAGATGAAGATCTAATATTTCCAGTGATGATCCTCATAGCCAAATTCAGCTGTGCATCAATGTTTTCGCTTGAAAACTGTTAAACAGCAATAGTTACAGTGGGTTCTATATTTTGATGATCATTCAATTGGAAACAAGAAACCTATTTTATTTGGGTTAAGCCACAAACACCAGTCGAATAAGTAATTTTTAGAATTTCTAAATGTGCTGATAGATTATTTCCTATACTTCGGAAATGGCAAAGGTGATGTCATCAGCGTATATGAATTTATCGGCATAAGTAGCAGGGATATCACAAAGAAATAAATGGCAAAAAAGAGGTGATAAAACTAATCGTTGTAGCAGAACATTATTCAAATATTCGAAATTACTACTATCATTATCAACAAAACACGGAACGTTCTGTCTGACAGCATATTTTCTGAATAATCTAGTTTGACCTCGGATTCTTGATCAGTGAGTCGAAACTAATCGTTTGAGAGCATTCTCAGTCGAAAATTTGAAGATTACATTAAGAAATTCTGACAGCGTGCTAAAAAGTAATATGAACAAAAGATAGGTGTATTTTGCTGGAAATAATGAACTTTCATTTAAAATTTGCAAGGTTGCTTTTTTTGGAGCTCTAGTTCCTCGGAACTGAGGTCTTATCAATTTGCCCAAATGTCTGTTATTTTCGAATTTTTCGATGAAAAAGGTCTCAAACGAATTAAACGAATTAAAAAAATCATTGAAACCAAATTGGTTCAAGCACTGACGTGAAGTCAGAAGCTTTTGGGCGTATGTTCTCTTATCCATTCTCCTTTATCGGACACTCTTAATCGAATTAACCATGGTGAATTCTATTGTCTGTTCTCCTGTATTGGACACTCTCAATCGAATTTACCATGGTAAATTCGGAGTGTCCAATACAGGAGAACAGACAATAGAACACTCCTAATAGAATTCACCATGGTAAATTCGGAGTGTCCAATACAGGAGAACAGACAATAGAATTCACCTTGATAAATTCGATTAAGACTGCAAAAGCTTCTGACTTCACGTCAGTGCTTGAACTAATTTTTATGAATTGGTACGACAACAGATTTTTTTAAACCTTTGGAAAATCACCCGATGTGACAGACATATTAATAATATGTAGGCAGATGTTATAATAATAATAATATGTCAGACGATATATATTGAACTACACTCTTGTCCATGGACAAGAGTGTAGTACTCTTGCAAGGTCTCTCAGTCTAACAAGAACCAACCAGTAATTGATATAGCTAACTAGATTTATATTTCGAATTACACAGATCTTCACACTCACTCACCGATAGAGATCACTGTTAATTATATCATCCAAACCGGAGGCTTCCAACCTAATAATTGGGTTTAAAAACGGTACCAGGAGTGTGTACCTGCATTGCAGTCTACTCAACGCCGCTGAGCAAGAAAGGTGGTCGGGCAAGGTTGAGACAGCAAGCAGCTCATCGCGCCAATTTTCTACCTGTTCTCCTCCAGTGCTGTATATTTTAATACCGAACATGACTCCGAAACACAAGAAGCACTGCCTCGTATCAGGTTTACGCCCGTACACGAGTCGAGAAACTCTTTGTTTATGCCAAAAGTGAAACGGTGTGTCGCCCACACAGCTGTCTGTCGTTACCGTTATGTGAAACTGTGAGATTTGGTGTGTGTTTCTGTGAATTGTTGTAATGGTCAAGGCTGCTTGTTATGTAGGTAAACTTGGATTTAGGTTGGGGTGTCTGTCGTCGTTACGAAGTTTGAGAGCTAGAACGTAAACATAACTGTAACAAGAATATTCATTATCGTATTTCGTACTATTTATTTTGGCTAGTCGCGTCGAATGTATTCCAAGTATCTGTAGTTTGCGGATTTTTAACCGAACATGGTGACATATAAGAGATTCGAAATTGTTGTCAATTTCAAGTCAAATATCGAGAATATAGAAAACATTAGTGATGTTAAAATCATCATCTTGGCGGGAGATCCATATTGAAATATTATTCCATGGGGGTGTTATGGCTGTTCAACCACGCTATTTAAAAGTGAATGTTAATACGGAGACATCAATTCTTGGGAACCTTCATCATTCGTGCCCATTCCATATCAAAATCTTCATATATTTATCCATAGAAAATTTGAACCACTATTCGAAAGATCAGTATGTCGTAGATGATTTCCGCTACATGTCCGATTTAAAGTTATATTATTATTTGTGATTTCGATTGATTTGTTCAGTTGAATACCCATCCAAAATGGCTTCAAGAATCATCAAGCTGACAATTACAAATGAATACTTTCGAGATGATAAGTATTGAATTGAAACCTTGAAATGAAGCTATGACAAATATCCATCGAATTTCCCCACCAATTTTATATTCATTAATTATTTTGAAAACTTACTATTTTATTGTGAAATTGTTATTTTAGGTTGTTGGGAAAGGTTCACTGAGTCAGCTTCAACAGAAATGAATCTTGAGAATTCTCAAAATCATCTAAAAACATGCGAGAAATTCGATACATTTTTTGATCCATGAGATATTATGATTGAGGAATTCGGTGGTCCCGTCTAACCTTGCTGATGTTATCTATTCATAATACAGAGTTAGGGAGAACCCATACATCTACCTTCATATCAGATATTCTTACTATCAGTCAGGTTATAGATATTTCAAATATCAAAAAATTCGACAGAGCAAAATTTTGGTGGAGACCTTGGGTACATACGTCTTTATGTTGGTATTCTAGAACTAGTTACCAAGTCTCAATTCCATCGGATCTGTATTTTTGGAGTTAGAAGATAATATTCCAAGTTGATATATTTTTCCGTTCGAAAGTTACGGCTGGCCGGGCAGAATCAAATTTTCCCTCGGATTCTTCATCAGTGAGTCGAGCCTAATCGTTTGAGACCATTTTCGGCAAAAAATACTAATATTACAGACATTTGGGCAAAATGATAGCTGTTCCTCAGAACATGCGCGCAAAAACGTTGTGTACAATCATTTTGAATGCAGTAAGAGAAGTATTTGTAATAAATAACAATTGTGCCATCTAATGAACTGCATAAATCTCAGAAAAACCGATATGTTGCAGTACAAGCTCGAAAAACGAAGAAAAGTTGAGTTTGTCAGCTTGAAAAACCTTTAAGTGAAGTTAAAAGTGATACAATTACCCAAAGAGTGATCATAAAAATTGTGTAAAATTTTAAAGAAAGAATTGAATCGGACATTCTCCTCTGCTGCAGCCCATAATACCAAGCATTTTGAAAGACATTGAAATAATATTATCAATATGAATTTCAAATGATCCACACCCAAATCCTTCACAACATCCGTCTTATCAATCTCATTTCCGCCAATGGAAAGAATAGCCGTAACAACATTAATATATTTTGTGAAGGTTATATGCCTACACTTGTGAACGTTTGAAACAAAATATCTTCCGGAACAGAAACGGAATTAAGGTGGGTTTATACAGCAAATAAGATAAGATAAAATAAAATAAGAAAGTTAAACATGTACATTACTATGAGAGCGTTTATACACGAAATAAGATAAAATAAGAAGTAAGAATAAAAATTAAAGTTGGCCAACTCTCATCATTATTTCTTATTTTATGTTATTTTGTTTGGAAAATGACAATGCGCATGCTCAAAGAGTGAAATTCATAGAACTTGCATAAAATTGTGAAGAAGCTGCGATTTGATTGGTTCATTCTTATTTCTTATTTTGTTTTAGATTATCTGTATAAACCGATCCGTTTAACCCTTAATTCTTATTTTATTTTAATTTGTTTCTTATTTTATCTTATTTGCTGTATAAACCCGCCTTAAACCATCTAAATCACTTCGACCAATGCATAATCGACATAAGACTTGATTTTATTAAACACTTTTATCTTATCTCTTTATACAAATTATGGTTCGTGTGTTCAAAACTATCTGAAATATCGCTAATATAAATGGCAAACAATATTGGTCCTAAATGTGACTCTTGCGGTACACCAGAATGATACAGCCAACTTTCCTGAGAGACTTATATTAACAACAACACGAAAGAAACGACCAGAAAGATATGGTTCAATCCGCAACGGATTCTGTAACTCCAAAATCGGACAAAATTTGTATCAACCTGGGTTCCCCCATCAAAACTTTTAGCTATGAAATCAAAGTGAGGTGTAAAGTTTGTCAACATTGACGTTTTCTCATGGAACCAATGCTTCCTATCGGATGGATAGTTTCGGAGATACATAATATTATTTAATAATTATTTTAAAATTCTCTAGTGATATGATCCTCACGAAATTTCGCGCAAGCCCCTGTAGCGGCATTCTAAAATTAGTTGCGAATTTTCAATTCGATCGGATCTTTATTGTTGGAAAACAAAGTTTCAACTCCGAAACCATTATGCCGTTAGGCCGATTATGGCCATTAGCGAACTCAACAGTCGTATTCGGATCTGCAACCTATCCTGAAAATTTCAAGTCTGTCCGCACAAAAGTTATCGTGTTGTTTATTCGCTTATTCTAACTTATGAATTTTAAAAATATTCAAAAGTTTCATTAATCGAGAAAATACGAGTACCATACCAAAAGTGGGAAAGCTCTGGCGCTCTTGTCAAACTACTAGCGAGTAATTACTTTGACAAATAATATCTCCGAAAGTATTGGTTTCTCAGAGTTGGGAATGATATTAATGGATCCTTATGATAGAACTGCATCATAAAAAATTAAATTGAAAACATACATACATACATCAGCAAATTATAATTAGGTGGAGGTTACACTGTCAATCTAGTATCAATCTGGCATCAATCCGGACCATCAGTCCATCAGTCTACGCGTATACAATCAGTTTCCCGTCAATCTGACATCAATCCATGATTGATGTCTTACCGAACCAGATCGTGTAACCTACGTCGTAGAGCATTCTATGAAATCATGACATTACGAGTAATTATTGAAATTTTGAAAAATCATATCTCCGAAAGTATTAGTTTGTTAAAGTTTAGAACGATATCAACAGATATATTGTGGTGAAACTGCATCTGAAGAAAAGATGTAATTTGAAATTTGTAATGAAAAAATTTTTTTTTTGTCCAATAACGATCTTAATCGAGATATTGTTCTCCCAAACCTACTCTGAACATTTCAACTTACTAGCTCATTCCGTTCGAAAGTGATCGTGTTAACGGACGGACGGCAGGACAGAATCGATTTTGACCACAGATTTTTGATCATTGAATCGAACCGAAACCATTTTCAGCCAATAATTGGAAAATACAGACATTTGGGCAAATTGATAAGAGCTGTTTTACGAGGAACAAGAGCGTCAAAAACATAGAATTCTTCACCTGAATTTGAAATTTGTAATAAAAAAAATTTTTTTTTGTTCAATAACGATCTTTATCGAGATATTTATCTCCCAAACCTACTCTGAACATTTCAACTTATACTAGCTCATTCCGTTCGAAAGTTATCATGTTAACGGACGGACGGCAGGACAGAATCGATTTTGACCACGGATACTTGATCATTGAATCGAACCGAAATCATTTTCAGCCAAAAATTGGAAAATTACAGTCATTTGAGCAAATTGATCAGCGCTATGTTTCGAGGAACAAGAGCGCCAAAAGCATAGAATTCTTCACTCTTGGGTACATAATATATTTTTTCTCCAACCATCAAAAAATGCTGGCATTTTTGTACTATTTTCAGGTGCAAAAGCCATCAATTCTCTTACCGTACAAAAATTTACTCGTTGCTTAGCAACACTTTTAATCCTAGGATTAAGAACGCTACTTTTAATCCTAGGACAAAAAGTAATTGCATTTGATCTCTCTAATTGAAATTTGAAGAAAAAAAATGGGTTCAAGCCATGTGGACAGGAGCTTTCTGGCGCTCTAGTTCAAACAGACAAATTATATCTCCGAAAGTATTGGTTTCTCAGAGTTGGGAATTATATCAATGTATTCATATGATAGAACTGCATCATAAAGGAAATTCAATTCAAATAATAGTTTATTTATTAAGATTAAATGAGCAATCATGAGAATGAGAACTGCACCACATTTTCAATTTTTTTTTGACACTTTGCGGTACTCTGGTCAATACAAAACTTCACATGCGTATAAAGGTCATGATTCTACAATTTGATGCTAAATTTCAGATAGATCGAGTGATCGGTTTCGGAAATATTCATAAAAAATATTTTTACTAAAATCGCCCATAACTCCGAAACTTCTTGATGGATTTCGCCCATTAACGAACTTGTCCGAGATATTTACGCTCCAAAACCACCTTGCAATTTTCAATCCGCTAACTCCTCTCGTTCGAGAGTTATCGTGCCTACGGCCGGCCGGACAGAATCGATTTCGCACTCGGATTCTTGATCAGTGTGTCGAACCAAATCGTTTGAGACCATTTTCAGCCAAAAATTCCAAAATTACAGACACTTGGGCAAATTGATAAGCACTCTGTTCCGAGGAACTAGAGCGCCAAAAAAACAAGTTTCGTATGACAATTGCCCAAAACATGTTTAAAGTACCTACAAATAGTAGGTATTCCATAAAACATGTATGAAAGAAGATAAGTAATAATAAAAAATTACCTTGTAATCGATCAAAAATTTCCTGATCTACGTTCACCAAATTTTCTCCTCTCTCGAACTACAGAATTATGCTTTCAATATTTACGTAATATTTTCATCCATTTTCGGGTGAGGTCCCCGTTGCATCGCTAAAATACGAGTATTTCAACCCCAATATTTTTGAACTTACAATACAATATTCCCTTCTGTCAAGTTGACATTATGAGAATTCATACATAGAATAATTATATCAATCTGTGAATTACGATTTACATTGAAATTTTGAAAAATCATATCTCCGAAAGTATTAGCTTGTTAGAGTTAAAAATGATATGAATGGATTCTTATGATAAAACTGCTTATTAAAAAAAATTTAATTTGGAATTTGTTTTGTAAAAAAAAAATTTTTTTTTTGTTACTCCGAAACCATCTGTCCGATTTTGCCCAATAACGAACTTAGCCGAGATATTTATCCCCCAAACCTACTCTGAAAATTTCAACTCTCTAGCTCATTCCGTTCAAGAGTAATCGTGCCTACGGCCGGCCGGACCGACTGGACAGAATGAATTTCGACCACGGATTCTTGAACAGTGAGTCGAACCAAATCGTTTAAGACCATTTTCATCGAAATACTCGAAAATTACAGATATTTGGGCAAATTGATAAGCACTCAGTTCCGAGGGACTAGAGCGCCAAAAACATTGTCTCTTACAAACTTAGTAAAACAAACTAATTGGGCAACTATATATAGGTATTTATTTGTTATTTATAATGATATTGAATGTACAATTGGAACAATTATTGCCAAAACTCAAAGCACCACTGAAATTATCACTAACAACAGGTACTTGTACCTTCTTTGTCAGGTTGCAATATTTTTTTGGCAGTATTCTCTTTGTTGATACGTTATTCTTCAATATATCCTTCTGCTACCGTATTTGATTTCCAACCTCCATGTCTTTTAAGACAAGTGAGGTCACCGCCACCATCAATAAGAAGTGTAGCAGATGTTCGTCTTAGCGAATGTCCAGTATTCTCCTTCCAATTTTCTAACTTCAAAAATTTTGCAATTTCTTGCCTCACGGCACTAATTTTGTGAATACCAACAACCATTCTTTGACACTTCCCATTAACATACTTCAAAAATAAACGACGTTCCTGTATATTTGATGGCCGTAGTGCAACATATTTTCGAAATAAACGCAAATAATTATCGCCTATAATGGTGAACAAACGAGGTTTCTTGTTTTTTGTCTGCAAAATTTTTACGACCAGGACCGAGTCCATATCTTCAATGACATCAATTTTCAAATGAACTAGTTCGTCACAACGCATAGCACCTCCAATTCCTAATACTAGAACAACCTTCATCATCAAATATACATTATCAGGTGCCATAACCAGGAACCGATCCACTTCCTCCTTTGTAAAAACCCTAGACTTTTTAGGTATAATATTGGATATATTATATCCATCACATTGCCTTTTTAACAATGCTCGTAATTTTGAATATTTACTAATATCCACACCATTTTTGATATCAATTGTGGATCGCAACATTGAATACTGTGACCAAAGAGTGGATGGCTTGACGGTCTTCGTTAAAATTTGAGAAATACACCATAAGAACACTCTCCGCATAGTTTTGCACATTTTTTTCTTTACAGCAATGCATGAATCGCTGATATGCAAGTTCATAAACTTGGCGATATTTGGGTGGCAAAAGATTTAGATATAGGTACTGCTTCGGCACTTTCCAATATATCAGCAGGTATATTTTCATCGTGTTCGGGATTCATTTTGAAAGCAGCGTAAAACTACTACAAAAATTATATGATTAGTAAGTCTACTGACGTCTACTTGACAATCAATATTTACCAACACTACCAGATATCCATGACTACCGACTTGCTATCGCTGTTATATTTAATAGGTGTTCAAATTTATTACCAAATTATTAACGAATTTTGAATAAAACTATAGTTATTTATTATACAAGGGAAAAAAGTATTAGATTTCAGCTCGAGGTTATGTTGTCTCCCGACGCGAAGCGGAGGGAGACAAAAAACCGAGAGCTGAAATCTAATATTTTTCCCGTGTATATTACACTATTTTTTTCTGTGACAGGAAAAACGACGATTTAATAGTGAAAGAACATATTATTACAATATATTAAAGTCAGAATGTTATCGATATGAAATTTGAATTTTTAAACTAGTAAGCTATCAGACCTGCGTTGCTAAGGAAATCTTCAGTGTAATCAAATATCTGTCAATTTAATTTTGTGATTTGATTCAAAAATTGCGAACTCAGTAATTGTTTAGTAGTTATTTTGAATACCATAAAGTTAAAAATGCTTGATTCTGAGTTTTCTCTGACTCCACCGGAGTTGATAGAAGCAGCGCAAGTAGCAAATATCTTCCATTATCTATATGTATATATATCCGGGAAAAAAGTATTCACTTTTTTCCCGGGAAAAAAAAAATTTCGTGAAAAGTTATATTTTGTTACCTGTCAACAGAGATGAAATGTCAAATTTTTTTCCCGTCACAGAAAATAATTTATTTTAATTTTGACTTGGTTGGAGAAAAACAGTATAACATATATCATACGGACTAAAAGGGGCTTTTTTTACTCGCAATTTTGCATTCGCTCGGCTGTGCTGCGCTCCGCCTCGCAACTGCAAATATTGCTCGTAAAAAATATAATATGCACTTTTAATCCTTAAAATATAATATACTATTTCATCAGTTGAATCCACAAATGAATTGAGTGGTACGCATTCAGTAGCAATTTTTAATTGCTGTTTTTATGTTGGGTTGTTAGATTAATGGTGCTCAATCAGCAGCAATAAAGCAACTGATATTCTGTGAATGCGGATCTTTATGAAAATATAATCTTGTTGGTTATAGACAACCTTGGACGATATCCAGTATCCTAGTGGGGTTTTTATCACGTATTCATTCTCTCCAAAATTTTTACCAACTTATTCCATGCAGCTGGTGAGTCATTGACCCTAAAATACAAATTTATATGGTTTCTATTCGAAAGATACACTTTATCAGGATCTACGATGCAAAGCTGAAATAAAATGTCTGTATTCTAGGAATTTAAGCCGCAAATGTTCTCATACGATTAGGTTGCATTCACGGATGATGAATTCTTGGTCAAATCTAATTCTATCCGTCCTGCCAACCATTCGTTCTTATCGCGATAATTTCGAAAGAAATATTAAAGGTGACCATGCAACATAACGTGAGGAATACATTCATTATCTAGAGAAGGAAATGCAACTCAAAAGAGTTCTCGAGTATGTCGAGTGTGTCGGTGAAATCAATAATATTCCAGATTTGACGGTATCGACACTTTTGGTGTGCTTGTTCACCTGAACAGAGTGCTTATCGATTTGCCCTGTTGTTGATTTCGAAATTTTGGCCGAGAGTGGTCTCAAACGATTAGTGTCGACTCACTGATGAAGAATCCTAGGTCAAATTTGATTCTGTCTGGCCGTTGCCACGATAACTTGAGAACAGAAAGAGATAGCGGCTTGAAATGTTCAAGGTAGGTGGCGCTCCAAATGCGTTGGAAAAGATCGTTGACGGGCATGATCGGACCAACGGTTTCCGAGTACGAATTTTGTTTTCAACCAATACAGATCCGATTAAATTGAAACTCGGTAACTAGTTGTAAAATACCGACATAAAGAAATGTGAAATTTTGTTGGGATCGTTACACCAGAAAATTAAAAGAAAATTTTTGTAAAATATTATTTATCTCAAGATTCGGAGTTATACCCGTGTGGAATATTAGTTTCCCGATAACTCCAAAAATAGTAAAAATACTGATCCGATCGAATTGACACTGGTAACTAGTTGTATAATACCAACATAAAGACGTATGTGAAATTTTGTGGGGATCGTATTACTAGAAAAATTTAAAAAAATCATGAAACAGAAAGGTATATCTCACGATAACTTGATAACGGAAAGAGATAGCGACATTCAATTTTCAGGGCAGGTTGCGCATCAGAATGCTAACTTTATGTTCGTTAATAGGCATAACCGGCCAAATGGATTTGGAGTTATACACATCTGAAATGTTGTTATTATTTCCACTATAACTAAAGATAAACAAATCCGATCCAATTGAAACTTGGTCATTAGTTGTAGAATGCCAACGCGCTAATTTTCGCGATATTAAGTTAATATCGCTGCCTCAATTTGATTGAGACGTAAGTGTTTTCTTATATTATTGGATATTTAATGAATTTGAATTCCGATAGAATACATATGTCAGAATTAAAAATTCTGTGATCTCAGACGATTATATCTTTACTCAAGCCTGTCATTAAAATGGTACTAAATGTATTCATATCCAATAAAAGCTGAGGAAACGGTCTATATCGATGGTAAATTCGATAAAGGGTATCCAATAGAGGTGAATAGAACAGGCGTGTTAAAGCTCCTAACTTCACGTTAGTGCTTGAAGCAATTTTATAAGGGATAATTTGTTTAAAAGTTTATTTTGAATCGATAACTAATAGGTAAATATCGCGGGTCGAAACGAGTTGAATATGGTACATATTTTATTGATTCAAAACGGAAAAATCCATTTAAAAATTCTCAAATAATCATTTCCGAGTAGGATGGAAAACAGTTATTTCGATGTATTGATATTTGAAATCATTCATCAAAGTATATCTATTCTAATAATTTAACTTATCAGTTATTATATTCCTTCTTATCCAGATTTCTCGAAATATTTTTTCCAATTCGTTAAAATACGAGCCAGCATTACAGATACATTTCAAATAAATTTCATAAATAAAACTTTCATTCGGTAAATCGGCAGAGAATAAAAGAGTCTATTTCAGCATCTGAAAATATCTGGTTCAATTCATCAAAATACGTCCGACATACCATATTTGATTCTCTTTGTCCAACGAATGGTTTCAAATGTCGATATAAATGCATCTTTAATCTGTTTTCCAACCAACTCGGAAACTGACATTTGAGAATTTTTCGGTATGAAGTTTTTCGTATTTACTCGTAAAAACTTCTGATAATCTGGAAAATTCTTGGAGATTATAAGTTACTTACGCTTTTTCATTGTTTCTGGTTTTCTATCGTATAGAGTATTTTCGATTTCACCAAATTTTCGAGTCTTGGATACCCCGTTATATCTGGATAAAAATAACTTTTAATCAAACCCAAATATGTATATGGGCCCAATTCCTTAAAATAAGTCCATGAGTACCATGTTTAAGTCATCTCGACTCGCGATGGGTATATCGATTCAAAATCATATTTTAAACATATTGCTCCGCCCATGTAAAAATGCCATGACCATCGACACGACATTACAAAATCTATCAATTCAAACTGCATCATGAAATTCGTTCGACTTCGCGTTAAAAATCGAAAAGTGTTGACAACTTTGTTGGTGGGGTGTAAAACAGTGGACCAGTACAATGTACTCGTTATAATATTCCATATATCCAACAATATAGATACGTCCAAGTTTAAATCTAGAGCTTTGATGTAAATCTTTGGTCTCTGCTAGTCCTTTCATCTACAATAACTAGTGGTTAGCTTTCCAAAAGCGTTATTATTAAAAAAAATATATATATATAACCCCTATATTTATATTCTTTTGAACCTCGAGCATTAAAATTTGTTTTTATCTAACATATATTAGCACAAGTTAGTGTAACGGGGTACCATATAATTTGATATACATGATACTAGAGCTAAGGGAAAAAATCTCGGCAAAATATCCCTATCTCCCCGTTAGTGCTGTGATTTATGAAAATCGAAATTGTTAACAAAATATGCTGAAATATTAATTATTGAAGGGCATCTTTTTCTCAACTACCGCTTCTTCCTTCAACAAGCAGAGAAGTGTCTCCAATGTATCCGAAACTCAATCTGGAAAAGGAAAAGAGAAAACGAACAAATTAAAAATGAGATATTCTATATTTTATTAAATAAATTTGAAACTCGCTACCCATTCTAAAAAAGATTCAGAAGCATTATGAATAGCCCTAAAACCATCCTTGAATCTATATATGGGACAATTATTAACTAAATGATCTATGGTTTCCTCTGCTTCTGCGCATTCACAACTAGGGCTCTCAACTAAGTTCCACCTGAAAAGCATGCAGTTGCAACGACGATTCAGAATAAACCATATTTTCCTTGGAAGATCAAACCCCGGAACTCAATTTGAAGGATCAGAAATCAAATCTTTGATGAAAACATCGCAAGAAATCCATTCAGACCGCCAAACTTCCTTGTCACTTTTATTAAAATGAAGAAAACTGTTGGACCATAAAGGATTTCGTGACTTCAATCTGGGAATCCTATTGTCTGGAATGTAGGAGAGAATCGGAAAAGAATTCGGAAAAGAATGAAATGTATTCCAAGAATTTGAAACAGCAGTCTGCCTGCGAATGTGGGGCGGGACAGTGTTTGAAAGAACTGGCAACCATTGAAAAGGAGTAGATCTAATAGTTCCAGTGATGATCCTCATAGATGAATTCAGCTGTGCATACATTTTTTGAGTATGAGCACTATTAAACCAGACGGCGCAATAATATTCAGCGGCAGATAAAACCAAGGCTAAGGCTGCCATTCTAAGAGTAGCTGCATCAGCACCCCAAGAAGTACCAGCTAATTTCTGCAGAATGTTATTTCTTGTTTTCAACTTCAGACGCAAGTCATCCAAATGGGCTTTGAAATTCAAAGAGGAATCGTGGGATTTGGCGGAACCGGGATTTAAGGCATGCTACCACGAACCTATCAGCAGATGTCTCATATTTTGTTAAATTAATCTTAATCATGACTATTTCATTCGTAAGATATTTAGTTAGAGAGTTTTCATAGCGCTGCTAGTTTTGTGGCGAGAAAACAAGTACCCAGGTAAATCCAACATGACGGTTTTACAGCGATAAAATTTTGACATTTCACAATCTCAAGATAGCATAGAAATTAAATATTGCCAAATCAAAATATCACTTCCCACACGTACACTGTCGATCAATGCATCTTTACAAAGTTTGTCATTGTTATTGCCATTTATAGTGATATATTCTCGTGAAATAGTATGTCGAATACCAGTCGAGATAAAATTATTCCAGTTAAATTTATATTTTGTTATATTCAAGTTTGTTGCTTTTCGGCAATTTCACTCATGGTATTTATCCAAAATGGATTCAAATATTATTCGCGAAATTGCCAAGCAACAAACTGATAGCACAATCGAGAGATTTTACCGGTAAAATTATATCTCTAGCGGTAATACCTATACAGTGTGGAAGAGCCAAAGGGAATAAATTCATTATCTTGCTTACTGTACATAATTTATGAAAAATCGCGAAACACGTCAAATTGAAATTTTAAATTGTCATTTTTCCTCGTAAAAATGCGGACCATACCTTCAACCCCCTTCGAAAGATAGGCACAACCCCCAATTTATCAAATAGGAAGCATGGGCTTGTGATACATCGTTCGAAAGCGAGCGTCATTCTCTATTCAGAAATGTTATCACTTTCATGTTTATTGAAGAACCCAAAATAGAAAAAAATAAAATCATCAGGTTAGCGAAATTCAATATAATATTCCCTCGAATATTTCTAAATCTTATTACAATAATACTAAACTTATTTGCCTCCAAGATGTGATATAAAAAAATGAAAAAAAAAACCTTAACATTTGTTTTCCAGATGGTACCATGAAAACTTTCTATGGCAATGTTAGTTTCGTTTAGAACACCTTCGCAAATTGTTTTGTGATGATAAGTTATAGTTTATAAATTGTTTAATTTGTGTTTGAACTTCATAAATACAATTTCGAATAAGGTTTCGATTAGTGGAAATGCACAAAAATAAGTAAGTCACTTGTTTCATGAGAAATTTCCGCATTTGCCGCCTATAACCCAAGGGACAATAAGTATAATAGAGGAGCAGTTTCGCGAGTTTGGGTATGTAAGGCAGATTAAAGAATCAGCTTCTAATACTCTGTGTGAGAATGTGCTATCAGATGTTATGCTTGACTTTGAACTAAATTTGCATAAATAGAGTAGAGATGCCTCCACAACATTGAATGTCAGCTATACAACGATTAAAACCATATTGAAACAAAATAAAGTGTAAACCTATAAAATGATACCTACCCAAGAGACGATTTTGATAGGATATCTAATTTTTGTGAACAAATGATGCACATCTTGGATTACAATATTATCCAATTAGTAGACGTTTTGTTTTCTGATGAGTACACGATGAGAGAGGAACACGCGCAATTCCCCCAAAAGGTTAATGTTTGGGCAGGAAATGTTCGAAACCATTTCGAAGTCATTTAGAGCAATTTGAATGACGATAAATATTTAGCACTACTTCAAAATGATGTCGTTCCAACTTTGACAAATTTATATCCTAATCAAAGAAATACTCAAGTTCCACGGAATACGATATGGTTCTCGAATTCTCTGAGGTTTTAGGAAACCCACGAAAGTTTGGTTGAGAAATTTGTATTGCACATATAATTAAGAATTATACGGTGTTTCTTAGATATTGGATTATTTTGACCTGGTATCTCAAAGCTAATGTCAACATATTTTTAATTATTATCTTATGGGTTTTGCCGAAGAAGTGATTTACTGATAAACCTAAACCAAGGTAGGTCTACAATATAAGTTGAATGAACCTCCAAATGCTCGAATAACATTTAATGATCACATTCGCAATCACGTTGGAAATAATAGCAAAATGCAGCGATTTAAAATCAAATCCTATTGTTTAACATTTCTCATATTCCACCGTCCGCTTCATTTCGTATTTTATTGTTTCCTGGATTATTTAGTGACGGTGCATGGAAAATTATAAGTTCAATTTTTTTAAATTTTCCAGCTAATTCTGGATTACAACTTCGTCAATATATCAAATGGCTACTAATAATATACAGGTTCGTATGAGTATCAGAAGTCAGAAACGCCTTATTTTAAAAGATCTTAACAATCTGTTTAAATTTTTTTTGAAAATGAAAGAATTTAACGTGAAACTTTTCCATTTAAATATACTTCTACGCATCATCCTGATTTCTTTTTGGCGCTCTAGTTCCTTGGAACTGAGTGCTTATCAATTTGCCCAAATGTCTGTAATTTTCGAATTTTTCGATGAAAATGGTCTTAAACGATTTGGTTCGATTCACTGATCAAGAATCCGTGGTTGAAATTCATTCTGTCCGGCCGATCCGGCCGGCCGTAGGCACGATAACTCTCGAACGGAATGAGCTAGACAGTTGAAATTTTCAGAGTAGGTTTGGGAGATAAATATCTCAGCTAAGTTCGTTATTGGGAAAAATCGGACTGATGGTTTCGGAGTAGCAAAAAAAAATTTTTTTTTTACAAAACAAATTCCAAATTAAATTTTTTTCAATAAGCAGTTTTACCATAAGAATCCAATGATATCATTTTTAACTATAACAAGCTAATACTTTCGGAGATATGATTTTTCAAAATTTCAATAATAATAAGTATTTCTATGTTGTCACAGAATGATTTAATTATTCTATGTATGAATTGTCATAATGTCAACTTATTTTCCTGAGACATGACATTATCTAATCAATCGAAGAATTGTGAGTGAAGTGAGGTGAGAAATTTGGTGAACGTAGATCAGGAAATTTTTGATTGATTTCAAGGTAATTTTTCATTATTACTTCTCTTCTTTCATACATGTTTTATGGAATATCTACTATTTGTATGTACTTTAAACCTGTTTTGGGCAATTGTCATACGAAACTTGTTTTTTTAGTGCTCTAGTTCCTCGGAACAGAGTGTTTATCAATTTGCCCAAGTGTCTGTAATTTTGGAATTCTTGGCTGAAAATGGTCTCAAACGATTTGGTTCGACTCACTGATCAAGAATCCGAGGTTTAAATCGATTCTGTCCGGCCGGCCGTAGGCACGATAACTCTCGTACGAAAGGAGTTAGCGGATTGAAATTTGCAAGGTGGGTTTGGAGCGTAAATATCTCGGACGAGCTCGTTAATGGGTGAAATCCATCAAGCGGTTTCAGAGTTATGGCCGATTTTAGTAAAAATATTTTTTATGAATATTTCCGAAACCGATCACTCGATCTATCTGAAATTTAGCGTCAAATTGTAGAATCATGACCTTTATACGCATGTGAAGTTTTGTATTGACCAGATTACCGCAAAGTGTCAAAAAAAATTTGAAAATTTATAAAAAGTTTTTCTACAATAACTCTCGAACGGAATGAGCTAGGTAGTTGAAATTTTCAGAGTAGGTTAGGGAGATGAATATCTCGGATAAGTTCGTTATTGGGCAAAATTGGCCAGATTTAATTTGATTTCTTCCATGGTGCAGTTCTCATTCTCATGATTGCTCATTTAATCTTGATAAATAAACTATTATTTGAATTGAATTTCCTTTATGATGAAGTTCTATCATATGAATACATCGATATAATTCCCAACTCTGAGAAACGCTGTTACCTAGAACATGTGCTTAAAAATTAAACAATATTTGAGCTCGGCATCATAAAAAACCCTGTATACCAAATTTGTTTCAATTATTAATTCACGAAAAATAAAATAAAAATATTAATTTTAACACCCTGTATCTTTTAAACATGTTCGTAGTTTAGCCCGTACTAACTTTTCTTATTATTTCATGGTTGTCTATCGCTTACTACTACGTAATGTAGTCTACTAGTCACAGAAATTAAAGGATATAAAACCTAACTCCAAATTTCTTGGTGATTTCCAACAGGCTGTTACTTGGAAGGAAATTATGATACAGCGAAATAAAATGAACAAATTTAGAACCAAAGATGCAGTTTTCAGATCTGGCTATGAGCATTTTTATCGTGTAAGGTCCCGGAGTAATCCTAAGGGGAGCAGTTTTCAGATCTGGCCATAATAGTACAGGAAATCGAAGAAGGGTTTTGGGAACTGCAGAACAATCTCTATAAGACGCTATTAGTAGCTTCCGATAAAAAATTGGTTAAGAAGCGATAATTTCGACTGAAAAAAGGATATAACGTTATTCGGATAACTTGGTATAACTTCGTATATAATGAAAGAAAGAAGGATATCGTCTGTAAGTTTTCAAACTTTAAGTGTCCCAATAAACCCAGGAAATTTCAAATTGTTGCAATTTTTTTTTAGTGCGAAAAAAAAATAGTTTTCTCAAATTTTGCAGATAAGTGTTAACGGGGGGGTGTCAAATATGTAGTCAGTTTCGATAAAAAACTACATGTCGCTGTATACAAAGCTTACGATAAGATTTCAGGCTTGAAAGAATACAAACAAAATCAAGTTTCCTGAGGAGAAAAGCAGGAATCCGTAGGGGGGCAGGTATATCGATTTTGTTTAATGAACATTTAAATTGACTTTTAAAAGCAGTTGCAGCGGTCAAAAAAAATCAGGTACATGAAATTAAAATAAAAATCAGGTACAGGAAATTAGAATAAAAATTGAGACAAAAATTCTTCAATTTTTATTATTCTCAATTTTTTTATCAGATTAAATTTAATCGCGCCCGTAACAGAGCGCCATAATATTGAATATATGTCTGTAATTTTCGAATTTTGAGGCGCGGATAGTCTCAGACAATTCCATTCGGCTGATTCAGAATCCGTAATCAAATGTCCTTCCATACTTTCCTTTTTCTGTCTTCATCAAATTAGAATTCGCAGCCTTATATGTGTTCTAGTATATATCGAAATCAAAGTTTGCCATTTTTTATTATTTATTTAATTTTTTCAGTCGTCTTCTTTATCTTTAGGAACTATGTAAGTCTGTTTAATTTCACTTAGCCCGCAGGAGGCCGCTCGCAACGCTGCCCCATTTGAAATTTTGATTTCTTGACATAACGATAACAAATTATTAAAACTTTGACAAATGATATCTCCGAAAGTATTGTTTTCTGTGAGTTGGGAATTATATCAATGGATTCTTATGATAGAACTGCATCATAAAAAATAGGTCTATGACTCACATCATATGTTGTAAATACATCAGCAAATTATTATTAGAGCACTCTATGAAATCATAAAATTTCGATTGATTATTGAAATTTTGAAAAATCATATCTCCGAAAGTATTAGTATGTTAGAGTTGAGAATGATATCAATGGACTCTTATGATGAAAGTGCATTTTAAAAATAATTGAATTTGTAAAGTAAAAAAAAAAAATTTCCATCGAACTTAACCGTGATATTTATCTCCCAATCCTACTTTGAAATTTCTATTGTCTAGCTCATTCCGTTCGAGAGATGGCCGGACAGAATCGATTTTTACCATGGATTCTTGATCAGTGATTCGAACCAAAACGTTTAAGACCATTTTCAGCCAAAATTCGAAAATTACAGACATTGGGGCAAATTGATAAGCATTATGTTCCGAGGAGCAAGAGCACCAATCAGTTTTAGTGGTACGGTGTTACAAAACAATGAAATATATATTGAGAGTAATAGACAAACAATATCGCCAAAAAGTATGCTAACGCTCTTGACGCCCAGGCTTACATGATTTTTTCTTCATGTAGGTACTTGTCAGTTGCGATGTATTCTTCGCGTTAAATCATGTATCGCATAATTATTCATAAAGGATTTTAATATACTATTTTTATACAGAATAATTCTGTTGTTTTTCATTCTTTTCTCGAATAAACATTAGTTTGACAAATGAAGATATGTAAATTATGTTAAGCATCAGAATGATCAAGCACCAAATGGCAAAACTCAGCTGAGCCCGGTTCAGAGGGGTGAAATTAATAAACCAAAATGATTCTGCATCTGATTTGGAAATAAAAATACATTGCGGAATTTTTTGTATGTTGATATGCTCTGCTGAAATTAGTAGTTTAATTTCCAGAAAATAGAATATTCCTCATAGACTGCTATCAAATATAGTCATATTAACTAATATCAAGTAGGTTGGTGTCGAATAATATTATTATTCAAATTTTCATAATTTTAAAGCGCAGTAACTCGGAGGAGAAAGGGCTCGGAAGCAAAAATGATATGAGGGACCCTCTTTTATGTTTGCTAAAGAACCACCCTTTCAAATAGATTGCATCAATTTAGAAACACCCTTTATACCTACATCCATTTTTGTTCTGTGTTCATCAAATTAATTTTTGTTCGGGAATTCATTGAGTATACAGGATGTTTGGCAGAACGTTGAACATACGAAAATGGTGGAAGGTGGGGTCATCTGCTACTTACTCATCCCTAATTTATTTGGCCCTGTCCCCCTGGATATTATTTAGAATTTTTTTTGCTTTCTTCTAGTTTCACCACTTTCTCAAATTTAAAGTGTAATTTTTATTAACAATGGGTGAAACAGGCAATATTTTTGTTTTTTTTAATCTTTAATGTTAGCAGATTCTTATAAAATTATTGCTTTATTCAGATGTTAGCTAGAAAAAAAGTCCTCAAACTTTCAGAAAGATGTAAAAAATAAATGAATCCTAACTTCAACTTGCATTTAAAAAAAAACAAAAATTTATTGAGCTCCAATTCCAGCAAAATATCCCTAGTATGTAACCTTTCTAATGGTATGTAATTTGCTTTTATAAAAAAAACCTTCAAGATTAATTTCATAATTTGATCAAGTAAGGAATTTTCAACGAAACTACCTATTTTCTTTGTACTTAATTCAAGAACTTACATAATTTCAATCGGTCATTCAATTCTTACCAACCTTGCAGTATTAAATTTCTCAAAACATTTTTGAAGGTTTGTTTTTGCGCGCGTGTTCTGCGTCACAATGTGTGTATTTTTCGATTTTTTTTGCGAAAATTGTCTCAAACGATTAGTTTCGACTCCCTGATGAAGAATTCGAGGTGAAATTCAATTCTGTCCGTCCGGCCGGTCCGGCCGTTAGCACGATAATTCTTGAACGGAACGAGTTAGAGCGTTGAAATTAGCAGGGCATGTTTGGAGCGTAAATATTTCGGACAAGATTGTAATGGGCAAACTCCACCAACCCGTTTCGGAGTTACGGCAATGTTTAGTTAAAACGTTTTTCGAGAATATATCCGAAACCGACCACTCGATCTATCTGAAATTTAGCATCAAATTGTAGAATCATGACCTTTATATGTCTATTTGTATTGATCGGATGGCTGTAAACTAGAAAAAAGAGTCAAATATTTGAAAATGAAATTGAAATTTTGTTTTCACAATAACTCGAAAAATACTTATCCGATTGAATTGACTCTCGGTAGATAGATACAAAGGACCGACGAAAACACTTGTGCAAAATTTCGTGGGAATAGCATGAGTAGAAAAAATTTAAAATTTTTTTAACTATTAGCGGAATATTTTGCTTGAAATTCCGAAACCAAATATCGGATTGAGTTCAGTTTTGGCACTTCGGTGACGAATTATGACCTCTTGCGGTGTGCAAAATTTCACTGATAATAGACCACTAGGAGCCTAAAAAATAAATTGATAATTTTGAACTTCCAAACTGGACAAATTATTTCAGTTCGAATTCCTACTATACGTGGAATACGAGTATATAACATCTGGTGAACATTATTTCGACTTGTTTTTTGCACGTTTATCTGAATCAATGCGATATGTACGAGGGCAACTGATTAAAATATGGACCACTTACTAGAATGGCAATTGAATTAATGCGTGAACGATGTGTGGAATTTTAAATTGGTCTTCAAAATTTGTCTGAACGGTGAACAACTGGGGACGTAACTGCCTCTTTTGGGCATTTTTTGATTTTCGCATAAGCAGACGACAAATAATTTAACTGCTAGAGTTTTCTTCTGAGAAGATTAGGGTTTTGGGGTGGAGGATGCTATTCCTCCATAGAATCCCCTAGTGCGGGCCTGCGAATGCGTGGATTCAAGATTCGATATCTCCTGAACTACTAGTACTAGTGTTGGAGTTTTTCGTGAGGTGTGCAATTTTGAGAGCGCAGAGGAGAAGTGACTGTTTTCGGTTTGTATGGGTTATGTTTGGAGTGGTTAAGGACCATCGGTCATGGATCGGTCTGATGCTTAGCCGATATTGTGAGGTTTTAAAATAATATTCATGACAATTCTGTGCACGGACTGGTCAGTTTTAGGGAAATGGCGTTGTTTGCGAGTTGGAGTGTCCGTTCCGTGGCCCTGGGGCTAATTTCGAATTTAAAATTGTGTTCGCGTATGCCCGGATGGAAGCTGCGATATCTCCTGAACCAATGGTGTTGAAAAATCAAAGTTTTGTGTGAGGTGTGTGACTTTTGGAGGATTTTCAACCGCGAGTAGATTGTGCATACACAGAGGAGAAGTGGCTCGTTTAGGGTTGTATGGCTTATGTTGGGAGTGATTTGCGTCTAGCGGTCATGGATTTGGTGCTGAGCCGATATTTTGAGGTTTTAAGAGAAATTTCATGGCAATTATGTGCACCAACAAGTCAGTTTCGAGGAAATTGAGTTATTTGCCAGTTGAATTGTCTGTATCCTAACACTGGTGCCAATTTATAAATAACTATATTTGGAAGATCTATATTAAATTAAATAATAGCCAGACTGCATCAAAGGCCAGATTTGTTGAAGGGACTCGAAATAATATAAAAAAGCACTGACGTGAGGTCAGTTCTCTTTGGCGAGCGTGTTCACGTTAGCTTATTTGAATTTAATTATGAGTGGTTCAAGCAAAGTGGATAGAACGGGCCAGAGATCTACCCAGAGGGTAGTGAACACCATTCACTGTCGAGTCATAAATTAAGAGTGCTTTGTCTAAACTGGTATAAGGATAGAGTAACAAAGTTGACAAAGAACACAACTGACTTTCCTTAATCGCACAAGCTCCTAGGAGCTTCTGAGGTATCTTCTTGGGGAAGACTTGGGTGGATCAGTATATTCATAATAATGTTTACAGCACGCGCGCCAATTGCAGATTGACTTCATAATGAAAGAAAAAGGCTAAAAGAGCTTTGACGTGGGGCCAATCTGCTTTGGCGCGCGTGCTATAAACATTATTGTGACTATACTGACCCTCCCAAGTCCCAAGGAGATACCTCAGAAGCTCCTAGGGGCTTGTGCGACTAAGGAAAGTCAGTTGTGTTCTTTGTCAACTTTGTTACTCTATCCTTATACCAGTTGAGACAAAGCACTATTAATTTATGACCCGACAGTGAATGGTGTCCACTTTCTTTCTGTAAGTTTAAGGACTCATAATTTTCTTTCTAGCCAACATCTGACTAAAGCAATAATATTATAAGAATCTGCCAACATTAAAGATTAAAAAAAATATATTGCATGATTGACCCATTTTTAATGAAAATTAAACTTTAAAGTTGAGAAAGTGGTGAAACTAGAAAGAAGCAGAAAAATATTTTTTTTAAATATTCAGGGTGCCAGGGCCAAATAAATTAGGGTTGAGTAAGTAGCAGATGACCCGACCTATCCTCCATTTTTGTATGTTCAACGTTCTGCCAAACACCCTGTATATCCTGCGGTAAAATTGATTTGAGTCATTGCCGACTACTATTTTCAGCCCTAACTGTTGTGAATACATTGAGAGTTATAAATCCGAAAAAGAGTTCCATATTTCCTAAATCCCTATAATACTATAAACGTTTTCTATAAGTCTAAATCTAGTCTGGTCTTTATTGACATTTATACGGTACAAAATATATTACCTTTTAATACAATAATAATATGTATGAAATATTTCAAAAATCTTACAGTACTCATTAATGCAGGGTAATTCGTCAAGAATGGGAAATCTGTGAATATTAGAGACTAAAGTATGAGAATTGAGCGCAACATGCCTTGCTCGTTCGAGAAATACAGGGTATTCAAGTTGATAATTTTATTTATGAATTTCCTAATAATTCAGTTTTCAGAGAATCAACGCGAAAATCGGTTTCAGCATGATGAATAGAAATTCATCATTAATTTAATCAACACTCGTAGAGAGCACTAGTGCTGAATAGGTAAATCAGAGCTTACACAACTGGTTCTCCTTACTCGCTCAAGCTCTTCGAGAGCTTATGAGAAGTTTCCTTGGGGAAGACCTTGGACGATCAGTATAATAATATATAATACAATATACAATGCCTTTTTTATGTATGCAGAATCTCATAAATTTGGAAAAGTGACTTTTTTACATGTAGAATACATAGGTACCTGATTAATTTTGATATCTTGATCCGTTTCTGAGATATTTGCATTTGAGAGTTTTAATGCAGTTGAAGTTTTTAATGCATTTGAAAGTTGAATGGTGGGTTTCACTAAGCTTCGATTAGCTTAATTGTGGATTCAGTTCGAAGGTTGTATCAAAAATGAACTGAAACTCGACATAGAATCGCACTAATTTCGCAATTAAGAGCTGTCAAAGCTTTGTGAAACCCACTGTTAATGTATCGTACTACCACAATATTTGATATTTGAATTACAAAATTTGAGTAGATAATAAATAAAAAAAATGTTATTGCGCAAAATACTTGTGATCATATAGGATTCATCATCTAATGGATGGCTTCCCAAACAGTGCGTCGCGACGCCCTGGGGCGTCCCGACATTGTTCCAGGGGCGTCACATCTCGATGTGACTGAGTCTAGTGAGCTGTCTCTACTCCTCACTGTTCATCGTATTAAATACTTCGACATTATTTCGTCTTATCATCGCCAAATAGTATTCATCTGAGTGCATCAAGTCGTCCGTACTAATTCTGTTGGGAAATAATCACAGAACACGACTGCTAGTTTTGATGAATGAGTTAGTTCTCAAGGGAAAACAATCGTCATCTTCTGCTGTGGAAAAGGAAATTACTATAAGGGATGCACTTCATCCGAATTCTTCTCCTATCAATGGATTTATGGATCAAGGTATCAGAATTAAATATGTATATCTGCGAAATATATCAGGAGGTGATTCCTTGGCCAAAAATAGAACTAGTTTGTATTGAAAAACCTAGACACATAGATTTTGAAAAGTTTTAATATACCATATGTGGTACAAGTACTACAAATGTTTTCACCGCTCTACGCGATAACTACATGGGGAAACACACAACCCCTATCATACATAGTTCGATAACTTTTCAAATATTCGTGAAATTTTAATATACACCATGTTACATGAGTGGTTGGCCATATTATATTGGTAAATGCGGGTCATCTAGACCTTTCAGAAAAATTGCTACTTTTATATCCAAATGCAGTTCGTTTCGGAAAATTTCCGATATACATAACTTGGGAATCAGAAGTCCGATTTTGATTAAATTTGGTGCGGTTGTCCGCTTTAAACAATTCTTTAAAATGACTCATGTAATTTGATTATTTTCAGGGCAGTACTCAGAATATCAAACTTTTCCTTCGAAATCTATATTATTTAGGTACATCAGTTTGAGAAATGTCGTTATTGCCATAAAGAAATACACAATTCAGTCTGATAAATCCAGCTTTTGTTTTAAAAGGCACACTTGTTTCAAGAGAGTAACAAACAAACGAATTCATATCTTATCTAATTTTTTCCTCGGAACAGAGTGCATATCAATTTGCCCAAATGTCTGTAATTTTCGAATTTTTCGCTGAAAATGGTCTTGAACGATTTGGTTTGACTCACTGATCAAGAATCCGTGGTCGAAATCGATTCTGTCCGGCCAGCCGTCCGGCCGTTAACACGATAACTCTCCTACGGATGAGCTAGACAGTTGAAATTTTCAGAGTGGGTTTGAGGGATGAATATCTCGGTTAAGTTCGTTATTGCGTAAAATCGGTCTAATAGTTTCGGAGTAACGAACAAAAATATTTTTTTTACTTTACAACATTTGAATTCAAATTTCTTTAAGATGCAGTTTCATCATAAGAATCCATTGTTATAATTTTGAACTCTGACAAGCTCATTCTTTCGGAGATATGATGTTTCAAAGTTTCAATAATACATCGTGAGCTCTATGTATTCACAGAATGTGAACACAGAATCTGCCTGTGCCGCAATTCATAAATGACATCTTTTCTAGCTATTAGAGGTTGTCAAATCATAGTTGTTATTTTCTCTTGGAAAGCAAGTATTCGATTCTTGAATTTGTGAATATATACTAGACTGTTTTGATGAAGTTTATGGAGGCAAAAGAAAGAAAAACATAATGGAATCATCACAAGAAATTACTGTTCTTTGACCACTGAGGTTAATATTACCTTTTATTTCCTTAAGTAGTGAGACATGTTCCTGTATACAGTATTTTTATATTGTTGCTAGCAAAAAAATACAAAAATATGGATCTACATTTGTGTATCAATCATTTTTTCCTGAGTTAAGGTTCATCTTACAGAAAAGAATGTGTTAGTGGTATGAACTATTAAATTTTAAATTATGAAAAGAGGACAGTATTTTATTAATATATTTTGAACTTCGTACTCCACTACCTACTCAAATATCAGGAATAAATGGACAATCTGCTATGATTGTCTCCAGCCTTGCTCTAGACATTTCGATGATACTTTCCTTAGGTATTTCGAGTTGTGAAAACTATGCACCGAGTGTAAGTTGCAACAACCCATTCCACGAGGTTGAATCATTGCAGATTGCTCATTTAATCTTGATAAATAAATTTAATTTTTGAAGCATTGTAGATTGCTCTTTTTATTTATAAGATAATTTTTTAAGCATTTTTTTTAAACGGCACTTTTTTAAATTTAATTTCTTTCGTGATGCATTTCTATCATAGAAATCCATTGATATAATTCCCAACTCTGAGAAACCAATACTTTCGGAGATATAATTTGTCTGTCTGTTTTGTAATACGGTCCTGTTTTTAGTTTTTTTGTGGTGTTATTCAATGTAATTCGCTGAGCTTTTTAATGAAATAACGTGAACTATTTTGAAACATGCAATTCGTCCGTAACAAGTATTGACAGTATTTTTTTGGAAAAATTGTCTATTAAAAAGTAATCAATCAAAAACTATTTATTTCATTTCTTACATTAATATATTTAAAAAAAAATACTGTCAATACTTGTTCAGGCCGAATTGCATGTTTCAAAATAGTTCACTTCATTTCGTTGAAAAACTTTAAAATTCTAAATCTCAGCAAATTACATTGAATATGACCATTAAAACTAAAAACAGGACCATATTACGAAAAAATTTGATGAATTATGGATTCGTTTGTTTTTTACTCTCTTGAAACAAGTGAGCCTTTTAACACAAAAACTGAATTTTTTAGATCGAATTGTGTGTTTCTTCATGGCAATAAGGATATTTTTCAAACTTATGTAAATCATATTGATTTCGAAGTTTGAAGAAAAAACCTCGATATTCAGAATACTACCCTGAAAATAATCAAATTACATGAGCCGTTTAAAAGAATTGTCGAAAGTGAATAACCCCACCAAATTTAATCAGAATCGGACAACTGATTCAAATTTTTTTTGGATATCGGAAATTCAGGTCAACATTCATGATTCACCCGGTATCTCTTGACGTAATCAAAATCTACCCTTGCCGAGACCATCTGCTTTTTTCAGCGAAACAAAGAGGGAAACGGACACGAGAAGAGTGAGACGTAATCAAAATCTACCGTCGGCGAGTCCCAGATGGACTCGCTGACGGTTATAGCGCCGACTTGTTATAGCGAAACTAATGGCGTATTCCATTGGTAGAACTCCTGCGCACTGAGTGCATGAATCGTATTCCATTGGGAAATTTCGTCAAGCATTTTGACACATTTTGACGTCCAGTGCAACATTTTTTGCACTGAGTGCGTGCTCAGTGCAGCACTGGTGCTGCCAATGGAATACGCCATTAGAGTGAAACGGACACGGAGAAGAGAGTGAGAGTAGATATGACGGGTGACCCCACGGACGGGCGTCAAGTTTCGATCGTTTGAACAGCTATTATGTGCATCAAAATTTGAATGATCGCTTTCTTGTTGAAAATTGAAATTTTTGACGGCGGTTGAACTTTTTCATAATTCGTATGGATATGAAATCGATTCCGATAATAAAAAAAATTATGCAGGAGACCTATTGTGGTACGTATACCACGTAACGTATATTACAACTTTTCAAGTTATATGTGTCTGAATATTTTGTGTGGTTCGGTAGATGAATTGAAAACTGAAAAATCAATTCATCCTTTCAAGGGTTATAAGTCAGCTAGGGCTGTGAATCCGAAAAAGTTTCATATAAAAAACTAGTTCTATACTTGGTCAATTGAACAATTTCACGAATAACATAAAATCACCTTTAACGCAAATATCATACAATGTTTTTTGTATAACTGCCCGATTTTGATAATAAAATAGACGAATTTGGATTGACTTTAAACTTCAAAATGCATTTCAATATTCAAATCACACTTCGTGGAGCAAATTTTCAATGGTCAAGTCAAGCGTCCTTGTTAATAATGGTGTTGATGTTAGTAAATATTTCAAGGTAATGGCATATTTAAAACGGAAACTCTGAAGGATATCGTCCGAAAAAATCGAAAATTCTCACACCTGAACAAGTAGAAAAGTTTATAAACTTCAGGCTTCTACTAGTTATGATGGTACTGGGGATTCTATAGTAATATGTTGCGAAGCTTCCGAACGTCGCAAGGCATTAATGTTAGCAATTGTTGTAGTTGTACGATTAATATTAATGTTCATAAGTAATGATTGTTGAATATTTATAATAAAAATTTGCAATTATTCCTAAAATTATTTTTATAATTTTATCTGATTTCATCATAATAAAATGTAGTTATAAAAATATTTTCAACACTGTGTTGAAAATATTTTTAAAATCGCTTCCACGTAAACATTCATTTTTAACACTGTTGGCTGTCATCAAAAATGTCACTTTTAATGGCAGTTGTACAAAAACAATATAAGCTTCGGTTTACCTTCAACAGGGTGAAACTAGCGCCCTCTATAAGCAACGGTAAAATTGATGACAAGTTCCTATTCGTCATGCTGAAATACGTAGGAATACCAATTTTCATGTTGGAAATTTGCTGAATTATTGGAAAATTTAGAAATCAAATTATTCACTTGGGCAGGTTATGCTCAATCCTCCTATTTTAGGCTCTACCATTCTCAGTTTATGAACGTCTCGCCCTGTAGTTTTAATCACAAATAATCGGTGAATCTATGTGAACTATGAATGTCTATTTTCTGCAAACTAAATCTAATGAAATTGCATTCCTCTTATTTTGATAGTTTCTATAAAGGTATTCAATAACTTCACACGCAATAATGAATAAATTTGGAAATTCTCATGTTTCCAGAATATTTTGGTAATACTGATTGATACAATCTTTCAGTCGTAAATTGATGTTTTCGATTAGTCAGAAGTTTTCCGATAGTCGGAATATCTTCGTTTGTCTGGTATCAAACATATCCTTGTGCGGAGATGTGCGGATCCTGGCTGAGCTGGCAGGCTTTCTCATAGCTGGGGAGCTCAGAATTTCCAGGAATGGTTGGGGATTGGTCTTGTGATTTCGAAGACGGCACTACTAGCTCGTAAGGAGGTGGAGGTCCTGGAGTTGACGGCCTGCGGGATTCACTCGAATATTCATCGAACTCCGTACACTGAAATAAATATATATACCTCAAAATTTCATATGAAATGAATGTACAGAGTCTCCCATTTTCGTAGGTTTTGCGGGGTTTCACAGTTATGAGAAAAGGTAGAGTGATACGGTGATGCCACAGATTTTCAGCCTAGATTCTGTGCTACAGGTTGATTTTGAAAATTGTAATTTTCAGGCTAGTGCAAACTTCTTGACTTCACGGCAGTGCTTGAACCAATTTTTTTTTCGTAATTTTTCAAAAAATTTTCTAGGGATAAGGTTCTCACAAAATTTCACACACGTCCTTATATCGATATTCAACTAGTTACCAAGCTTCAATTCAAACAAATTAAAAATAATACATAACCTTTCAGAAGTCCCCTCTCATAAATAAACTCCTCTGTAGTAGCATGGATCTCTTGAAAAAGAATCGCCTCCGCTAGTTCTCTTATTAGAAAACCCTTCAATATTTGATTTCAAAAAGGGAAATGTCGTAGCTTATAAGGCCAGGAGGATCTCTTTCAAAACCAGGTCTGGCCAATCCAAGTAATGGTTATTCAGAATTTCAGATGTTCCAGGGCACCTATACAGGAACGAAATGTAGGGCTATCATCTCCCATAGATCCTACTGTGTTATGAAAAAATTTTTGAATTTACTGCTGAAATTTAATATGCCATCGTGACATTCATGGTTTTGAAGGTTCTCGCAAAATTTCAGCGATCTCAGACAACTGCTTCCTGATAAAACAAATATCAACTACTGAACTCACACAAGGCTACTCAGATCTCCCACAATATAGATCCGATCCTATTCAAACTTGGAACTTGGTAGCAGAGTTAGGTTTTCAAGGCTCCCGCAAAATTTCAGCCATGTCGGATAAATAGTTTCTGATATAAAGAATTTTTTCAACGATTTTCTAAAAATTTTCTAGTAATACGATTCCAACGATATTTTGCAAGAATTTTCACGTTGGCATTCTATAACTGATAACCATATTTGAATTGGATCAGTTTTGTATTTTTCGAGTTATTGAGGAATCAAAAACAAAATTTCAGATGGGTATAACTCTAAAACCGTTTGGCCGATTATGCTTATAAACAAACTCAAATGGCGCATTCAGATGCACAACCTGAACTGAAAATTTGAAGTCGCTTTCTCTTTCCGTTCTCAGGTTATCGTGACATAAAAAATATTCCTTAATAATTTTTTTTAATTTTCTGGTGTTACGATTCTCACAAAATTTCACAAGCGTGCTTAGGTTTATATTCTGCAACTATTCACCAAGTTTCAATTCGATCGGATTTATATTGGTTGAAAACAAAATCATTACTCGGAAACCATTGGGCTGATTATGCCCATTAATGAACTTAATACCTACCCTGAAATATTCAAGTCGCTAGCTCTCTCCGTTCTCAAGTTATCGTGGCAATGGCCGGACAGAATCAAATTTGACCTCGAATTCTACATCGGGGAGTCGAACCCAATGGTTCAAGACCACTTTCGTCAAAATAGTCGAAAATTACAGACATTGGGCAAAATGATAACGCGATGTTCCCCAGAACATACACGCAAAATTCAATGACTGTTCTACTGGCCATATTGACATGGTGCGAAATTCTGGGAAATGGTATAATTCTGTTTCTAACTAGTGATAACATGCAAACCATAACCACTATTTTTCCTGGGTGGAAAACAAACAGAAGGTCTGAAGAGGACATGACGCCGCTAAATAGCCTCGCAGACAATAATACACCCCTTCTAATCCTACGAGTAAGTAGGAGGTTGTATTGGACACTCTTAATTCGAATTTACCATGGTAAATTCGAATTAAGTGTCCAATGTAGGAGAATGGAAAACATAATTTACCATGGTAAATTCGATTAAGGGTGTCCAATACAGGAGAATGGAAAATAGAACATACGCGCCAAAGCTGCTGACTTCACGTCAGTGCTTGAGCCAATTTTTTTTTCGTAATTTTTTTCAAATGTTCTGGGGGTACGGTTCTTACAAAATTTTTTTTCGTAATTTTTTTCAAATTTTCTAGGGGTACGGTTCTTAAAAAAAATTAAACACGTCTTTATGTTGATTTTCTACTAATAGTTACCAAGCTTCAATTCGATCGAATCTTTATTTTCTGAGTTATCGAGGAAATAATATTCCAGGTGGGTATAACTCGGAAACCGTTAAACCGATTATGCCCAAAAACGAACTCAACTCTCCCTTTCGGATACGCAACCTACCCTGAAAATTGAAAGTCCCTATCTCCATTTGTTCGAAAGTTATCGAGGCAACGATCACCCATCTACTGAACCCACACAAGGCTGCTCGAATCTCCAACAATATTTAACCATTCGTGTTAAAACTTAAAACTTGGCAGTAGAGTTGGGTTCTAAAGGCTCTTGCAAAATTTCAGCAATTTCAGACGAACAGTTACTGATATATAGAATTTTTTTTCTTAATTTTCAATGATTTCTTAAAAATTTTCTACAAATACTATCCTCATGAAATTTAGCAAGAATGTTCGCGTTGACATTCTACAACTAATAACCATGTTTCAATTCAATCGGTTTAGTATTTTTCGAGTTAATGAGGAGAAAAAACAACTAAATTTCAGATGGCTATAACTATATAACGGTTTGGCCGATTATGCTTACAAACAAACTCAAATGTCGCGTTCTGATGCACATCCTGACCTGAAAATTTCAAGCCGCTATCTCATTCCGTTCTCAAGTTATCGTGACAACACCAAAAATTTTTAATAATTTTTTAATAATTTTCTAGCCATACGATTCGCACAAAATATCACAAACGTGCTAAGGTTCATATTCAACAACTACTCACCAAGTTTCAATTCGATCGGATCTATATTGGTTGAAAACAAAATTATTACTCGGAAACCATTGGGCCGATTATGCCCATTAAAGAACTTGTCCGTCGTATTGGGATGCGCCACCTGCCCTGAAAATTTCAAGTCGCTAGCTCTTTCCGTTCTCAAGTTATCGTGGCAACGGCCGGACGGCCGGCCGGACAGAATCAAATTTGACCTCGAATTATTCATTGGGGAGTCGAAATAAATCGTTTGAGACCATTTTCGTCAAAACATTCGAAAGTTACAAACATTTGGGCAAAATGATAACGCGATGTTCCCCAGAACATACGCGCAAAAAAGAGCAATCTGCAATGCTTTAATGCTTCAATAATTGTCATTAAATTTACTTATCAAGATTAAATGAGCAGTCTGCAATGATTCATCCTCGTGGAATGGGTTGTTGCAACTTACACTGGGTGCATAGTTTTCACAACTCGAAATACCTAAGGAAAGTATCATCGAAATGTCTAGATCAAGGCTGGAGACAATCATAGCAGATTGTTCATTTATTCCTGACATTCGAGTAGGTAGAGGATTACGAACCAATTATTTCAATATCGTTCGAAATATATTAATAAAATGCTAGACTCTTTTCATAATTTGAAATTTGATAGTTCATACCACTAACACATTCTTTTCTGTATTATGAACCTTAACTCAAGAAAAAATGTTTGATACACAAATGAAGATTCATATTTCAGTATTTTTTTTGCTAGCAACCCCAATAATTATACATAAATTATTCAATATGTAATCAGTCCATATTATTTTCGGTTTCAAAACAGTCTTGTATATATTCACAAATTCAAGAATCGGATAATTGTTCTCCAAGAGAAAATATTTTCAAACTACGAATTGACAATCTCTAATAGCTAGAAAATATGACATATATGAACAGTGAGCACAGATAGATTCTGTGTTCACATTCTGTGAATACATAGAACTAACGATGTATTATTGAAATTTTGAAACATCATATCTCCGAAAGTATTAGCTTGATAGAGTTGAAAATGATAACAATGGATTCTTATGATGAAAACAATTTTGAAAATATTTTAATTCAAAAGTTGTAAGGTGAAAAAAATATTTTTTTTCGTTACTCCGAAGCAATTAGACCGATTTTGACCAATAACTAACTTAACCGAGATATTTATCCCTCAACCCAACTCTGAGAATTTCAACTGTCTAACTCATTCCGTTCGTGCGTTATAGTGTTAACGTCCGGCCGGACGGCCGGACAGAATCGATTTCGACCACGGATTCTTGATCAGTGAGTCAAACCAAATCGTTCAAGACCATATTCAGCCAAAAATTCGAAAATTACAGACATTTGGGCTAATTGATAAGCACTCTGTTCCGAGGAACAAGAGCGGCAAAAAGAGCAGCGATGTGATAGTCAATTTCTGCATTTTTTCCATGCAAGAGCACAACTGTCGGCAAATCATATTCATGTCTTTTAGAGTTAGTGAAATTCCAAAATGATTTTAAATTTTCCTTAATTGAATTATCTATGTCCTCACTATAATCTGAACAGCTATAGGCATGATCCAAGCTGCTATGAGACAGTATGATGTTGCCGGAGTTCTCAACACTAGTCAGAGTGTTATCTCACGTTTAGTAGACAGAAATACGGAAACAGGAGAAGTGAGGGAGCGTGATCCTGGTCGTCACAGTATCGCAACAGCAGCACAAAACAGATTTGTCCAACAAACAGCCCGATGAAATTGCACCATTGGTAACCGATCCACCTGCACTTCAGAAGGCCTTAGAGTGTTGTCTTATTTTCTGATGAGTCAAGGTTTGGAGTCAATCCAGATTCAAGAAGAGATCGTTTTTGGAGAATCTCAGGAAATGTTGAAAGGTTTCAGCATGTATAAGAAGTTCACAGGTTCAGTGGTGAAACTGTCATGGTATGGGGCGGAATTTAATTTCATGAAAGAACATATCTCGTTTTGCTGGAAGGATTTCTGAATACGGGTCGATTCTTCAATCTGTTGTTATTCCATATGCTGCTGTAATTGAAGATTTTCTCGTCATGTAAGACGATGCCCGTCCGCACACTGCATTCCGAACAACCAATATTCCAGACTTTCCAATGGCCACTTCAGTCACCTTATTTAGATGCTATTCAGCATGCATGGGATATGTTATAAAGAAGAGTAACTCGCGTGAAATTGAATTTCATGGTAGAGATGAACTCTTTGCTGCTCTACAAGAAGCCTTGCAGAATACACCACAGAAACAATTCCAGAACTTAATTTCAAGAATGTCTGAGAGGTGTAGGGCTATGATAAACTCTAGAGAGGGACATACTTGCTATTGTATTAACCTACTGAAACTTTTCGTCTGCTATTGGGATTGTTCGTTTACTTCCGTTTCTTAGATTTTGAAACGTATGGTTTTAAATTTGTTATAAATTTTCATTCTATGTAAATCATATTTTGATATTTTTAACATCGTATTATCGCATTAAAATGAAGATATAGAGAATATCCCAAGATTTTTGCCATGTGTGTATATCGGAAGATTTGAAACTGGTATATATAGATAGTCGTGCGATTGGCTCAGTGGTAGAGTAATTGACTTGGGAGCGGAAGCCCCAAGTTCAATTCCGAGGCTAGGAAAGAAATTTTCTAGTCACGGTAATCGCCACCATTCGCTGTTGGGTCAAAAATTAACAGTGCTGTGCCTAAGGTGGCGTAAGGACACAGTAACAAAGCCTACACAGAACACAACTGGTTCTCCTAACTCAGGGCAAGCTCTTAGAGCTTATGAGGGGTCTCCTTGTGGAAGACCCAGGAGGATCAGTATAATACTAATAATAATAATAATAATAATAATTCACGTAGAATCTAGTGGCGTAAAGATTTTCTTTCCGAATGTAACAGTTTTAAAGATATTGACATAAATTGCCTTTCTTCAGGGAGGGGGGATAGTAAGGAGAAAAAGAAAAATTGCAATAAATTTTTTGCTTTTGGGCACTTGTTCCAGAGATCATTCTGCCAGTAATTTTTAAAAGTTTAGCCGAAAATTGTCTCAAAACGATTTTATTTAACTGATGAGGAATCCGTAGTTAAATTTTATTCTGCGTGTCCGTGAACACGATAACTTTCGAAAAAAGAAACAAAGAATCTTGAAATTTGCTGAAAAGGTTGATATGTTTCCAGCAACTTTCGACGAGATTGTTGAAATGCGCCGGTCGAGATGGTGTATGTTTTCGGTTGAAATTTTATTTCCCCAATATTTCCAAAACTACAGCTCCAATCGAATTGAAAATTAGAATAGAGGTGAATTAGAGCGATTTCAAAGTGCATGCGAAATTTCATAAGTATCGTAAAACTAGAAGCGAAAAAAACAAAATTGTTTATGAAATCTCAGAAACTTATCTTCCGAATTCGATGAAATTTTGTATGTGAATAAAATGCACCAATAAGATGAAATATCAGCCATGTTGTTATTATTGTTAGTTATACCAACAGATCAACATCTTCACCAACAAAACATTCACAACTGTCGGATTGAATTGATTTATTGCAGTTTCTATAATGAGTGAACTGCATGTTAATGTTTGACAGAAATTGTTGTTGGCTAGTTGGGACTGTCATAAATTGGCTAACGAAAATATCAAAAGATGCCGATGTTTTTGTCCCACGGCGACGTCGTGTTGCGGCTGTAATATGTTTGGTAGAATTGATTAGCCAATAAATACTAAGGTTACCCATCGACTAAAATGCGTATACATTGTGGAAAAGCCAATTGTAATAAATCCATTATCTTGGTTAATGTACATATTTATAGAAAATCACGAAACATGTCCAATTTTAAATTTCAAATTTTATCTCTGAAAGTATTGGTTTCTCAGAGTTGGGAATTATATCAATGGATTCCTATGTTAGAAATGCATCATGAAAGAAATTAAATTTAAAAAAGTGTCGTTTAAAAAGAATGCTGGTACTGCCAGTCAATGTGGTGGTACTCCATCCTGTTGGAACCATATCGTATTCCGTGGAATTTGAGAATTTCCTTGATCAGGATGGGCTAATGATATGGTTTCGAACATTTCCTGCCCAAACATTTACTTCTTGAGGGAATTGTGTGTGTTCCTCATCCAGTTTGGATTTTCGATAGAGAGAAAAAGTGCACTCATCAGAAAACAAAACGTGTACTAATTGGATAATATTGTTATCCAACATGTCCATCATTTGTTCACAAAATTAAGTTCTATCAAAATCGACTTCCAAGAGCTCATGACTAGGTATCATTTTGAAGAGATGCATCTTATTTTTTTTAATATGTTTAGAATCGACGTATGGCTGACATTGAATGTTGTGGAGGCATCTCTACTCGATTTATGTGTATTTTCTACAAAGACAAGCATCACATCTAATTTCACATCCTCATACAGTGTATTAGCAGCTGCTTTTTCATTTTTTTTACTTATTGTCCCTTGGGTTACCGGAAAATTCGGAAATTCCTCATGATACAAGCTACTTACTTCTTTTTGTGTACGGGTGTTATCTCCGTAACCAATCATTTGTAAAATTTTTATTTTGTGCATTTCCGTTAATCGAACCATTATTCGAAATTGAAGTTGATGAAATTCAAACACAAATTAGACAATTTATAAACTAAAACTTATCAATCTAAAACAACACTGCCACAGAAAGTGTTTTACATAGTTTTCATGCTACCATCGAGAAAACACAATGTTATGGTTCTTTTTCATTTTCTTTCTCTCGCATCTTGACGACAATTTTGTTTAGTATTATTGTAATAAGATTTGGGAATATTCGAGGGAATATTATGATGAATTTTGGTATTCACATGATTTTATTTTTTTCTATTTTGAGTTCTGTAATAAACATGAAGGTCATAACATTTCTGAATAGAGAATGACGCGACGATGTATCACAAGCCCATACTTCCTATTTGAAAAACTGTTGGTTGTACCTGTCTTTCGAAGGGGGTTGAAGGTAGGGTTCGTATTTTCACGAAGCTCTTCGAGAGCTTATGAGGGGTCTCCTTGGGGAAGACCTAGGAGGATCAGTATAATAATATACAATACAATACAATTTGCCATAAATATGAACAGTAACGAAGATGATGCATTTATTCCATTCGGCTTTTCCACACTGTATACTGAACATATTTCTCAAAATTTTGTTAACCTCTGGAAAAAGGATTATGTGATGAGAAATGGGAAACTGTGTTTCCTTTCAGTTCATAATGCTCATGGGCAATGTAGTCATACATATTATGGAGAATACAACTCTAGTAAATTTTAGAAATGAAAAAGAAACAGTAGCTGTGCTTGCATGTGAACCCGGTATACCTATCCGAAACTAGCGCTATAATAAATTCGTTAAACCATGAAGAGATAGTATGGGATAGTAACGAGTTATCACTTACGCTCTGTGTATCCACGGTGTAAATTTCCATAGATAGGCCAGGATCCCGCCAATACGTGGAGGGAGGACTAGGAGTCTGCGATTTTCTGTTCGATTTGTGGCAGCAATAACAAAACACGAAAATCACCAGGATAATTGCAGTTAACATGACCCTGAAACGAAAATGTCTGATAACAGCATTTTTGCTGGTTGTTTTGAATTCCAAAAAGGATGTACGTAAATATGAATATATCAGAATTTGTATTTGGGCACTTCACATGATTAATACATGTTTAGTTTAGTATTTTGCGGAATATGTACCATGATTCATTAATGGTCGTAATTTCACATGAGTAGACATAGTAATATTGAAAATAGCTGATACCTTTGCTAATAAATAAACCAGATGTGATCATTCTGCAAATAGTGTCTCGTGAAATCTTAAATCTATACATATGCATAGAGTTTGCAACTTGAATTAACACACAGGAGATTATATTGATTTGCCAAGAGCAAGAACAGAAGCATTTCAGACTTCTTGTCCTTCACAAAAAAATTAAAGTCTGAACCCTAAAAAATATACATAACTTTTATATTGTGCTATAGTTGTATATTTCATGTGAAAAATTATTCTTTGCACATATAAAAAAAGATAAAAAAATATCAAAGATTATAAAGCATGAATAACACTATGACTTTTTCCCATTCATTTTTTGAACTATTGTTTCATATAAGACCACCATAATTGAATTCTATAATTTCGGATTCGCACAAGCGTCCTGATCACCAAACCCCCTGTATAGTTGAAATAATTCATCCTTGTTTGTAAATCTATCCAAAAAATTTTATCATGGGAAGTAGAGGTCCTATTCAAGAATTGCCGCGTTTCTAAAAATTCAAGAATGGCGATACCATTAAGGGTTTTCAGACGCTTTCGGTACAAAATTAATTATTATCAATTACCTAATTAACTGCAGACAAAATTGGATTGATTTTTACAGTTGCAATATAGTGCTGAAAACATGGAAATTTCGTTGAATCCCATTTTTTATTCCTCTCATTCAAAGGCGGATTCCGAAAGAATTTAGAGTTATTTGATACTCGGCATTGAATAAAATAGAGAAACCTGGTTGTGAAATACACTTTTTCATGCAGCTTTCCAAGTTAAAAAATTGGTTCAAGCCCTGTGGAACGGAGCTTTCTGGCGCTCTTGTTCAAACAGACAAATTATATCTCCGAAAGTATTGCTTTCTCAGAGTTGAAAACTAGATCAATGTATTCTTATGATAGAACTGCATCATAATGGAAATTCAATTCAAATAATAGTCTATTTATCAAGATTAAATAAGCAATCTGAGAATCAGAACTGCACCATGGAAGAAATCAAATTAAAATAGCTGAAATGAATTTGACCCTCTCTTATAGAACAAGATAACATGTACGAGTATGAACACAGATCATATAATAAACCATAGATAGAATAATTATAGCATTCTGTAAAAACTTAGAAGTACGATTCATTATTGAAATTTCGAAAAATCATATCTCCGAAAGTATTAGCTTGTCAGAGTTGAAAATGATATTAATGGATTTTCATGGTGAAACTGTATCTTAAAAAAAATTATTTTTAATTTGTATGTAAAAAAAATTTTTTTTTCGTTTCTCCGAAACCATCTGCCTATTTTGCCCAATAGCGAACTTAACCGAGATATGTATCTCCCTGCACTACTCTGAAAATTTCAACTGCCTAGCTCATTCCGTTCGAGAGTTATTGTAGAAACAAAATTTAAAAAGTTTCTAAATTTTTTTTTACACTTTACGGTAAACCGATCAATAGAAAACTCCACATGCGTCTAAAGGTCATGATTCTACAATTTGATGCAAAATTTCAGATAGATCGAGTGATCGGTTTCGGAAATATTCATAAAAAATATTTTTACTAAAAACGGCCATAACTCCGAAACCGCTTGATGGATTTCGCCCGTTAACGAACTTGTCCGAGATATTTACGCTCCAAACCTATCCTGCAAATTTCAATCCTCTAACTCTTTTGTTCGAGAGTTATCGTGTTAACGGACGGCCGGCCGGACATAATCGATTTCGACCACGGATTCTTGATCAGTGAGTCAAACCAAATCGTTTGATACCATGTTCAGCCAAAATTCGAAAATTACAGACTTTTTGGCAAATTGATAAGCACTCTGTTCCGAGGAACAAGAGCGCCAAAAAACATCTTCGTTTAGAGAACGACAAAAGTTTGTTGTTGAAAATAAAAAATCAGGAAAAAGTATTCTTGAAATATAATTATAGTATCTAGTATATTACGTTTTGATTACGTTTCATGCGATTTTTTTCCGTACATGAATGAAAAGTTATTATTTTTCTTCGATCGTAGTAAAAGTTACACTATTTTGACCTGCTTTCTATGCGCAAAGCTCAATATTCCAGAATAGTGGGCAGTTGCTAAGCAATTAGAAAATAACAGTGCGGTAATATTCTTACCGCACTGCTGTAGCGTGCGGTAATGTTACAAATGGACTATTACAATGAAATGAAACACAACTTTTGTCATAACAAAGTAATTTCCATGGTTACCACTTCTATATTTCAATATGAACATAGAGAAACCTATTTAAACTTACTTGATTACATCTTGAATGAAATATGTTTTAATTAATTTTTTAATTTAATTAAAGGTAAATCAACGCTCGAAGAAAAAATAGTATGTATAATTCGTGGAAAAAGCATATTCCCAACCTCCTGTGTTACCAGACTCGTCGCTACGCTCCTCGTCTGGTAATTATCACAGTCGTTTGGGAATATTATGCTTTTCCCACTAATTATACAATATACTATTTCATGTTTTCCAAATGTATTTTATTTGTTGTTGGCACTATATCGTTTTATTTGAATTTTTTACAATTATACTTGTGGCTCTGAAAATATTAGGAACTAACTCGGTACCACCAACCAAGTCCTGCCCGTTTGCTTTTTTTCTCTCTATGATATGGCAAGCTAACACTTTTTCATACACATGCTTCATTTTTAGATGGAAGAATTCGAAGATCAAAGTTCAAAAGAGTATATACAGGGTCTTTCACGAGGAACCTCACCCATATTTATACGGGAAACTACTGAACGTATTTTCATGAAATTCAGCACTTATAAGTATTTCACGATGCTGATGAAATCTAAAATATTTTCAAGGCATGAGCACCTCCGGTTTTTCCGGAAATGACGTCAACTTCCGTTTTTCAAATTAGAACACCATTTTTTTATTGCAGAAATAGTTTCCTTAGAAAATTTCAAGTTATTTTGATGTAACATTTTTCAGTTTTGGTTGGAAAATTCTCTCTGAGCGGGAAAATTCGAAAAAAAAATCGAAAATAGAGCTAAAAAATAATGTGAGTGTATGCATCACACCCTTGCCCTAAAATGGATATTTTCTGAGTTATTCACAAAAAACTGTTTTTCGTCTTGAATTTTCAGCTATTTCTTTTCCCTTCACGCCAAAAAGATGAAATTTTCAGGAACTGTTATTTGAACCATGCTGTAGATTTTTCACCCCTTCTTGAAACCGACTTCAAGTTACTATTAGGAGAACCATGGCAAACTCTCGCAGTTATAACTAGAGAAGATGCTCAAAGTTTTGACCGTTAATTTCTAGACATTTATTTATACGTCTCAGGAATGCTTCGTGCGTTGCTCTTCATATTTCATCGGGAGGAAGAGATCTGCAAAAGTGTTTAAAAACCAAATTGAGTTTCAAAACTATGAATCTAAAAATCTAAACAAACCTGAACGCATTTCTGACTCGTTCTATGCAGTCCTCTTTATCAGTCAGGGGAGTTGAGTAGACAATATTTTTTATCCTACCCCAAACATAATAGTCTTAAGGAGTTAAATCGGGAGAACGTGGTGGCCAAAGATGTGGACCATTGTTCGCCAACCATCGATCTTCAAATAGCCTGTAGAGGATATTTGACACATTGAGTGAATTGTGTGGAGGCGCGCCATCTTGTTGATACCATAAGTCATTATGGTTCTGTACTAGCGGCTCAATTATTTGAGTCAATATGTCAGAATATCTATCTCCTAAGGGAGAACATTCTTCAAATAATGCAAACATGTGTAGTTTTCTATCTTACCAGTTAAAGTCCCATCATAAATGTGAACATCGAGAATTGCATTATGTTTGATGGCGCAAAAAACATTGAAACTCCAGGTCTCTTGAAAGTTCCATTGTCTGAAGTGGTGGTTGTTCTCTTCATCCCAATAATGACTGTTATGCCTATTGAAAGAACCATTCTTTGTGAATTTAGATTCATCTGTCCAAATTATACAGTCCAAAAAGTTTTCATTCTCTTGAAATCGAATCATCATAGCTTCGCAAAACTCTGTTCTCCTGACGAAATCAGTTTCCTTCAAATGCTGTACCCTATTGAATTTATATGGGTGCATTTTATGTTTTTTTAATATTCTCCAAACACTCGATTGAGATAATCCCAGATCAATCTCGGCATCTTTGAGAGAATTTTGAGGATTCACACGAAAATATGCAAGAACTGCAATTTCGTTGTTCTCACCTTCTACTACACTTTTTTCTCTGTGTATAGTTTTCTTAACGAAAGATCCGACATTTCTCAAGTTTGTCATGGTTCTGTTAATGGTATCTCTCGTTGGTCTGGGTCGGTCAGGAAACCTCTCAATGAACAGTCGAATCGTTCTATCTACAACTTTATTACATTCTCCATGAAGTAGAATGAGATTTAAATAATCTCCATTGGTAATATTAGGCATAGTGATCGATTTTATAACCTAATACGAATTATCACCAAATTAATAGTAAACACAAAATGCTACTGAATAAAGAGGAATTTGGCAGATGTAATCAATGATATCTATCATTAAAAAAAAAGAATGTAAAACATGGTAAGTTTTTGCATATGGTTCATAAGGAATTATTTATTTATCACTGGAGAGAAAACCGATGGCCGATTAGTTGAAATAAAGAGGTTTCCGATACAAATTCGAATCAAAATTCGCCATCTATTTAGGAACAACCTGTAACTTTTTTCTCTTGCATATTAGGGTAGTAAAATCTAAAACATGGTTTAAGTAACAGTTCCTGAAAATTTCATCTTTTTGGCGTGAAGGGAAAAGAAATAGCTGAAAATTCAAGACGAAAAACAGTTTTTTGTGAATAACTCAGAAAATATCCACTTTAGGGCAAGGGTGTAATGCATACACTCACATTATTTTTTAACGTAGATTCAATATCTGCCATAAAAAAATGGGGTTCTAATTTGAAAAAATTGATTTTTCACGATTTTGTCATCCCTAACTTTGAAAGCGATATTTTCACTCCCTGTATCATGAATCGCGATTTCGATCTTTAAAGTGGATACATCATTCTTACATCTTGAAAAATCCCAAAAATGAAAATTTTCCATCCAAAAACCTCGAAGTTATTCTTGTTTCAGCGGAGCTCTATTTTCGATTTTTTTTTTCGAATTTTCCCGCTCAGAGAGAATTTTCCAACCAAAACTGAAAAATGTTACATCAAAATAACTTGAAATTTTCTAAGGAATCTATTTCTGCAATGAAAAAATTGTGTTCTAATTTGAAAAACGCAAGTTGAAGTCATTTCCGGAAAAACCGGAGGTGCTCATGCCTTGAAAATATTTTAGATTTCATCAGCATCGTGAAGTACTTATAAGTGCTGAATTTCATGAAAATACGTTCAGTAGTTTCCCGTATAAATATGGGTGAGGTTCCTCGTGAAAGACCCTGTATATCTCCTAGTTGTCATGCTATTTACTTCCCGTTTGTACTTTACTATCACTTTGCGTGTTTTCTCATGATTATTCCAAAACCAGTTATTCTCATAATCATTAGTTGCTTCATTATTTGGGACAATATGTATGTAGGTAGGTACCTTTACCATTGGTTGTCGATTTATCTGTTCTGGACAATGGATTGAATCGGTTATAACAGAACAACGTGCGGAAACTGGAATAATTTACGCACTTTCTATGTCAGCAGGTCGTATTTATTCTATTATGATTCAGAAAATGAGTACCCATTCCGCTATTATACATTTCTATAAAATTCAAATATTCACTATATGATTGATTGTACTTTATAGCTCCTAAATCCTGTACAGAAGTGGATTGTTCCTCTAATAACGAATACTCTCGATCAGAGTTAGGCAAATATGATATTATTAGGTAGATATACAGTGAACAATGTATTGTCACGATAAATTGCTCCAATGAATTGGTAGACAGATAGAGTTCAATCATACAAAGTTATATTTAGTCTAGTCAACAAGTGCTTTTAAATTAAATATGAAAATAAAAAATTGAAAAAATTCAGGCGACTGCAGTATAGATCAATTAACATTAACATTGCAAGTACGCTAACTGTTAAACTATTAATCTGAGAATGTTTTCCTTTCGTGGAGCAATTTTACAAAGATCTTCCTATTGGAAATTTTCAAAAATTGTTATTTTTCGTTTTGATATGAACAATTTACTAAAGTCAAAAATTATAAAGCTTCTATTTATAAAATTACTACTGATCCGTTTTTTATGATCAGAAACTACTCAAAAATGATTTTTATTAACTATTATTTCCAATTTTTTAAAAATTGTTATCAACCAATGCGTTGTTTATGAGATAATTTAAAATTTCCTTTTGGAACATAATTGGAGCTTTATAATTTTTCACTTGAGTATATTGTTAACAACAAAACGAAAACTAACAATTTTTCAAATTTGCCAACGGGAATCTATTCAAGACCTCTGAAAAATAGCTCCACTAACGGAAAAATTCTCAGATTAATAGTTTAACAATTATCGCACTTGCAATGTTAATGTTCGTGCTATACAATTAATTATTAATTAACTAATGGATAACTAATTGAAAAGTCGTGATAAACATTTTTGAACCATGGATTATTGTTCATTGATCTATCCTGCAGACGCTTGATTTTTAAAAATTTTTTGTTTTCAATTGTAATAAGTTTAAATAATATTTATTCATGAAAGCTCCAAAGTGGTCGAGGCCTACGCAAGCCGGAGTACCCGTTTTCGGGAGTATTTTCAACCCTCTGGGGAAATTATATAAATATTGGTCCTAGTTCCTAATCGAAAATAGAGCTCCGCTGAAACAAGAATAACTTCGAGGTTTTTGGATGGAAAATTTTCATTTTTGGGATTTTTCAAGATGTAAGATTGATGTATCCACTTTAAAAATCGAAATCGCGGTTCATGATACAGGGGGTGAAAAAATCGCTTTCAAAGTTAGGGATGACAAAATCGTGAAAAATCAATTTTTTCAAATTAGAACCCCATATTTTTATGGCAGATATTGAATCTACGTTAAAAAATAATGTGAGTGTATGCATCACACCCTTGCCCTAAAGTGGATATTTTCTGAGATATTCACAAAAAACTGTTTTTCGTCTTGAATTTTCAGCTATTTCTTTTCCCTTCACGCCAAAAAGATGAAATTTTCAGGAACTGTTACTTAAACCATGTTTTAGATTTTACTATCCTAATATGCAAGAGAAAAAAGTTACAGGTTGTTCCTAAATAGATGGCGAATTTTGATTCAAATTTGTATCGGAAACCTCTTTATTTCAACTAATCGGCCATCGGTTTTCTCTCCAGTGATAAATAAATAATTCCTTATGAACCATATGCAAAAACTTACCATGTTTTACATTCTTTTTTTTTAATGATAGATATCATTAATTACATCTGCCAAATTCCTCTTTATTCAGTAGCAATTTGTGTTTACTATTAATTTGGTGATAATTCGTATTAAGTTAAAAAATCGATCACTATACCTACATTTATCAATGAAGATTATTTAAATCTCATTCTACTTCATGGAGAATGTAATAAAGTTGTAGATAGAACGATTCGACTGTTCATTGAGAGGTTTCCTGACCGACCCAGACCAACGAGAGATACCATTAACAGAACCATGACAAACTTGAGAAATGTCGGATCTTTCGTTAAGAAAACTATACACAGAGAAAAAAGTGTAGTAGAAGATGAGAACAACGAAATTACAGTTCTTGCATATTTTCGTGTGAATCCTCAAAATTCTCTCAAAGATGCCGAGATTGATCTGGGATTATCTCAATCGAGTGTTTGGAGAATATTAAAAAAACATAAAATGCACCCATATATATTCAATAGGGTACATCATTTGAAGGAAACTGAATTCGTCAGGAGAACAGAGTTTTGCGAAGCTATGATGATTCGATTTCAAGAGAATGAAAACTTTTTGGACTGTATAATTTGGACAGATGAATCTAAATTCACAAAGAATGGTTCTTTCAATAGGCATAACAGTCATTATTGGGATGAAGAGAACAACCACCACTTCAGACAATGGAACTTTCAAGAGACCTGGAGTTTCAATGTTTTTTGCGCCATCAAAAATAATGCAATTCTCGATGTTCACATTTATGATGGGACTTTAACTGGTAAGATAGAACACTACACATGTTTGCATTATTTAAAGAATTTCTCCCTTAGGAGATAGATATTCTGACATATTGACTCAAATAATTGAGCCGCTAGTACAGAACCATAATGACTTATGGTATCAACAAGATCACACAATTCACTCAATGTGTCAAATATCCTCTACAGGCTATTTGAAGATCGATGGTTGGCGAACAATGGTCCACATCTTTGGCCACCACTTTCTCCCGATTTAACTCCTTTAGACTATTATGTTTGGGGTAGGATAAAAAATATTGTCTACTCAACTCCCCTGACTGATAAAGAGGACTGCATAGAACGAGTCAGAAATGCGTTCAGGTTTGTTTAGATTTTTAGATTCATAGTTTTGAAACTCAATTTGGTTTTTAAACACTTTTGCAGATCTCTTCCTCCCGATGAAATATGAAGAGCAACGCACGAAGCATTCCTGAGACGTATAAATAAATGTCTAGAAATTAACGGTCAAAACTTTGAGCATCTTCTCTAGTTATAACTGCGAGAGTTTGCCATGGTTCTCCTAATAGTAACTTGAAGTCGGTTTCAAGAAGGGGTGAAAAATCTACAGCATGGTTCAAATAACAGTTCCTGAAAATTTCATCTTTTTGGCGTGAAGGGAAAAGAAATAGCTGAAAATTCAAGACGAAAAACAGTTTTTTGTGAATAACTCAGAAAATATCCATTTTAGGGCAAGGGTGTGATGCATAAACTCACATTATTTTTTAACGTAGATTCAATATCTGCCATAAAAATGGGGTTCTAATTTGAAAAAATTGATTTTTCACGATTTTGTCATCCCTAACTTTGAAAGCGATTTTTTCACCCCGTGTATCATGAATCGCGATTTCGATTTTTAAAGTGGATACACCAATCTTACATATTGAAAAATCCCAAAAATGAAAATTTTCCATCCAAAAACTTCGAAGTTATTCTTGTTTCAGCGGAGCTCTATTTTCGATTTTTTTTTCGAATTTTCCCGCTCAGAGAGAATTTTCCAACCAAAACTGAAAAATGTTACATCAAAATAACTTGAAATTTTCTGAGGAATCTATTTCTGCAATAAAAAAATGGTGTTCTAATTTGAAAAACGGAAGTTGACTACATTTCCGGAAAAACCGGAGGTGCTCATGCCTTGATAATATTTTAGATTTCATCAGCATCGTGAAATACTTATAAGTGCTGAATTTCATGAAAATACGTTCAGTAGTTTCCCGTATAAATATGGGTGAGTTTCCTCGTAAAAGACCCTGTATATCGATGGAGCAGTGGTTCCTAGCCAAGGAACCAAATTTTCAATAAAATCGTACGTCCCGTTCTCCGTAAAAGTCCAGGGTACCATCGACTGTGGCCCACCCTGTATACATACAACTTTGTGAAGTCACACTAATTCCAAAGCAGACATCGTTCTGGTCTTCCATGTTACCAACATATTGCTATTTTCTAAATTCAATTCAAACCTGCAAATGTAGTGTCATCAACCCATGCATGAAGACCCGGAAGTACTAATCGATAGGAAACGTTGCCAACAATAAAAATTATTCGGTATTCAACGTTGGTAGCCAAACTTGAACTTCTTGAATGAGGTTTATCTGTTTACGACCTTAAAACAGTGACAGCACAAAATGGTTCGATAGAAAGATTGAATGGGCGCAGAATTCGATTCGCTTCTGTCTTACCGCTAATGCGATTTGAATTCATCGCTCATGACAAACAAAAGTCTGGATGTAACGCCCTCAAGATGAATATTAATCGGTCTCGTGGAAGCCGGTGACAATCTGAATGATCAACATATTTTGTATTCCTCAAGAGTCATTCGCAGATACCCGTATGTCAGAACTTCTTTGAGTGATCTGTTTTCGACTTAGTCACTCGTTCCACCAGACCCCTAGTCAGAAGACTTACATGGTGTTTTCGCACCTAACCAGTGGAATGTTCTAGTGGAGCCATCTATTACGGCGTGAGTTGGAATATCGAATAAAAATAAAGAGTTGGCGCTCTTGTTGAAACTTTGACAAATCATATCTCCGAAAGTATTGGTGTCTCAGTGTTGGGAATGATCAATGAATTCTTATGATAAAACAAAATGTGTCTATTAAAATTGGTTCAAGCACTGACGTGAAGTCATTAGCTTTTGCGCGTATGTTCTATTGTCCATTCTCCTGTATTGGACACTTTTAATCGAATTTACCATGGTGAATTCTATTGTCTATTCTCCTGTATTGGACAGCCTTAATCGAATTCGCCATGGTAAATTCGATTAAGAGTGTCCAATACAGGAGAGCAGACAATAGAATTCACCATGGTAAATTCGATTAAGAGTGTTCAATACAGGAGAATGGACAATAGAACATACGCGCAAAAGCTCCTGACTTTACGTCAGTGCTTGAACCAATTTTTTTTTCGTGAAGTCAGGAGCTTTTGCGCGTATGTTCTATTGTCGATTCTCCTGTATTGAACACTCTTAATCGAATTTACCATGGTGAATTCTATTGTCTGTTCTCCTGTATTGGACACTCTTAATCGAATTTACCATTGTGAATTCGATTAAGGCTGTCCAATACAGGAGAATAGACAATAGAATTCACCAAGGTAAATTCGATTAAAAGTATCCAATACAGGAGAATGGACAATAGAACATACGCGCAAAAGCTCTTCACGTCAGTGCTTGAACCAACTTCCAACTTTTTTTTTTCGTGAAGTCAGGATAGAAAGCAATGATGAAAAAAATAACACATTATTGTCTACCTTCAATTCTTCTTTAGGAGAAGAATACATAATTATTCTTGAAAAATATTACTGGAATAGTGTCATATTTAAATAATCAAAGTAAAGAAAATTATAAGTTTAGTTACTAACATATTGAATGAAATTCAATTGAAACATCAAGGTGAAACATTCTCATTAGTGATAGAAAAACGGGCCTAAAATTCCTCTCTACCCATCACTAGATTTAATATCCACAAATGAGCCTCTCACCTTACAAGATCAGAAAGTGTGGTTAATTTAAAGTTAAGTTTTGAAGACTTCAGCAAAATTTCAGCGATATCATCACATGGATCCCTTGAAGAAGAATCGCCTTCTCTATTTCTCAGAAATGTTCACTCTTCTTCATAGAAATCCCTTCAATATTTAGTTGCCTCCTCCTAAGGAGGATCTCTTTCAAAGCCAGGTCTGACCGCTAATGTAGGGCTATGATCTCCCATAGATTTGTGATGAAATAACACGATTTTCCCAAGAACATACGCGCAAAAATATGTCATCATGACATTCATATTTTTGAAGGTTCTCGCAAAAATACGACCATAGACAACATAACATACGACGATTCGCATCCAGCTACCGAACTCACAAAAGGCTGCTCGGTTCTCCAACAATATGGATCCGATCGTGTTCAAACTTGAAACTCTGCAGTAGAGTTAGGTTCTGAAGGCTCTTCAAAATTTCAGCCATGCCGGACGAACAGTTTATGATATCTATATAGAATTTTTTTTCAATAATTTTTTTGAAATTTTCTAGTTATACCATCCTCACGAAATTCTGCAAGAATTTTCGCGTTGGCATTCTGCAACCAATAACCATGTTTGAATTCAATCGGTTTTGTATTTTTCGAGTTAATGAGGAACAAAAAACAACCAAATTTCAGATGGCTATAAATCCAAAACCGTTTGGCCGATTATGCTTATAAACGAACGCAAATGTCGCATTCAGATGCACAACCTAACCTGAAAATTTCATCCTTCCGTTCTCAGGTTATCGTATCATAAATAATATTTTTTAATAATTTTCTTTGAATTTTCTAGTGACACGATTCTCACAAAATTTCACGAACGTGCTTAGGATTATATTCTAGAACTATTCACCAAGTTTAAATTTGATCGGATTTATATTGGTTGAAAACATAATTATTACTCGGAAATCATTGGGCCGATTATACCCATTAATGAACTTGTCCGTCGTATTGGGATGCGCCACCTAACCTGAAAATTTTAAGTCGCTAGCTCTTTCCGTTCTCAAGCTATCGTGGCAACGGCCGGACGGCACCACAGAATTAAATTTCACATTTGGGCAAAATGATAACGCGATGTTCCCCAGAACATACGCGCAAAAAACGCCACAGAATATTTGACAGATGAGTAGTTCTCTTCAATGTGACAAAGTTCATATTGGTATGTTCCGTTTTAGCAGATCTTGGACTTGCGTCCAACTCATAAGTAAAAGTTGGACGCAAGTCCAAGATGACATGTGTGAACACAGATCATACGATAATTCATAGATAAAATAATTCTGTGAAAACATAGAAGTACGATTTATTATTGAAATTTTGAAAAATCATAGTTCCGAAAGTATAAGCTTGTTAGAGTTGAAATTGATATCGATGGCTTATTATGATAAAACTGCATCTTAAAAAAAAATAATTTTAAGTCTGTAATATAAACAAAAATTTTTTTTTCGTTATTCCGAAACCATGAGACCGATTCTGCCCAATAACGGACTTAGCCGAGATATTTATCTCCCAAACCTACTCAGAAAATTTCAACTGCCTAGCTCTATCTGTTCGACAGTTATTGTAGAAACAACATTTTAGAATTTTCTTTTTTTTTTCACACTTTACGGCAACCCGTTCAATACGAGACTTCGCATGCATATAAAGGTCATTATTCTACAATTTAATGCTGAATTTCAGATAGATCGAGTGATCGGTTTCGGAAATATTCATAAAAACTGTTTTTACTAAAACCGGCCATAACTCGCAAACCTCTTGGCGGATTTCGACCGTTAACGAACCCGTCCGAGATATTTACGCCCCAAACCTACGCTGCAAGTTTCAATCCTCTAACTCCTTTCGTTCGACAGTTATCATGTTAACGGTGGTCCGGTCGGACCGGCCGGACAGAATCGATTTCGACCACGGATTCTTGATCAGTGAGTCCAACCAAATCGTTTAAGACCATTTTCAGCCAAAAATTCGAAAATTACAGACATTTGGCAAATTGATAAGCAATAAGATTTGTTCCGAGGAACAAGAGCGCCAACAAGTGGGAAAGCCCTGTGGACAAGAGCTTTGGCGCTCTTGTTCAAACTTTGACAATTCATCTCCGAAATATTTGGTTTCTCAGAATAGGGAATGATATCAATGGATTCTTATAATAGAACTGCATCATAAAAGAAACCAAATTGAAATTAAATAACGAACTCATCCGAGATATTCATTCCTCAAATCCGCTCAAATTATATTACCTATACCTATCAATTGAAACGTAGCCAATATTCCAGTTTTGTTTTCACTGAAGATATTCTGAACCCAATTTGATAAACTTGCCGAATTATATATTTCCACCATCATATGGATTATGCAAGGGCATATAGGGTAGGAGTAATTATAATATCCTATAATTGGTCGTTTTGCATTCAATCGCACCTTGTTTGTTAGAACAAAAATACATTTGACATGTCTGTCATATAGGTAGATAAGATTATCCTTGTGTTCCGATATTGCGGCACGCAGGGACCAGCTTACCGTTGCCCGAAGGTCTGTATTTTTGAAATTTTTTGCCGAAAATGGTCTCAAACGATTGAGTTTCACTCACTGTTGAATAATCCGGGGTCAAATTCTTCTGTCCGTCCGTCCGGCCGCCCGTTAGTACGATAACTCTCGAACTGAATGAGTTAGGGAGTCGAAATTTGCAGGGTTGTTTTGGAGCCTAAATATCTCCATTAAGTTCATTAATGGACGAAATCCACCAAGCGCTTTCGGAGTTATCGCCATTTATTTAAAACATTTTTTTGTAATATTTCCGAAACCTATCTATCTGAAATTAAGCAAATTGTAGAACCATGACCTTTATATGCAAGCGAAGTTTTGTATTGATCGGATGGCTACAAATGAGAAAAAGGAAATTACAAAATTAGAAAATTTTGTTTTCAAAATAATTCGGAAAATATTGATCTAATTTAATTGAAACTCGGTAATTAGGAAATTGCGTTGTGTCCGAGGGCGGAGTGTCCATAATGTGGTCCTTGGGACAATTTTTCAAATTCATGTTACCCCTTTCAGGCATATTTCGTTTATGCACATAAACAGACGAGAAGTGATTTAACTTCTGGAGTTTTCGTCTGAGAGGATTGGGCCAATTTATAAAAAACTATATTTGGAAGATCTATATTGAATAACATTCGGATTTGAAGAATATAGGCGTAAGCAATTTCGTTCCTAACGGGTATCCCCTAACCGCGAGTCAGTAATATTTGGCGAACTTGTTCATGTTGCCTAATTTGAAGTGAATGATGAGTGCTTTAAGCTTTGTGGATAGAGTTAGCCGGAGATCTAGTTAGAGGGTAGTGAGGGTAAAATTAACAGTGCTGTGCCCAAGCTGGCGTAAGGATACAGTAACAAATAACACAACCGACTCTCCTTGGTCACACAAGCTTCTGGGGGATCCCTTTGGGGAAGACCTAGGAGAGTCGGTATAATCATAATCATGATAATAGCAAGTGGGCCAATGCAGATTGACTTTACTATGAAAGAAGTAAAAACGCTAAAAAACTAAAAACCATTGACGTGAGGTTAATCTACTTTGGCGCGCCTACTACAGACATGATTATGATGATACTGACCCTGCTGGGTCTTCTCCAAGGAGATTCCTCGGAAGTTTCTAGGAGCTTGTGACTATGAAGAATCAGTTGTGTTTCATAGACTAGTCACCAAGCGAAATCTTCAGATTTTCGCTTGGTGTCTGACGAAGGAGTCTGATCTGGCCTCCGAAACGTTACGAAATAATTATTTTATTGTCGATGATGTTTCGTTATGGTTTGTTAGGCAACATTGTTCAATACATTGCTTCTGACAAATATCTTCTGTTTTTACGCAGATGCAATTATCGAAATAATAAATTTTTTATTGAATATATATTTTTCAGGGTTTGGGAGAGAAAACCCATGAAGGAACTATTTAATAATGAATGTACCTCCCAAAGTATCCCTTAATGGTTACTTAAAATTATTGATAATAATGGGATTTTCAAAGCTTAATTCTTTAATTTCTTAGTTCATTGTCTTTCTGACATTGCATGTTCTTCCCCTGAGCCCTTCATTTGGTTTTCACATTCGAAATCCATTCTGCACATCACCCCAGATAAAATAATCACATCTACTGTAAAATCTGACAAAGGTGTATCGCGACGTATCTATGATCTATCCATAGAGTTTGAGTAATGCAAATGCCGATCACTGATTGGTTCAGAGCCGAGAAGTTTGGATAAACACGGTTTGTTTTATACCTGAGTAATGAATATCTAAGATTGAATGAAGTTATTAACTTACCCCCCTAACATCACATTGACCCCTCGCATCGGCACATGGGGTGGGTTGTCCAATGGAGGGGCTGCAAGTCCTGTACCATTTACGTGCCCATAATTCTCAGACGTTAGCACCACAAGCTTTTTCATCGATGTCTTACACCTTTGAAATATTAAAAACAGATGATTAGGCATTATATTGAAAATTTTTATTTAAATCAGTATAATTATTGAATCGTCAATTGCGCTATGATCAGTTATATTTATATTCTGTAACTAAATTTATTCATCGTTAATGCCTCTCCATGTTCAAATAGAGGTAACACAAAACTGTCATTTTGCATGTTAAGAATAGGCACATTATGAATTTGAAATGTCGACTGATTAGTCCTCTTTTCAGGAATTACTAACAGTTGATAGTGAAATCATTCTATTCAAACTGCCAACGCAAATTATGAGTTATTCATTCCTGATACAATATAATTCTTGCTATGAATAATGAAAATATTCACTGTAACGATACGAGTAATCTCGGTAAGTTGATTAAGTTGAACATTTAAGTTGAAATTTTTCATCTACTTTCAAAGGTAGGCTCGCTGGTTGTTCAGATTTTCATCAATCATTTTTTTTACATGATCATCAATGTCTTATCGTTATAATTGAAACAAGATAGATTGACTGAACTTATCAGCCAATCTCAGTTCGTGATGCGAATTGCTAGATGGTGAAACATTTTGACAAATTATTGAGGGAAGGAAAACACTTGGCTTAAGTTTCACAGTTGTTGATATACTGTGCGAGTCTCTAACTTCGAATAAATTCAGTAAATCCAAAACAATTTATTTTGTTGTGAATATATGCTCGGATATGTTGATTAGAATTTTAAATTACGGTCCTTTTGATGCAAGAAAATTTTATACAGTGTCTCCCAAATTTGAGATAGGACGTCATCGATAATTTTTGCGCGTATGTTCTGGGGAACATCGCGTTATAGTTTTGCCCAAATGACTGTAACTTTCGAATTTTGGACGAAAATGGTCTCAAACGATTTAGTTCGACTCCCCAATGAAGAATTCGAGGTCAAATTTCATTCGACGGCCGTCCGGCCGTTGCCACGATAACTTGAGAACGAAAAGAGCTAGCGATTTGAAATTTTCAGGGTGGATGGTGCATCCCAATACGACGGACAAGTTCGTTAATGGGCATAATCGGCCCAGTGGTTTCCGAGTAATAATTTTGTTTTCCACCAATATAAATCGGATCGAATTGAAACTTGGTGAGTAGTTGTAGAATGGGAACCTTTGCACGTTTGTGAAATTTTGTGCGAATTGTATGGCTAGAAAATTTTAAAAAAATTATTAGAAAATATTTTTGTTGTCACGATAACTTGAGAACGGAAAGGGATAGCGGCTTGAAATTTTCAGGTTAGGATGTGCATCAGAACCCGACATTTCAGTTTGTTTATGAACATAATCGTCCAAACGGTTTTAGAGTTATAGCCATCTGAAATTTGGTTGTTTTTTGTTCCTCATTAACTCGAAAAATACTAAACCGATTGAATTCAAACATGGTAATTAGTTGTAGAATGCAAACGCGAAGATTCTTGCAAAATTTCGTGAGGCTAGTATTTGTAAAAAAATTTTAAAAAATCATTGAAAATTGAAAAAAAATTTCTATATATCAGTAACTCTTCGTTTGAAATTGCTGAAATTTTGCAAGAGCCTTCATAACCTAACTCTACTGCCAAGTTTCAAGTTTTAACACGATCGGTTGAATATTGTTGGAGATTCGAGCATCCTTGTGTGAGTTCAGTAGATGGGTGACCGTTGCCTCGATAACTTTCGAATGAAAGGAGATAGGGACTTGCAATTTTCAGGGTAGGTTGCGTATCCGAAAGGGAGAGTTGAGTTCGTATTTGGGCATAATCGGTCAAACGGTCCGAGTTCTACCCACCTAGAATATTATTTCCTTGAGAACTCAAAAAATAAATATTCGATCGAATTGAAGCTTGGTAACTAGTAGTAGAAAACCATCATGAAGACGTGTTTAAAATTTTATAAGAACCGTACCCCTAGAAAATTTGAAAAAAAATGTCTATTGTCCATCCTTCTGTATTGGACACCCTTAATCGAATTTACCATGGTAAATTCGATTAAGGGTGTCCAATACAGAAGGATGGACAATAGAACATACGCGCAAAAGCTTCTGACTTCACGTCAGTGCTTGAACCAATTTTTTTAAATGGCAATAATAAATTTACTATGACTATTCTCAAAGGGTACATGCGCACCAAATAAAAAACTTTTATTTAGTTCGAAAATAAAGAAATCTCATCAACTGATCTATCTGACATCAACTCAAACTGAAACTCGTTTTGGACATTTCTAATTACTTCGGTGGAAATTAGCCTACACTCCTGTGTTATTCGTGCTTGTAACTGCTCAATCTTTCGCGGTTTGATCTTAAAAACTTTGTTTTTCAAATACGCCCATAAAAAATAGTCCATAGGTGTTAAATCAGTAGTTGTAGACCTGGGAGGTTATTCAAAAGGTCCTCTTCTACCAATACGGAATGGTCACTCTGTTTAATAGCCTTGGTGGTGGCTTGGATGTCTTCGATATATCTCTCCGCGCTCTCAAACATGATCTCAGGAATATTCTCTCATAAAAGAAAAAAAAATAAAAAGAAAAAAATTGTTTTCCGTTCACCCATATTTTACTGTAAAATTGGTTTATAATATGTTTTGTATTGGATCTGTATCGTACTCAAATCATTTAAATATTTCAGACGATGTAATTATCTGTTATTTGGAATAGGAGAATACTTATTTTGGGCTATGCCTGTCTGTATTCCATGTAGAACATTAAACATTAAACATTAATACATCGGCCTGGAAATAAATCATCCAGATACGCATGGACAGGTCTTGGAAAATGAGGAGTTGAAACCAGGTGTTTCTATTCCTTCAAGAATTTTAAATATCCAGCTCCATTGAGATTCCATTGGAAGAAAATTGGTCCTATTTCTCGATCAGGACAAATCCCTGTCCAAACATCGACTTTTCTTGATGGTCTGCCCAATAACGACAATTTGACGATTTACCTCACCATTTAATGTAAACGTTTATTGGTCATAAAACAGGATGTTTTCTATGTTTACAACATTTCTGTACTAAATCCATAATTTGTTAGCAATCATCTGGATCACCTTCGGTGAGTTCTTGGGGGATTGTCATTCGGCATGCTAGAACTTATTACCATGTTTGAATTGAAATTTCAGATTGATATACCTAATTGCAAAACCATTTGGCCGCTTATGCTTATAACTTAAATGTCGCATTCAGATGCGCAAACTACCCTGAAAAAGTACAAGTCGCTAGTTCTTAGCGTTCATAAGATATCGTGATATACATAATATTTTTTCGTAATTTTTTAAAATTTTTCTAGTGGTACGGTCCTCACAAAAGTTTACACACCTCTTCATGTCGATATTCTACAACTAGTCAACAAGCTTCAATTCGATCGAGTCTATATTTTTTGAGTTATCGAGGAAATAATATTCCAGATGGGTATAACTCTGAAACCGTTGGGCCGATTATGGCCAACAGGGAACTTAAGTCTACCATTCAGATGCGCAATCTACCCTGAAAATTGCAAGTACCTGTGTTCTCTCTTTCGATAGTTAACGAGACAACGGTCACCCATCCAGCTAGTGAACTCACACAAGGCTGCTCGTATCTCCAACAATATAGATCCGATCGTGTTCAAACTTGGAATTTGGTAATGGAGTTAGGTTCTGAAGAATCATGCCTTATCGGATGAATAGTTTATGATATATAGAATTTTTTTCAATGATTTTCAATAATTTTTTAAAAATTTTCTAGTGATACGATCCTCACGAAAATTTGCAGGAATGTTCGAGTTTGCATTCTACAACCAATTATCATGTTTAAATTGGAACAGTGCTGAATTTTTCGAGTTATTGAGGAAATAACAACCAAATTTCAGATGGGTATAACTCCAAAAGCGTTTGGCCGATTATGCCTATAAACAAACTGAAATGTCGCATTCAGATGCACAACCTAACCTGAAAATTTCAAGTAACTATCTCTTTCCGTTCTCAGGTTATCGTAACATAAATAATATGTTTAAATATATTTTTTTTAATTTTCTAGTGATACGATTCTCACAAAATTTCACAATCATCCTATAGTTTGTATTCTACAACTACTCACCAAGGTTGAATTCGATCAGATTAGTAATGGTTGAAAACAAAATTATTACTCGGAAACCGTTGGGCCGATTATGCCCATTAACGAACTTGTTCGTCGTATTGGGATGCGCCACCTACCCTGAAAATTTCAAGTCGCTATCTCTTTCCGTACTCAAGTTGTCGTGGCAACGGCCTGCCGGACAGAATCAAATTTGACCTCAAATATCAAAATCTTCATTATGCGAGTTGAACCTAGTCGTTTGAGACCATTCTCGTCCAAATATTCGAAAATTACAGACATTCGGGCAAAATGATGACGCGATGTTCCCAAGAACATACGCGCAAACAACGCGCCTTGCATTTTACCTCGAAGGTGCTTTCTCAGCGCTCTACTCCGAAAACGCTTAATTTTGCAAAATAAGGCAGGAGGCATTTTTGGCGCTCTTGTTCATCGGAATAGAGTGCTTATCAATTTGCCCAAATGTCTGCAATTTTCGAATTTTTGGCTGGAAATGGTCTCAAACGATTTGGTTCGACTCACTAATCAAGAATCCATGGTCAAAATTGATTCTGTCCGACCGGTCGTCAACACAATAACTCTTGAACGGAATGAGCTAGATAGTTCAAATTTTCAGAGTAGGTTTGGGAGATAAATATCTTGGTTTAGTTCGTTACTGGGCAAAATCAGATAGGTGGTACCGGAGTAACAAAAAAACATTATTTTTACATTAAAAATTTTGAATTTTATTATTTTCAAGAAGCAATTTCATCATAAAAATCCATTGATATCATTTTCAACTCTAACAAACTAATACTTTCGGATATATGATTTTTCAAAATTTCAATAATTATGCTCAATTTTATATGATTTCATAGAATACTCTAATTATAATTTGCTGATGTATGCAAATCCAACATGAGATAAGTCATAGACCTACGTTCTGAATTAAATTACGGAAATTCTTGAAAATTGACGCATAGAAGCCAAATTGAAAGTGGGGGAAAGCTCTGTGGACAGGAGCTCTGGCGCTCTTGTTCAAACTTTGACAAATCATAACTCCGAAAGTATTCGTTTCTCAGAGTTGGGAATCATATCAGTGGATTCATATTCAATAAATTTTATTTTATTATGCAGTTCTACCACAAGAACCCTCTGATCTTATTCCCAACTATGGGAAACCAATACTTTCGGAGATATGATTTGTCAAAGTTTAAACAAGAGCGCAAGAGCTCCTGTCCACTGGGCCTTTCCACTTTTTTTAAAACATAATTTTCAGATAATTTCACGACAAACAATGATATTTGCGAAAAAGTGATTTTCGAGACCTTTTGACCATTATAACTTTTATGGCCGGCGCAATATCAATGTTGATTTTTAACATCTTCATAACGACACCGTAATTAAAGTGTATACTAAAATTCAGCTCACTAGGAATTTTTCCGCAGATGAAACCTAGAATGACTGGACTAATAGCAACCTGTTCATTAAAACATGCTCCCGAAAAAATCTAGGTAATATATTCTGACCTGTTGTAAAGTGCCGTCCTGGTACTATCAAACCATCACTGGTACAAATCAAGAATGAGGGAATCACAGAAATGCCAATCCATTTTTGGATTCATCGGTGCTGTTTGGCCAGTCATTGCTTACAACCTGCAAAAATATAATCTGATGATCTGCTTTCGAAAGGTTAACAAAATGCAATAACCAGTAAAGTAATCATTACTTCGAGAGGTGCATTCAGCATTCAATGTTTTTTTTTCAGTGTTTTCAGTGTGACAAATTTCAAAATAATATTCAACAAAACATAATACTGAAGATTTCCGCATAGTGTCTGATGAAGAAGGTCTGATTTACGATCTGAAAACATTTTAAAAAGTTTTCTAATCATTGGTGTTGTTTCATTACTATTTATTAGGCTTTATTGTTCTTAATATTACTACTGACAAATATGTATTGTTTCTAACGCATACGCAATTTTAAAACCATTTTTTTATTTTAGTTAATTTTCAGAGTTTGGGAGGCAAAACCCAGTACAAAAAAAATTGGTTCAAGCACTGACGTGAAGTCAGGAGCTCTTGCGCGTATGTTCTATTGTCCATTCTCCTATATTGGACACTCTAAATCGTATTTACCATGGTAAATTCGATTAAGAGTGTCCAATACAGGAGAACAGACAATAGAATTCACCATGGTAAATTCGATTAAGAGTGTCCAATACAGGAGAATGGACAATAGAACATACGCGCAAGAGATCCTGACTTCACGTCAGTGCTCGAAACTCCGCGCAAATTAGTGCGTCGGCATTCTACAAGTAATTACCGAGTCTTAATTGGACGAGATATGTATATTTTGAGTTAAAGAGGAAATAACAATAACATTCCAGATGAGTGTAACTCCAAACTGTTGAGCCGATTATGCCAATTAACTTACTAAAAAGTCGCATTCGGATGCGCAACCTACCCTGAAAAATGCAAGTCCTTAACTCTTTCCGTTCTCAAGTTATCGAGAGATACATAATATTTTTTTCTACGACCGTGCGTTTTAACCCACTCTCCCGCACTCATTTTAGTTCAGAAAGTGTCACTTTACCGCACTAGTGTGGGAAAACTCACTTTCCCGCACTAGTGCGGGAAGTAAAATATGTCAATTTATCGTTATTGAATGTACATTTCATGGATTTCACCTGTATATTACTATTCAAACTAATATAAGTTTTAAAATTCAATCTAACCCATACTATTTTTCATTCATTGGAATGAAGAAATTGCGATACTTTTATATACCCTATACATTTTTCATAATTATCAAACTAAGCTGAGTCAAATGGTTTGGTGTGGTAACCAAAGATTTATTATGGCAACCAAGTTGTCATCAAGACGTCAAAGTTTCAAATCGAAGCGTTGTCGAAGAGTCCGATTCTGGCATTTTTCAAAATACTTTCAATAAAAGCCATATTTTAATGGATTCGTCAGACGAAGAGCTCCCAGAAGTAATATTAAAGGCCGCAGATGAGGTAAATTCAGACCTGTTACCAAGTAAATCACGAGAAAGATACGAACAGCAATACAACCATTTTTTGAACTGGTGTAAGGAAAAAGGAGTGAATAGCTTCAGAGAAAAGGTTTTTTTGGCGTATTTTTCCGAGCTGAGTAAGGTACTGAAATCCAATACCCTATGGTCGCGTTACTCGTTGGTGAAACGTTTAGTTAAAATAAAACAAAACCTGGACATAAGCAAGTTTCATAAATTGACATCGTTCCTAAAAAAGCAAAATTTTGGTTTCCGACCACAGAAAGCGCAGATTTTTACCAAAGAAGACATATCCAAGTTTATGCTAGCCCCTGATGAGATATATCTTATGATTAAAGTCGGTACCATTTTTGCTTTAGCCGGTGCTCTTCGCAGAGCGGAGCTTGTGAAAATCACGCTTGACGATATTCAAGATAAAGGAAACCTAATTATTGTGAAAATTTCCGATTCGAAAAACCATACCTCAAGATCCTTTGTTATATCTGAAGACATAAATAATGGAACCTTTTTGAAGCTCTAAAAGTATGCAAATTTACGGCCTCCTACCACCACGCACCGTCGTTTTTTTATCAATTACAAAAAAGGCAAATGTTCTGTTCAGTGCGTAGGCATAAACACACTCGGTAAAATGCCGGCAGAGATCGCTTCCTACTTAGGCCTACCTAACCCAGAACGTTACACAGGTCACAGTTTTAGACGATCCTCGGCAACGTTTCTAGCAGATTCAGGCGAAGGGATAACCAACATAAAACGTCTTGGAGGCTGGAAGTCAACTGCTGTTGCTGAGGGTTATTTGGAGGACTCTGTAGAACAGAAAAAAACCATTTCCAATAATATGTATTTTCAATGTGCTTTTTGAATCTTTATGCGGTCGTAGAAAAAATATTGTTCCTAACTCGTGCGGAAAGTGTCTTTCCCGCACTTGACTGCTTGCCCGAACTCCGCTTCGCGTCGTCGTTCGGGTCAACGGCAGTCGCGTGCGGGAAAGTATCACTTTCCGCACTTGTTAGAAAAATAACTATTTCATTATCTTTCTAAAATTTTCTAGTTGTACGGTCCTCACAAAATTTTACATACATCTATCTATATTCTACAACTAATTATCGAGAAATTAATATTCCAGATGGGTATAACTCCGACACCGTTGGGCCGATTATGCCCAACAACGAACTTAACACTCCCATTCGGATGCGTACCCTACCCTGAATATTGCCAGTCCAATTCACTGTCCGTTCGAAAGTTATCGAGGCAACGGTCAGCCATCCAGCTATACTGAACTCACCCAAGGCTGCTCGGATCTCCAACAATATTGATCCGATCGTGTTCAAACTTAGAACTTGGCTGTAGAGTTAGGTTTTGAAGGCTGTCCCAAAATTTTAGGGATGTTGGACGAACAGTTTCTGATATATAGAATTTTTTTCAAAGATTTTCAATGATTTTATTTATGTTTCTAGTTATACGATCCTCACGAAATTTCGTAAAAAATAGCGTGTTGGCATTCTACAACTAATTACCATGTTCGAATTGAATCGGTTTCGTATTTTCCGAGTTATTGAGGAAATAACAACCGTATTTCAGATGGGTGTAACGTTCATTCAGTTATATGTTTTCTCAGTGGGGTTCTTTGTTATTTTTTTCGATAATACTTTTTTTTTGATTTTTCCCTCTTCATTCATTCAGCATATTAATATAAAATTGACATTGATCGAAAATCTTTATGATTGTAGCTAAGATATCATCAGTATTTCGTTTAATGTCAACTTTATGTGAATGTGCTGAATGATTTCTGGAAATGGAAAAACTTTTTAGAAATTTATTTTCTCTGTCTCACCCTGTAGAAACTAATTTCCAAATGTACGTATACTGAATAGACAAATGAAAGACTTTTCTAAATGAGGTGTCACATGACATATATTATGTTCACATCGCAGATGCGATAAATGTTTCAAAATGTTTATCACGTGACTAAAGATTACATTTTCGACATCTCGAATAAACGAACGCTCTACGAGAAAACGTTAAAATATCATGAAGTATGATATGTCATCATGATGTATGATATGTTTTCTGTCGTTTACAAAAGACGTGAAAAGTATGGATAACAAGGAAGTAGCAATAGTAGCAGTTGTGAGTGTTACTGAAGTCATTATATCTTTGATTCAAAGTGATGAAGAGTCGATTAATGAACTGGTCAAAACGGAGATTTTTTTTTAAGTCTGTTATGTATTTGAATTTACCACCTTGTACGCAGGGAACCGTATCATATGCATGTAAGCCATATGTGTAATATGTATCGAGGGATATGTGCATTCTCATTCATTCCCTAATTCAGTGTGTTACAATAAAGAGATAAATAAAATCAGTCTGTGATATTTCTTCAGTTACATTAACAACGATAATTTGTGGTTACAAACACCACAAAGTCACTATACAGAATTTCAATCATCAGCAATTTAAGATTCATTTTCGACTTTCAAAGACAAATTATGAAGTTTTATTTTTATTAGCGAATATGTATTTCTCACATCAGCGAACGAAGTTAGGCCGACCAAAAATTTATTTTGTGAAAAGTATTCTGATGTTTCTTTGGGTACTTTCGAACATGGAAAGTTATAGGTAAAACACTGGGAATTGTTATTCCTCAATCCTTAATCCATTCTATTATATGCTTTCTGATTTTAGATCACTAAGTGATAGATTTGGTGTTTCGAAATCAAAATGTTGGATAAATTTCCTTATTTGTACAGGATTCCACTCACTATTCTGAATATGGTCATGTTTCTATTTTTGGCGCTCTTATCCTCGGAACAGAGTGCTTATCAATTTGCCCAAATGTCTGTAATTTTCGAATTTTTGGCTGAAAATAGTCTTAAACGATTTGGTTCGACTCACTGATCAAGAATCCATGGTCAAAGTCGATTCTGTCCGGCCGTCCGTCCGTCTGGCCGTTAACACGATAACTCTCGAACGGAATGAGCAAGACAATTGAATTTTTCAGAGTGGGTTCGAGGGATAAATATCTCGGTTAAGTTCGTTATTGGGCAAAATCGGCCTGAGGGTTTCGGAGCAGCGAAAACAATTTTTTTTTATATTACAACTTTTGAATGCTTTTTTTTAAGATGCAATTTTATCATAAGAATCCAATGATATCATTTTCAACTCTAACAAGCTAATACTTTCGGAGATATGATTTTTCAACATTTCAACAATACATCGTAGTTCTATGTATTCACAGAATGTGAACACAAAATCTGTCTGTGTTCACTGTTCATAAATGTCATCTTATTCAGCTATTAGAGTCATGTCAATTCGTAGTTTGAAAACAAGTTTTATGATATTTTATGGTTAAGTGGAGTAGCTATAGGCTAGACTTCGCCTCTTCCACTCATCTGTATTACAGTGATACAATAAAGACAATTTTTTATTATTATTATTATTATTATTCATGAATTTGTGAATATATATACAAGACTGCTTTGAAACCGAAAATAATATTCACTGGTTGCATATTGAATAGTTTACGTATAAATTCGGGATGATGTTTCAGAAGATTCAGAATTGGATCATTTTAATGATGTAGTTTATGAAGGCAATAGGAAAGAAGAATATAATGGAATCATCAAAACAAATTACTGTTCGTTGATCATTGAGGTTAATATTACATTTTACTTCCTTAAGTAGTAAGACATGTTCCTATATACAGTATTTTCATAATGTTGTTAGTTAATCCACCGTATTCACAAAGCATTTAAACTCCGTTAAGTCCTAACTGAGGTCCTCAGTTGAGGATAAATTTTAATCGCAACCTCAGTTAACGTATTTAACGGTGGTAAAATAGGCCTCTTTCACGTTAATTTCCATGTTAACTGAGGTTGCGATTCAAATTCATCCTTAACTGAAGACCTCAGTTAGGACTTAACGGAGATTTAATGCTTTGTGAATACGGCAGTATATCTTTTAAACTATTAAAATAATTTGTTCGCAAGCCTCTTCTACCTAATCTAATATCAGGAATAAATGGACAATCTGCTATGATTGTCTCCAGCCTTGCTCTAGACATTTCGATGATACTTTCCTTAGGTATTTCGAGTTGTGAAAACTATGCACCTAGTGTAAGTTGCAGCAGCCCATTCCACGAGGTTGAATCATTACAGATTGCTCATTTAATCTTGATAAATAAATTAAATGGCAATTTTTGGAGCATTGTACGTTGCTTTTTTTTTGGTGCTCTTGTTTAAATGATAATTTTTGAAACATCAGACAGTTTTTTTAAATTTGATTTCTTTCATGATGCAGTTCTAACAAAAGAATCCATTGATATAATCCCCAACTCTGAGAAACCAATACTTTCGGGGATATAATTTGTCTGTTTGAACAAAAGCGCCAAAAAGGTACTGTCCACAGGGCTTGAACCAATTTTTATATCTAAATTTGAAAAACCTTGACAGTTGTGACAACACAATACAAAAGCAATTTCCGTCAGATCTGAGAATTCTCGTTTTTGCGAGTATGTTCTGGGGAACATCGCGTTATCATTTTGCCCAAATGTCTGTAATTTTAGAATATTTTGCCGAAAATGGTCTCGCGATGTTCCCCAGAACATACTCGCAAAAACGAGAATTCTCAGATCTGACGGAAATTGCTTTTGTCAATCGTTAACGATTGAGTTGGAAAACCTGATGAAGAATTCGAGGACAAATTTGATTCTGTCCGGCCGGCCGTTATCACGATAACTTAAGAACGGAATGATATAGCGACTTGAAATTTTCAGGGTAGGTGGCGCATCCCAATATGACAGACAAGTTCGTTAATGGGCATAATAGGCCCAACGGTTTCCGAGTCATAATTTTAGTTTCAACCATTATAAATTCGATCGTTTTGAAACTTGGTGAATAATTGTAGAATGTGGACCTAATCATGTTCGTAAATTTTGTGAGAATCGCATCACTTGTTATTCTTAAAAACATTATTAAAAAAAAAAAAAGCACTGACGTGTAGTCAGTACTCTTTGGCGCGCGTGTTCACGGTGGCTAATTTGAATTGAATGATGAGTACTTCAAGCTCAGTCGATAGAGCGAGCCGAAGATCTACCCAAAGGATAGTGGACACCATTCACTGTCGGTTCAAAAATTAACAGTGCTGTATCTAAGCTGCCATCAGGATAGATTAACAAAGTTGGAAAAGAACACAAGTGACTCTCCTTAGTCGCACAAGCTCCTAGAAGATTTGGGAGGGTCAGTATAATCCTAATCATGTTAATCGCACGCGCGCCAAAGCAGATTGACTTTTTACACTTTTTCTTTCATTGTTAAGTCAATCTGCTTTTGCGCGCGTGCGATTAACATGATTAGGATTATACTGACCCTCCCAAATCTTCTAGGAGCTTGTGCGACTAAGGAGAGTCACTTGTGTTCTTTTCCAACTTTGTTAATCTATCCTGATGGCAGCTTAGATACAGCACTGTTAATTTTTGAACCGACAGTGAATGGTGTCCACTATCCTTTGGGTAGATCTTCGGCTCGCTCTATCGACTGAGCTTGAAGTACTCATCATTCAATTCAAATTAGCCACCGTGAACACGCGCGCCAAAGAGTACTGACTACACGTCAGTGCTTTTTTTTTTTTTTCAAGTTCCTTTAACAAATATAGCTATCAATACAGTTTGGCTGTTAGCTTTACCGTAGATTGAAAAAAAATGCGGTTGTGGGACCTCCGTTTGGAACGCAATTGCCTCTTCTCCAAATCCGAACGTATTTTAATATAGATCTAATGAATATAGTTATTTATAAATTCGCCTCAGGGCCACCATACAGACATTTCAAGTTGGAAACAACGCTATTTCCCCCAAACTGACTTGTGACGCAAGCGCATTATACTCGTGGCTGCAAGTCCTCCCAAAATTACACACCTCACAAAAAACTCCGATTCTCCAACACTAGTGGTTCAGGAGATATCGCTTCTTGAATCCACGCATGCCAAAACCCTCACCAGGAGATTCTATAGAGGAATAGCATCCGCCACCCCAAAATCCCAATCCTCTCTGGCGAAAGCACCAGCAGTTAAATCACTGATGGTCTGCTCATGCGCATAACGAAAAATGCCCGTAAGGGGTAACATCAATTTCGAAATTAGCCCCAGGGCCACGATACGGACACTTTAACTCGGAAACAACGCTACATCCCCCAATCTGACTTGTCCTTGCACTGAATTGCCATGAATATTCTTTCAAAACCTCACAATATCGGGTCAGCACTCCCAACATAACCCATACAACCCAAAAACAGTCACTTCTCTTCTGCGCATGCGCAATCTACTTGCGGCTGAAAGTCCTCCCAAAATCACACACCTTACAAAAAACTCCGATTCTCCAACAGTAGTGGTTCAGGAGATATCGCCTCTTGAATCCACGCATGCGCAGACCCTCACCAGGGGATTCTGTAGAGGAATAGCATCCGCCACCCCAAAACCCCAATCCTCTCTGACAAAAACTTCAGCAGTTAAATCACTGATGGTCTGCTCATGCGCATAACGAAAAATGCCCGTAAGGGGTAACATCAATTTCAAAATTGGCCCCAGGGCCACGGAATGCACACTTCAACTCGGAAACAACGGTATTTCCCCCAAACTGACTAGTGTCCGAGCACTGAATTGCTATGAATATTCTTTTAAAACCTCACAATATCGACTCAGCACTCCCAACATAACCCATCCAACCCAAAAACAGTCACTTCTTTTCTGCGCATGCGCAATCTACTCGCGGCTAAAAATCCTTTCAAAATAACACACCTTACAAAAAACTCCGATTCTCCAACACTAGTGGTTCGGAAGATATCGCATCTTTAATCTACGCATGCGCAGACCCCCATCAGGGATCTGGATTCTATGGAGGAATAGCATCCGCCACCCCAAAACCCCAATCCTCTCTGACGAAAACTACAGCAGTTAAATGACTTCTCATCTGCGCATGCGCACAACGAAAAATGCCCGGAAAGGGCAGCATGAACCTCAAAAAAATAGGTTTCGGCATTTTAAGCAAAGTTTCCCGCAAAATAGTAGTAATTATTTTATTTTTTTCATGTCACGTGATCTTCACGAAATTTTGCAAAAGTGTTTGCATTGGTCTTTTGCATCTAACTACTGAGTTTCAATTTGATCAGATTAGTATTTTTCGAGTTATCCTGAAAACAAAATTTTAAAATTTTTGAAATTTTTTTTTGCCTCTTTAGGGCCGTCCGATCAAAACAAAACTTCGCAGGCATATAAAGGTCATGATTCTACAATTTGGTGCCAAATTTCAGAAAGATCGAGTGATTGGTTCCGGAAATATTCATTAAAAACGTTTTGACTAAAAAGGGCCGTAACTCCGAAACCGCTCGGTGGATTTCGCCCGTTAACGAACTTGTCCGAGACATTTACGCTACAAAACTACCCTGCAAATTTCAACGCTCTAAGTCGTTCCGTTCGAGAGTTATCGTGCTAACGGCCGGCCGGACCGGCCGGCCAGCCGGCCGGCCGGCCGGCCGGACCGGACGGACAGAATTGAATTTGACCTCGAATTCTTCATCAGGAAGTCGAACCTAATCGTTTGAGACCATTTTCGAAAAAAAATTCGAAAAATACAGACATTGTGACGAAATGATAGCACGCTGTTCCTTGCGGAACACGCGCGCAAAAATGGGTTCAAGCCCTGTGGACAGGAGCTTTCTGGCACTCTAGTTCAAACAGACAAATTATATCTCCAAAAGTATTGGTTTCTCAGAGTTGAGAATTATATCAATGTATTCTTATGATAGAACTGCATCATAAAGGAAATTCAATTCAAATAATAGTTTATTTATCAAGATTAAATGAACAATCTGAGAATGAGAACTGCACCATGGAAGAAACTAAATTAAAATAGCTGAAATGAATTTGACTCTCTCTTATAGAACAGGATGAAATGTACGAGTATGAACACAGATCATATAATAAAGCTCAGATAGAATATTTATGGCATTCTGTGAAAATATAGAAGTACGATTCGTTATTGAAATTTAGAACTTCATCTTAGCAGAAATTGAATTCAAACATCATAGAAGAATTTAAATTCAACAAGAGTGCCAAAAATTATCAATCCAAAACCAATAGACGAATTCTACCCAACAACGAACTCATCCGAGATATTCATTCCTCAATTCTATGATGAACGATAATTATATATTTCCTCAAATCTACTCCAATTCCAATACACCAATATTCCAGTTTTGTTTTTAGTGGAGATATTCTGAACTCAATATTATTAACTTACCATTACCATTCCCATCATGATATGGATTGACCATCGGCATGAAAATATCAACCAACAAAAAGTATGATATTATATTAGAATTCTCATATTTATAGGATTGCTGGAATGAATGACAATGAGACAACGTCATGTCTCACGAAAATAATCTGACATTATAACAATTCATAGAATACCCACAGCATAATTCTATCATTGTGTGAAAACGTAGAAATACGATTTACATTGAAATTTTGAAAAATCATATCTCCGAAAGTATTAGCTTGTAGGAGTTAAAGGTAATATGAGTGGATTCTTATGGTAAAACTGCTTATTGAAAAAAATTTAATTTGGAATTTGTTCTGTAAAAGAAAAAATTTTTTTTTGTTACTCCGAAACCATCTGTCCGATTTTGCCCAATAACAAACTAAGCCGAGATATTTATCCCCCAAACCTACTCTGAAAATTTCAACTGTCTAGCTCATTCCGTTCGAGAGTTATCGTGCCTACGGCCGGCCGGACGGCCGGACCGGCCGGACAGAATGAATTTCGACCACGGATTCTTGATCAGTGAGTCGAACCAAATCGTTTAAGACCATTTTCATCGAAAAATTCGAAAATTACAGACATTTGGGCAAATTGATAAGCACTCAGTTCCGAGGAACTAGAGCGCCAAAAATATTTGTTATGTCACGATAACCTGAGAACGGAAAGAGATAGCGACTTGAAATTCTCAGGTTAGGTTGTGCATTTGAATGCAACATTTCAGTATGTCTATAGGCGTAATCGGCCAAACAGTTTTGGAGTTATAACCATCTGAAATTTGGTTGTTATTTTTTCAATAACTCAAAAAATACGAAACCGATTAAATTCAGACATGGTTATTAGTTGTATAATGCCATCGCGAAAATTCTTACAATTTCGTGAGGATCGTATTACTAGAAAATTTTCAAAAAATCATTGAAAATTATTGAAAAAAATTCTATATATCAGTAATTGTTCGTCCGACATCGCTAAAATTTTGCGAGCGCCGTCAAATCCTAACTCTACAGCCAAGTTCCAAGTTTGGACACGATCGGATATATCTATATTGTTGGACATTCGAGCAGCCATGTGTGAGTTAAGTAGATGGATGGGTGACCGTTGCCTCGATAACTTTCGAACGAAAGGAGATAGGGATTTGCAATTTTCAGGGTATGTTGCGTATCCGATTGGGAGTGTTAAGTTCTGTTACGGGCATAATCGGTCCAACGGTTTCAGAGTTATACCCACCAGGGATATTATTTCCTCGATAACTCAAAAAATATAGACTCGATCGAATTGAAGCTTGGTATCTAGTTGTAGAATATCGATTTAAAGACGTGTAGAACTTTTATAAGAACTGTACCCCTAGAATATTAAATGAAAAATTATGAAAAAAAAATTGGTTCATGCACTGACGTGAAGTCAGGAGCTTTTGCGCGTATGTTCTATTGTCCATTCTCCTGTATTGGACACTCTATATCGAATTTACCATGGTGAATTATATTGTCCATTCTCCTGTATTGGACAATCTTAATTCGACTTTACCATGGTAAATTCGATTAAGAGTGTCCAATACAGGAGAATGGACAATAGAACATACGCGCAAAAGCTCCTGACTTCACGTCACTGCTTGAACAAATTTTTTCATATCGAGATGGGAAAAATCTAATCTATGACGTCACATCTGGACTTAAAGAACGCAAATGTATTTTCGACAAATGTGAAAGATGGGACTAAGCGAACGACCTCTATGTCAGATGTAAAAAATGTGGACTTTACGAACTTAGCATTGAAAAACTTATCTGATGTCACCACACCTACACCAATGACGTGATCACTTCTAAATTTTTATGAAAAGTTGGGAAGTTAAATATTGAAATTGAAATGTTTCAGGATTTTCCTCGAAACACAATGGATTCAAGGAAGATAAATATGTTCCAACCTTTACCTGCTCACTGTATATACAAACATTCAACTTTTATATATCCACGTTTCATGCATCAGAGAAATCACTCACTGAAGTATTATTGATTTAACACAAATTATTCGCTATATTCAAAATTCCGGACTCTAAAATTGAACTTTATGGTAATGAATTGATTCAGAATACTGAATAACCGAAATATTAGCTATAACCACCGACGCTGCCATGGTGAGGCCATCAAAACATCGATTATTTCTGTATCGCCGAAAGGTCTGACTCGGTTTTAATATTAATATCGCACAAATAGTTTTTTTTGTGGTCCACACCCTCGCGCCGGTAGTTTCCGTTTCAAATTTTCACTGTTTTACCTTTTCTTTTGCCGGAAAAATCGCCCACTACACTGAAAACGATCGACGTGCGTACAATATTGGAGCGGTGGAAAGCTACGAGTAAGTTTTCTTGAAATAATCAATAACTTGGACACCTGTAGGACAAAATGGTTCCTTCAGAGAGATATGACGTATATAATATTCGATATGTGACGTAAGCTGGACTTGTTTATCGTTGCAGTTATCTCAGTCGATATTTGTTCGAGAGATTTACATTTCATTTGCAACATGTAACGGGTTTTCCGATTAGAGGTTTCATATTGATATTTCAAAAATGAAAAAAAATTGATTCAAGCACTGAACTGGACTCAGGAGCTTTCGCGCGTATGTTCTATTGTCCATTCTCCTGTATTGGACACTGTTAATCGGATTTAACATGGTAAATTCGATTTAACATATTAAATTCGATTTAACAAATTAAATTCGATTTAACATGGTCAATTCGATTAAGAGTGTCCAATATAGGAGAATGGACAATAGAACATACGCGCAAGAGCTCCTGACTTCTCTTCAGTGCTTGAACCATTTTTTTTCGTAATTTTTTTTAAACTTTCTAGGGGTAAAAGGTTCTTACAAAGTTTTACACACGTCTTTGTGTCGAGATTCTACAACTAGTTACCAAGCTTCAATTCAATCGAGTATATATATCTTTCGAGTTATCAAGGAATGAATACTCCAGGTGAGTATAACTCCGAAAACGGTTGACCGATTATGCCCAAAATCGAACTTGTCCCTCCTATTCGGATGCGGAACCTACCCTGAAAATTGTCCCTATCTCCTTTCGTTCGAAAGTTAACGAGGCAACGGTCACCCATCCAGCTACTGAACTCACACAAGGCTGCTCCTATCTCCAACAATATAGATTCGAACATGTTCAAACTTGAAACTTGGTGGTATAGTTAGGTTCTGAAGGCTCTCGCTAAATTTCAGCGATGCCGGAGGAATAGTTTCTAAAATATAGAATTTTTTTTAATGATTTTTCAAAACATTTCTAGTGATAAGATCTTCACGAAATTTTGCGAGAATTTTCGCGTTTGCATTCTACAACTAGTAACCATGTTTGGATTGGATCGGTTGTGTATTTTTAGAGTTAATGAGGAAATAACAACCAAATATTAGATAGGTACAGGGTTATCCATTTTGCGGTTTCAAAAGTAAACGTAAATAAAACACATATAGAATATTTTTTATCATGATATTTCTTTTTTATTATAAAGTTTGAACGTTGACATTATGTGTGAAACACTACATCATTTAAATGACCACCACGCGAATTGTTGCAAGCATCGATTCTTTTGAGGTAATTTTCGACCACTTTTTGACACATATGGGGCGGTATCTCAGCCATAACTTGACGAATATTGGTTTTTAAGTGCTCAAGAGTTAAAGGTTTATCTGCATAAACACGGTCTTTCGCGTAGCCCCACAAAAAGAAGTCAAGCGGTGTCAAATCGCACGATCTTGGTGGCCAGTTGATATCGCCACGACGAGAAATTACACGGCCAGGAAATGTCTCTTGCAATAAAGCCATATTCGCTCGAGTTGTGTGGCATGTGGCACCGTCTTGTTGAAACCACATATTTTCTAAGTCGTATTCTTCAATAGCAGGCAAAAAAAAGTCGGTTATCATATGACCATAACGCTCCGAATTGATGGTGACAGTCGTTCCATCGTCGTTTTCGAAGAAGTAAGGTCCAAAGACCAAAGAGCGAGGTCCAAGGACCAAAGAGCGCACCAAGCAGTGACTTTTTGTGGATGTAATGGCCTCTCTTCAATTACTTGAGGATTCTCAGAACCCCAAATACGACAATTTTGTTTGTTAACATATCCACCGAGTGAGAAATGTGCTTCGTCGCTGAAGAAAATTTTGTTCGAAAAATCGCCGTCCACCGCCTGTTGTTCAAGCACCCATTCGACGTATCTACGACGTTGTGAATGGTCAGCTGGCTTCAGTTGTTGTGTGAGCTGGATTTTATATGGATGTAGGTGTAGATCTGAATGCAAAATACGCCATAATGTGCCGTAAGACAGTCCTAATTCCTGAGAACGACGAGGAATCGACACATTCGGGTCTTCGGCAACACTTTCACTTACAGCAGCGATATTTTCAGTGGTACGAGCAAAACGATGATGCACAGGCCTTACAATATCTGTAACCGATCCAGTCTCTTCAAATTTCTTCACAATTTTGCCAATTGCTTGCGTAGTTGGACGATTATGTAAACCATAATCTTCTCTTAAAGCACGATATGTGGCTGTGGCAGAATCACTATTTTTGTAGTAGGTTTTTACAATTTTCATGCGTTGTGCGATAGTTAAGCGATCCATTTTCGTAAATGTCAGACTTTCAACTGAAAAAAAAAAAATATTTTAACAACTTAGTTTGACAGATGTCGAATTCCAGCCCTATACTTTTGAAACCGCGAAATGGATAACATGTTATAACTCCAAAACCGTTGGGTCCATTATGCCTATGAGCAAACTCAAATGTCGCATTCGGCTGCTCAACCAACCCTGAAAATTACGAATCGCTATCTCTTTCTGTTCTCAAGTTATCGTGAGACACATAATAGCTTTTCGTAATTTTTTAAATTTTCCTAGTGGTAAAATTTCACACACGTCTTTATGTCGATATTATACAACTAGATACCAAGTTTCAATTTGATCGGGTCTGTGTTATTCGAGTTATCGAGAAAATAATATTCCAGATGGTTATATTTCCGAAACCATTTGACCGATTATGCCCATCGACGAACTTAACTCCCCCATTCGGATGCGCAATCAAGCCTGAAAATTTCAACTCCCTACCTCTTTTCGTTCGAAAGTTATCGAGGCAACGTTCACCCATCCAGCTATTGAACTTATCCAAGGCTGCTTGGATCTTCGAAAATATACATCCGATCATTTTCAAACTTGGAATAATTTGGTAGTAGAGTTAGGTTTTGAAGGCTCTCGCAAAATTTCAGTGATGTCGGGCGAATAGTTTCTGATACCTATATAGATTTTTTTTCAATTATTTTCAATTATTTTTCTTTAATTTTCTAGTTATACGATTCTCGCGAAATTTTGCAAGAATTGTCGAGCTGGTATTTTACAACTCGTGAGCAAGTTTGAATCGGATCGGTTTTGTATTTTTTGAGTTATTGATTAAATAAAAACCAAATTTCAGATGGGTATAACTCCAAAAAGGTTTAGCCGATTATGCCTATTAATAAACACAAATGTCGCATTCAGAGGCACAACATACCCTAAAAATTGCAAGTCGATATCTCTCTCCTTTCTCGAGTTATCGTGACGTAAATAATATTTTTTAATAATTTTTTTAAATTTTTTTAATTGACACGATTCTCACAGAATTTCACAAAGGTCTTCGTATTAGTATTCTACCTGTATACTACCTGTTGGGCCCGCCGTCCAGCCGTTGTTACGATAACTTGAGAACGAACAGAGATTGCGACTTTAAATTTTCAGGGTAGGTAGACCCTGAAAATTTCAGATCAGTGTCTTTCGAATTATCGTGGAAACAAAATTCTAACATTTTTGACATTTTTTTTGCCTGCTTCTAGCTATCTGATCAATACACAACTCCGACATTACAATTTGATGCGATTTAAAACCTTTAGTCATTTTGCGCGCGAGTTCCGCAAGTAACAGCGTACCATCATTTTGCCACAATGTCTGTATTTTTCGAATTTATTGCTCGAAATTGTCTCAAATGATTGAGTTCTACTCACTGATGAATAATCCGGGGTTAAATTCTATTCTGTCTGTTCGGCCGTAAGCACTATAAGGCAGCTCGTATACCAGCACTACGAGACCGCAACGCGACCGCGACGATATTTTTTAACGAGGGATTTGCGTCGCATCGCCGTATCTTTGGTGTAAGTCGCGGTCGCGTTGCGGTCTCGTAGTGCTGGTATACGAGCTGCCTTATAGTGCTTACGGCCGAACGGACAGAATAGAATTTAACTTTTTAACGAGGGATTTACGTCGCATCACCGTATCTTTGGTGTAAGTCGCGGTCGCGTTGCGGTCTCGTAGTGCTGGTATACGAGCTGCCTTATAGTGCTTACGGCCGAACGGACAGAATAGAATTTAACCCCGGATTATTCATCAGTGAGTAGAACTCAATCATTTGAGACAATTTCGAGCAATAAATTCGAAAAATACAGACATTGTGGCAAAATGATGGTACGCTGTTACTTGCGGAACTCGCGCGCAAAATGACTAAAGGTTTTAAATCGCATCATCTCGGTGGCCAACTGTAATCGATGTTTCAAGAAATCACTCGGCCTGGAAAATTTTCACGTAGCTCCGTCTTGAAAATATACTTCATATCTTCCACTTCTGGCCGTAAAAATGAACGAATCAGGGTTCAATAGATCCGATTAAGTTTCATTTTCAAAATAATAATGCTCCATGATACCTCCTGCGCAAAAACTGCGTTCAGTATCAAGACGTTTTCCAATAGTCATGTTTGGGTTCTCCAAACTCCAAACGCGGGTATGAAGAGAGCCTCCGAGGCGAAAATATGGCTCATCGCTCATAATGCTTTTTTAGAGGAATGTAGGTCCATGGACAACCTGGGTCTTCCTTCACACTGTGTCCTATAAAAGTTCTAAACGCTGGTGTTCTTGCACGAGAGGCACGTGTTGGGTCCTTATCATCACTTACTTGTCCCAAGAGCGCACAATTTTTGCACCAATTTAATAATAAGGGAAGGTACTTCACGACTGCCGAGAAGACTTTAATTTTTATGAACTGTTCCAGCAAAATTTTCACTATTTTTCCACTCTTATTCCGCCAGAGACAGCGCGCCATTGGCCCAGATGACTGTATTTTTGGATTTTTTGGCCGGAAAATGAGTTCGCGCTTGCGCGATTGAATGGGTCGTTTTGCCTTTTGGTGACGAGCGAACGGCGCAGGCGCAGTCGTGGTGTGTTTTTGTTGAGGTGGCCGTCCAACAGCAGTCCAATGAGCACTGCACTTTCTGGGCATTTCTGCTTATGCACAATTTCTAATATCATAGAATCATAATCATGTCATTAGCAAGCGCGCCAAAGCAGATTGCCTTTCACTATTGAAAAGCACTGACATGAAGTCAGTCTGCTTTGCCCGGTTTGATAATGACCTGATTATAATTATGATTCTATGCTACTGACCCCCCCCCCCTTAGGTCTTCCCAAAGAAGACCCCTCGGGAGCACCTAGGAGCTTCTGCAAGATAGGAGAATCATGTGGGTTCTGTGTAAGCTTTGATACTGTGTCCTTACGCCATCTTGGCCACAGCACTATTAATTTTTGTCCCAATAGTAAATGGTGCCCACTACCATCTAGAACTGGGTTGAACTGGGATCAAAAGTTCTATTCACTGAACTAGAAGAACCGTAATTCAATTCAAATTGGTAAACGTGAACGAGCGCGCCAAAGAGTATTGACTGCACAGTCGGTGCTTTTATAATTTTGGTGCTCTTGTTCCTCGGAACAGAGTGCTTATCAATTTGCCCAAATGTCTGTAATTTTCGAATTTTTGGCTGAAAATGGTCTTAAACGATTTGGTTCGACTCACTGATCAAGAATCCGTGGTCGAAATCGATTCTGTCCGGCCGGCCGTCCGTCCGGCCATTAACACGATAACTCTTGAATGAAAGGAGTTAGAGGATTGAAATTTGCAGGGTAGGTTGGGAGCCTGAATATCTCGGACGAGTTCGTTAACGGGCAAAATCCATCAACCGGTTTCGGAGTTATGGCCGTTTTTAGTAAAAACAATGTTTTGAATATTTCTGGAACCGATCACTCGATCTATCTGAAATTTAGCATCAAACTGTAGAATAATGACCTCTATATGCATGCGAAGTTTTGTAGTGGTCGAGTTGCCGTAAAGTGTCAAAAAAAACTTTTTTATTTAAAAATTTTGTTTCTACAATGACTCTCGAACAGAATGAGCTAGGCAGTTGAAATTTTCAGAGTTGGTTTGGGAGATAAATATCTTGGTTGAGTTCGTTATTGGACGGAATCGGCACTATGGTTTCAGAGTAACGAAAAAAAAATTTTTTACATTACAAATTTGAAATTAAATTTTTTTTAAGATGTAGGTTCGCCATAAATATCCATTGATATCATTTTCAACTCTACCAAGCTAATACTTTCGGAGATATGATTTTTCAAAGTTTCAATAATGAATCGTACTTCTATGTTTTCGCAGAATGCTGAATGAATTATTATATGATCTGTGTTCTTACCTGTCATCTTATTTTCCTTTGAGAGATAAATGTCAACATTATTTCTGGTTCGTTAATCTCGATATAAAATACACCTTCTGTTCTAGAAAACAAATTATGATTGAATGCAAAATGACCAATTGAATAACCTCAGCCATCTTAGAATTATGTGGATGATATGATATTATACTTTTAAGGTGATAATATAATGCCCGTGGATAATATGGTAATGGAAATATATTCTAATCATTAATATATATAATCAAATTGGGTTCAGAATATCTCCAGTAAAAACAAAACTGCTATATTGTCTAAGTTTTAATTGATATAATATAATTTTCAGAGTAGATTTGAGGAATGAATATCTCGGATAAGTTCGTTATCGGGGAGAATCGGTCTATTTGAATTTAATTTCTTTCATGAGACAATAATTGCGGAGATATGATTTGTCAAAGTTTGAACAAGAGCGCCAAAGCTCGTGTCCACAGGGGATCCAATTTTTGTAGTGCAGTATTTGGTTCTCATCTGTCACAAAATGACAGCCCTTAATATGAGATCTGCCAAAATAGCGGTCTATTCAAAAAGAATCCTCTAATTGGAAGACCCTGTATTTGCAAGCACTATATACCTGATCGCTCGTAATACCATTGCTTAAATATTCATAGTTTATAAAAATGAAAACTATGAAAGTGGCGTTAGAAGCTTTGGCTCGCTCTTTCGATAAATGATAAATTGATTTTACTGAATTATAACACCTACCTCTAATACATCGATTATTCCTACAATTTGTTCACATCAGCTAACTTCATCCATGGCTGGCAGATACCAAAATGCACATAATACCGGTGTAGTCTAAATACCTTGTGAGTTATATATAAATATACATATATATAATATATTATTATATTAATATACATATCTGTAATTCAAAGTAACGGTTATTCCGCCGTATTCACAAAGCATTGTTAAGTGTTTGAATCTCCGTTAAGTCCTAACTGAGGTCCTCAGTTAAGGATAAATATGAATCGCAACCTCAGTTAACGTATTTAACGGTGGTGAAACAGGCCTGTTTTAGCACCTTTACCCCTTATTGTCCCTTATTATCCCCAATTTATCCTTAACTGAGAACCTCAGTTAGGACTTAACGGAGATTGAATGCTTTGTGAATACGGCGGATTAACTTGTATAGGTATACGCGGTATCTTAATCATGCATTTTCTAGAGAATCTTCAATTTTCAGGTAGGTTGCGCATCCGAATGCGACAGTTGAGTTTGTTAATCGTCATAATTGGCCACACGGTTTCGGAGTTATACCCAACTAAAATTTTGTTGTTGCTACTTCCATAAATACAAATCCGATACAATTGAAACTTGTTAATTACTTGTAGAATGCCGACGCGCCAATTGCAGAATATCGTATCACCAGAAAAAAAATTAAACATTTTTCTCTTCCCAAATTTTTTATGTCAGAAACTATCCGTTAGAATCCGCAGAAATTCCGTACATACTTTTCAGCCACCATACAATTGAGTAGGTATTGAATTTCAGCGCGATCGACTTTGTATAAAGCGTAAATAGACAATGGAACATGCGCACAAAAGGAGCTGACTTCACGTCAGTTCTGTTTAACAATCTTTTAATCGTTGTGTAGTCCTTAACAATTCCTATTCTTGCGCGCATGTTCTGAGGACCAGCGTGCTATCATTCTGCCAAATATGTGTAATTTTCGAATGTACGGCCGCAAATGATCTCTAACGATTAGGTCCGACTCACTGATGAAGAATTCTAGGTCGAATTCAATTATTTCTGGCTGGCCGTTGCCACGACAACTTTCGAACGGAAAAAGATTTTGACTTGAAATTTTTGGGGTAGGTTGGGTATCCGAATGCGACAGTTCGTTGTTGCGCATAATCGGCCAAACGGATTCGGAGTTATACAGACAGCCAAACAGCGTTCACATTTCGATTCCGCTGACTGTACATTTGTATATTTAGACATTCGTTGTCTTCAAGTGAATATAAAATTAAATGTTTAATTATTTTGTTTCAGAGAGGGCTAAGAATGAAGCATTATGATCTGAAGAGGGCGCTGCTGATATTTTCCCTACTCTGCATCGCTTTTTTCGTTGTTCTCTTTTGGCAACAGAACACGGCAGTCGATGAGGTGTCACAACTTTTTCCTTCCTACAAAAAAACTTCACCCCTCAGAAAGGACAGGTTAGTATTGTTAATTCTAATGTTGGCAGTGTTCATGATTTGATATATTAATTACTGAAATAAGGAAGATATTTTAATACACGAAATAGAATAACTCAAATTTGGAATATTTGCTTCAGAATTACATTACATATAGGGGGAATTGAAACTCGAGGGGAAAAATCAAGAGATGTATTCAGTCTGATATTCTTGATAAAACGTAAAATAATTCTTTTGACGATGGAGGCTTCGTTTCCGAGTTATTGGACTTCAAAGTTTCTGTATGCGACTAATTTAATTTCATAAATTACAGTAGGCCTAGAATTAAATAAGTGACTGACCTGGTGACAGAACAAAATTGGTATACCAACTTGAAAGCTGGATTGTTGATTTAGTTTTTGGCGCTCGTGTTCCTCGGAACAGAGTGCTTATCAATTTGCCCAAATGTCTGTAATTTTCGAATTTTTGGCTGGAAATGGTCTTAAACGATTTGGTTCGACTCACTGATTAAGAATACGTGGTCGAAATCGATTCTGTCCGGCCAGCCGTTAACCTGATAACTCTCGAATGGAATGAGCTAGACAGTTGAAATTTTCAGAATAGGTTTAGGAGATAAATATCTCTGCTAAGTTCCTTATTGGGCAAAATCGGTGAGATGGTTTCGGAGTAACAAAAACAATTTTTTTTTACGTTGCAAATTTCAAAATTTTTTCACAAGATGCAGTTTCACCATAGGAATCCACTGAGGTCATTTTTAACTCTAACAAGCTAATACTTTCGGAGATATGATTTTTCAAAATTTCAATAATAAATCGTACTTCTGTGTTTTCATAGAATGCGATAATTATTCTATCTATGAATTATTATAATATGATCTGTGTTGATACATGTCAACTTATTTTCCTGAGACATGATATGTCAAGTTTTGATATTTAATGCCCATGGTTAATCCATATGATGATGGGAATGGTAATGGTAAGTTAATAATATTGAGCAGAATATCTCCAGTAAAAACAAAACTCAAATATTGGCTAAAGTTTCAATTGATATAATATAATTTTCAGAGTGGATTTGAGGAAAAAATATATCGTTCATCATAGAATTGAAGAACGAATATCTCGGATGAGTTCGTTGTTGGGTAGAATTGGTATATCGATTTTGGATTAATTATTTTTGGCATCTTGTTGAATTCAAATTCTTCTATGATGTTTGAATTTAATTTCTGCTATTATGAAGTTCTATCATAATAATCCATTGATATAATTCCCAACTCTTACCAATACTTTCGAAGATATGATTTGTCAAAGTTTGAACTGGAGCGCCAAAGCTCCTGTCCACAGGGCTTGAACCAATTTTTGTTAAACATGCAGTTTTCTAACCAATAATATAATATGCAGATATAATTTTTGTGTACGGTTTTTGTGATAGCAACGCATAAAAAGCTTGTCCGACGCTTATCAAAGGTTGCGGTTGGTGGTGCTACCTGAAATAATTATTATGATGCAATGAGGGAAGAAGAAGTGATAAATTGTGCGCTCGATAATCCGAAAATTAGTACTAGAACCCGTCTTAATGTGTCTCAAAGTTTTGCATGGGCAATCCTAATGACCAAAGTTTTACATCTATTTTATAAACAAAATTGGTTCAAACCAACTCCTGTGGACAGGAGTTTTTCGGCGCTCTGGTTCAAACAGACAAATTATTTCTCCGAAAGTATTGGTTTCTTAGAGTTGGGAATTATATCAAATGAATTCTTATGATAGAACTGCATCATGAAAGAAATTAAATTAAAAAAAAGTGTCGTTGAAAAAACTTGTTTCAAAAATGTATTTTTAAACAAGACCGCCAAAAAAAAAAGAGCAATCTACAATGCTTCAAAAATTGTTATTAAATTTATTGATCAAGATTAAATGAGCAATCTGCAATGATTCAACCTCGTGGAATGGGTTGTTGCAAGGAGATTGTACAAGAGAACATACACGCAAAAGCTTTTGACTTCACGTCAGTGCTTGAACCAATTTTTTGAAATAGCGATTAATGAAGAAACCAGGTACGCCAGCAATACAGACAGTATTTTTTCGAGTTGGCATATTGCCTACTCCTATACAGAAAAAAAATTAACTCTGGAATATACAGAGTGATCATAATTCATCTTTCCAACATACAACTACAAATAATTGTTGAAAATTGCTGAGAAACTATCAGGTTTACGCGTAGGAACACCTTATCTAGATAGTTTCGAAATTAGTTTTTACGCTCAACGAGATAAAGAAATACCGTGTGTGCCATTTGAAATAAGAAAGTTTTTGATCATTATTTGTAGTTGATGTTTGAAAATTAATAATGATCACTCTGTATATTCCAGAGTTAATTTTTTTGAAATTTTTGAAATTGCATACAGGGTGTTACATTTAAAAACATGTATCTTTGGTCTATATCTTTGTTTTCGAACACCCTGTACCTATGAAAATAATTTTGAATTGTTCTTTTGAATACCCTACACACATCACAAAAAAATATTCTCAAAATATCTTCATTTAATCCCTCAAAGCGAGCTCCGCGTCTGTGGTGGGCCACCCCGGTATATTGTTATCATTTTGCCAAATGTGTAATTTTCGATTTTTACCGTAAATGGTCCCAAACAATTAGGTTCGACTCACTGAGGAAGAATTCGAGGTCAAATTCGATTCTGTCATGCCAGCCGGCCGTTGCCACGGAAAGAGGTCGAGGTCGGTTGAATTTTTTTTTCAAACAATATAGATCTGATCGAACAGTAACTAGTTGTAGAATACCGACATAAACTCTTATGCGATTTCATCGTACCACTATTAAAATTTAAAAAAAATATTGAAAAATATTCTGTATCTCAGAAAGTATCCGTCAGATATCGCCTTGCAATTTTCAGGATAGGTTGCGCATCCGAATACGACATGTCGTCAATAGACATACCTAATCGATCGAACGGTTTTGGAGTTATACTTTCTTAAATTTTGTTGTTATTTCCCCATTTACTCGAAAATACATGTCCGGTCGAGTTTAAACTTGGCAATTAATTGTAGAATCCGACACGCAAATTTTTGCGAAACTTCGTGTCACTAGAAAATTTCAAAAAATATAATTGAAAAAAAATCTGTATTTTAGAAACTAGCTGAAGTTTTGCGATCGCCTTCAAAACTTCATTTTACAGCCAAGTCTTAAATGTGAACACGATCGGATATTGTTGAAGATATTGAAAATATATCGGAAGCCGAGCAGCCTTGGGTTCATCAATGGTCAAAATCGACCAAACCGGTTCGGAGTTCAATCATAATTTGTTTTCTAGAACAGAAGGTGTATTTTATATCAAGAATAACGAACCAGAAATAATTTTGACATTTATCTCTCATAGGAAAATAAGATGACATGTAAGAACACAGATCATATAATAATTCATTCTGCAATCTGTGAAAACATAGAAGTACGATTCACTATTGAAATTTAGAAAAATCATATCTCCGAAAGTATTAGCTTGTTAGAGTTGAAAATTATAACAACGGATTTTTATAGTGAAAATGCATCTTGAAAAAAATTGAATTTGAAATTTGTAGTGTGAATACATTTTTTTTCCGTTACTCCGAAACCATTAGGCCGATTCCGTCCAATAACGGACTTAGCTAAGATATTTATCTCCCAAACCTACTCTGAAAATTTCAACTTACTAGCTCATTCTGTTCGAGAGTTATTGTAGAAACAAAATTTTAAAATTTAAAAAAATTTTTTTGACACTTTACGGCAACTCGATCACTACAAAAATTCGCATGCATATAGAGGTCATTATTCTACAGTTTCATGCTAAATTTCGGATAGATCGAGTGATCGGGTTCGGAAATATTCATAAAAAATGTTTTTACTAGAAATGGCCATAACTCCGAAACCGCTCGATGGATTTCGCCCGTTAACGAACTCGTCCGAGATATTTACGCTCCAAACATATCCTGCAAACTTCAATCCTTTAACTCCTTTCGTTTGAGAGTTATCGTGTTAACGGCCGGACGGACGGCCGGGCAGAATTCCGACCACGGATTCTTGATCAGTGAGTCGAACCAAATCGTCTAAGACCATTTTCAGCCAAATATTCGAAAATTACAGACATTTGGGCAAATTGATAAGCACTCTGTTCCGAGGAACAAGAGCGCCAAAAAGACGACTTGAAGGTCAATGCAGTATTTCGTGAGGGTATATGAGGCGTTAACAGACAGAAGAACATGCGCGCAAAAGCTTCTGACTGCACGTCAGTGCTTTTCGTTGATTTATTAGTAATGAAGCGATAATTGTGAGCGCTAATTAAATTCTTTTTGCGCGTATGTTCTGGGGAACATCGCGTTATAGTTTTGCCCAAATGTGAAATTTAATTCTGTGGTGCCGTCCGGCCGTCCGGCCGTCCGGCCGTTGCCACGATAACTTGAGAACGGAAAGAGCTAGCGACTTGAAATTTTCAGGGTAGGTGGCGCATCCCAATACGACGGACAAGTTCGTTAATGGGTATAATCGGCCCAATGGTTTCCGAGTAATAATTTTGTTTTCAACCAAAATAAATCCGATCGAATTTAAACTTGATGAATAGTTGTAGAATATAGACCTAAGCACGTTTGTGAAATTTTGTGAGAATCGTATCGCTAGAAAATTATTAAAAAATTATTAAAAAATATTTTTGTTGTCACGATAACCTGAGAACGGAAGGAGATAGCGGCTTGAAAATTTCAGGTTAGGTTGTGCACCTGAATGCGACATTTGAGTTTGTTTATGAGCATAATCGTCCAAACGGTTTTAGAGTTATAGCCATCTGAAATTTTCTGAAATTTGGTAGTTTTTTGTTCCTCATTAACTCGAAGAATACAAAACCGATTGAATTCAAACATTGTTATCAGTTGAAGAATGCCAACGCGAAAATTCTTGCAGAATTTCGTGAGGATGGTATAACTAGAAAATTTAAAAAAAAATAGTTGAAAATTATTGAAAACAAATCTATATATCATAAACTATTCGTCCGGCATGGCTGAAATTTTGGAACAGCCTTCAGAACCTAACTCTACTGCAGAATTCCAAGTTTGAACATGATCGGATCTATATTGTTGGAGAACCGGGCAGCCTTTTGTGAGTTCGGTAGCGTAGTGGTAGCCAAGTGTAGCGGATGGGAATCGTCGTATGATAATATGTAGTCTATGGTCGTATTTTTGCGAGAAGCTTCAAAAATAAAATAAAAATATGAATGTCATGATGACATATTTTCGCTCGTATATTATGGGAAAATCGTCTTATTTCATTACAAATCTATGGGAGATGATAGCCCTACATTAGTGGTCAGAACTGGTTTTGAAAGAGATCCTCCTTAGGAGGAGGCAACTAAATATTGAAGGGATTTCTATGAACAAGAGTGAATATCTTTGAGAAATAGAGAAGGCTATTCTTCTTCAAGAGATCCATGTGCCTTCAGAGGAGTATATTTGCGAGAGGGGACTTTTGAAAGGTTATGTATTATTATTAATATGATATCGCTGAAATTTTGCTGAAGGCTTCTGATCTTGTAAGGTGAGAGGCTCATTTGTGGATATTAAATCTTGTGATGGGTAGAGAGGAATTTTGGGCCATGTAGGCCACTAAGGCCCACTTGCACGAATGCGGGTTATCTAATTAAATCCGGATTAACTCTAAACCTAGGGTTAAATTGATAATAGGTCTTGCACCTTCAAGAGTTAGAGCCTAACCCTGGGTTAAAACTATAAAAATTTAACCCGGCAAAATAGCAGGGTTAAATGGCTAAGTCCGGGTTAGTCATGTAAAAATTGACATTTCTAATTTAAATAGTTTCGATTTGTGATGAATTTCTGGTAAATAATAAATATTTGCAGTGATCGGTAACTTGCTTGTGTGGTATTTTTGAGAATGATTCATGATTAATGGATATACTACAAACTACATTCTGATCTACGCATGCGCCCCGTTTTAACCTCAACTCCTCAACATCGAATCTGAATCTATTATTTGTGTTCTGTGATCTGATCAAAACACAAATACAAAACGTAAACAAAATATTCTCAATCCACGAAGTACGAACGAGTATTCCTTCCGTTGAAAATAATCGAGATTACCTTGTATTTGAAGATTGGAGGAATCTAGAAATATTGTTTACGTATGTGAAAGAAATTCCAAATTATGGAGAACTGTGGAAAAGTTGTTCAGAAAGAAGATATCTGGTATATGTCCTTCAGGATTTCTGGCTAAAAATCAGCAGTAAGTAATAGAAGTGAATTGAATGAATTACTTTACTCAGAGAAATCCAAGTCTTAATATTTCCTTTCAGGTTGGAATGAATTAAGGTCCAGTTGACGTAGAGCAAAAAAGTAATGCTTTTCGACAAATAGAATGCATGAGTTACTCTTGGAGTTACTGCAGATAGAATTCTTAAAAACAAGGTATATGGAACTTAGTCGATTGAATATTTGTGAAGATTAAGTATATCTCATGAGAAAATTTAATATTGATAAGAGGCAACCAAGATGACATGAACACTAAAATTTTTAAAGTTCAAGAGTGGAATAGCCAAGAAGAAAATCTAGTGTTTCTATTCAAACAAATTGGTGGTGGTTCTCATATCGTTGAAATGACAAAGGGACGTATCTGCAATAAGCAAGTTTCAAGATATTCTCGTTTTGAAATTCGAGAGTGAACGATAAATCAGAGAGTGAACGAAATAAACCGTAAATGCTCGATTCAAGGTGCATTTAAATATGTTCCGCAATCTACTAAGGAAGTGGTTGTTATGAGTAGGCTATGACTATAAAAAATGAAGCCAACTCAAAATTTTACATTTTACACTTAATTCTGTTTTGTCATTTTGCCGAAGCTATATATATTATGGGATAAGTATTCTATTCATCATGTACTTAGGTGAAAACCACCCAGTGACTTGCCTAAGTTGTCGTAAGGATACATTAATAAAATATATACAGAACAAAACTGACTCTCCTAGGAGCTTCTGTGGGATTTCCTTAGGGAAGACCTAGAATGGTTAGTATAAACATAAACATGTCATTAGCAAGCAAAACTGCATGAATTACATTTCAAATGACTTCTGCACCTACCCTATTATTCAGATTTGGCCCTTAGCCACTTTTACCTGTTTACACATAACATTTGCATAATACTATTGCACAAAAAAAAACAGTTGAATTACGCTTAGACCAGTGAATTTTGAACACTTTTCTGTTTTCCTGATATCATGGGTCTCTTACGATCCATCATCAGGGTGTTTGGATGCCAGCGTGTACCTATATAATAGGCATTTTTAACGAAACATTTTAATTTTTCTAATTGCAGAATATTTTAAAATATAGGAGTAGAAGGTGATGCAATATATCATGTGTGTAGGTATATATTATGTATATTGTTTTCCCGTGGACCTTCAGGTATATGTTTCTTAAAGACTTGTTGCTTAGCATGCTTAACAATGAATACCTCTGAAGAACAGATTTTACTAATATTATAATAGAATGGCTTGATAATTCAACGCTAACTTTGAAAATGATGTATCCTAGTGTTGCGGAGGAAATTCCAAGTATATTTTACAACGAGAAGTAGTATATAAGGAAACGGAGAAAGTCAGTTATCATATTTTAATAATAATCTATATACAAGTATTTATCCTCCCTGCAGTGTTTCACGAATCCTCCATGATTATGTGGGCAGCAGTGGTCTAAACTCGATAAAATGTATTGCATGCTGCTTGATGTAGTATTGAATTTTCAAAATGAATGTTATTCTTGATCTCTCTTGAAGTAAATAATCGAATATGTTAATAGAGTTTTATTCGAAATTATTTCCTTTGTTTGTATTACGGCTTCAGTGAGGTATACAATTTTTTTGTTCACTGAGGGCTGATATATTTTACGACCTGTAAACTGTCAAGTAGCCTTACCGAAAGGAAAGTAATCTGTAAATGTTCACTTTAAAGGGGATCAGTAAATTCAACGAGCACATAGTTGACGAATACTTTACGGGGAGGTTGAATAAATCGGCCCTTAGTAGATAGTATAAAACAATATATAGATTGGTATCTAAATAAATGAATCTTATTTTCACAATAACTCTTTTCCCCTAACCCATGAAAACAAATTTTCACAGACAATTTACATGAATCATTAGCTTCAAACGTTCATTATCTTGAAATACAAATGAATAAGTGGAAATTTAATTTTAATATTTCAATATTGAATGGAATATTTAGAGTTTATCTATAATTTCAGATATCTCATCTCATCAACGAGTGACAAAAGTATTGAAATTGATTATGCATTAAACGATGTGTTCAAATGTCAAATTATTACCATATTCCATATCGACAGACATTCTTGTAATGATTATGAAGAATTAAAAAGGTTTGATGGCTAATATAAAAATTTGTTCAAGCACTGACGTGAAGTCAGGAGCTTTTGCGCGTATGTTCTATTGTCCATTCTTCTGTATTGGACACCCTTAATCGAGTTTACCATGGTAGGGTGTCCAATACAGAAGAATGGACAATAGAACATTGGTTCAAGCACTGACGTGAATCAGGAGCTTTTGCTCTTCTTAATCGAATTTACCATGATGAATTCTATTGTCCGTTCTCCTGATTGGACCCTTTTAATCGAAAAAAAAATTGGTTCAAGCACTGACGTGAAGTCAGGAGCTTTTGCGCGTATGTTCTATTGTCCATACTCCTGTAATGAACACTCTTCTTAATCGAATTTACCATGATGAATTCTATTGTCTATTCTCCTGTATTGGTCACTCTTCTCAATCGAATTCACCATGATGAATTCTATTGTCCATTCTCCTGTATTGGAGACTCTTCTTAATCGAATTTACCAAGATGAATTCTATTGTCCAGAATGGACAATAAAAAATCATCATGGTGAATTCGATTGAGAAGAGTGTCCAATACAGGAGAATAGACAATAGAATTCATCATGGTAAATTCGATTAAGAAGAGTGTTCATTACAGGAGTATGGACAATAGAACATACGCGCAAAAGCTCCTGACTTCACGTCAGTGCTTGAACCAATTTTTTATTTGAATTTCAACGAAATGAGCAATATTCGTGATTAGCGTGTGCGCGTCAGCGGAAGTTTTTCTCTGTAGAATTATTATTATTCGATTCTATGAATAGACCGTTCGGGTAAAATATAATTGGAAATGGTTCACCTTGCATGACGATATGCATTATGCACTGATCGATTAGGCCCTTCATGCGTGCCTCAATCAAGATCTGTTATACGCCTTTTCTGCAGCGTAATCATCGCTTATTCATCAACTGTCCACAAACATCGCGTGGGGTTTTCCCCTAATTCATCGAAAAATACATCGGTATTCATATTATACTTACGCTTCCCTTCCCACTGCTTTGCTTGTTCGTTCTACTCAAAAAATTGGTTCAAGCACTGACGTTAAGTCAGGAGCTTTTTCGCGCATGTTTTATTGTCTACTCACCTCTGTTGGACACTCTTAATCGAGTTTACCATCGATATAGTTCGTTTTCTCAGCTTTTATAACTTTAATCCTATTCGGATGCGCTACCTATCCTGAAAATTCTCTTTCTCTTTCCGTTCGAAAGTTATTGTGGTAATGATCACCCATCCAGCTACTAAACTCACCCAAGACTGCTCGATTGTGTTCAAAATTGAAACTTGGTAGGTTAGGAAGGCTTTCACAAAATTTCAACGATATCGGACAGTTATTTTCTGAGATATAGAATTATTTTTTTGTTTCTAATCCTTACGAAATTTCGCAAAAATTTGTGCCTCGGCATTCTACAACAAACTACCATGTTTGAATTGGATCGGATTCGTATTTCGTGAGTTATTCAGGAAATAACAACAGATTCCAGATAAGCCCAATACATTTGGCCGATTTTGCCTTTTAACGAACTCAAACGTCGCATTCGAATACCCAGTCTACCCTAAAAATTGCAAGTTATGTCTTATTCCGTTCTCAAGTTATCTTGAGGTACATAATTTTTTTTAAATTTTCTAGTGATACGCTCCTCACAAAATTTCACATACGTCTGTATGGAGGTATTCTACAAGTAGCTACAAAGTTTCAAATCGATCGGATCGGTATTGGTCGAAGACAAAATTAGTACTCGGAAACCGGTTGGCCGATTATGCCCATTAACAAACTTTTTTGGATGCGCCAACTACCCTGAAAATTTCAAGTTGCTATATTTTTCTTTTCTCAAGTTATAGTGGCAACGGCCGGCTGGAGAGAATAAAATTTGACCTCGAATTCCTCATTGGAGAGTCGAACCTAATCGTTTGAGAGCATTTTCAAACGTTACAGACATCTGGGCAAAATGATAACACGCTGTTTCCCAGAACATGCGCACAAAAACATGAAAGAGATACATTACGGCTACGGGAAGTGATCCATTAATCTGACAATTTGGGAGTGACGTAAAGAAGAGGGAGAGTTACAAAATTGTAAAAAAAAACGACATCTTGACATTCCCGAGCGTAGTAAATTTTTTTTTATTTTGAAGGGAATAATGCAAGAATTACGAAAAATATATAATCTGACGATTTTCACAAGCCGAAGTAATGAAAATTAATTGATAAAGTTGAATGCGTGCAGCTATGCCATGCCTATAATCCCCTCTCCGTGTTTCTATTCTCCTCTCACTCTTTCTCTATCTATTGCTCTCTCACTCCGTCCCACTCTGGTTTCTGTTGCCATGACGCCATAACAGCTGGTCACGCAGACTCGTTCGCGGTATGATCTTGTTTACAACGTATTTCCAACGTATTAGGTTATTTTGTGATTTTAATAACAGTTATATGAATTAAAGTTAATAAATAATTACTATGAGTGATATTAATGTGAATTGTGTATTTTGTGGTGAAAGTACTTCACAAAAAACAATCAAATTTTCATTAGAAACTTTACAAAAATGTATCATTACTTTAGAATATCGTCGGAGCAAACCGATTCTTCGAAAATCACTAACAACATACGAAAATAAAAATTGTAATTGTAATCGTAATTGTATAATTATTATTTTCATAAATATTCTCCTCAAAACAACATAAGCTTTTTCATTTGCACGCTATTTCCTGAGCTTTTCGATTAATTAAGTTCAATGATTTAAAAAAATTTAAAAAAAAAATTTTTTATTGTCAGATTTAGTGAATCCCTCCAGACAATCGTCAGATTAGGAGACAGCACGCCTAGGCCATATTGATGAACCACATATATCTTAATCTGACGCGCTTGAGTATTTCTAAATGGCGATTTTTTTTGCATATTCTAATAATGACCACGAGTTTGCGTTACATCCCAATCGTCAGATTATTATACAAGAGCATCTTTTAAGGTTCACTTGACACGCCCTTACAAAATCTGACGAGCTCGATAAAAAAAAATTTTTTTCAATTTCAACCCTTACGTATGATCACCTCCATCATGGAAACGATCAGATTAACATCTGTACATGTTTTCAAATACGTAGGACACAGATGCAACAACAATCTGACAGTTGTTTTTTTTAACAGCCGTCTGCCTAGAAATGAAAATGTAAACCGGTATTCTGAAATGACCCCTAATCATTTTTGAATTTTCATGAAGTAAAATAAAAGAAACTCTGAAATGAACTGAAATAATTATATTGAGTGCTCAAGAAGTTTAACAACAGGATGTAGCTTCAAATTTAAAGTTACCGTAGGAGGCCCGCTTCGTCATTGCATAACCTGCACAGTGTTTCTTTTCTGAATATGACAATAGTTTGCATGTATTTTCTCAGAATAAAGTGATCAGTCGAGTGACAAATCTTATTAGATCTCTGATCAGTCTGAGTAGAGAATCTTCTCTCAGTATTTTCTTATTGTATATTAGGCCTGAGGAAACATCCCTGAAACTGGTCCGGCGTTGTTTCCTCATCGACTAAGCAGTGGTTTCGGTTATCCTGACCGATGGCTTTGGTCCGACAAATATCCCAGAGTCTTGTCTAGCAAGAGCATCTTCCTCTCGTTGCCAGGATCTCCACTGTGTTCCGACAACAGAGAGGATATCTAGGCAGTCTGATATGTTTCGATCTGTGCTCGAAACTCCTAATGGCTCTTTAGGCTGCCTGGCTATCAGAGCATAGATGTATTTTCCTACTCCTGTATGCTCTTCCCAGGTTTTCCTCAGCACAGCCTTGGCATTTCTGCTTGGAATATTATTGTATACATTCCGCATACCTAGTAGCCCCACAGTATATTCCAGCTCCGGAACCTCTGGCTGTTTTGGACCCGTCTGAATACCAGACAAGTTCGCCAACCTGACGAGGTTGTTAACACTGGTCACTCCAGTCTTACTATATTGTGAACAGCGTGTTCGGGCAAAATTTTTTCATCATGTAGTCACTCCTCATATCTAATAGATGTTTGAAATGATGCTCGTAATACTGGCATACCCACAATGAGAGGTGAGATTCCAGTTGCCAGTATACAGTATGAAATCCTAACCTCATCTCCACCTTAATATAAATATATAGAGGAGGTAGATCCAACATCAGTTCCATAAAATCTGTTGTGGTGACTCACATTACGTTTGTGGTGCACAGTGAAGCCAGTCGTTGGAGTTTGTCGAGCTTCACTATGGTCGGATTTACCCCTCCTGTGTACAGCCTTTGTACTTGCACGATTCCAAAGGTTTAATATTTCAGAATATAATAAAAAAAACTGAAGGGTTCCTCATCCACATTAATAACAGCTCAACCCTACTTTTGAAGCGAATCATACTTTCGACTGGAAGAGCTGAACTTTTGTTTGACCTTCTTGGATGAGACTTCTTAATCAGCCTCGAACCTTATGAAATTTTCATTTCCGCGACCGAAAAGTTTGGAAACGAGAATTTGGATATCTACTTCAGATGCAGAGGAGAGAAAGATTCAATTAAATCGGATAATATGCCAGCAACTCTACTTTTGACTTCATTAACCTTTTCAATTTCTCCACGAAGTTAATGGATATTTCAACATGACATTATTATCAGGTATTAATCCGATGAATTGATACATTGTTCGGGAATTAAAATTATTCAAATAGCAGGGATCAAGATCAGATCAGGTTTCAAAATGAACCTTTTATTCTAATTCCCGAGTTTCCTTGAGTTTCGTGACACTATTAGTTTCGAAAGAAATATCGGGGCCTTAAAGGCTAGATTGAATAAAAAGATCAGAGTCCTGAGTTGGCCTGAGGGATCCAAAAGGTCCATAAATATGTCCCTTAAAATTTGTGTTCCCTTATTATCTAATAATATATCGAATTAAATAAAAAAGAGTTACCGTGAAGGATGTCGCGTGTTTTAGCATTATTTTTTCTTAAAGAAAATATGATATACATAAACCTAATTTTATTTATTTTTTTTTCGTCTTTTAAATGACGATGAAGGAGATGCTTTGAATTTTGTTGAAGGTTTTACGGTTGGGTTAACGAGTTAGAGAGGAATAATAGGAAATAATTGTTTATTAAGTATAAATTTATCCAACACATAATGTGGATTTGACATCCCGTAATTTTTTTCTTTCAACTAGCCCTCATTTTTTTATTAGCGCACCTAATATAAAGATAATTAATCAACAATTCCAGAGCGTTCCTGCCAATAGAGTCTTCATAATAGCTTCGTATAATTAATATAATGATGCATATATTTAACATTTCAAATAAACCCCAGGGTATTTCATTGATTTGCCGAGAAGCAAGAGAGACGCGTTTCTGGCTTCTTGGCCTCATCAGTACTCTGTAGCTTCCCAACAAATTCAACTAAACTGAACCGTGTTAAGCCTCCCACAGCCGGTATGATCAGTTATATATAAATGCCCACGCCACCTATGAGACACAACAAGGAATTCAGCCTTTCCCCACCATTGAAAATTTGAAACGTGAAATCATATGCCACCATTCGCTCGACTTGTTGATTTATTAACAACGGTATCGCCATTATTATTTTTGAAAACGCTAAACAGCGTTCATGGCCATGGGGAAGATACTGTCTGAGCTCTGCGGGACTCGTTTCTCGATTAAAATCGAGCCAATAGTGGCATATGATGTCACGCTTCAAAATCTCACTGGTAGGGAGAGGCTGAATTCCTTATTTTGTCTCATAGGTGGCGTGGGTGTTTATGTATAATCGACCAAGCCGGCTGTGAGAGGCCTAACACGGTTCACTTTAGTTGAATTTGTTGGGAAGCTACGGAGTACTGATGAGGCCAAGAAGCCAGAAACGCGTCAGCTCTTGCTTCTCGGCAAATCAATGAAATCGCCTGGGGTTTATTCGACTTGTGAAATATATGCATAAGTATATTATTTACACGAAGCCATTATGAAGACCCTATTGACAGGAACGCTCTGGACTTGTTGATTTATTAACAACGGTATCGCCATTTTTCATCCATTTTTTTTATACAAATAGTTGACACTAATCCAACGACAACTCATATTTTCGAATCCGTTCAACGGTTTAGGATATACATAGAGGCTGTCAAATAAATAGTCATACAAACATTCTTTAGTGCTTGTTTCGGTATTTTCAGTGAATAATTTTTGCAGCAATTGGGTGTTTTGCCATTTTTTTATTGCGACTTTTGTTTCTTATATAATATAATTAATTTGACCCAGTAATTCAGCAAGAAAGCTTCGGAAATTGGACGCTTCTTCCTTTCGTCGAACTCTCTATTTCGTATTTTTTGCAAAATGGGTACTTGGTACAAAAATATTATAACCATAGATACTGCTCCATAAAAGTTAAGTTAAGTTCAGTAATTTTATGACCGTTTCAAATGTTGCTGATTCTTGTCCACCAAATGTTTATGCTCCTCGTTTGATAAGTTTCCGGCAAGTTCTTGTCGTTTGCGTTTCTGAGAATTTTGGAACAGTTATTGTTTTACGTTCTTACTATACTAACTTTGATTTAAAATCCGAAAATTTATTTTGCAATAATGCGTAGAAGTGCGGATGAAGTCAATAGGGCTATTGGTATAATCGACGCGATAACTCGAAAAATACAGATCTGATTGAATTGAAACTCAGTAGTTGGATGTAAAACACCAAAGCAAACACTTTTGCAACATTTCGTGAGGATCACATGACATGAAAAAAATTTCTACTATTTTGTGGAATATTTTGTTTGAAATTCCGAAACCTATTTTTGCGCGTATGTTCTGGGGAACATCGCGTTATAGTTTTGCCCAAATGTGAAATTTAATTCTGTGGTGCCGGCCGTCCGGCCACGATAACTTGAGAACGGAAAGAGCTAGCACCTTGAAATTTTCAGGGTAGGTGGCGCATCCCAATACGATGGACAAGTTCGTTAATGGGTATAATCGGCCCAATGGTTTCCGAGTAATAATTTTGTTTTCAACCAAAATAAATCCGATCGAATTTAAACTTGGTGTATAGTTGTAGAATATAGGCCTTAGCACGTTTGTGAAATTTTGTGAGAATCGTATCGCTAGAAAATTATTAAAACATTATTAAAAAATATTTTTGTTGTCACGATAACCTGAGAACGGAAAGAGATAGCGGCTTGAAAATTTCAGGTTAGGTTGTGCATCTGAATGCCACATTTGAGTTTGTTTATGAGCATAATTGTCCAAACGGTTCTAGAGTTATAGCCATCTGAAATTTACTGAAATTTGGTTGTTTTTTGTTCCTCATTAACTCGAAGAATACAAAACCGATTGAATTCAAACATGGTTATTAGTTGTAGAATGCCAACGCAAAAATTCTTGCTGAAATTCGTGAGGATGGTATAACTAGAAAATTAAAAAAAAATAATTAAAAATAATTGAAAAAAATTCCAAATATCATAAAATATTCGTCCGGCATGGCTGAAATTTTGGAAGAGCCTTCAGAACCTTACTCTACTGCAGAGTTCCAAGTTTGAACACGATCAGATCCATATTGTTGGAGAACCGAGCAGCCTTTTGTGAGTTCGGTAGCTGGATGCGAATCGTCGTATGATATGTTGTCTGTGGCCGTATTTTTGCGAGAACCTTCAAATAATAAATATGAATGTCATGATGACATGTTTTCGCGCGTATGTTATGGGAAAATCGTGTTATTTCATCACAAATCTATGGGAGATGATAGCCCTACATAGAGTCCTGTAGCGGTCAGACCTGGTTTGGAAAGAGATCCTCCTTAGGAGGAGGCAACAAAATATTGAAGGGATTTCTATGAACAAGAGTGAATATGTTTGAGAAATAGAGAAGGCGATTCTTCTTCAAGAGATCCATGTGCCTTCAGAGGAGTATATTTGCGAGAGGGGACTTTTGAATTTTGCTGAAGGCTTCTGATCTTTTAAGGTGAAAGGCTCATTTGTGGATATTAAATCTCGTGATGGGTAGAGAGGAATTTGAAGCCAGTTTTTCTATCACTAATGAGAATATATCTTTGTGTTTCACCTCATCACCTTTAGATCTATCAATGGACATTTATTGGTTAAGAATAAGTAATTGAATATTACTGGAATTCAATTGAACTTCATTCAATATGTTAGTAACTAAACTTATAATTTTCTTTACTTTGATTATTTAAAAATGACATTAATTCCAGTAATATTTTTCAAGAATAATTATGTATTCTTCTCCTAAAGAAGATTTGAAGGTAGACAATAATGTGTTAATTTTTTCATCATTGCTTTATATCCTGACTTAACGAAAAAAAAATTGGTTCAAGCACTGACGTGAAGTCAGGAGCTTTTGCGCGTATGTTCTATTGTCCATTCTCCTGTATTGGACACTTTTAATCGAATTTACCAAGGTGAATTCTATTGTCTATTCTCCTGCACTGGACAGCCTTAATCGAATTCACCATGGTAAATTCGATTAAGAGTGTCTTATACAGGAGAACTGCCAATAGAATTCACCATGGTAAATTCGATTAAGAGTGTTCAATACAGGAGAATGGACAATAGAACATACGCGCAAAAGCTCCTGAATTCACGAAAAAAAATTGGTTCAAGCACTGACGTGAAGTCAGGAGCTTTTGCGCGTATGTTCTATTGTCCATTCTTCTGTATTGGACACCCTTAATCGAATTTACCATGGTAAATTATGTTGTCCATTCTCCTGTATTGGACACTTAATTCGAATTTACCATGGTAAATTCGAATTCAGGAGCTTTTGCGCGTATGTTCTATCGTCCATTCTCCTGTATTGAACACTCTTAATCGAATTTACCATGGTGAATTCTATTGTCTGTGCTCCTGTATTAGACACTCTTAATCGAATTTACCATGGTGAATTCGATTAAGGCTGTCCAGTACAGGAGAATAGACAATAGAATTCACCTTGGTTAATTCGATTAAAAGTGTCCAATACAGGAGAATGGACAATAGAACATACGCGCAAAAGCTCCTGACTTCACGTCAGTGCTTGAACCAATTTTTTTTTGAAGTTCATGATGCCCATTCCGGGCATTTTTCATTATGCGCATGTGTAGATGAGAAGGGATTTAACTGCTGCAGTTTTCGTCAGAGAGGATCGGGGTTTCGAGATGCGATATCTCCTGAACCACTAGTGTTGGAGAATCGGAGATTTTTGCAAGGTCTGTGATTTTGAGAGGACTTTCAGCCGCGAGTAGATTGTGCATGCGCTGAGGAGAAGTGACTGTTTTTGGGTTGTATGGCTTATGTTGGGAGTGGTTTAGGACTATCGGTCATGGGTCTGGTGCTGAGCCGATATTGTGAGGTTTTAAAAGAATATTCATGGCAATTCAGTGCACGCACAAGTCAGTTTGGGGGCTTTGTTTCCGAGTGTCCGTACCGTGGCCCTGGGGCTAATTTTGAAATTCATGTTACGGGCACTTTTCGTTATGAGCATGAGCAGACGATAAGTGAACTAACTCAGGGCAAGCTCTTAGAGCTTATGAGGGGTCTCCTTGTGGAAGACCCAGGAGGATCAGTATAATAATAATAATAATAATAATAATAATAATAACTGCTGGAGTTTGCGTCTGCGAGGATTGAGGTTTTGAGGTGCAGGATGCTATTACTTCACAGAATCCCCTTGGGAGTGTCCGCGTATGCGTGGATTGAAGTTGTCATATCTCCTGAACCAATGGTGTTGAAGAATCACAGTTTTATGTGAGAGCTGATATTGTGAGGTTTTAAAACAAAATTCAAGGCAATTATGTGAACGGACAAGTCAGTTTCGAGGAAATAGCGCTGTTTCCGAGTGGAAATGTCTGTGTCGTGGCTCTGGGGCCAATTTATAAATAACTATATTTGGAAGATCTATATAAAATTACGTTCGGATTTGAAGAATAGGCAATTGCCTTCCTAACAAGGATCCCATAACCGCAATTTTTTTTATTTCGATCTACGGTAAAACTAATAGACGAACTGTATTGATAGCCAGATTTGTTAAGAAGACTTGAAAAATGTAAAAAGTTCTGACGTGAAGTCATTACTCTTTGGCGCGCGTGTTCACGTTGGCTAATTTGAATTGAATGATGAGTGTGTCAAGCTCAGTAGATAGAGTGAGCCAGAGATCTACCCAGAGGGTAGTTGGTCGGGTTAAAAATTAGCAGTGCTGTATATAAGCTGGCATAAGGATAGAGTAACAAGATGACAAAGAACACAACTGACTCTCCTTAGTCGCACAAGCTCCTAGGAGTTTCTGAGGGATCTCTTTGGGGAAGACTTGGGAGGGTCAGTATAATCATAATCATGTTTATAGCAAGCGCACCAAATGCAAATTGACTTTACAATGAAAGAAAAAGGCTAAATTGAAGTGAGGTCAATCTGCTTTGGCGTGCGTGCTATAAACATGATTATGATTATACTGACAAGTCTTCCATAAGGAGATTCCTCAGAAACTCCGAGGAGCTTGTGCGACTAAGGAGAGTCGGTTGTGTTCTTTGTCAACTTTTTTACTCTATCCTTATGACAGCGTAGATGCAGTACGGTTAATTTTTGACCCGACAGTGAATGGTGTCCACTACCCTCTGGGTAGATCTCCGGCTCGCTCTATCAACTGAGCTTGAAATACTCATCATTCAATTCAAATTAGTCAACGTGAACACGCGCGCCAAAGAGTACTGACTTCACGTCAGTGCTTTTTATATCTTTTTTCGACATGGAGGTCACTAAATCCTGAATTCTGCACATGTAACGCCATTTGGGTCAATAATTCTCCAGATTTTAATTTTTTGAATTTAAATAACATGTGAAAATTTTTTAATTGAGTCTTTATCAAATAAACACTTTTTATTGAAAAAACAATACTAGTACTGATACTGAAACTCAATACTAGTATTGATACTGAAACTCAATACTAGTAGTGATACTGAAACTCTCGAAAAATATTTCAGACCATCTCGATGTCTTGTGTGTCCTTCTAGTACCTACTTGCATACAGTGAATATTGCAAATGATATGAATTGGTAGTGGTATATCAATTTAATTCGAATTAGTTTGTTTATTTTTATCGAATCAGGAAATTCTTATTAATAGGGGTTGTGGAGATAGAACTCGTACCCATCAAGAATTGTGATGATTTCAATGAAAAATATATTAATGCTGTACCTGTAACTCAGGGTGCTGTTAGTAAAATAATCATGAAGTATGAAGAGTTCGAATACGTGAAGGATCCTCAATTGTCTTAGAGAACTATAGCGGCAAATAACAATATATCGCAACAATAGGTTTTGAGACAATTCAAATGCCATAAATGGCACCCATCAAGATTAATTTAGTGCACGAACTGAATGGAGATGATTTTGACCCCACAACTCAGTTTTGCCAACAAATAATTCTCGATTGCTCGATCAAAGTACTGTCATGAAGTGAGTGGCCATTAATTTGAACACTTTGATAATTTTTGTGAGATATGACACCTTCAAGTATCGTTGTTGACGCTCTTGTTCCTCGGAACAGAGTGCTTATCAATTTGCCCAAATGTCTGTAATTTTCGAATTTTTGGCTGAAAATGTTCTTAAACGATTTGGGTCGACTCACTGATCAAGAATCCGTGGTCGGAATCGATTCTGTCCGGCCGGCCGTTAACACGATAACTCTCGAACGGAATGAGCTAGACAGTTGAAATTTTCAGAGTAGGTTTGAGGGATAGAGATATTTATCCCTCAAACCTGAGTTCGTTTTTGGGCAAAATAGGTTTGGGAGTTAAATATCTCGTTACTGGGCAATATCGATGGTTTCGGAGTAACGAAAGAAAAATTTTTCTTTACATTACAAATTTCGAATTAAATTTTTGGCTCTCTTGTTCCTCGGAACAGAGGGCTTATAAATTTGCCCAAATGCCTGTAATTTTCGAATTTTTTGATGAAAATGGTGTTAAACGATTCGGTTCGACTCCCTCATCAAGAATCCGTGATCAAAATCGATTCTGTCCGGCCGGCCCTCCGTTAACACGCTAACTCTCGAACAAAATAAGCTAGACAGTTGAAATTTCCAGAGTTGGTTTGAGGGATAAATATCTCGGTTGAGTTCGTTATTGGCCAAAATCGGACTAATAGTTTCGGAGTAACGAAAACAAAATTTATTTTTTTTACATTACAACTTTTGAATTAAATTTTTTAAGATGCAGGTTCATCATAAGAATCCATTGTTATCATTTTCAACTCTAACCCTACTTATACTTTCGGAGTTATAATTTTTCAAAATTTCAATATTACACAGTTCTATGTACTCACAGAATGTGAACACAGAACCTGTCTGTGTTCACTGTTAATAAATGTCATCTTATCTAGCTATTCGAGACTTGTCAATTCGTAGTTTGAAAATATTTTCTGTTGGAAAACAAGAATCCGATTCTTGAATTTGTGAATATATACAAGACTGTTTTGAAGCCGAAAATAATATTGACTGATTACATATTGAATAATTTATGTATAAATATTGGAGATGATGTTCCAGAAGATTTAGAATTGGATCATTTCAATAGTTTATGAAGGCAATAGGAAAGAAGAATATAATGGAATCATCAAAAGAAATTACTGTTTGTTGACCACTGAGGTTAATATTATCTTTTACTTCCTTAAGTAGTATGTTCCTATATACAGTATTTTCATAATGTTGCTAGCAAAAAAATACTGAAATATGGATCTACATTTGTGTATCAAACATTTTTTCTTGAGGTTAAGGTCCATAATAGAGAAAAGAATGTGTTAGTGGTATGAACTATTAAATTTTAAATTATGAAAAGAGGAAAGTATTTTATTAATATATTTTGAACTATTGAAATAATTCGTTCGTAAGCCTCTACCTACTCAAATATCAGGAATAAATTGACAATCTGCTATCATTGTCTCCAGCCCTGCTGTAGACATTTCGATGATACTTTCCTTAGGTATCTCGAGTTGGGAAAACTATGCACCCAGTGTAAGTTGCAACAACCCATTCCACGAGGTTGAATCACTGCAGATTGCTCATTTAATCTTGATAAATAAATATAATGATAATTTTTGAAGCATTGAAGCATTGAAGCATTGTAGATTGGTCTTTTTTTTTAATGATAATTTTTGGAGTTTTTTTTTAAACGACACTTTTTTAAAATTTAACTTCTTTCATGATGCAGTTCTATCATAAAAATCCTTTGATATAATTCCCAACTCTGAGAAACCAATACTTTCGGAGATATAATTTAACTGTTTGAACAAAAGCGCCAAAAAGCTCCTGTCCACAGGGCTTGAACCAATTATTTTTTTTTTAGATGCAGTTTCATCATAATAATCCCTTTATATCATTTGCAACTCTAACAAACTAATACTTTCGAAGATATGATTTTTCAAAATTTCAATAAAAAATCAAAAGCGCCAAAGCTCCTATCCACAGGGCTTTCCACTTTTTGTAAGATATGACACTTTCAAGTATCGTTTTTGCAATAAAAATGTGTTTTTTCAGTGAAGACAAATATTCAAATTCGAAAAATTATTATCTTGAGAATTATTGACCCAAATGGCGTCACATGTGAATCACTGAATTCAGAATTTTATGATCTTTCCATGACAAGAAAAAAAATTGGTTCAAGCCCTGTGGACAGGAGCTTTTTGGTGCTCTTGGTTTCTCAGTGTTGGGAATTATATCAATGGATTCCTATGGTAGAACTGCATCATGAAATAAATTAAATTTAAAAAAAAGTGTAGTTAAAAAAAAGGCTTCAAAAATTATCTTTAAAAAAAGAGCAATCTACAATGCTTCAATAATTTAATGCGTCAAAAATTGTCATTAAATTTATTTATCAAGATTAAATAAGCAATCTGCAATGATTCCACCTCGTGGAATGGGTTCTGGCAACTTACACTCGGTGCATAGTTTTCACAACTCGAAATACCTAAGGAAAGTATCATCGAAATGTCTAGAGCAAGGCTGGAGACAATCATAGCAGATTGTCCATTGATTCCTGATATTTGAGTAGGTAGAGGATTACGAACAAATTATTTTAATAGTTCAAAATATATTAATAAAATACTATCCTCTTTTTAATTCATAATTTAAAATTTAATAGTTCATACCACTAACACATTCTTTTCTGTATTATGCACCTTAACTCAAGAAAAATGTTTGATACATAAATGTAGATCTATATTTCAGTATTTTTTTGCTAGCAACATTATGAAAATACTGTATATAGGGACATGTCTCACTACTTAAGGAGGTAAAGGCTAATATTAACCTCAGTGGTCAACTAACATAATTTTTTTTTTTCAGATTCCATTTTTTTATTCTTTCCTATTGACTTCATAAACTACATCATTCATATGATCCAATTCTAAATCTTCTGAAACATCATCCCCAATATTTATACATAAATTATTCAATATGTAATCAGTCAATATTATTTTCGGTTTCAAAACAGTCTTATATATATTCACAAATTCAAGAATCGGATATTTGTTTTCCAAGAGAAAATATTTTAAAAACTACGAATTGACAATCTCTAATAGCTAGAAAAGATGACATTCATGAACAGTGGACACAGACAGATTCTGTGTTCACATTCTGTGAATACATAGAACTTACGATGTATTGTTGAAATTTTGAAACATCATATTTCCGGAAGTATTAACTTGTTAGAGTTGAAAATGATAAAAATGGATTCTTATGATGGAACTGCATCTTAAAAAAAATTTAATTCAAAAGTTGTAATGTAAAAAAAAATATTTTTTTTTTCGTTACTCCGAAATTATTAGACCGATTTTTCCCAATAACGAACTAAACCGAGATATTCATCCCTCAAACCTACTTTGAAAATTTCAATTGTCTAGCTCATTCCGTTCGTGAGTCAGTGAGTCAAACCAAATCGTTCAAGACCTGTCCCGAGGAACAAGAGCGCCAAAAATAGGGGCTAAAAAATATATCGATGACGTTAATGCTCGGTAACGCGAAATGGTAGAACAAAAGAATTACAAGAAAATGTTCCTTAAGAAATAAATTAAGTTGACCTATAACACCAGATTCCGAAAAGGGGAGAAAATATTTCTATTATTCCATACTTTCGACGCTTGTATATGCATTCATACATCATACCGTCGGCGACTCCGCAAAACCAAGTATCTGCAAAAACCAACTTTTTCAGAAGGCACTGAAAACTTCATAATTTTGGATTGATGAATTAGTTTAAATTCAAAATAGCTACAAACCACTTGATATTGATTATCTCAGGGTCTGTTTACTCTTTGAAAGGATTTTGCACACCTGTCCTTACAAATAAAATTAAATAATTACCGCCGAAAGTTCATTTTTGAATTTTTATCAGTTACTTGGTTTTGTGGTGTCGCCGACGATACATTCTTACACAAATCATAACCCTCTTTCCTTCGGACAGTCATAAAATATACCCATTACTGAAGTCGACTAAATTATCCAACTTGTAACTCTCAAATATGGGCACGCTGAAAAGGAGCAGAATATTTGCATACCGTATGTTTCCTTATAGGTCACCAAAGACACACCGAAAATGTAATCACACAGTACCTCAACCGACAGAAAAGTACAGTTTTGTTGCGATTTCATCGCCACCCGCCCCTGAGAGATACTAACCTAGGCGATAGGGCAACCGCATATTTAATGCAAAATCGGAGGATACGTAATAGAGTTATCATCAGAAAATCGGAAATCATCCCGACTGCCTCCCTTCATTCCTTCCGTTTCAGTTGAGCACCGCGACTTCATGAGATTTTAACGATTTTGCGCGGACCGAAACAGAGCAAAATCTTCGGCACGACGTCTTGTTCCAGCAATAAGAATGAATCTAAAAGTAACATTCAACATTTGATTCACACGTGGGATGAAAATTGGAGCGATTCAAATCTACAGGGTGTTTCTAAATTGATGCGAAAAATGGCGGCCCCTCATACAGTGCTTCCCAATAACTCCGCACCAAGAAGGACTTTTCTTTTCTATTAATATTTCCGAGTTTTATTGATTACAAAAAGTTAGTCCATCAGAAATTATACAAAATGACATGAAAGTCGGCCAACTGAGACTTCTGGTTTGAGCGGAAATCGCCATTGTCAAACAAAAATGTCCATTATCTCGGAAAATACGAACTTTTTCTTTAAAGCGCTTTTGGTAACCTTGTTGAGATTATAATTTAGATTCATGTGCCAAATATCAGGTCGGAAAACCATGAAAAATATTTTTTCTTTTTTGCTCATAACTCTTTTAAAAATGGAATAATTACTTAACGCATTATTTTTTGGGTGACTTCGACCTTTGTTCAAATTTTCCCTGAAAAGTGGTTTCATTCTGGTGCAAAGTTGCTCTTATTCGTATTTTCGGCATTAAAATCTTTCACTTTCACATTCAATTCACAACCGGGAATCCCAAGAATACAAATCTTGATGTAAACTGCCAATTTATGGAAATAGATTTTTTATTGAAATAGAATTTTGTCATGAATATCCATCGTTCAATTTCAAAGCCAGTTAATTATTTTCTATGATCACAGATTCGTGAAAATTCCAACATAATATGTCAAAAATCTAAGTTCAAACAAAATTGCCTATGCTCTTCATGCTGACACTAATATTGTCTAGTCACCAAAAAAAAATCCTTTCGGTAATTATTCAATTTTTAAAAGAGTTATAAGCGAAAAATGGAGAAATATTTTTCACGGTATTCCGACTTGAATTTGAGCACATTCATCGAAATTGTTATTTCAAACAAGTTTACTTAGAGCCTTTCATACAAAAAGCTCGAATTTTCCGAGATAGTTGACATTTTTGTTTAAAAATTGGTACAAGCCCTGTGGACGGGAGCTTTCTGGCGGTCTAGTTCAAACAGACAAATTATATCTCCTAAAGTATTGGTTTCTCAGAGTTGAGAATTATATCAATGTATTCTTATGATAGAACTGCATCATAAAGGAAATTCAATTCAAATAATAGTTTATTTATCAAGATTAAATGAGCAATCTGAGAATGAGAACTGCACCATGGAAGAAATCAAATTAAAATAGCTGAAATGAATTTGACTCTGTCTTATAGAACAAGGTGACATGTACGAGTATGAACACAGAACATATAATAAAGCTTAGATAGAATAATTATAGCATTCTGTGAAAACATAGAAGTACGATTCATTATTGAAATTTCGAAAAATCATATCTCCGAAAGTATTAGCTTGTTGGACTTAAAAATGACATCAGTGGATTTTTATGGTGGAAATGCATCTTAAATGAAAATTGAATTTGAAATTTGTTACTTAAAAAAATTTTTTTTTTTTCGTTACTATGAAACCATCTGGCCTATTTTGCCCAATAACGAACTTAACCGAGATATTCATCTCCCTAACCTACTCTGAAAATTTCAACTGCCTAGCTCATTCCGTTCGAGAGTTATTGTAGAAATTTTTTTTTTAATTTTCAAACATTTTTTTGACACTTTGCGGTAACCTGGTTAATCCAAAACTTCACATGCGCATAGAGGTCATGATTCTACAATTTTATGCTGAATTTCAGATAGATCGAGTGATCGGTTTCGGAAATATTCATAAAAAATGTTTTTACTAAAATCGGCCATAACTCCGAAACCGCTTGATGGATTTTGTCCATTAACGAACTTGTCCGAGATGTTTACGCTCCAAACCCACCTTGCAAATTTCAATCGTCTAACTCCTTTCGTTCGAGAGTTATCGTGCCTATTGCCGGCCGGCCGGCCGGACCTGCCACACAGAATTGATTTCGACCTCGGATTCTTGATCAGTGAGTCGAACCAAATCGTTTGAGACCATTTTAGCCAAATTTTCGAAAATTACAGACATTTTGGGCAAATTGATAAGCACTCTGTTCCGATGAACCAGAGCGCCAAAAATGACGATCTCCGCTCAAACCGGTAGTCCCAGGCCGAGTTTTATATCATTTTTGATGCACCAACTTTTTGTAAAAGATAAAATTCGGAAATATTAGTATAAAAGAAAAGTCCTTCTTGGTGCGGAGTTGCTGGGAAACACTGTATAATTAATTATATAATATACAGGGTCTTCCTTAAAGACATGCTAATATTTAAGGGGGGGATTCTTTGACTCATTTTAAGAAAAAACTTCCTATGAACGTATGTCATAAAAGTATTTGAGATACAGGGTGATAAAATTTTGGTACTGCGATATGAAGCAATTTTAATTAAATTATTTTATTCAACAATAGAGCATCTGACTAGAGAACTTATTTTTTTGGATTCTCATTCATTTTGGAACAAATCTGATCTCTTAATTTGCTTTCAGTCGATGCTCAAATATTTCCACACCGCATCAGATTTTTGAGAAATTGATCCTGAAGTAAAACTATTTTTATTTTTTAAGCGGAAACCGTGCGTAAACTAAGAAAACCCATCAGATCAAATTTGCTCAAAAATGAATGAGGATTCCAGCATTAATTTTTATTCCAAAAGAAAGCATTGGTGTAGCACTTTTTTCTACAAAAATATTCAATCCAAAACCCGTATGGACGCCACTGGTAGAGAAAATGAAAATTTTTGTACATCAAAAAATGCACCTTGATGCATAGAACAAATGTACCAAATTTTATAAAGATGTCTGCAATATTATCTCACTTATTATTAAAAAACTGATTTTTTTTTCAAAATTGTATCACCCCGTATCTCAGAAGTTAAGAATTTTAGGACATGCGTTCGTAGGAAGTTATTTTCTTGAAATAAGTCCAGAAATCACCCCCTTAAATATTAGCATGTCTTTAAGGAACATCCTGTATATAATTTAATTTTATAAATTCTGAAAGATTTGAGATAATAAAAGTTTGAATTTTGGAGGATATTTTACTCGAAGGATTTCCAATATTCTCATGTTTTTGTTGAGTTCCTACAATTTGCCAGTAGCGTAGCTTTCGGTGGTATCGTATCTTCAGTCGCCCCTTACTTCTACGGCAATGAGCATAGGGGCTATTTAGAGCCATTTTCTGATTTTTCCGACATTTCTTCACCATTAAGGTACCCCCTTCTCAAAAGCCGCTTTCGAGATAAATGACATCAGCGTTATCGAGACACCAATATTTGGCTCACAGTAATCTCCTTTTTTGAAACATATGAAATGTTTTCTTTGAAACTATTGATGTCTCGTCATGATTCATAATGATGATTACTGAAGATTTCAAAAAACTTTTGTATAAAAATGCAAAAGTATTTCGATACCCGAAGAAGTTAGAGTAGGAAACTTTCAAGAGAGCGTATTCGTTCAGAATTGACTGAGGTTTTCAATGAACAAAAATGTATTTAAATCAGAAAATCGTTGTTTTTACAGTCGGTACGCGAATGTATCTCCGCCACTGACATTCTAGTATTCAAACTGATTTCCGTAGAAGATATCTCTTCTTTACCAACTGATACGCTACTTAAATAATTGCTACTGTAAATATTCTCTTTGTCTTCCAAATATGATAGAACTTCCTTATGATAGAACTACATCATAAAGGAAATTCAATTCAAATAATAGTTTATTTATCAAGATTAAATGAGCAATCTGAGAATGAGAACTGCACCATGGAAGAAATCAAATTAAAATAGCTGAAATGAATTTGACTCTCTCTTATAGAACAGGATGACATGTTCGAGTATGAACACAGACCATATCATAAAGCTTAAGTAGAATAATTATAACATTCTGTGAAAACATAGAAGTACGATTCATTATTAAAATTTCGAAAAATCATATCTCCGAAATTATTAGCTTGTTGGAGTTGAAAATGATATCAATGAATTTTTATGGGGAAACTGCATCTTAAATAAAAATTGAATTTGAAATTTGTTACTCAAAAAAAAAATTTTTTTTTTCGTTACTCTGAAACCATCTGTATTTAGCCCAATAACGAACTCAACCGAGATATTCATCTCCCTAACCTACTCTAAAAATTTCAACTGCCTAGCTCATTCCATTCGAGAGTTATTGTAGAAAAATATTTTTTTAATTTTCAAATTTTTTTTTGACACTTTGCGGTAACCTGGTCAATACAAAACTTCACATGCGTATAAAGGACCTGATTTTACAATTTGATGCTAAATTTCGGATAGATCGAGTGATCGGTTTCGGAAATATTCATAAAAAAATGTTTTTACTAAAATTGGGCATAACTCCGAAACCGCTTTATGGTTTTCGCCCATTGACGAACTTGTCCGAGATATTTACGCTCCAAAACCACCTGGCAAATTTCAGTCCTCTAACCGCTTTCGTTCGCGAGTTATCGTGCCTACGGCCGGCCGCCCGGACCGGCCGGACAGAATCGATTTCGACCTCGGATTCTTGATCAGTGAGTCGAACCAAATCGTTTGAGACCATTTTCACCCAAAAATTCGAAAATTACAGACGTTTGGGCAAATTGATAAGCACTCAGTTCCGAGGAAGTTTAGTGATTTGAAAAAATACTCTAAAATCACTGGCGTGAAGTCATGAGCTTTTGCGCGCATGTTGTTTTGTTTATTCATACCCTCACGAAATACTGTATTTACTACTAGATTTCAATTCGATCGGATCTGTATTTTGGAAATATTGACATATTTCTGACAGATCGTTTCTGAAATATAAAATTTTAGAAGGAACAATTTAATTTTTTTTGGAAGAAAAAGTTTTATTTTTTTTTTCTAGCGATACGATCCTTGCGAAAATTTGTGCGTCAGCATTCTACAACTAATTACCAATTTATAATTCGATCGGAAAATCAAATTGAAGTTGAATAAACAAGCTACCCGGCCCGTACAATTCATAAAAATTTTTGGCTGAAAAATCTGAAAACTAGAATCTTGGCGCTTCAAAACTCCAAAGCGACCATATTCACTGAAATATAGCTTATCGAATATCGCCCAAAATTTTTTTTTAATGTTTTTCATGTGAATCATAAATACTCGGTTTTTGTTAACTTGCTCAAAGGTGTCTGGCAGAAAAACTTTCTTACATAAGTGTTCAAACTGGCAGATAGGATAAATCTGATATCTAAGCAATATAAATTGAATTACTCAACTTTTCTCAAATATCCTCCGATATTTCTTATGTAGAAAATCAAAGTCCTTCTGATTTCATTGAATCCCAAAGGGCAAAAATCGTAAGAATTTCAAATGAGGTATTTCCGGAAGTAATGCCACCTTGAAATTATTCAAATTCACTTCATTTGAATCAGAAAAATCATATTGGACTCTGCCTACAACCGAATTTTCAGAATACTACCCTCAGTAGTTCACCCAGTCACTTAAACTTTTAATTAATGATTTCCAACAATCATCCTGTACAAACCAATTCCCTGTCGGGGAGGAGATATATCCCGAACAACGTTTAATTCCGATTTTTCGTTCCAGGAAACTGTCGTATCCACCACAATGGCACTGGCACTGCAACGGAAAGCACTGCGAGAGGCAGAGGGTCACTTCCGGCGTCTCAGCGGTGTCGTTATCGACGTGCAGTATGTCATGCGGTTCCACGCAACTCTGGCCCCAGCCCTCGGGACCAGTCACCCTCGGTAGCAGGACGGCAACCATCAACCACGAACAGATACAGTTCAAGACAGAAGCCAAAGATTCCGCCAACACTCTACTTCATCACGCTGTCGACATTTTCAAAAATAAAGTTATAGACTACGTTCAAGACGTCAACTACACAGCGCAGGAGACGGACGTAGAAAAGATTTTAGTTTATTTGAAAGTTCAACACTCGGACGTGGTGAAATTAAAGTTGGACACCGACGAAAGCTACCACCTTACCATCAAATCGAAAACAAAAGAAGTATACGTCAACATAACAGCGAATACTTTCTTTGGTGTGCGTCATGGTCTCGAAACTCTTTCTCAGCTAATATGGTGGGATGAATACTCCAAAAGTGGCATGCTGAGAATGATAAAAAACGCTTCAGTGAAGGACTATCCAGTTTTTCCCTTCAGGGGACTCATGTTAGATACTGCTAGAAACTACATGTCCGTGAACACCCTAAAACGAGTTCTTGTAGGAATGTCAGCTAATAAGCTTAACGTCTTCCATTGGCACGTGTCAGATTCCCAAAGCTTTCCTTTAATATTACCTAGTCTGCCAAAATTCGCTAAAGTGGGATCTTACGCTGCAGACATGACCTACTCTCCAGAAGATGTTAGGGAGCTAGTGCTTTTTGCTATGGTACGTGGCATTAGAATAATTATAGAAATAGATACCCCTGCACATGCTGGTAGCGGCTGGACGTGGGGACCTGAAGAAGATATGGGGGAGCTCGCCCTCTGCGTAAATAAACAACCATGGATGTTGTACTGTGGAGAGCCCCCTTGTGGTCAATTAAATCCAGAGAATCCAAAAGTATTCGATGTACTCCAGACGTTGTACAAGGATCTTTTAGATATGACAAAAGAAGATGAACTTTTTCATATCGGTGGTGATGAGGTTAACCTAGAATGCTGGCAGGACAGCCTAAGCAGTGCTACCCAGAAGAAATACGGTGATTTGCATGACCTTTGGGGCGATTTCACACTGAAAGCTATAGAAAGCTTGAAGAAAGCGAATGGAGGTAAAAGCATTCCATACATTTTAGTATGGTCCAGTAACCTCACGAAGAGACCTTACGTTAATAAATATTTCAACAGGAGCAATATCGTAGTACAAAGTTGGGGATCTAGTCAATGGCCCGATACCCTTGACCTCATCCAGGACGGTTATAAAGTGATCATATCGCATGTTGACGCTTGGTACCTGGATTGCGGCTTTGGTCGGTGGAGAGAAACAGGAGATGCTGCTTGCGATCCTTACAGGACCTGGCAAACGGTCTACAATCACCGCCCGTGGATACAGCAAGGCATTAACAAAAAACAAGTGATGGGAGGCGAAATTTGTTTATGGAGTGAGCAAGTTGACGAAACTTCCGTGGATGCAAGACTGTGGCCAAGAGGGGCTGCTTTCGCGGAACGTATGTGGAGTGATCCCCCTTTAGATGTGAACACTTTCAGTATATCGGAAGATGTTTATTTGAGGTTGAATACTCAGAGAGACAGATTAGTGGCGAGAGGACTTAGACCAGAAGCTATGTGGCCGCAATGGTGCCTTCAAAACCCCGGGATGTGCCTTTGACGAAAAATTGAGTTGTTGTATATAGTCAATATTTTTATATACTGTGCACGGTGATACTAGTTTAATTTGTATTATATGTAACTATTTAACGAGCACGTTTGTACATTTTCCACTTTTTAGCGATAATTCTCGAAATATATGTCTAATCTTAGATTTATTATTTTATCTTCATAATCTAGTATTCTAGTTCATTGAACATTCAACAATAATAGAAAATTCCATAATTCGTTTTTGAGTTCAATTTGTTTCGTACTGAAACTTATTAGGGGCATTTTTGCGCGTATGTTCTGGGGAACATCGCGTTATCATTTTGCCCAAATGTCGGTAACTTTCGAATTTTTTTACGAAAATGGTCTCAAACGATTTGGTTCGACTCCCCAATGAAGAATTCGAGGTCAAATTTGATTCTGTCCGGCCGGCCGTCCGACCGTTGCCACGATAACTTGAGAACGGAAAGAGCTAGCGACTTGAAATTTTCGGGGTAAGTGGCGCATCTCAATACGACGGACAAGTTCGTTAATGGGCATAATCGGCCAAGTGGTTTCCGAGTAACGATTTTGTATTCAACCAATATTGATCCGATCGAATTGAAACTTGGTGAATAGTTGTAGAATATAAACCTAGGCACGTTTGTGAAATTTTGTGAGAATCGTATAGCTAGAAAAATATTAAAAAATATTTTTGTTGTCACGATAACCTGAGAACGGAAAGAGATAGCGGCTTGAAAATTTCAGGTTAGGTTGCGCATCTGAATGCGACATTTGAGTTTGTTTATGAGCATAATCGGCCAAACGGTTTTAGAGTTATAGCCATCTGAAATTTTCTGAAATTTGGTTGTTTTTTGTTCCTCATTAACTCGAAAAATACTAAACCCATTGAATTCAAACATGGTTATTCGTTGTAGAATGCCAACGCGAAAATTCTTGCAAAATTTGGTGAGGATAGCATTTGTAGAAAATTTTTAATAAATCATTGAAAATAAAAAAAATGCTATATATCAGTAACTATTCGTCTGAAATTGCTGAAATTTTGCAAGAGCCTTTAGAACCTAACTCTACTGCCAAGTTTCAAGTTTCAACATGATCGGTTAAATATTGTTGGAGATTCGGGCAGCCTTGTGTGAGTTCAGTAGATGGGTGACCGTTGCCTCGATAACTTTCGAACGAAAGGAGATAGGGACTTGCAATTAGGTTGCGTATCCGAATGGTAGAGTTGAGTTCGTTTTTGGGCAAAATCGGTCCAAAGGTTTCCGAGTTATACCCACCAGGAATATTATTTCCTTGATAACTCAAAAACTAAATAACTAAAATTGAAGCTTGGTAACTAGTAGTAGAAAATCAACATAAAGACGTGTTTAAAATTTTGTAAGAACCGTACCCCTAGAAAATTCGAAAAAAGTGAAGAAAAAAAAATTTTAAGAACCGTACCCCTAGAAAATTAAGAAAAAATCACGAAAAAAAAATTGGCTCAAGCACTGACGTGAAGTCAGAAGCTTTTGCGCGTATTTTCTATTGTCCATTCTCCTGTATTGGACACTGTTAATCGGATTTAACATGGTAAATTCGATTTAACATGGTAAATTCGATTTAACATATTAAATTCGATTTAACATGGTCAATTCGATTAAGAGTGCCCAATATAGGAGAATGGACAATAGAACATACGCGCAAGAGTTCCTGACTTCTCTTCAGTGCTTGAACCATTTTTTTTCGTAAATTTTTTTAAACTTTCTAGGGGTAAAAGGTTCTTACAAAGTTTTACACACGTCTTTATGTCGAGATTCTACAACTAGTTACCAAGCTTCAATTCAATCGAGTATATATATCTTTCGAGTTATCAAGGAATGAATACTCCAGGTGGGTATAACTCCGAAAACGGTTGACCGATTATGCCCAAAATCGAACTCGTCCCTCCTATTAGGATGCGGAACCTACCCTGAAAATTGTCCCTATCTCCTTTCGTTCGAAAGTTAACGAGGCAACGGTCACCCATCCAGCTACTGAACTCACACAAGGCTGCTCCTATCTCCAACAATATAGATTCGATCATGTTCAAACTTGAAACTTGGTGGTATAGTTAGGTTCACAAGGCTCTCGCTAAATTTCAGCGATGCCGGAGGAATAGTTTCTAAAATATAGAATTTTTTTTTATGATTTTTCAAAACATTTCTAGTGATAAGATCTCCACGAAATTTTGCGAGAATTTTCGCGTTAGCATTCTACAACTAGTAACCATGTTTGGATTGGATCGGTTGTGTATTTTTAGAGTTAATGAGGCAATAACAACCAAATATTAGATAGGTATAACTCCAAAACCGTTAGGTCCATTATGCCTATGAGCAAACTCAAATGTCGCATACGGCTGCTCAACCAACCCTGAAAATTACGAATCGCTATCTCTTTCTGTTCTCAAGTTATCGTGAGACACATAATAGCTTTTCGCAATTTTTTAAATTTTCCTAGTGGTAAAATTTCACACACGTCTTTATGTCGATATTATACAACTAGATACCAAGTTTCAATTTGATCGGGTCTGTGTTATTTGAGTTATCGTAAAATAATATTCCAGATGGTTATATTTCCGAAACCGTTTGACCGATTATGCCCATCGACGAACTTAACTCCCCCATTCGGATGCGCGATCAAGCCTGAAAATTTCAACTCCCTACCTCTTTTCGTTCGAAAGTTATCGAGGCAACGTTCACCCATCCAGCTATTGAACTTATCCAAGGCTGCTCGGATCTTCGAAAATATACATCCGATCATTTTCAAACTTGGACACAATGGTAAATTCGATTAAGGGTGTCCAATACAGAAGAATGGACAATAGAACATACGCGTAAGAGCTTCTGACTTCACGTCAGTGCTTGAAACAATTTTTAATTATAATACTAGCTGCCCGTCCCGGCTTCGCACGGTTGAAATGCTGATGCTAAATATACCACAGAATATCTTTATTCACAACGTTCACAGCATTTTTGTCGTTAGACAATACAAACATGTTTTCTTTAGATGTTACTCTTGAAAGAGTGACATATAATTGGCCATGTGAAAAACACTCAACGCTCAGATATAATCCTGTAGCATCGAGAGTTGGACCCCGCGATTTATCAATGGTCATTGCAAAATATATCATTAGCGGAAATTGTAGGCGTTTAAATTGGATCAGTAAATCCGATGGTATCAGTGGAATTCGGGGAATCAATACATCTATCCTGGCTGAGGCGAGCCTCACGGTCTACAGATGATTCTCTGGTTCTCTGTATTCGATTTCTATCCCTATCCTGTATGTGCCGACCCCCCGATCGGTACCACCGCAACCGCTATGTCCCTGCATTTTAAATCTGCAATATCTTCGGAAATATTTATCTAAATTACATGCTGTAAAGGGCCATATTGATTGATATTAAATGCACAATGCATTTAAGGTACTTAATTGGGTAAGGATCAATGCTGTATTGCTTAAAATGGCTTCGTAATCAAGCCATTATTTATCGTGGAATGTAAAGGATAAAAAATGTTTATTGTGGGTTATCTTTAAGAGATAGACATATACCATCGCGGATTTTTTTTACCTTTTTAAGGTGTACCATACTGTTATACATTATTTTGATCGATCTCGTAGGGTTCAGCCAGCGTTTGCAATGTAAGCGCAAAAAATGTGTTTATTTACGACATCACATTAGAAACCTCTAAAATTATCAGTGTGTCTCTAATATATTATGCATGTATTATACATATAAACCTTCCTATTGAATCACTCTATCTATTGAAAAAATGGGTTCAAACAGACAAATTATATCTCCGAAAGTATTGGTTTCTCAGAGTTGGGAATTATATCAATGTATTCTTATGATAGAACTGCATCATAAAGGAAATTCAATTCAAATAATAGTTTATTTATCAAGATTAAATGAGCAATCTGAGAATGAGAACTGCACCATGGAAGAAATCAAATTAAATCTGGCCAATTTTGCCCAATAATGGACTTAACTGAGATATTCATCTCCCTAACCTACTCTGAAAATTTCAACTACCTAGCTCATTCCGTTCGAGAGTTATTGTAGGAAAACTTTTTTTTTATTTTCAAAATTTTTTTTTTACACTTTGCGGTAATCTGGTCAATACAAAACTTCACATGCGTATAAAGGTCATGATTCTACAATTTGATGCTAAATTTCAGATAAATCGAGTGATCGGTTTCGGAAATATTCATAAAAAATATTTTTACTAAAATTGGCCATAACTCCGAAACCGCTTGATGGATTTCGCTCATTAACGAGCTCGTGCGAGATATTTACACTCCAAACCCACCTGGCAAATTTCAATTCGCTGACTCCTTTCGTTCGAGAGTTATCGTGCCTACGGCCGGCCGGACAGAATCGATTTCGACCTCGGATTCTTGATCAGTGAGTCGAAACAAATCGTTTGAGACCATTTTCAGCAAAAAATTCCAAAATTACATTATAGCAAATTGATAAGCACTCTGTTCCGAGGAACTAGAGCGCCAAAAAAACAATGTTCGTATGACAATTGCCCAAATCAGGTTTAAAGTACCTACAAATAGTAGATATTTCATAAATAATGTATGAGAGAAGAGAAGTAATAATGAAAAATTACCTTGTAATCGATCAAAAATTTCCTGATCTACGTTCACCAAATTTTCTCCTCTCTCGAACTACAGAATTATGCTTTCAATATTTACGTAATATTTTCAAACATTTTTGGGTGAGGTCCCCGTTGCATCGCTAAAATACGAGTATTTCAACCCCAATATTTTTGAAGTTATAATATTCCCTTCCGTCAGTCCCGTCATAAATTGAGAGAATTCAGTATTCTATGTCTATGGATGAAAAGCATTCTCACTACTCTCAGATCTCTTACTTCATGTTCCGTTACGAAATGTAAGACTTTTCTGAGAAACACTAATTTCGGAGCAAACAACTGAGATTTTTCTCACTTCGCTCACATTTCGGAATAATTTTTATTCTCATAATTCTTCGATTGATTAGATAATGTCATGTCTCAGGAAAATAAGTTGTTATCATACCAATTCATAAATAGAATAATTATATCATTCTGTGAAAACGTAGAAATACGATTTATTATTGAAATTTTGAAAAATTTAATTTGGAATATGTTACTCCGAAACCATCTGTCCGATTTTGCCCAATAACGAACTTAGCCGAGTTTTTAATCTCCCAAACCTACTCTGAAAATTTCAACTGTCTAGCTCATTCCATTCGAGAGTAATCGTGCCTACGGCCGGCCGGCTGGACAGAATGAATTTCGACCACGGATTCTTGATCAGTGAGTCGAACCAAATCGTTTAAGACCATTTTCATCGAAATTTCGAAAATTACAGACATTTGGGCAAATTGATAAGCACCCAGTTCCGAGGAACTAGAGCGCCAAAAACCGCATCAAAATCCATCACGTAGTTTTAAAATCTGAGCATACATAGAGACAGACAGACAGTGGGAAGCGACTTTGTTTTATACTATGTAGGGATTATGGTAGTACCTTATACAAGGTGTCCCAGAAGTCGACGTCAAGCCGGAAGCGGATGACATTACAAGTCATGATAGTTATCAGAAAAATATTGAAAAAAATCTAGGTGAAGCAATTTCAAAATTATAGGCATTTAAAGAAAATCGACAAAATCTATACTTTGGGATGGTTATTCAATTCCCATTTCTTCAAATCCTTATTTTTTGCAAATTTTATTTTTGTTATATCATCCTGAATAATGCGTCCGTATATTATTGCCCAAAACTTTCTGACTTTTGCCTCACTTTGGAGCAAAATGTTACTTTTTGCCCCACTAAATATTCAAAGCTCTTATTTCGTCCACTTTCGACTGCCGGTACTGAAAAAATGGGTTCAAGCCCTGTGGACAGGAGCTTTCTGGCGCTCTAGTTCAAATAGACAAATTATATCTCCGAAAGTATTGGTTTCTCAGAGTTCAGAATTATATTAATGTATTCGTATGATAGAACTGCAGCATAAAGGAAATTCAATTCAAATAATAGTTTATTTATCAAGATTAAATGAGAAATCTGAGAATTAGAACTGCACCATGGAAGAAATCAAATTCAAATAGCTGAAATGAATCTGACTCTGTCTTATAGAACAGGATGACATGTACGAGTATGAACTAAGATCATATAATAAAGCTTAGATAGAATAATTATAACATTCTGTGAAAACATAGAAGTACGATTCATTATTGAAATTTCGAAAAATCATATCTCCGAAAGTATTAGCTTGTTGGAGTTGAGAATGATATCAATGGATTTTCATGGTGAAACTGCATCTTAAATAACGATTGAATTTGAAATTGGTTACTTGAAAAAAAAAATATTTTTCGTTACTCTGAAACCATCTGGCCTTATAGCATTCTGTGAAAACATAGAAGTAAGATTCATTATTGAAATTTCGAAAAATCATATCTCCGAATGTATAAGCTTGTTGGAGTTAAAAACAGACAAATTATATCTCCGACAGTATTGGTTTCTCAGAGTTGGGAATAATATCAATGGATTCTTATGAAAGAACTTCATCTTAGCAGAAATTGAATTCAAACATCATAGAAGAATTTAAGTTCAACAACAAGAGTGCCAAAAATTATCAATCCAAAACCAATAGACGAATTCTACCCAACAACGAACTCATCCTAGATATTCATTCCTCAATTCTATGATGAACGATAATATATATCTTTTCTCAAATCCACTCCAATACACCAATATTCCAGTTTTGTTTTTAGTGGAGATATTCTGAACTCAATATTATTAACTTACCATTACCATTCCCATCATCATATGGATTGACCATCGGCATGATAATATCAACCAACAAAAAGTATGATATTATATTATATATCTCACATTTCTACGATGAATCAATTAGACAACGTCATGTCTCATGAAAATAAGTTGATATTATAACAATTCATAGAATACCCACAAAATAATTATATCATTTTGTGAAAACATAGAAATAAGATTTATATTGAAATTTTTAAAAATCATATCTTCGAAAGTATTAGCTTGTTAGAGTTGAAAATGATATGAATGGATTCTTATGGTAAAACTGCATATTGAAAAAAATTTAATTTGGAATTTGTTATGTAAAAAAAAAATTTTTTTTGTTACTCCGAAACCATCTTTCCGATTTCGCCCAATAACGAACTTAACCGAGATATTTATCCCCCAAACCTACTCTGAAAATTTCAACTGTCTAGCTTATTCCGTTCGAGAGTAATCGTGCCTACGGCCGGCCGGCCGGACAGAATGAATTTCGACCACGGATTCTTGATCAGTGAGTCAAACCAAATCGTTTCAGACCATTTTCATCGAAAAATTCGAAAATTACAGACATTTGGGTAAATTGATAGGCACTCAGTTCCGAGGAACTGGAGCGCCAAAAAATAAATGTACTACGCTAGTTCGTCAAGTAACTGTAAAAGTTGGCACATTTAAAGAGGATTCCAAAATCGTATAACAATTGCTAGTATGTAATTCTGCAAGTTTCTCTGCTGGAATTTTTTCTGCTGAGAAACTCGTTTTCGAACTAATTTTCCCTAAAAACTTCAATTGATTCTAGTGTACCCAAGCCTTTAATTTAGGCCGTTACTTTAAGATTTCTGGTCGAATTAAACAGAAGGCTAATAATTCTACGATGTGTGAGCGATGCAGATAATGACGCCAGATAAAAGTAGCTCTTCTACTGTTTCCAGGTATTCTGAATCTTTTTTTTTTGTTTTATGTTCATAATTGAATTTTCTGATTCAGAAAACTGTTTTAATAAACATTACAACAACATAAATATTGAAGAAATGTTCAAACTGTCTCCCTTCAGCCGCAATACACGTTCGACTCCATCGTAAAAAGGATCGAAGTATCCTCCGATATTGACATGATTATTATTCAATTCATGAGAGCCAAGGCTAATACCTATAGGGGCTCAAAAAAATATACACATTTAAATGTAAAAAGTTCGAAATTAAGTAATTTTGTGATTAACACTATTGATGAAAACAAATAATTGAAACAAGAAAAAAACTAACCAAAAAGAAACACATGATGAACGGTTTCATTATTCTTCGCCGTAGCTCAGATACATTTTCGATACGTGTAAACTTTTCTTTCACCGCTCCCCAGTAAAAAAAACCTAATGGATTTAAATCAGGTGATATAGTGTCAGACCGTCTGCCCGGGTATACTTCATTGAAATCTTCTCGAACCGAGCGGAAATAGTACTCGGGGCAGCCATCTTGCTGGTACCACATATCTCTACGTATGCTTAGATTTTTCAAGAATTATCTCTGGCAGTTCAAAAGGTGTAATTATTTTTTGGCGCTCTAGTTCCTCGGAACAGAGTGCTTATCTTTTTGCCCAAATGTCTGATATTTTCGAATTTTTGGCTGAAAATGGTCTCAAACGATTTGGTTCGACTCACTGATCAAGAATTCGAGGGCGAAATCGATCCTGTCCGGCCGGCCGTAGGCACGATAACTCTCGAACGAAAGGAGTTAGAGGATTGAAATTTGCAAGGTTGGTTTGGAGCGTAAATATCTCGGCTAATCTATCTCGTTAATGGGCAAAATCCATCAAGTGGTATCGGAGTTATGGCCGATTTTAGTAAAACACATTTTTTATGAGTATTTCCTAAACCGATCACTCGATCTATCTGAAATTTAGCATCAAATTGTAGAATCATGACCTTCATACGTATGTGAAGTTTCGTACTGACCAGGTTACCGCAAAGTGTCAAAAAAAATTTTTGAAAATAAAAAAAAATTTTTTTTACGATAACTCTCGAACGGAATGAGCTAGGCAGTCGAAATATACAGAGTAGGTTAGGGAGATCAATATCTCGGTTGAGTTCTTTACTGGGCAAAATAGGCCAGATGGTTTCGGAGTAACGAAAAATATTTTTTTTTTCAAGTAACAAATTTCAAATTCAATTGTTATTTAAGATGCAGTTTCACCATAAAAATCCATTGATATCATTCTCAACTCCAACAAGCTAATACTTTCGGAGATATGATTTTTCGAAATTTCAATAATGAATCGTACTTCTATGTTTTCACAGAATGTTATAATTATTCTATCTAAGCTTTATTATATTATCTTAGTTCATACTCGTACATGTCATCCTGTTCTATAAGACAGAGTCAAATTCATTTCAGCTATTTTAATTTGATTTCTTCCATGGTGCAGTTCTCATTCTCAGATTGCTCATTTAATCTTGATAAATTAACTATTATTTGAATTGAATTTCCTTTATGATGCAGTTCTATCATAAGAATACATTGATATAATTCCCAACTCTGAGAAACCAATACTTTCGGAGATATAATTTGTCTGTTTGAACTAGAGCGCCAGAAAGCTCCTGTCCACAGGGCTTGAACCCATTTTTGGCGCTCTAGTTCCTCAAAACTGAGTGCTTATCAATTTGCCCAAATGTCTGTAATTTTCGAATTTTTCGATGAAAATGGTCTTAACCGATTTGGTTCGACTCACTGATCAAGAATCCGTGGTCGAAAATCATTCTGTCCGGCCGGCCGGCCGTAGGCACGATAACTCTCGAACGGAATGAGCTAGACAATTGAAATTTTCAGAGTAGGTTTGGGAGATAAATATCTTGGCCAAGTTCGTGATTGGGCAAAATCGGACAGATGGTTTCGGAGTAACAGAAACAAATTTTTTTTTACAAAACAAATTCAAAATTAAATTTTTTTCAATAAGCAGTTTTACCATAAGAATCCAATGATATCATTTTTAACTCTAACAAGCTAATACTTTCGGAGATATGATTTTTCAAAATTTCAATAATAAATCGTAATTCAACGTTGTCACACAATGATATAATTATTCTATGTATGAATTGTCATAATGTCAAATTATCTGAGACATGCCATTATCTAATCAATCGAAGAATTGTGAGCGAAGTGAGAAAAATCCCAGTTGTTTGCTCCGAAATTAGTTTTTCTCAGAAAAGTCTTACATTCTCATGATTGCTCATTTAATCTTGATAAATAAACTATTATTTGAATTGAATTTCTTTTAGGATGCAGTTCTATCATATGAATACATTGATATAATTCCCAACTCTGAGAAACCAATACTTTCGGAGATATAATTTGTCTGTTTGAACTAGAGCGCCAGAAAGCTCCTGTCCACAGGGCTTGAACCCATTTTTAATTCAAACTTCTGGTCCACATGTTCATTTTAAACCGATGCTGTGGTCTATGTTCCCTCATTAAATGCGGATTTTGAACATGCCATTCATGTAGGATGTGTATATCCATGTAACCGTCATTACTGAATGTCGACTCATCGGACCATAAAACATTCTTCAAGAATCGTGGATCCTCTCGGTGTCTTCGAATCATCATTTGAGAAAATGCAACTGTTGGGAGGTCATCTCGGGGTTGTAGAGTTTGTACTCTCTGAATGTGATAAGGGTGTGGACTGTTTTTTTCTTCAATATTCTGTGTGCAGTACTTTTAGATACCATGGGCTTTTTTTTAAATTTCTTCATCTTTTTCAAATAAAGAACTCAAATTAACCACCTTAAGTGCTCTAAAATCATTTAGAGTTAGTAGGAAATATTGTTTCATAAATGAGTTTCTCTGCAGAAAATGTTCTCAGACAAGAAATTTGCAAAATAAGTAGCAAGTGTTAAACCAGTTTAGAATCCGCATTAAATGCGCCAACTTTAAGAGTTACTTGCCGAACAAGCGTAGTGCATTTTTTTTCAGTACAGGCAGTTGAATTTGGACGAAATATGAGCTTTGAATATTTAGTGGGGCAACGAGTAACATTTTGCTCCAAAGTGAGTCAAAAGTCATAAAGTTTTGGGCAATAATATACGAACACATTATTCAGGATGATATAACAAAAATAAAATTGGCAAAAAATTAAGATTTGTAGAAATGGGAATTAAATAACCATCCCAATGTATAGATTTAGACGATTTTATTTAAATGCCTATAATTTTGAAATTGCATCATCTAGATTTTTTTCAATATTTTTCTGATAACTATCATGACTTGTAATATAACCCGCTTCCGGCTTGACTTCGACTTCTGTATAAGTCGACAAAGTGGTACGCGCTTGTTTCAAGAAGTAGAATCAGGAATTATATTAATACAAAAAATATATCATCTAATTGTCCACATCCCTATATTGATACATAATGCAGTGTGAGGAAATTTTTTAAATTTATTTTCTTTGGGGTACAAACGGGATGAGCCCGAAGCAGTATCCACAAATTTAATATTTCCAAAATCATTAAATTAACTATCACACAAAGTAGGTACATCCACATATTATGCAATGTATTAAGTTGAATGAATCATTCACCAAAAAGTCACTAGATCCGAACGACCTCAACCAGCCAGCACTAGAAAATTATCTGTTGCAAAAAAAACTTATTAATATTTGACGATTTTTTTAAGAAAATCAGCAAAAATATCGAGCTTTAAGACTTGCCGGACCGAATTATAAATTCTTGATATTCTATGCAGAGGGGTATGCAGAAATTAGTAGGTACTAGCACACCTACTCTACTCTGTAAAGAACGTATTGGGGTTTCCGTGTATTGTAGGGGGGAACCACCAGTCTAATTTGCTACTTCTAAATTTTTCCAACTGCTTTGAAAATTTGCCAACTCTGTTCAACATTGGGGCGGGATCGCCCCCAACCTCACCCCCCTTAGGCCCGTCTCTGGTAATGCGTAATGATAATTCCGTCCGTAGAAATAAAAACTTTTTAAAATGACTCTCGACAGTGAGAAACAGCTCAAATTGGTACCAGTTGGTTTGTTTTATGACAAACTCCAGTCGGCAAAACTGAAACATCTAGGGAGCTTCCCGGTTTGGGATAACGCAAGAGAAACGAAATAATTTATGTGTTCGAATACTGTGATACTAATGCAATATTATGATAAATATTATATTCTGCCGGCTACACACATTATGACGAAAACTATTGAATATTGAATTTACGGCAACAGGATTCAGGAATATGTACAAGGGTACATGTCGCTATTCAATGTTATCCCGTCCCTATTATCTGCGTGCTTTGCATTTATCCGGTAAGGCAGTCAAGTTCCTTGACATTTTATGACATTTTTTCGGATATATTCCGACTCCATCGAAATTGTTACAACTGCTTCGAAATGTTTAAAACTCTGTTGAAAATTTGCTCCGTTGGACATAGGGTGGGGGATCATCCCCCCTTAGGCCCGTGCCTGACGTCTATACACCGTGTCGCTAATAGCGGGATAGAATCGAGCCTGGCCTTTTTTAACAGAAGGTAGATCTCGTCAAAATAAATCATTCCTCAAAAAATCGTGTATACAGGGTGTTTCATTGGTAAAGAGAAAAACTGAAACTGTGAATATAGGGCACCAGGGTGGTTCTACATATACCCCATTTATAGGGTCTGACTGCTTTGGTTACCGAGATATAGGGTGATTCATGGATTTTGCTCATTTCTTTCCGAGGTCATAACATGCGAACCACCTAGTAGATTTTCTTTATATTGGACACACATCTTTCTTATTTGAAGCTTAAATAAATCACTTGGAAATTAAGAGGAAAATCAAGATCCGTAATAATAAATAATTATGAAACGATTGTATCCTTGAAACAACACCCTGTATATCGAAATTTTGAGAATCCACTTTCAGCTTTGAAAAGAGCACAAAAAATGAACGAAATGCTTAATTCATATTTCCACGCAGATAATAAATATTCCGACTCCATCGAAATTGTTACATCTGCTTCGAAATGTTTCCAACTCTGTTGAAAATTTGCTCCGTTGGACATAGGGTGGGGGATCATCCCCCCTTAGGCCCGTGCCTGACGTCTATACACCGTGTCGCTAATAGCGGGATAGAATCGAGCCTGGCCTTTTTTAACAGAAGGTAGATCTCGTCAAAATAAATCATTCCTCAAAAAATCGTATATACAGGGTGTTTCATTGGTAAAGAGAAAAACTGAAACTGTGAATATAGGGCACCAGGGTGGTTCTACATATACCCCATTTATAGGGTCTGACTGCTTTGGTTACCGAGATATAGGGTGATTCATGGATTTTGCTCATTTCTTTCCGAGGTCATAACATGCGAACCACCCAGTAGATTTTCTTTATATTGGACACACATCTTTCTTATTTGAAGCTTAAATAAATCACTTGGAAATTAAGAGGAAAATCAAGATCCGTAATAATAAATAATTATGAAACGATTGTATCCTTGAAACAACACCCTTTATATCGAAATTTTGAGAATCCACTTTCAGCTTTGAAAAGAGCACAAAAAATGAACGAAATGCTTAATTCATATTTCCACGCAGACAATTTTGCTACAGCAATTTTTAAATTGAAATTGTTTCCGAGAAATTTGATATCAAAAAGTAGTTATAAGTCACTATTGATAATAAATTATGGAAACTTTCGATTTTTATGTTATATTGTAATCACTTACTAATTATTATTAAAGAGATTAGGTTTTCTTTTAATAGCTTCAGACCAATCCTTTGGGTATTTACCATCAGGGTTCTTGTTTTAAAAAAAAATAGCATCCTTTATGTCGTCGCCTTAATAAGAAAGCTGCCTAACTCCGTATTGGATAATTTGACAGGAGGAGCAAAAATGAATATATATTGGATACATCTTTGAATAAATATTAAATTACGCAACCATGTATTAATTATTCATTATTCTGTAAATCCAGAGTAGCAAAAAAGGACTTGACGAGTTTCTCTGAATATTATTGGAGTTAGACATTCTTCGCCTCAAAAGTCCATGAAAAAATGGAGTTAGGCAATTTTCTTATTAAGGCGACGATATGTACATTATTCAATATTGGTACTACTTGCCATGATTGAAATAGTATATTTTCAAGTTTTATACTGATATAATCGAGTTTCTATTCAACTATTGTACAAATACATAACCATGTATATATATAGATCCAAATTCAAATGAGGCAGCCATGACAGAAAGTCAAAGTTATTGTAAATGATGTATGCAAAAGTATATTCATTATTTTCCGTAGCTCGTGTTGATTTGAAAAATACCTCATCAATTATCAAACGGGGAATATGCTGACATTATTGCGCGTATGTTCTGGGGAACATCGCGCTATCATTTTGCCCAAATGTCTGTAATTTTCGAATTTTCTGCCGAGAATGGTCTCAAACGACCAGGTTCAACTCACTGATGAAGAATTTCAGGTCAAATTCGATTCTGTCCGGCCGGCCGGCCATCCATTGCCACGATAACTTGAGAACGGGAAGAGATGGCGACTTGAAATTTTCAGGGTAGGTGGCGCATCCCAATACGACGGACAAGTTCGTTAATGGGCCATTAATCAACCATTACTTATCTGATCGAATTGAAACTTGGTGAGTTGTTCTGGAATACAAACCTAAGGACGTTTGTAAAATTTTGGGAGAATCGTTCTGCTGGAAAATTTTAAAAAAATTTTTAAAAATTATTATTTATGTCACGATAACCTGAGAACGGAAAGAGATAGTGACTTCAAATTTTCAGGTTAGGTTGAGCATCTAAATGTGACATTTGATTTTGTTTAAAGGCATAATCGACCAAACCATTTTGGAGTTATACTCATCTGAAATTTGGTTGTTATTTCCTCAATAACTCGAAAAATTCAGTACCGATTCAATTCAAACATGGTTATTAGTTGTAGAATGGCAACGCGAAAATTCTTGCCAAATTTCGTGGGGATTGTATTTCTAGAAAATTTCTTAAAAATCATGGAAAATCATTGAAAAAAATTCTACATCAGTAACTATTCGTCCGACATCGCTAAAATTGCAAGAGCATCCGAAACCTAACTCTTCTACCAAGTTCCAAGTTTTAACACGATCGGATCTATATTTTTGGATATACGAGCAGCCTTGTGTGAGTTCAGTAGCTGGATGGGTGACCGTTGCCTCGATTACTTTCGAACGGAAGAAGATAGGGACTCGCAATTTTCAGGGTAGGTTGCGCACCCGATTGGGAGGATTAAGTTCGTTTTTGAGCATAATCGGTCTAACGGTTTCGAAGATATAGCCACCAGCAAGATTATTTCCTCGATAACTCAAAAAAAAATAGACTCGATCGAATTGAAGCATGGTAACTAGTTGAAGAATATCGACATGAAGACGTGTGTAAAATTTTGTGAGGACCGTACCACTGGAAAATGTTTAAAAAATTACAAAAAAAATGGGTTCAAGCACTGCCGTGAAGTCAGGAGCTTTTGCGCGTATGTTCTATTGTCCATTCTCCTGTATTGGACACTCTTAATCAAATTTACCATGGTGAATTATATTGGCTGTTCTCCTGTATAGGACTCTCTTAACCTAATTTACCATGGTAAATTTGATTAGTGTCCAATAGGAGAACAGACAATAGAATTCACAATGGTATATTCGATTAAGAGTGTCCAATACAGGAGAATAGAACATACGCGCAAAAGCTCCTGACTTCACGTCAGTGCTTGAACTAATTTTTTTTGTATGGTTTTTGTAATGGAATTGGGGAACATCAAAATGTAACGAACATCGTGACCTCTGTCACAGCATGCCCTCTGGCATGCTGTAATGGAAGACAATAGGTATTATAAATACAGTTCAGAATACTCCAGCAATAAGCACCTCATACCACCGTCTGGCGTAGATTGTAAAAACGTCGTCTACATCCCTATCACATTCAACAAGTACAGAGATTGGAGGATAGGGATAATATTCCTAGATTCCTAGATTGAATAGTAAACAGATGTCTGTTTACAGATGAATCCCAATGTACGCTTGATGGTGTCTTTAACTCAAGTAAATTGTAATTCCTGGGATTCCACACATAATCCCTTTCTCACTAGCCAGACGCATTCGCAATATACATTTTCTGTGGATGTTTGTTGCGGTGCTTATGATAATAAATTAATTGGACTGTATACTTTACCGACACGATTAACTGGTGATTTGTACTTAGATGTTTTGGAAAAAGTGCTTTCAGTTTTACTTAATGACGAAAACATTGCTGGCATGTATTTTTAGCACGATGGGACATCGCTCATTACAGGCTCATCGTTAGAGACTTCTTGAACAATAATTTTAATAATTCATGTATTGTTTGAGGAGGCCCCCACAACTTGCCCTCCAGATCACCTGATTTCAATACCATAGATTATTATGTCTGGAGTGATCTAAAATCTGTGGTATATTCTACTGAAATACATACTCGGGATTAGCTAGCAGGGAAATAAAAAAAAAAGCACTGACGTAAAGTCAGTACTCTTTGGCGTGCGTGTTCACGGTGGCTAATTTGAATTGAATGATGAGAACTTCAAGCTCAGTGGATAGAGCGAGCCGAAGATCTACCCAAAGGGTAGTGGACATCATTCACTGTCAGTCCATTCTCTTCTGCGAATGCGCAAACTTCTCGCGGCTGAAAGTCCTCCCAAAATCACGCACCTTACAAAAAACTCCGATTCTCCAACACTAGTGGTTCAGGAGATATCACATCTTTAATCCACGCATGCGCAGACCCTCACCAGGAGATTCTATGGAGGAATAGCATCCGCCACCCCAAAACCCCAATCCTCTCTGACGAAAACACCATTGGTTAAATAACTGATGGTCTGCTAATGCGCATAACGAAAAATGCCTGTAAGGAGTAACATCAATTTCAAAATTAGCCCCAGGACCACGGTACGGACACTTCAACTTGGAAAGAACGCTACATCCTCCAAACTGACTTGTCCTTGCACTGAATTGCCATGAATATTCTTTTAAAACCTCACAATATCGACTCAGCACTCCCGACATTACCCATCCTAACCAAAAGCAGCCACTTCTCTTCTGCAATCTACTCGCGGCTAAAAGACCTTTCAAAATCACACACCTTACAAAAAACTCCGATTCTCCAACACTAGTGGTTCGGGAGATCTGGATTCTATGGAGGAATAGCATCCACCACCCCAAAACCCCAATCTTCTCCGACGAAAACTACAGCAGTTAATTGAGTTCTCATCTGCGCATGCGCATAACGAAAAATGCCTGGAAAGGGCAGCATAAACCTCAAAAAAATAGGTTTTGGCATTTCAAGCAAAGTATTCTGCAAAATAGTAGTAATTTTTGATTTTTTTCATGTCACGTGATCTTCACGAAATTTTGCAAAAGTGTTTGCTTTGGTCTTTTGCATCTAACTACTAAGTTTCAATTTAATCAGATCAGTATTTCTCCAGTTATCAGGAAAACAAAATTTTAAAATTTTTGAAATTTTTTTTTGCCACTTTAGGGCCGTCCGGTCAGTACAAAACTTCGCAGGCATATAAATGTCATGATTCTACAATTTGGTGCCTAATTTCAGAAAGATCGAGTGATCGGTTCCGGAAATATTCATAAAAAACGTTTGTACTAAAAACGGCCTTAACTCCGAAACCGCTTGGTGGATCTCGCCCGTTAACGAACTTGTCTGAGATATTTACGCTACAAAACTACCCTGCAAATTTCAACGCTCTAAGTCGTTCCGTTCGAGAGTTATCTTGCTAACGGCTGGCCATCCGGCCGCTCGGACCGGCCGGACAGAATTGAATTTGACCTCGAATTCTTCATCAGGGAGTCGAACCCAATCGTTTGAGACCATTTTCTAAAACAATTCGAAAAATACAGACATTGTGACGAAATGATAGCACTCTGTTCCTTGCGGAACACACGCGCAAAACAATCCCAATGTAATCCTCAAGTCAGTTCGAAATATTCTCAAACGACCACAAACATGTATATTTATCAAAATGGAGGAAATTTTGAGCAGTTCATGTAGTTTTTGATTACTGTTAATTTTGTTTTTATTTTTTTTTTGCGCGCGTGTTCCGCAAGGAACAGCGTGCTATCATTTCGTCACAATATCTGTATTTTTCGATTTTTTTTTCGAAAATGGTCTCAAACGATTGGGTTCGACTCCCTGATTAAGAATTCGACGTCAAAATCAATTATGTCCGTCCGGTCCGGCCAGCCGGCCGGCCGGCCGTTAGCACGGTAACTCTCGAACGGAACGACTTAGGTTGAAATTTGCAGGGTAGTTTTGTAGCGTAAATATCTCAGACCAGTTCGTTAACGGGCGAAATCCACCAAACGGTTTCGTAGTTGAGACCGTTTTTAGTCAAAACGTTTTTTATGAATATTTCCGGAACCCATCACTCGATCTTTCTGAAATTTGGCACCAAATTGTAGAATCATGACCTATATATGCCTGTGAAGTTTTGTTCTGACCGAACGCCCCTAAAGTGGCAAAAAAAATGTCAAAAAGTTTTAAATTTTGTTTTCACGATAACTCGAAAAATACTGATCTGATTAAATTGAAACTCAGTAGTTCGATGCAAAAGACCAAAGCAAACACTTTTGCAAAATTTCGTGAAGATCACGTGACATGAAAAAAATCAAAAAATTACTACTATTTTGCGAAATACTTTGCTTGAAATGCCGAAACATATTTTTTTTGAGGTTCATGCTGCCCTTTCCGGGCATTTTTCGTTATGCGCATGCGCAGATGAGAAGTCATTTAACTGCTGTAGTTTTCGTCAGAGAGGATTGGGGTTTTGGGGTGGCGGATGCTATTCCTCCATAGAATCCAGATCCCTGATGAGGATCTACGCATGCGTAGATTAAAGATGCGATATCTCCCGAACCACTAGTGTTGGAGAATCGGAGTTTTTTGTATGGAGTGTGATTTTGATAGGACTTTTAGCCGCGAGTAGATTGCGCATGCGCAGAAGAGAAGTGACTGTTTTTGGGTTGGATGGGTTATGTTGGAGTGCTGAGTCGATATTGTGAGGTTTTAAAAGAATATTCATGGCAATTTAGTGCAAGGACAAGTCAGTTTGGCGGATACAGCGTTGTTTCCGAGTTGAAGTTTCCGTACCGTGGCCCTGGGGCTAACTTTGAAATTGATGTTACCCCTTACAGGCATTTTTCGTTATGCGCATGAGCAGACCATCAGTGATTTAACTGGTGGATGTTTCGTCAGAGAGGATTGGGGTTTCGGGGTGGCGGATGCTATTCCTCTATAGAATTCCCGTGTGAGGGTCTGCGCATGCGTGGATTCAAGGTTCGATATCTTCTGGACCACTAGTGTTGGAGAATCGGAGTTTTTTGTGAGGTGTTAATTTTGGGAGGACCTGCAGCCACGAGTAGATTGCGCCTGCGCAGACGAAAACTGACTTTCTTTGGGTTGTATGGGATATGTTGGGAGTAATTAGCCGATATTGTGAGGTTTTAAAAGAATATTCATGTCAATTCAGTGCACGGACACAAGTCAGTTTGGGGGAAATAGCGTTGTTTCCGAGTTGAAATGTCTGTATGGTGGCCCTGCGGCAAATGTATAAATAACTATATTCGGTAGATCTATATTAAAATACGTTCGGATTTGGAGAAGAGGCAATTGCGTTCCTAACGGAGGTCCCACAACCACAATTTTTTTCGATCTACGGTAAAGCTAACAGCCAAACTGTGTTGATAGCTATATTTGTTAAAGGAACTTGAAAAAAAAAAGCACTGACGTGAAGTCAGTACTCATTGGCGTGCGTGTTCACGGTGGCTAATTTGAATTGAATGATGAGTACTTCAAGCTCAGTGGATAGAGCGAGCCGAAGATCTACCCAATGGATAGTGGACACCATTCACTGTCGGTTCAAAAATTAACAGTGGTCTATCTAAGCTGCCATCAGGATAGAGTAACAAAGTTGTAAAAGAACACAACTGACTCTCCTTAGTTGCACAAGCTCCTAGAAGATTTGGGAGGGTCAGTATAATCCTAATCATGATTATAACACGCGCGCCAAAGCAGATTGACTTAACAATGAAAGAAAAAGTGTAAAAAGTCAATCTGCTTTGGCGCGCACGCTATAAACATGCTTAGGATTATACTGACCCTCCCAAATCTTCTAGGAGCTTGTGCAACTAAGGAGAGCCAGTTGTGTTCTTTTCCAACTTTGTTACTCTATCCTGATGGCAGCTTAGATAGAGCACTGTTAATTTTTGAACCGACAATGAATGGTGTCCACTAACCATTGAGTAGATCTTCGGCTCGCTCTATCCACTGAGCTTGAAATACTCATCATTCAATTCAAATTAGCCACCGTGAACACGCGCGCCAAAGAGTACTGACTTCACGTCAGTGCTTTTTTTTTTATTGATCCTTTTATAATAATGTACATATTTGTTTGAACTAGTATTAAATCGATCTAATCCTTTTCGATTATTTCAATAAAATATTCCAACGATCAATTTTGAATTGTGTAAATAGAGTTCGCCAATTTTTCTTCTTCTAATTATAAGTATAGGCGTTCCTTCCCGGAAAGTACACAATGGGTTAGTCTGAAGTCATAAAAAAGGGAAGTTTAGTTATTTTATAATAACAAATAATTTTAAAATAACATGGAAATTGATAGTATCAATTATGTATTATCAAATGTGACTCATAACCACATTTTTATTTTCAATTTCTCGAGGGCATCACATTCAAGATGAAAATTGGTGCAGCAAAATTGTCTGCGCGGAAATTAGAATTACGCGTTTCCGTTCAGTTTTTTGTGCCCTTTCAAATCTGAAAACGGATTTTCAAAATTTTGATATACAGGGTGTTGTTACAACGATAAAATCGTTTCATAATTTTTTTTTGCGCGTATGAACTGGGGAACATCGCGTTATCATTTTGCCCAAATGTCTGTAACTTTCGAATATTTTGTCGAAAATGGTCTCAAAAGATTTAGTTCGACTCCCCAATGAAGAGTTCGAGGTCAATTTGATTCTGTCCGGCCGCCCGTCCGACCTTTGCCACGATAACTTGAGAACGGAAGCTGCTAGCGACTTGAAATTTTCAAGGTAGATGGCATATCCCAATTCAACGAACAAGTTCGTTAATGGGCATAATCGGTTCAATGGTTTCCGAGTAATAATTTTGTTTTCAACCAATATAAATCCGATCGAATTGAAACTTGGTGAGTAGTTGTAGAATATGAACCTAAGCACGTTTGTGAAATTTTGTGCGAATCGTATGGCTAGAAAGTTATTAAAAAATATTTTTGTTGTCACGATAACTTGGAAACGGAAAAAGGTAGTGGCTTGAAATTTGCAGGTTAGGATGTGCATCAGAACGCAACATTTGAGTTTGTTTATAAGCATAATCGGCCAAACGGTTTTAGAGTTATAGCCATCTGAAATTATGTTGTTTTTTTCTCCTCATTAACTCGAAGAATATTAAACCGTTTGAATTGGAACATGGTTATTAGTTGTAGAATACCAACGCGAAAATTTTTGCAAAATTTCGTGAGGATAGTACTTGTAGAATTTTTTTAAGAAATCATTGAAAATTAAAAAAAAAAATTCTATATATCATTAACTATTCGTCTGAAATAGCTGAAATTCTGCAGGAGCCTTCAGAACCCAACTCTACTGCCAAGTTTTGAGTTTTAACACGATCGGTTAAATATTGTTGGAGATTCGAGCAGCCTTGTGTGAGTTCAGTAGATGGGTGACCGTTGCCTCGATAACTTTCGAACAAAAGGAGATAGGGAGTTGCAATTTTCAGGGTAGGTTGCGTATCCGAATGGGAGAGTTAAGTTCGTTTTTGGGCAAAATCGGTTTTACGGTTTCCGAGTTAAACCCACCTGGAATATTATTTAATCGATAACTCAAAAAATAAAGATTCGATCGAATTGAAGCTTGGTAACTATTAGTATGAAATCAACATAAAGACCTGTTTGAATTTTTTTAAGAACCGTACCCCTAGAAAATTCGAAAAAATGACGAGAAAAAATTTTTGTGAGAACCGTACCCCTAGAAAATTTCAAAAAAATTACGAAAAAAAAATTGTTTTGAGCACTGACATGAAGTCAGGAGCTTTGGCGCGTATGTTCTATTGTATTGGGTGTATTGGACACCCTTAATCGGATTTACCATGGTAAATTCGATTAAGGGTTTCCAATACAGGAGAATGGACAATAGAACATACGCACCAAAGCTCCTGACTTCACGTCAGTGCTTGAACCAATTTTATCTGTAAGCTATGAATCTGTAGGTAACGATTACTCTGTAAGAGGCCGCCTTATGAAATCGTCAATAATATAATTCTGGAATTGTTCCTATAACTATCTCATTCACGGTGCTACATTTGAACTACTTTGATAAATTTATTGGAAAACAACCTAAAACTGTAGAGATATTTTGAATTTGCCAATTTGGAGGTATTTGCTTAAAGTATCACCACGTATCACTTATCACCCCAATATATTTTATTAGGATTTTGATTGCAGCTTTACTATTGTTAAGAGATGAAGGAAGGAAATGAAATATGCAATATGATATGAGATATATTGATTTATAACATGGTTTTACGGACCCGAAAGTAAAAATCAGAATGTTAGAGTCCTGGACTGTACTTTCTCGTTTATATGACAAATCGCCAAATCGTTAACGATAATACCTGCCTAATGTTAAAAGAATAGGTTCGACGGTTCGGGAGTTAACGCTTACCGTATATTCAGCCCGAATCAATAATCCTGTATCTCAGAAACAAAGAGCCTTAGCCCATATTTAATTATTGTTTTTTGTCTCCCCTAGGTATCTACTATTAGTTCTATTCACCTCAATCTATGTAGAGTTATTCGTGTAGCACCGTGTATATTATTAGAGATAAAGTAATATCGATTTTCGGTCATTATTGTTCATTATCCTAAGTAAGTACATATTTTCCAATTTTATTGCTACTTCGGGTATGCAGTTGAAACGGGTAATTTAAATTTTAAGTATAAGATATAAAGGTGTAAAAAGTAACCAAATTTTAATTGGACTATCGGATATATGAAATGTAATTTCCTATGTCGTCGTAAAGTACGGAATACGGTGAAATTATTCCATTTGATTTGAAGGACGAATGAACATAGATACACAAGCGTATAATTTTTTCGAGTATGTTCATTTTGTTTTGGATATGAGAATTTTTGGCTTTTGTTCAATTTTTTCGCACCAATAATAATAAATCCAATAATTTCACACATGCCCCGATAAGTTATTTAATGAAAGGTGTTTCCTTAAGAGCTTGAAAACACCATATTAAATAATTCGAGAAAAGCACTGACGTGAAGTCAGGAGCTGTTACGCTCATGTTATATGTATTGTCTATTCACGCCTCGGGCTCCCACACGAAGTACTGCATGAACCTTCAAGCCGCCATAGTCATACCGTGAACTGAAATCAAATTTTAAAATAAATAAAAAAGAGTGAATTTACTCAGCATCAGCGGAGATTCGAACCCGAATCTCCTGCGCGGCAAGCGAGAAGCCTTACATCTAGGCTATTATTTTCAGAATAATTGCTAAAATATATATGTAGAGGATCGAGCTGAAATCCGGTACCCGATTGTAAGATAGAGGCTGGAAGGTTTGTATGGAATCTGACAGATAATTTCTGAAATATAGGATTTTTGAACAGAAAATGTGGGAAAGCCCTATGGACAGGAGCTTTGGCGCTCTTGTTCAAACTTTGACAAATCATATCTCCGAAAGTATTGATTTCTCAGAGTTGGGAATGAAATCAATGGATTCTTATGACAGAACTGCCTCATAAAAGGAATTCAGTTCAAAAAGAGTGCCAAAAATTATTAATCCGAAACCCCCAGACCGATTCTACCCAATAAGCAACTAATCCGAGATATTCATGCCTCAAATCTACTATGAAAATTATATTATATCAATTGAAACTTTGTCGAAATTCCAGTTTTGTTTTTACTGGAGATATTCCGAACCCAATTTGATTAACTTACCAAAGTATATATTTCCATCATCATATGGATTTTCAAAGAGCTATCTACAATAGCTGAGGTTTTTTCATTGGTCATGTTGCATTAAATCATACTTTCTTTGACATACCTTTTATCTGTAGATGAGATGACAATGACGATATGTATGAACACAGATCATGAAATTCATAGATACGGACATTAATTTTCGATTACAGCATCTCCGAAAATATTAACGTGTTAGAGTTGAAAATGATATCAATGGATTCTTTTGATGAAACTGCATCTTAGAAAAAATAGAATTTGTAATGTAAAAAAATTTTTTTTTGTCGTTACTCAGAAACCTTCCGTCTGCTCAATAACGAACTTAACCGAGATATATATCTCCCAAACCTACTACGAGAATTTCAACTGTCTAGCTCATTCCGTTCGAGAGTTATCGTGTCTACGGCCGCCCGGCCGGACTGAATCGATTTTGACCACGGATTCTTGATCAGTGTTGCGCGTTGGTATTGTGCAACTAATTACCAAGTTTCAATTCGATCGGATTGTATACATGTATATATTTGGAGTTATCGAGGAAACAATATTTTAGATATATATATAACTCCAAAACCGTTTGTCCGATTATGCCCATCATCAAACTCAACCATCGCATTCGGATGCACAACCTTCCCTGAAAATTTTAAGTCGCTATCTCTTTCCGTTAGAAAGCTTCACAGCAACGGACGGCTGGCCGGCCGGACTGAACCGAATTTGACCTCTAATTATTCAGTGAGTAGGACCTAATCGTTTAAGACTATTTTCGACAAAAAATTCGAAAACGTCGGACATTTGAGCAAAATGAGAGCACGCTATTTCCCCTTCAACATGTGCGTAAAAATTTAAGCAATGTTTTTTGTGCACAATGGTCTCAAACGATAAGGTTTGACTGTCTGATGAAGAATTCTAGTTCAATTTCAATTCTGTCAGAACGTTCGTCCGTTGTCTCGATAATTTCGAATGGAATGCGACAGTTAAGTTTATTAATCAGCCTAACGATTTCGGAGCTATCGGAAATGTTGTTATTATTTCCTCAATAACTCAAAAAATACAGATCCGATCAAGTTGAAACTTGGTAATTAGTTGCAGAATGCCAACCCGCAAATTTGTGCAAAAGGTCGAAAAAAATGACAATTTTATGCAACCTTACGCTTGAAACCTTCAAACCGCCATTTTACAATAGATTACCGGATTTCAGCTCGATCGGTTTTGTATTTCAGGAATTATTGTGAAAATAAAATTTCGAACTTATGTACTTCTTCTGAAATTTCAATTAATGTAAATCTCAGAATTGTAACAACACCCGGATGGCCCAGATGCTAGCGTGCTCGCTTCGGGTTCGAATCCGCGCTAAGTAAGTTCGCTATCTTATTTATTTCAAAATTTGATTTACTTCTAAATGTTTCATTCTTATTTTTTGAGCAAATTCAATGTTATTTATGGTTTGAAAAGAATTTCTGGCACATAAACCATGGATTCAACATACTCACAAATAAAATAACCAGGAGGAGTAAAATCACGTGATCTTGGACACTTGAAGGCCAGTTGACGGAACCACTTCTGGAAATAATGTTTTCACCAAATTGTCCCTTCACTAAATCGATGGTTTCGTTGGCTGAGTGGCACGTAGCACCATCATGTTAGAACAAAAAGTTGTCAATGTTCATCCCTTGGATTTTTGAAAACAAAAATGTATTGAGCATGTCTCGATATCGCACAATATTCACTGTAACCGATGACGTCGTTGAAGTCCGCACCAAACATCTAATTTACAGTAGTCTCCAGATCATGGTCTGGAATGGTTTCACTCCATATACGGCCATATTGCTTGATCACATACATTTAATACATTTTCATCATTTTTGCGCTGTTCTGGGCAACATCGCGTTATCATTTTGCCCAAATATGTGTACATTTCGAATTTTTCGCCTAAAATGGTCTCAAATGATTGGGTTCGACTCCCTGATGGAGAATTAGAGTTCAAATTTGATTATGTCCGGCTGGCGCTTGCCAACGGAGAACGGAAAGAGCTATAAATTTGCAGGGTAGGTAGTACATCCCAATACGACGGATAAGTTCGTTAATGGTCTTAATCGGCCCAATGGTTTCCGAGTAATAATTTTATTTTCAACCAGTACTAATCCGATCGAATTTAAACTTGGTGAGTAGTTGTGGAATACAAACCTAAGGAAGTTTATGAAATTTTGTCAGAATCGTATAGCTAGAAAATTTTAAAAAAATTATTAAAAAATATTATGTATGTCACGATAACCTGAGAACGGAAAGAGATAGCAACCTGAAATTTTCAGGTCAGGTTGTGCATCTGAATGCAGCACTTTAGTTTATAGGCATAATCGGCCAAACAGTTTTGGAGTTATATCCATCTGAAAATTGGTTGTTATTTCCTCAATAGCTCGAAAAATACGAAACCGATCCAATACAAACATGTTTCTCAGTTGTAGAATACCAACGCGAAAATTATTGCAAAATTTCGTGAGGATTGTATCACTAGAAATTTTTTTAAAAATCATTGAAAAAAATTCCATTTATCAGAAACTATTCATCCGACATCGCTAAAATTTTGTGAAAGCCTTCAGAGCCTAGCTCGACAACCAAGTTCTAAGTTTGAACACGATCGGATCTATATTGTTGGAGAACGAAAGGAGATAGGGACTTGCAATTTTCAGGGTAGATTGTGCATCCGAATGGGAGGATTAAGTACGTTTTTGAGCATAATCAGTCTAACGGTTTCGGAGTTATACCCACCTGGAATCTTATTTCCTCGATAACTCAAAAAATATAGACTCGATCGAATTTAAGCTTGGTAACTAGTTGTAGAATATATACATAAAGACGTGTATAAAATTTTGTGAGAACCGCACCCCTAGAAAATTTTAAAAAAATTACTAAAAAAAAATTGGTTCAAGCACTGACGTGAAGTCAGGAGCTTTTGCGAGTATGTTCTATTGTCCATTATCCTGTATTGGACTATAGAACGTACGCACAAAAGCTCCTGACTTCACGTCAGTGCTTGAACGAATTTTAGTACATAACCTAGATTTAAGTTTGTTTTCACAAATATAATTTATGTACTCATCATTTATTTTGAATTACATTTTCCAGGTTAAACTGGAACATACGATGTATGATGGTGTTGTGACCAGACTCTGAACTCCTTTCGGTTGAGTTAAGTAAAATCACAACTGAAGATGCATGAGAATATTACAATTTTTTCACATATTCCTAACTGCGCAGAAATATCTACCGCCCATTCACTACGTGAATTTTCTGAATACCTTCCCAGAAAATGGGTGATATTAAAATTAATTACACATTGAATGCACATCAGAACCACATAACATTAAAGTTGCGGATTAAGGAAAAGTGAACATTAACATTACATTTTTAATAATGACGAAAATCATTTATCTTCATTTTGGTTGGACGAGTAACTGCCAGAATTTGATTTATATTTTATTGTTATTTATGTACCTACGTCTGACACGGGGAAGATAACAAGAAGAATATTCGATAACCGGTAAAGGGGAGGATGCAAAATATGTTTTCAAGCACAGACTAAACAGATGTTTCACTCCGTAAATTCAGAAATGAAACCGCTATTAGCATACTTTACACTTCGAATACATCAATTTCTTATAAATACCGAGTAACTACACTCTGGTACACTAACTAATAGTTTTCGCTTTTGATATACGATTCGGGCATTTATATTACTTCTCCTTTTTATGGTCAGCATAATCGTCCTTCTAAGCAAGCTATTCGTGCTGATATGAATGAATTTCGGAAGACCCAACCATTTTTGGCACTCTAGTTCCTCGGAACTGAGTGCTTATCAATTTGCCCAAATGTCTGTAATTTTCGAATTTTTCGATGAAAATGGTCTTAAACGATTTGGTTCGACTCACTGATCAAGAATCCGTGGTCGAAATTCATTCTGTCCGGCCGGCCGGCCGGCCGTAGGCACGATAACTCTCGAACGGAATGAGCTAGACAGTTGAAATTTTCAGAGTAGGTTTGGGAGATAAATATCTCGGCTAATTTCGTTATTGGGCAAAATCGGACAGATGGTTTCGGAGTAACAAAAAAAAAAAATTTTGTTTTACAAGGCAAATTCCAAATTAATTTTTTTTCAATAAGCTGTTTTACCATAAGAATCCAATGATATCATTTTTAACTCTAACAAGCTAATACTTTCGGAGATATGATTTTTCAAATTTTCAATAATAAACCGTATTTCAACGTTGTCACAGAATGATATTATTCTATGTATGAATTGTCATAATGTCAAATGATGTTCCTGAGACATGACATTATGTAATCAATCGAAGAATTGTGAGTGAAGTGAGAAAAATCTCAGTTGTTTGCTCCGAAATTAGGTTTTCTCAGTAAATTCTTACATTTCAGAACGGAACATGAAGTAAGAGATCTGAGAGTAGTGAGACTGCTTTTCATCCATAGACATAGATATAACTCTCGAACGGAATGAGGTAGGTAGTTGAAATTTTCAGAGTAGTTTAGGGAGATGAATATCTCGGTTAAGTTCGTTACTCTGAAACCATTTGGCCTATTTTGCCCACTAACGAACTGAACCGAGATATGTATCTCTCAAACGTACTCTGAAAATTTCAACTGCCTATCTCATTCTGTTCGAGAGTTATTGAAGAAAAAAAATTTTGAAATTAAAATTTTTTTTTGACACTTAACGGCAATCCGATCAATACAAAACTTCGCATGCGTATAAAGGTGATTATTCTACAATCTGGTGCTAAATTTCAGATAGATCGAGTGATCGGTTTCGGACACATTCATAAAAAATGTTTTTACTAAAAACAGCCATAACTCCGAAACCGCTTGATGGATTTCACCCGGTAACGAACTCTTCAGAGATATTTACGCTCCAAACTCACCCTGCAAATTTCAATCCTCTAACTCCTTCCTTTCGAGAGTTATCGTGTTAACGGACGGTCGGCCGGCCGGACAGAATTGATTTCGACCACGGATTCTTGACCAGTGAGTCGAACCAAATCGTTTGAGACCATTACGAAAATTACAGACATTTGGGCAAATTGATAAGCACTCTGTTCCGAGGAATAAGAGCGCCAAAAAAGAAGAAAGGATAGAATCGGCCACTACCGAAGACAAGGAGGTTGAGGTTTTGCTGAGTGTAACTGAAAATCCACACACAAGCCAAAGGGAGCTTGGTGTAGCCTGTGGTATAAGTGAGCATTCAGTTCAAAGAATCCTCAAAAAGCATAAGTATCACACCTACCACATTCAGATGTACCAAGCGCGTACCGATAGCAATTTTGGAAAAATTGAACTGAATTTCTGTAACTGGGCAAGTTTTCTAATTGAACAGAACCCTATATTTTTTTAATTCGTTTTATTCAGTGATGAAGCTACTTTTCACAACTCCGGAGCCGCCTATACGCACATTTTTCATTATTACTCTTCTGAAAATACAAGAATGATAAGAGAAATCGACAATCAACACAGGTGGTGGTCATTGAATGTCTGGGGATCAGTAATCGGCAATCATGTGATAGGCCCTCATTTTTTCGAATGAAATCTAGATGGTGCTGCATATATGCAGCACCATACATGAATTTCAATCAAAACATTCTTCCTGGATTGTTAGCAGTGTTAACTACGCAAATAAGAAATGAAATGTGGCTTCAGCATGATGGAGCTCCCGCTCATTATTCTCATCCTGTGAGGGATTTACTGAATCAACAGGTTCCAAATAGATCGATTGGAAGGGGCGAACTGACAAGATGGCCTGCTAGATAAACGGATCTCACCAAACTAGATTTTTTTTGTCGGAATAATAATAATAATAATAATAGTAATGTATAATACATAAAGGGAATCGTGTACGATGAAGTTCCAACAAGAGCTCCCAATATGCGAGAGAGGATTGTGACTGCTTTCCGAAGCATTACTCCAGCCATACTGATGAGGATTAGTGGGTTATTCAACGATCGGATCGCTTTGTGTTCCAGAGAAGGCGGTCGACACTTTGAACATCTCTTGGATCATTAAAAAAAATTAAACCACCTTGAAAGTTATCTCGAGAATCTACAATCAGAGGATACCGATAAACATCCGTAAAAAATGCTACCCATTTGGTTATCGATTTTTAACAGCCTGTTTATCGAAGTCAACCATGATTCGGTGATGCTGTACCGAATAATACCTGCATAATTTTATTTTTTGTCTTATTTAACGTCCGTTTGATTTTATATCCACTATTTGAATAAAATTTTTAGTTGTGATGTCATTTTTGGTGTCTGCTAGACATAGTGGTGAAAATAGTCCTAAGGTTACTTCCGAGAAAATGTAAGGTATTCAATTGTCTCAATGAAAAATTATATACAATTTATACTTATTTATTCAATATTGTGACGCGTTTTGTCCACACAGCGACTTAATCAGACTACATCATACAGTATGATGTAGTCTGATGAAGTCGCTGTGTCGACGAAACGCGTCACAATATTGAATAAATTAGTGTAAATCGTATATAATTTTTCATTGAGTTAATATGGATTTGCATCAAGTAAAAGCCACAAGCATTAAATCATTAAAAAAAAAGTATTCAATTGTCTACATCACCCTGGAAAAAAAAAATAAAGGGACATTTGAAAAAATCTAGAAGTAACAATATGAAATTCTGAATATTTGGACTTTAATAACGGACACCCTGTATTCAACAGGTTGACCATTCAGGAACGATGACTAGGAAAATTCATCAGTTAAAAGAAAATCTGATCAAATTCATGTTACTATCGCTGTTGGAATTCGGTAGAGGACTCTTAGCGAACTACTGTTCCCTCAACTTTTTGCTGTTTTCTCTTAATAAGATCTGTACTGGTGGAAAAATATCCCTAATATTTTGCGTCATGATAGAGGTATTGAAGACCATTGAAAATATGACAAAATATAAGGGGTGGTCCATTTGAAAAATCACTCGTTTGTTGAATAATTTTATTTGGGAACATCCTGTGTATTAGAAAATAATTTCCTTAGATTCATTATTGAAAGTAAAAAGGATATGCTTTCAAACGAAATTTGTAAAAGGTCTGGTTTGGCAGCTATGGAAGCGTAACGCACTATTGCAGGACCCTGTATACCGTTTTCTCAGCCTATATAATATATGAATACATCTCATACCATTTTAATGACATACTTCAGTAGAGAATAGTCTATGATCACAGAAATTGTAATTCTGACATATATATTCTATTGGAATTGAAAAACGAAAAGACTTAAGCCTCAAGTAACTTCAGGATGCGATTTCAAGTCGCTATCTTTTTCCGTTCTCAAGTTATCGTGGCAACGGCCGGACAGAATTAAAATGGACCTCGAATTCTTAGTAAGGGAGTCGAACCCAATCTTTTGAGCCCATTTTCGGCAAAAAAATCGAAAATTACAGACAATGAGCAAAATGATAACGCGATGCCCCCCAGGACACGCGGGCGAAAAGCATTATATCAATTTTTTGATGTTGTATTTCAAGTTCTTAAGCTCTTGGCTCTTGGCCGATTATTATTTGGATGCGCAACCTACCCAGAAAATTGCAAGACGCTATATATCTTTCCGTTCGGAAGTTTTCGTGACCGCGGTCACCCATCCAGCTACTGGTTGCTCGAAACACCAATAGTATAGATCCGATCGAGTGCAGATTCAGAACTGGGCCGTAGAGTTAGGTTTTGAAGGCTCTCGCAAAATTTCAGCGGTATCAGACGGTTTCTGAGAATTTTTTCATACATTTTTTTAAAAATTGTCTTATATAATCCACATACGTCTTTGTGTCGGTATTTTACAACTATTTCCCAAGTTTCAATTTGATCGGATCTACATTGTTTGAAAACAGTTATTAGTACTAGTAAATCCGATTATACCCTTTAACGAGCTTAACCGTCGCTATCTCTTCCCGTTCGAAAGTTATCGTGGCAACGGCCGACCGGACATACCTAATCAAATTTGTTCATTCATCAGTGAGTCGAACCTAGTCATTTGAGACCCTTTCCGGCAAAAAAATTTAAAATTAACAGTGCTGTGCCTAAGGTGGCGTAAGGACACAGTAACAAAGCCTACACAGAACACAACTGGTTCTCCTAACTCAGGGCAAGCTCTTAGAGCTTATGAGGGGTCTCCTTGTGGAAGACCCAGGAGGATCAGTATAACAATAATAATAATAATAATAATAATAATTTGGTCAAAATGATATCACGCTAGTCCCCAGAACATGCACGCAAAAAAACACAGCTCTGGCAGTTCAGTCATCTCTATCATGTGTATTTCTATGTTCCCAAAATGAATCTCACGTTCGAATTAGGGCTTCACGCGAGAGCGAGATTTTTCTCGTCTCGTCTCGTTCTAGTCTCGTAAAAGCGAGACGAGACGAGACGTTTTCAAAAATATTATAGGCGATACGAGACCACATACAGTGCAAAACGAGAGTCTCGTTTTTGGTCTCGTTAAATTTTTTGAATGAAGTTTTATATACGACTCGACTTTTTTCAACACACACAGAACGCAATTGAATGAAGAGTTTCCACTATAATTACCAATATATATTGTCTATATTATGCATCGATCGTTCTAGAAATACACGATTTTTTAGAAGATTATTAATTCGTTATGACCTTGCGATAATTGAGATTATTTTTCAAGAAAAAATAGAATTCACAACCATAAAAACGGATGCCATTATGAATTCAATACCTAACGGACAACTTTTATTGCCCCTAAATCCCAATGCTTTGAAAATTGCGTCTCTATCTGAACATCTGGAGAAATGTATTCTCTTGTGCTCCTTGTAGTGAAGATGTGAACAATTATTGTATACAACGGTGGAACTACGTATAATAAAACTGGTAAAGAAATGAAGCTATTCAATGTTTCGAAAAGTGTTATGAGGAATACGCCAAGAACACCCTCAATTATCTACCTACTGGGAAGGTATTCTTTGAAAACTATACCAAATTGTTCAATTCTATAAAAAAATGTATCGACATCGATAGCCTATTTAAAACATCAACAAAACTTTCAAAATATTGGAAAGCTGAGTTTGAAGAATATTTGCTGTTAGAAAGAGAAAATAGTAATCAAAATATTTTAGAGTGGTGGACAGTGATGAAAAAGTTCTTCCTACACTTTCCAAGATGGTCGATGATTTATTAATGGCTACATCCGTACCTGTTGAAAGATTATTCTCCACAGCAGGTATGATGATGGCAAAATACGTTCATCATTGAATAATGATGTGATGCAAGCGTGATTATGTTTTAATTCTTGGTCATCGAGTAATTTAAAAGTTGAAATTATCAGTGTTTAAAATTAAAAATAATATGTACATGTACTAATATTTTTGTATAAGAGCGTAATAAATATAGCTTTACAAATTTATTCATTATTGTATACCATTTCGTTCATATATCATAATATGTATCTATTATCGTTATTCATAATTAAGCGAGATGAGACGAGACAACTGATAACGAGACGAGAACGAGACTTAAACGAGACTTAATTTTTTGGGAATTGGCGAGAGCGAGACGAGATTTTCTATACTCTCGCCCACTCTCGCCTCGTGTGAAGCCCTGGTTCGAATAATATAGAGATTATCGAATCAGGCTATGCTATGGATACACCATTATTCTTTATAAACCTTGAGTGGAGCTGCTTTAGTTAAGGACAAAACATTTTGATTTATTCTTAAATAATAAACCTTTGAATAAAGTAGCGGAAAGGTTCTTGAAACCCTCTTGACACGATTCTAATTCCGAAGAACGTGGAGGTAAAAAATTTAATGAAAGAAATCGGATCATCAATTGGAATCGAAGCCCATTAAAATTCACAAATCCTAAAAATTATTGAGGAATAAATACACAACCACCATTAATGTAATTATGATTTAACAACCACGAGCACATTTTTGAATCAGTTTCCATAATTATAGACCCTATCTTTGATTAAGATGCAACAATTCGTTATTTGTATTAAAGATATACGACCTAAAGTCTTGATTCAACCAAATTATGATAAATGATCATTAAAAAGACATTGAATATTTTATACTTATTTACTTCCACTGTATTCGTATTTTTTTCTTCAGTTTATATGGATGCATGATATATCCACTAGAATTGAAAATATTTTAACTTGATCAAAAATAATATACATATTTGGAATTGTACATAATGATGAATTTAAATTGAGATTCTTGAAATTTCCATTCTATTTATTCGGACTTAATACTTATATAATTTATTGAATTTTAAAACATTGATTAATTAATGGAAGAGAAGCTAATATTGAACCAGAAGGAAAATATAATTGTCCGGATATAACTTGAACCTGCAAGGAAATACGAAAAATGTCATGGTCAGAATCTATGTCTAACTTACAGATAATTATTCCTATCCGTTCCCAATGCAACACTTAATCGACTCACGTGCTGTTTCTACCTCACTGATACAAAAAATTATTTCGCAAATCACGTGGATCAACCCCTACAACGCAGAATCCTAACGTCATCCCCTCGACCCCTCCTAGTCCGAGCACATGGTACATTTAATTGGATCAAAATAGGGTGCCTTGTTGGTATGAGCTATTCTTTTCTCGTGGGAAAATGTAATTCCAATTGGGAGATAAATCAAAATTTTCATATAGGACTCCGAACATTCAAAGAACATCATATTTCGGTGCAATTTCAAATGGGTGACAGAACGTTCAAAGAAAATCATTGTCACCTATTAAAAATCTATAAGTTCGAAGAGAATTTCATATTATTTAAATATGAAATAAATAAAATACGTAAACTAAATACGTAAAGGTGTGTGCAACGGTATGTATTTATCAAGTACATAACAACAAATTAATCGAATATGTAAAATATGAATGGAATATTATACAGGGTTTTCAATTGGGAAACGGAAATACTTGAAAGGTGAATAGAGGGCACCGAGGTGGTTCTATACGGGGTGGTCCAACAAAATTTTGAGCCTCCCCCTCAGAAACGAAGAATTTCCGAAGATTTTAAAAAACAGGTCAACTTCTGTTTTGAGGGGGATGAAATTCCATCATGAGTTTGTTCCGAAAAAAACACCCTCATGAAGGTGGCATCAACCTCCAACATTTGTTTAATACGGAAGAGATGTCGAGTGTTGGTTAACATTTTTTAATGTTTTTTAAATTCGAGAATTACAGAGATTTGGGTGAAATGATGGAACGCTGTTCCCAAAGGAAGCGAGCAACAATATCAACTTTAAACATTCAATTAATTGGCCCAGTTGACCTTTCTCGCCTTCTAAAAAAAATGTCATGAAATTTGGTTCATCTCCTTTTCTTGATACAAGATAACTTTCAAAATATTTTCAACAAAATTTGCCGCAATTTTTATCTGCAGATAAAAAATTTGATTAATGAATGTTGGCTCGTATTTCCGATATCCATAACATGGGAATCAGTGGTCCGATTTCGATTAAATTTGGTGGGATTGTTGACTTTCAACAATTCCTTAAAACGACTAATGTAATGTAGATTATTTTCAGAGTGTTACTCAGAATATCGTGGTTTTTCTTTTAAATTTCGAAATCTATATTATTTACATCAGTTTGAAAATTGTAATTACTGGCATGAAGAAATACAGAATTCAGTCTAATAAATTCAGTTCTTGTTTTAAATGGCACACTTGTTTCGGTAGAGTAACAAACAAAAGAATTCATGTTTTATGTAATTTTTTATATACGCCCCTGTTTTCAGAATACTTCACCAAGTTCAACAAAAAAGTCGCGCTAACGCTATAGAGCATCTTTTTAAGCGCTCTTGTTCATCGGAACAGAGTGCATATCAATTTGCCCAAATGTCTGTGACTTTTGGATGAAAATAGTCTGAAACGTTTGGTTCGACTCACTGATCAAGAATCTATGTTGAAAATCGGATCTGTCAGGCTGGCCGGCCATAACCACGATAACTCTCGAACGGAATGAACTAGACAGTTGAAATTTTCAGAGTAGGTTTGGGAGATAACTATCTCGTTTCAGTTCGATATTGGGCAAAATCAGCCGTTCCGGAGTAACAAAAAAAAATTATTTTTACATTACAAATTTCAAATTCATTTTTTTTTAAGATGCGATTTTACCATAAGAATCTATTGATATCAATATTAACTTTAAAAAATTAACACTTTCGGAGGAAACGGAATATCTTCTTGGTATGAATATGAAAAATGCACTGACGTGAGATCAGGAGCTTCTACGAGCATATTTCATTGTCTATTTACGCCTCATACGAAGTCGATCGAGCGCTTCAAATGGGTATAACTTCAAAACCGTTGGCCGATTATGCCTATTTACTAACTTGAATGTCGCATTCGGTTACGCAACCTACCCTAAAAATTGCAAGTCGCTAACTCTTTCCGATCTCGAGTTATCGGGAGATACATAATATATTTTCATAATTTTTTAAAAAATTTCTAGTGATACGATCCTCACGTACGTCTTTGCGGCGGAATTCTAAAACTAAGTTACCAATTTTTAAATTGATCGGATCTGTATGTTTTGAGTCATCGAGAAAACAATATTCCAGATGGGTATAACTCCGAAACGGTTTGGATGATTATACCCAACAACGAACTCAAGTGTCCTATTCAGATGCTCAACCTACCCTGAAAATTGCAAGTCTCTATCTCTTTCCATTCGAAAGTTATCGTTGCAACAGTTACCCATGCAACTATACTGCACTCACCCAAGGTTGTCCGGATCTCCAACAATATAGATGCGATCGTGTTCAAATTTGTAACTTGGCTATAAAGTTAGGTTCTGAAGGCTCTCGTAAAATTTCAGCGATACCAGACGGATAGTTTCTGAGATATAGAATTGTTTTCGATGATATTTTCGAAATTTTCTATAGTTATACGATCCTCACGAAATTTAACAAAACATTACGCGTTGGCATTCTACAACTAGTTATCATTTTTGAATTGGATCGGATACGTAGTTCTTGAGTTACTGAGGATATAAGAACTAAATTTCAGACGCGTTTAACTCCAAAACTGTTTGGCCGATTATACCTATTAACAAACTCAAATGTCGTAGTTGGACGCTCCACCTACCCTTCATGTCGCTTTCTTTCCATTCGAAACTAATTTGACCTCGAATTCTTTATCAATGAGTCGAGCCTAATCGTTTGAGACCATATTCGACAAAAAATTTGAAAACTTTAGACATTTGGGCAAAATGATAGCACGCTCTTCCCCAGAACAAAATGGTGTCTGAAGCACAACTTGCTATTTTTTAGTTGTATCAAAATTCTTACCCTTAGCTTTGATAATTTTTACACTGAATCCTCTAGAAGTGGTTTTCCAGGTTAACACTCTGGCCGTCAAAAAATCCGGCCACCAAAAATTTTACACTTTTTCTATATCTATCTCTAGAACGATACATTTGATTTGGATGATTTCTTTTTGTGAACGGTTGGTCAATTCTTCAACAATGCTGTGGTCGAAATTTTAATTTTTGGTCAAATTTGCGAATATGTGAATATTGATTGTTGCATAAATGTGCAACCCGAAATTTTTTTTACCCGAAATTGTCAACACCCTGTCAGTAGTTACAACAGGGGTGTCAAAATGTAGCCGGATGTCTCAAGGACTTTTTGGTGTTCTACTCACGAGATTATCTCTGTTATCACAGAAGATGCATTGTTATTAATCCAACTATATAAAAAGATCTAAAGAAAATTTGAAACGAACGTTAATCCCTTAGGTCTAATAAAAACATAAAAATTTTAGAAAATATTAAAATGTTATGCGCTTTTATCGGGTGTGACCTCATTCAGTCAATTCATTTCATATATATATATATATTAGTCGGTTTAGAACTTCCGACGTTGTCCGACGCCTAATCGCCACCTTCTTTTATCTTCGCAGTCTTTCGCTCATGGACTTGTGTACAGATTTTTGCCACTCCAGTTTGGGCCTTCCTCTTTTCCTTCTATTTGCTGGTTGCCAATGCAAAACCTGTTTGGGAAGTCTAATGTCAGGCATTCGACTCACATGCCCATACCATGTAACCTGCTTATTTTCGATTTCTCGCGTTATGCTGTCCTCGAATCCCATCATTAGTTTTATGGTTTCGTTTCTTATGTAGTCTTTTCTCGAGATGCATAATGATCGTCGTATAGCATCCATTTCCACTACCTCAACTTTTCTCTTGTGCTTGTCCGTTATTCTCCAGGTTTCCGCTCCGTATAACAGTGTACCCTTGACCATAGACTCGTAGATGTTGTATTTCGTTCTTTTGTTTATGTCTCTACTCCAAAATATGCCATTGAGGCAGCCAATCACTTTCTTCGCTTGAACAATCCTCTTTTCAATTTCGCTTGCATCTGTACCTGTGTCACCGGAAATTATTCCCAGATAAACATATTTCCGACAGGATGATATTTTTTGTCCATTTTCCAGGATGAGGTCAGTGGCATCTGTTCTTAGGCTTAGGTATTGTGTCTTCTCGATGTTGACCGTTAATCCCCAAAGAGTGTACTCCTCCATCAACTTCCTCATCATATACTGCATGTCATCTCTATCATTAGCTATTACAACCTGGTCATCGGCGAATTGAAGTGTATACATGCATGTATCGTTGATCTCTATTCCCATCCCGTGGACCTTCCTCTTCCATTTTCTCAATGTTGCGGCTATAAATATTATGCACAGAGTGGGTGAAATACAGCATCCCTGTTTCAAACCTTTCGATACTTCAAACTCCTTGGTGACATACTTTCCTATTTTTATTCTTGATTTTGAGTTTCTGTAAAGTTCTTGTAGTGCTCTTATATAGGTATGACTGATATTCGATTGTTCGAGTACTTCCCACAGTTTAGAAATCGGGACAGTATCGTATGCTTTCCGGAGATCTACAAAAGTAATATGTGTTTCCCTGTTCATGGCGCTCCTTTTCTCTATTATCTGCTTAAGGCAAAATACGTTGTCGCTACATGATCTTCCAGCACGAAAACCACTTTGTTCTTCTTCTTCGTTCTCTCTGAAATCCTCTTCTATCAGGTCACAAAGAATTATTCCGTACAATCTACTCAATGTACTCGTCACCGATATGCCCTTGTAGTTATTGCATTGTAGCTTACTTCCCTTCTTATGGATGGATGAGATGTAGGCAACCTTCCATTGTTCGGGAATCGAAGAACCATTTAGACACTGGTTGATCAAATAGGTCAAGTTTTCAAACAGTTTTTGAGTTTTGTTCTTCAGCATCTCAGCGTATACTCCTTCGGGTCCACAGGATTTGTTGTTTTTAGTTTTCCAATTGCTTTTTTCAGAGTATCAGTATCAATAGTGACTTCTTCTCCTTGTACGTGTATTTGTTGCAAGGAGCAATCTTCAAGGTATTCGGTTCTGGTCTCTTGAAGTAAGTCTTGATAGTGTTTCTTCCACTCTTCCGAACTGATCATTTGTAAATGTGCTCTGTCTTCTCCAGGATTTTTCATAAAACCCCACACCTCTGAGCATCTCCTTCCTCCGATAAATGCATTAACATTCTGGCATTTCTTGTCCCATATTAAGTTCTTTTCGGTCTTTATTAGCTTTCTTAACTGTACTTTAGTTTTCTTGTATACTTGATGGTCTTCTTCTCTCTTTGTGGTCAGCCATTTGAGGTATTCTTGTCTTTTCTGTTTAACCAACGCTTCGATCTCTTCATTCCACCATATTTTGGTACTAGCTGCTTTCTTCTTGATTCCTACTGCCTCCATTGCTAATTGTTGTAGACTTTCGACAATGTTATATAATTTCGGTTTTCGACTGACCTTGTATATCAATCAGTTTTTCGTCAAGTCTTTGCTGATATAATCGTCTAGTACTCTCATTAACGAAACTATCAAAGTTGTACCTGGGCGAATCCACTGCCTTCATATAATCGGTATGATCACTCACTTCATTCTTATTAAATCTTCGTGAAGGAAATATGACTTTAGCCCTCACCAGGTGATGGTCTAAGTCACAGGTGATGCCTCGAAGAACCCTAACATTGTTCCATTGTAAGGCTGATGATTGTTTGCTGATGATATAATCTATTATATACTTCAAATTACGTGTGCTTTGGGTCCAGGTGTAACGATGAATGTTTTTGTGTTTGTAAAACCCGTTACTGATTTTCAAGTTATGAGCTTCACACACTTGTATCAGTCTTCGGCCGTTGTCATTAACTGCATCCTCACCAAAGGGTCCCACTGTGACGCTATTCCTCTGACTGCCAGTTCTACTGTTGAAATCGCCTAGCAGGATAACCTCTCTGCTATTTCCGATGTCTATTAATATATCCTCAATTTTATCGAAAAATTCTTCTTTTATTTCTATCCTTTCGTCTATCACTGTGATATTATGTGCGTATATCTTAAAATTAACCTTGAGAATATTTTCGTTGATCGGCTCCCAGTTAGTAATTTTATTCTTCAGATCTTTTGGGACTCCAGTGAAAATGTGAACGTAATCTCCGACGATGATGGTGCCAGTTCCTTTCTTTTTTGTTTCGGTTAGTGCCACTATATCCAGACCCAATTTCCCCAAGTCTGATGCGATAATATCAACTTTCTGTCTGATGCCCTGTACATTCCATGTCGCCAATCTCAATATCCTTTTTCGTTGCTTAGTCCGTTAGCCAGATGATCCGTCCGTTCCGAGGCTTTGTTTAGGCTTTTTGGTATTTTGTGAATTTTTACAAGTATTGGAAAACCAGTCCAATGCCTCAACCCCCAACCTGGAGGACCAGGCTAATTTTTTTTTTCACGGTGAGTATTTTATTTCCCCACTACCCTCCGAATCGACTGGGAGGTGGGCCCGATGACCATTCCACAATTCCAATGGAGACGCACCCGATGGAGGTAACTAGCAAGTCCCCACACGTGAATTCATTTCAATTCATTTCATTCTGGTGCAAAGTTGCTCCTATTCGTATTTTCGCCATTAAAATCTTTCAATTCACATCTGAGAATACCAAGAATGGAAATCTTGCCAATTTGTAGCAAATTTTTTGATTGAAATAGAATTCTTTCATAAATGCCCAACGTTTGTTTAATAATTTGAACACCGGTTAGCTATTTTCTATGAGCACAGATTTGTGAAAATTCGAACAAATATTGCAAAACCAAGTTGAAACAACATTTTCTAGTTACAATCATATTCATGCTGACACATATGTTGTCTACACACAAAAAAAATCCCTTAGGTAACTATTCAATTTTTAAAAGAATTAGAAGCAAAAAGATGGGTTCAAGCCCTGTGGAAAGGAGCTTTCTGGCGCTCTAGTTCAAACAGACAAATTATATCTCCGAAAGAATTTGTTTCTCAGAGTTTGGAATTATATCAATGTAATAGTTTATTTATCAAGATTAAATGAGCAATCTGAGAATGAGAACTGCACCATGGAAGAAATCAAATTAAAATAGCTGAACTGGATTTGACTCTCTCTTATAGAACCGGATGAAATGTACGAGTATGAACACAGATCATATAATGAAGATTAGATAGAATAATTATAGCATTCTGTGAAAACATAGAAGTACGATTCATTATTGAAATTTAGAAAAATCATATCTCCAAAAGTATTAGCTTGTTGGAGTTGAAAATGAAATCGATGGATTCTAATAGCGAAACTGCATCTTAAATAAAAATTGAATTTGAAATTTGTTGCTTAAAAAAAATTTTTTTTCGTTACTCCGAAACCTTTTGGCCTATTTTGCCCAATAACGAACTTAACCGAGATATTCATCTCCCTAACCTACTCTGAAAATTTCAACTGCCTAGATCATTCCGTTCGAGAGTTATTGTAGGAAATTTTTTTTCAAATTTTGAAAAAATTTTTTGACACTTTGCGGTAACCTGGTCAATACAAAACTTCACATGCGTATAAAAGTCATGATTCTACAATTTGATGCTAAATTTCAGATAGATCGAGTGATCGGTTTCGAAAATGTTCATAAAAAATGTGTTTTACTAAAATTGGCCATAACACCGAAACTGCTTGATGGATTTCGCCCATTAACGAACTTTACCGAGATATTTACGCTCCAGACCCACCTTGCAAATTTCAATCCTCTAACTCCTTTCGTTCGAGAGTAATTGTGCCTACGGCCGGCCGGCCGGACCAGCCGGACAGAATCGATTTCGACCTCGGATTCTTGATCAGAGAACACCAAATCGTTTGAGACCATTTTCAGCCAAAAATTCGAAAATTACAGACGTTTGGGCAAATTGAGAAGCACTCAGTTCCGAGGAAATAGAGCGCCAAAAAGTGTAATTCCTTTTCCGGGATTTGAGCCTGCCTTCTCTCGTTTTGAAACCGAAAACTCGACGGATTAGACCCCCGGGCTATCGGGCTCCTCGTACGATCTTGTCGATCTCCGGTATTAGAATAAAACGTCGGTACTTACCTGGGATATATATTCTTAATTTTCATTTTTCAACATAAAATCGCCACATGGGGTTTATTTGACTGTTTTTTACCCTTATCTTCGCTTTTCGCCAACTTTGAGGCCCGGAAACTGCCTAGAACGGCCGTTTTCAGACCCCGTCTCTCTAAGTCGATTTTGACGTTTCTCGAACCAACTATTAGCAAGGAATTAGACAATGCCATGTCTCAGGAAAATAAGTTGACATTATGACAATTCATACATAGAATAATTATATAATTCTGTGGAAACGTAGGAATACGATTTATTATTGAAATTTTGAAAAATCATATCTCCGAAAGTATTAGCTTGTTAGAGTTAAAAATGATATCAATGGATTCTTATGGTAAAACTGCTTATTAAAAAAATTTAATTTGGAATTTTTTTGTAAAAAAAAATTTGTTTTGTTTCTCCGAAACCACATGTTCGATTTTGCCCGATAACGAACTTAGCCGAGATATTTATCTCCCAAACCTACTCTGAAAATTTCAACTGTCTAGCTCATTCCGTTCGAGAGTTATCGTGCCTACGTCCGGCCGGCCGGCCGGACCGGCCGGACAGAATGAATTTCAACCACAGATTCTTGATCAGTGAGTCGAACCAAATCGTTTAAGACCATTTTCATCGAAAAATTCGTTTGAGATCATTCTCGGCCAAAAATTCAAAAATTACAGACATTTGGGCAAATTGATAGGCACTCTGTTCAGGTGAATACGCAAGCTAAAAATATAAATTCATTGTGATTAAAACAAGTTTCTGGTGTATTGATTTATTTCAACATACATCTCCTTATATCGGTTTTCCTTGCCTCTGTACTCGAACTACTTGACCCAATACCACACTTTCTCCTCTCATCCATCAAAGTTTTCACCAGGGCCCTTTTGAAAGGCGGACACAAGAGAATGTATGTGAAGAAATTCGCGAAGCTATTCAGGGCAGGCACAAAGCGATATATTTTAATTATTGAACTCAAAATGTTCCCAACATTTTCGTAAAAATTATGCGGAATCATGCTCACGAAGTGGGGCCTTTGTATTAGGTACCCTGGTATTTGGAAAACTACAAACGTTATTATGATCACTACTGCTGTAATGGTGAGGTTGAAATTTCTCTGTGGAAACATAGATGTATTTCAAAATAAATATTTCAATATTAAAATTCAAAATTCTTTCGTGCGCATGTTCTATTATCTATTCATGCCACACACACCCTCACGAAATACTGCATGAAGTTGAGTATCAATAAAGGAAGCATTTACACGTGAAAAAAATCATTGTGAACGAATTTAACTGTCGCATTTGGAGGCGCAACCCACCCTGAAAAATTGAAGTCACTATGTCATTCCTTTCGAAAGTTATCGTGGCAACGGCCAGCCAGGAGGACAATTAATTTTGACCTGAAATTCTTCATCAGTTAGTCGAACCTAATCGTTTGAGACCATTTTCAACTAAAAACTCGAAAATTACGTACATTTGGGCCAAATCATAGCATGCTGTTCCATAGAACATGCGCGCAAAAATCGAATGAATGTTTAACCATTTTGGCCGGTTTACTTTTCTGCTGCCTCAAGTTAGGACCGGGCCAAAACAGAAGAAGTTCTGTGAAATCAAATGACTCTCACTCTATAAATGGTTTTAACTACATAACAACAAAATTCATGGATCCCTCCCCTCAAACTTCAAAAAGAAATATTTGTCATGTTTGGTTTTTTACAAGGTGCGCCATATTGGAAACTTTTGAAGGGAAGGTCTTATTTCTGTACTAGATAGACGAAAACTGATGTCAGTGTCTGAGGGCCAATTTTCATGAAAAACTCATTGGAAAAAATCGCATGTCGAATTCTATCACCGTTACATGGTTACCGGGTGTTATTAGTAAATGTTCATTTTCGAAATATTGCTGTAACTCTTCTTCTGTTGGATTTTTTTTATTTCTATGAAAACATTGTCGTAAGAATTTCTTACGTAGAATTCAATGATGTAAATGAATTTTCCGTAAACTTATATTTCATGAGATATCGGTATGACCATATTTTTTGCAAATGGGATACCCCGTATATTTCGATAGTGCTTGAAATTACCATTTCAAACATATATATCATACTTGATGTTTTTCTGAAGTCATGTTGGAGATATTGAATTTTCAAAATTTATCTAGTGGATGAGTAGGTTTTGGAGGATGCGATGATGAATGAAACCATTTAAATGTTAGATGTTAAACATTTATTGAAACAGTAGAAGTTCTGTACAGTTCGCAACTTTTTTCAACTTTCTGCAATGAAATACGAAAATTATGAGAAGTGGGGCAAGTTAGTCTGTTTTATGCAAAAGGGAAAAATGCAGAGGCAGCAAGTTATTTGTGTCGGGAAAAATATCCAGAAAGACGACAACCATTAAAAGATATTTACGCACGATTGCCACACAATTTGAGAGATGATGGTCAATTTGAAATGAAAAGACCGGTGAGATGTCTTTAGAATACAGATTTTAAAGAAGTTGTCGTGTTAGAAGCTGTTGAAATCAATCCAAGAATATCAATATAGAAGAATTTACAGGAGTTCTAATAACGAATGTCAGAAACTATTCTGAAAAAATGGGTTCAAGCCCTGTGGACAGGAGCTTTCTGGCGCTCTAGTTCAAACAGACAAATTATATCTCCGAAAGTATTGGTTTCTCTGAGTTGGGAATTATATCAATGTATACATATGATAGAGCTGCATCAAGGAAATTCAATTCAAATAATAGTTTATTTATCAAGATTAAATGAGCAATCATGAGAATGAGAACTGCACCATGGAAGAAATCAAATTAAATCTGGCCAATTTTGCCCAATAACGAACTTAACCGAGATATTCATCTCCCTAACCTACTCTGAAAATTTCAACTACCTAGCTCATTCCGTTCGAGAGTTATTGTGGAAAAACTTTTTTTAAATTTTCAAAATTTTTTTTTTACACTTTGCGGTAATCTGGTCAATACAAAACTTCACATGCGTATAAAGGTCATGATTCTACAATTTGATGCTAAATTTCAGATAGATCGAACGAACTTGTCCGAGATATTTACGCTCCAAAACCACCTTGCAATTTTCAATCCGCTAACTCCTTTCGTTCGAGAGTTATCGTGCCTACGGCCGGTCGGCCGGCCGGACAGAATCGATTTCGCACTCGGATTCTTGATCAGTGAGTCGAACCAAATCGTTTGAGACAATTTTCAGCCAAAAATTCCAAAATTACAGACACTTGGGCAAATTGATAAGCACTCTGTTCCGAGGAACTAGAGCGCCAAAAAAACAAGTTTCGTATGACAATTGCCCAAAACAGGTTTAAAGTACCTACAAGTAGTAGGTATTCCATAAAACATGTATGAAAGAAGATGAGTAATAATATGAAAGAAGATGAGTGATAAATAAAAAATTACCTTGTAATCGATCAAAAATTTCCTGATCTACGTTCACCAAATTTTCTGCTCTTTTGAACTACAGAATTATGCTTTCAATATTTACGTAATATTTTCAAACATTTTCGGGTGAGGTCCCCGTTGCATCGCTAAAATACGAGTATTTCAACCCCAATATTTTTGAAGTTACAATATTCCCTTCTGTCGAGTTGACATTATGAGAATTCATACATAGAATAATTATATCAATCTGTGAAATACGATTTACATTGAAATTTTGAAAAATCATATCTCCGAAAGTATCAGCTTGTTAGAGTTAAAAATGATATGAATGGATTCTTATGATAAAATTGCTTATTAAAAAAATTTTAATTCGGAATTTGTTTTGTAAAAAAAAAATTTTTTTTTTATTACTCCGAAACCTTCTCTCCGATTTTGCCCAGTAACAAACTTAGCCGAGATACTCATCCCCCAAACCTACTCTGAAAATTTCAACTCTCTAGCTCATTCCGTTCGAGAGTTATCGTGCCTACGGCCGGCCGGCCGGACCGGCCGGACAGAATGAATTTCCACCACGGATTCTTGATCAGTGAGTCGAACCAAATCGTTTAAGACCATTTTCATCGAAAAATTCGAAAATTACAGACATTTGGGCAAATTGATAAGCACTCAGTTCCGAGGAACTAGAGCGCCAAAAATTGGTTCGAGCACTGACGTGAAGTCGAGAATCTATTGCGCGCAGCTTGTATAATATATCTTTATTCAAGAAAGATATATTATACAAGCATATGATTACAACTCATACCATTTTAATGACAGAATTCAGTAGAAAATCGTCTATGATTACAGAATTTAAATTTGTGACATATATTGTACTCTATTGGGATTGAAATACTAAGAAACTTACGCCTCAAGTAGCTCCAGGATACGAAATTCCGAGAGAATTAGTGGGTCGGACTTCAACAAGTGATCACCCAGTTTTAATTGGATCAGATTTGTATAAATTGAGTTTTAGAGGAAATAACATTTCAGATGAGTATAACTCCAAAACAATTTGGCCGATCATGCCAATTAACGAACTTAAATGTCACATTCGGATGCGCAACCTAGCCTGAAAATTCTCTTTCCGTTCTCAAGTTATTGTGAGATGCATAATAATTTTTCGTAATTTACTTCAAATTTTCTAGTGGTACGGTCCTCACAAAATTTCACACACGTCTTTATGTCTATCGAGAAAATAATATTCCAGATCAGTATAATCCCAAACCGTTGTGCCGATTATGCCCAACAACGAACTCATCTCTCCCATTCGAATGCGAAACCTACCCTGAAAATTGCTAGTCCCTATCTCTTTTCGTTCTAATGTTATCAAGGCAACGGTCACCCATCCGGCTACTGAACTCACCCAAGGCTTCTCAGATCTCCAACAATATAGATCCGATCGTGTTCACACCTGGAAATTGGCAGTAGAGTTAGGTTTTAAAGGCCCTCACAACGTTTCAGCGATGTCGGAGGAATAGATTCTTATTTCCATGATATTAAAATTTTCTAGTGATACGATCCTCACTAAATTTCACAAGAATTATCGCGACGGCATTCTACAACTGATAACTATGTTTGAATTGGAACGGTTTCGTATTTTGCGAGTTCTTGTGCAAATAATAACTACATTTCAGATGGGTATAAATCCAATCCCTGCAAATTTCAATCCTCTAACTCCATTCGTTCGAGAGTTATCGTGTTAACGGACGGCTGGATGACCGGCCGGTCAGAATTCATTTAGAGCACGGATTCTTGATCAGTGAGTCGATCCAAATCGTTTGAGAGCATTTTCAGCCAAAAATTCGAAAATTACAGACATTTTTGGCCAAATTGATAAGCACTCTGTTCCGAGGAACAAGAGCGCCAAAAATTATTGTTCGGAAACCATTGGGCTCATGTGATTTTTCGTTTTTCTTTTTCTTTTTATCAAATACAGATGTATTTGATTCAGACCAGTGCAGTTTGTTAGTGTTGTTCATTTTTGGCGCTCTAGTTCCTCGGAACTGAGTGCTTATCAATTTGTCCAAATGTCTGTAATTTTAGAATTTTTCGATGAAAATGGTCTTAAACGATTTGGTTCGACTCACTGATCAAGAATCCGTGGTCGAAATTCATTCTGTCAGGCCGGCTGGCCGGTCCGTCCAGCCGGCCGGCCGTAGGCACGATTACTCTCGAACGGAATGAGCTAGACAGTTGAAATTTTCAAAGTAGGTTTGGGAGATAAATATCTCGGCTAAGTTCGTTATTGGGCAAAATCGGACAGATGGTTTCGGAGTAACAAAAAAAAAAAATTTTTATACAACAAATTCCAAATAAAATTTTTTTTCAATATGAAGTTTTACCATAAGAATCCATTCATTTTTAACTCTAACAAGCTAATACTTTTGGAGATATGATTTTTCAACATTTCAATATAAATCGTATTTCTATGTTTTCACAGAATGATATAATTATTCTGTGGGTATTCTATGAATTGTTATAATGTCAACTTATCTTCCTGAGACATGACTTTTTCTAATTCATTCATTCCAGCAATCGTAGAAATATGAGAATTATAATATAATATCATACTTTTTGTTGGTTGATATTTTCATGCCGATGGTCTATCCATATGATGATGGGCATGGTAAAATGGTAAGTTAATAATATTGAGTTCAGAATATATCCACTAAAAACAAAACTGGAATATTGGTGTAGTGGAGTGGATTTGAGGAAAGATATATATTATCGTTCATCATAGAATTGAGGAATGAATATCTTGTATGAGTTCGTTGTTGGGTAGAATTCGTCTGTTGGTTTTGGATTGATAATTTTTGGCACTCTTGTTGAATTTAAATTCTTCTATGATGTTTGAATTCAATTTCTGCTAAGATGAAGTTCTTTCATAAGAATCCATTGATACAATTCCCAACTCTGTGAAACCAATACTGTTGGAGATATAATTCTTCTGTTTTTAACTCCAACAAGCTTATACTTTCGGAGATATGATTTTTCGAAATTTCAATAATGAATCGTACTTCTGTTTTCACCGAATGCTATAATTATTCTATCTAAGCTTTATTATCTGCTCTGTGTTCATACTCGTACATGTCATCCTGTTCTATAAGAGAGAGTCAGATTCATTTCAGCTATTTTAATTTGATTTCTTCCATGGTGCAGTAGTCATTCTCAGATTGCTCATTTAATCTTGGTAAATAAACTATTATTTGAATTGAATTTCCATAATCATAAGATATCATATCATCATAAGAATCCATTGATATAATTCCCAACTCTGAGAAACCAATACTTACGGAGATATAATTTGTCTGTTTGAACTAGAGCGTCAGAAAGCTCCTGTCCACAGGGCTTGAACCCTTTTTGGCGCTCTAGTTCCTCGGAACTGAGTGCTTATCAATTTGCCCAAATGTCTGTAATTTTGGAATTTTTCGATGAAAATGGTCTTAAACGATTTGGTGCAACTCACTGATCAAGAATCCGTGGTCGTTATTCATTCTGTCCGGCCGGCCGTAGGCACGATTACTCTCGAACGGAATGAGCTAGAGAGTTGAAATTTTCAGAATAGATTGGGGGATGAATATCTCGGCTAAGTTCGTTACTGGGCAAAATCGGACACATGGTTTCGGAGTAATAAAAAAAAAATTTTTTTTTTACAAAACAAATTCCAAATTAAAATTTTTTTAATAAGCAGTTTTATCATAAGAATCCATTCATATCATTTTTAACTCTAACAAGCTAATACTTTCGGAGATATGATTTTTCAAAATTTCAATGTAAATCGTATTTCACAGATTGATATAATTATTCTATGTATGAATTCTCTTTCTCATAATGTCAACTTGACAGAAGGGAATATTGTAACTTCAAAAATATTGGGGTTGAAATACTCGTATTTTAGCGATGCAACGGGGACCTCACCCGAAAATGTTTGAAAATATTACGTAAATATTGAAAGCATAATTCTGTAGTTCGAGAGAGGAGAAAATTTGGTGAACGTAGATCATTAAATTTTTGATCGATTACAAGGTAATTTTTTATTTATTACTCATCTTCTTTCATATTATTACTCATCTTCTTTCATACATGTTTTATGGAATACCTACTATTTGTAGGTACTTTAAACCTGTTTTGGGCAATTGTCATACGAAACTTGTTTTTTTGGCGCTCTAGTTCCTCGGATCAGAGTGCTTATCAATTTGCCCAAGTGTCTGTAATTTTGGAATTTTTGGCTGAAAATGGTCTCAAACGATTTGGTTCGACTCACTGATCAAGAATCCGAGTGCGAAATCGACCGGCCGTAGGCACGATAACTCTCGAACGAAAGGAGTTGGCGGATTGAAGTTTTGTATTGACCAGATTACCGCAAAGTGTAAAAAAAAAAATTTGAAAATTTAAAAAAAGTTTTTCCACAATAACTATCGAACGGAATGAGCTAGGTAGTTGAAATTTTCAGAGTAGGTTAGGGAGATGAATATCTCGGTTAAGTTCGTTATTGGGCAAAAGTGGCCAGATTTAATTCGATTTCTTCTATGGTGCAGTTCTCATTCTCATTATTGCTCATTTAATCTTGATAAATAAACTATTATTTGAATTGAATTTCCTTTATGATGCAGCTCTATCATATGTATACATTGATATAATTCCCAACTCAGAGAAACCAATACTTTCGGAGATATAATTTGTTTGAACTAGAGCGCCAGAAAGCTCCTGTCCACAGGGCTTGAACCCATTTTTAATTAAATCTCTTGCTATTGTTGTTATTTTTTCTTATTGTTTTCAGATACAGTTCAAATTGTTATGGATTTTAAAAGGACTACGGGTTTTATTCAAAATATCAATTGTTTGAATCTAACTTTGACTGCCAATAATCAATGTTCGCATTATTTTATTTTCACCACCGCAATGTCGCACAGTCCAAAGCCTACTTATCCTCATAAAATTTGAACATTCAATTTCTCGAACATGACTATATGTATGCTAGTATACAGGTACCGTAAAAACAGTCGGAAAGATAGGATATTCAACGTTAATCTAGACTGAGGATGGCCAGGGTCCAGTGGAGCAGTGGAAAAGTCAAAACTTCAGCGCGATGCGATAACGAATAAACGACTGTTCGCTCTTTGGCTCAGTTGGTCTCGGGTGGGGATACTACGATACGATTATCGGGGATCACGACGTTTCTTATTCTTTAAAAATTTAAGACATCTAAATTAATAATAATAATAATTTATTTCATCCTTCAAGACACTACATGGTTTATAGGACAGGTCGATAATGTCAATAATTGGCCAAATGTATTTTCTAATACACTTCTCTTGTTTCATTTTGATAACCTTAAGGGAGTCCAAGAATTTTGGTGACGTGTGTATATTAAACAATTAGGGAACAGCAAATGTTGTGATACTTTCATCAAGGGACACTCATTTCAATGTGATATTTATAATGTAAAAAAGGTGTTTTACTAAAGTCATTATTACAGATAAATAAGTTTTGAACGTTCTCGAAGGTAGTCATATCTATCATTTCCCTTTCAGAATGGGTATGGGTATGGATTCAGCTTGCTAAACATTGAAGATTTAAAAAAAATCACAAATCTCAAAAGAATCCAATAACTAAGTAATTATATCTTTCATTACAATATCAAAGTGAATATTTTCAAGTAAATTGGTGAAAATGTTACCTACTGATTAATGAGCAGCTTAAGAACATGATATCTCACCTTCCTCCTCTGTTTACCAATGATGTTTTCTCTCTTCAAAGCAATCTTGAGCAAGGATATCAATCGTACATTCCCAGCTATCAATAAGAAGCAAGGTAAGAGATAAAATACAGGAAAGTATATCCAGTTATAGGAAGAGTAAAATCTGCAAGAAGAAAATGTTTATACACATACATAGTTCGGAATTCGGTCCACTGAAATATATAGGATGCTTTCAAGCGTTAGTAAATGTAGATTTCATCAATCTTATCCATTTAACTATCATTGAAACAAAGACCTTCAATTATTATCAACTTCATGGCTTTATAGGGAACCCTCACCCTCACGCAATTTTCTACATACTGTGTGTTTTTTAGAGGCGGAGAACTTTAAACTGGAATAAAACACAATTGGCTCATTGGTACATATGTGGCATTAATGTTTGAATATTATTTCGAGCATGTGGTTGCCGCGGTTAGTGGGTACCTACATGAATGGCGTAATCTGGCAATCCATTTTCACAAAGTCTTCGCCGTAAATCAAGCTGTACGTATTTGAATAATAACGCGTCGAATGTTTACTTCGACGCTCTATTTTTCTGGCTTATTTTATCGACATGGAACATTACATATTCCCGGAGAAATAGATCTGAAGCAACGAGATGGCTTGTTAACCTGTCCATTTTGTCAAATAAATCGTTATTAAAAAAAAAAAATTAAATTTATATCCCGCTAAAACCATCATCCCGCTAAAACCACATATGTGCAACATTAAAGCCTTCCAATGAACATTGAATCAACTATCACAAACAACTGTCACCTCTCTAACCGCCTCTGAAAAAAAAACAGTCTATGCTTCGGGTGCAAGAATTGGTGCCTGCACTGACGTGAAGTCAGGAGATTTTAAGCGCATGTTCTATTGTCTATTCACCTCTATTGGACACTGTTAATCGATGTTTCCATGGATTCCATCATTTTCGCAGCTTTTATAAGATATGAATACATTCCGTTTCCGTACCATTTCAATGACATACTTACTTCAGTAACGAGAGAATCGCCCAAGATCTCAGAATTTTTAATTCTGTCATATGTATTCTTTCGGAATTGAAATTCGTTAAATATCTAATAATATACGAAATATCTTACGCCTCTAGTAATTTTAGGATACGATATATTCACGAAATGCGTTTTCGGTACGTAAAGCTCTTATACAGGGTCTTTCACGAGGAACCTCACCCATATTTATACGGGAAACTACTGAACGTATTTTCATGAAATTCAGCACTTATAAGTATTTCACGATGCTGATTAAATCTAAAATATTTTCAAGGCATGAGCACCTCTGGTTTTTCCGGAAATGACGTCAACTTCCGCTTTTCAAATTAGAACACCATTTTTTCATTGCAGAAATAGATTCCTTAGAAAATTTCAAGTTATTTTGATGTAACATTTTTCAGTTTTGGTTGGAAAATTCTCTCTGAGCGGGAAAATTCGAAAAAAAAATCGAAAATAGAGCTCCGCTGAAACAAGAATAACTTCGAGGTTTTTGGATGGAAAATTTTCATTTTTGGGATTTTTCAAGATGTAAGATTGATGTATCCACTTAAAAAATCGAAATCGCGATTCATGATACAGGGGGTGAAAAAATCGCTTTCAAAGTTAGGGATGACAAAATCGTGAAAAATCAATTTTTTCAAATTAGAACCCCATTTTTTTATGGCAGATATTGAATCTACGTTAAAAAATAATGTGAGTGTATGCATCACACCCTTGCCCTAAAGTGGATATTTTCTGAGTTATTCACAAGAAACTGTTTTTCGTCTTGAATTTTCAGCTATTTCTTTTCCCTTCACGTCAAAAAGATGAAATTTTCAGGAACTGTTACTTAAACCATGTTTTAGATTTTACTACCCTAATATGCAAGAGAAAAAAGTTACAGGTTGTTCCTAAATAGATGGCGAATTTTGATTCGAATTTGTATCGGAAACCTCTTTATTTCAACTAATCGGCCATCATCGGTTTTCTCTCCAGTGATAAATAAATAATTCCTTATGAACCATATGCAAAAACTTACCATGTTTTACATTCTTTTTTTTTAATGATAGATATCATTAATTACATCTGCCAAATTCCTCTTTATTCAGTAGCATTTTGTGTTATGCCTAATTTTACCAATGAAGATTATTTAAATCTCATTCTACTTCATGGAGAATGTAATAAAGTTGTAGATAGAACGATTCGACTGTTCATTGAGAGGTTTCCTGACCGACCCAGACCAACGAGAGATACCATTAACAGAACCATGACAAACTTGAGAAATGTCGGATCTTTCGTTAAGAAAACTGTACACAGAGAAAAAAGTGTAGTAGAAGATGAGAACAACGAAATTACATTTCTTGCATATTTTCGTGTGAATCCTCAAAATTCTCTCAAAGATGCCGAGATTGATCTGGGATTATCTCAATCGAGTGTTTGGAGAATATTAAAAAAACATAAAATGCACCCATATAAATTCAATAGGGTACAGCATTTGAAGGAAACTGATTTCGTCAGGAGAACAGAGTTTTGCGAAGCTATGATGATTCGATTTAAGGAGAAACAAAACTTTTTGGACTGTATAATTTGGACAGATGAATCTAAATTCACAAAGAATGGTTCTTTCAATAGGCATAACAGTCATTATTGGGATGAAGAGAACAACCACCACTTCAGACAATGGAACTTTCAAGAGACCTGGAGTTTCAATGTTTTTTTGCGCCATCAAAAATAATGCAATTCTCGATGTTCACATTTATGATGGGACTTCAACTGGTAAGATAGAACACTACACATGTTTGCATTATTTAAAGAATGTTCTCCCTTAGGAGATAGATATTCTGACATATTGACTCAAATAATTGAGCCGCTAGTACAGAACCATAATGACTTATGGTATCAACAAGATGGCGCGCCTCCACACAATTCACTCAATGTGTCAAATATCCTCTACAGGCTATTTGAAGATCGATGGTTGGCGAACAATGGTCCACATCTTTGGCCACCACGTTCTCCCGATTTAACTCCTTTAGACTATTATGTTTGGGGTAGGATAAAAAATATTGTCTACTCAACTCCCCTGACTGATAAAGAGGACTGCATAGAACGAGTCAGAAATGCGTTCAGGTTTGTTTAGATTTTTAGATTCATAGTTTTGAAACTCAATTTGGTTTTTAAACACTTTTGCAGATCTCTTCCTCCCGATGAAATAAGAAGAGCAACGCACGAAGCATTCTTGAGACGTATAAATAAATGTCTAGAAATTAACGGTCAAAACTTTGAGCATCTTCTCTAGTTATAACTGCGAGAGTTTGCCATGGTTCTCCTAATAGTAACTTGAAGTCGGTTTCAAGAAGGGGTGAAAAATCTACAGCATGGTTCAAATAACAGTTCCTGAAAATTTCATCTTTTTGGCGTGAAGGGAAAATAAATAGCTGAAAATTCAAGACGAAAAACAGTTTTTTGTGAATAACTCAGAAAATATCCATTTTAGGGCAAGGGTGTGATGCATACACTCACATTATTTTTTAACGTAGATTCAATATCTGCCATAAAAAAATGGGGTTCTAATTTGAAAAAATTGATTTTTCACGATTTTGTCATCCCTAACTTTGAAAGCGATTTTTTCACCCCCTGTATTATGAATCGCGATTTCGATTTTTGAAGTGGATACATCAATCTTACATCTTGAAAAATCCCAAAAATTAAAATTTTCCATCCAAAAACCTCGAAGTTATTCTTGTTTCAGCGGAGCTCTATTTTCGATTTTTTTTTTCGAATTTTCCCGCTCAGAGAGAATTTTCCAACCAAAACTGAAAAATGTTACATCAAAATAACTTGTTATTTTCTAAGGAATCTATTTCTGCAATAAAAAAATGTATGTAGGTATTCTAATTTGAAAAATGGTAGTTGACGTCATTTCCGGAAAAACCGGAGGTGCTCATGCCTTGAAAATATTTTAGATTTCATCAGCATCGTGAAATACTTATAAGTGCAAAATTTCATGAAAATACGTTCAGGAGTTTCCCGTATAAATATGGGTGAGGTTCCTCGTGAAAGACCCTGTATAGGTAGACGGTTTTGCCGTCCCTGACCCTCTTACGACACGTCGCTGAACCTCGCTCAAGGTTTCTTCATCGCAGAGCGTCGGAAGTCGTAAGGATTTCCATGTACTGCTGGTGGGATTCTTTCCCTACCAGTTCGCAATTTTTTTTGTGTAGTTCTTTATTGAGGTTTACAATCTACTTCTATAAAGTATTAAGCAAACATGATGAATGTTATAGGCATGTTGAAGATGTTAACATGTTAATATTCTTCTTCATTGTATTCAATTCAAGACCACTTGCCAGGTTCTCTTCAGTCTTCTTAAATTGAATGGATTTTCGGTTAGTTGGTGTATGAGGTTGTTTTCGTGGCCTTGCAGACTCTTTAGTTATCTGTGGCAGACTCTGCTGATATCAGTTGAAGCGGTTTCTGATCTCGTCTGTGACGAACGGTATTCCTAGATCACTATGAATTTTTAAGATTGGAGACGTACCAAGGAGCATCTGTTACAGAGCGGATTATTTTTGACTGAGTTCTTTGAATAATTTTCGTATGGAAATGATGGTTTTGCGCATCCCCAAAATTGAATGCCATAGATCCATATGGGTTTGATTATTGCCTTGTAAATCAGTACCTACCTTATTTTTAAGGGATAATTTGGACTTCCTACCTATGAGCCAGTACATTCAGCGAATTTTGAGATTGATCTGTTGTTTCTTTGCTTGAATATGCTTTTTCCAGGTGAGACGTTAGTCTAGATGCATGCCCAGATATTTTGCATCAAGACTATCTGGTATTTGTTCGTGGTTTATTTTGACCGGAGGACATAGGCTTCTTTTGTTGGTGAATGTTTCATGTACTGATTTGGTATAAGTTCACGAAACTTAATTTCATCAGTTCGCAACTGATGGAATTAAGTTTCCTGAACTCCTTCGGTTGTCATTCAGTATTGGCTAAATCACACTGATGATTGGTAATAACCATGAAACTCTGGGTTTATGTCTGCCCTTGAATGACGCTTTCCTCTTTTGGGAACACTGAACGATTAGGTGATCTAGCCCGGCCACGCGGATATTTGTTGATGGATAAAATCAATGAATATTTCACCGACGTTCCTCACTAAATTCCGCAAAAATTTGCGTGTCGGCATTCTTCAACTTTTACCGTGTTTGAATTAGATCGGTTCCGTATTAACAAACTAAAATATCGCATTCGGATGCACAACCTACCTTAAAAATTAATATCTGTAAATATTTTTTTTTTAATTTTGTGGTGATACTATCTTCACAGAATTTTACACACATCTTTATGTCGGTATTCCACAACTACTTACCAAGTTTCAATTTGATCGGATTTGTGTCGTATGAAAACAAAATTTGTACTCGAAAACCGTTGGGCCGATTATGTCCATTAACGAACTTGCATTTGGACGTGCCACCTACCCTGAAAATTTCAAGTCACTATCTCTTTCCGTTCTCAAGTTATCGTGGCAACAGTCAGGCGGGTAGAATAAAATTTGACTTCGAATTCTTCATCAGTGCGGAGAAACTAATTGTTTTAGAACATTTTCGGAAAAAAATCGAAAGTTACAGACATTTGGGATAAATGATAGCACGCTGCGCCCCAGAACATGCGCACAAAAAGTCTTCGCATAGCTTTGAATCTTTGAATTTTGTTTATGTGGCCGGCTTAGAAATAATTTAATGGGAAGCTTACTGCGAACGCAGATACTCGAAATTCGGATCCATAAAGACATCTTGACATTTGTATATCAATAAATTCGGTAAGTTGGCACAAATACACAACACGAATGTAACAATCATCACCAGTCTTGCTCGGGTCTGAGTTTGCTGCGTTTCCGGATTCCGGAGTATCAACACCATCTCCAAATGATTTATACGATCTGAAAAACTGTTAATGTTAGAAATAATGTGGAAAGGAATGATCATATTGAATTCATAGATAGGGTTAAATTAATCATAACAAAAACGTTCAACTTCCAATACAAATTTGGAGAAAGTGAGTACCTATGTTCATATTTCCAGCTGTTCCGCATATGCGAAGACATAGAGGATGTTTTTACACCTACGCTTTTGTCTAAAGGGTAACGCAAACATAATTCAATCAAACATTTTTGCATAAGATATACTAGTGCTTAACAAAATAAGGCATCAATCATAGTAGTCAAGTTGGAAAAGCACTGTGGCTATAGGAGCTTTGGCATGCTGTTCAAACATACAGGGTGTTTCATAATTGGATGCTGATCCTTAAGGGTGTGAATCCTTGGATGATTTTAAGATGAAAAGTTCATATCAACATATTATGTCCTAAACCTCTTAACCTTTGAGCTACAGGGTGTTTTAAGAAAAATATCGTTTTTTTATTGAAACTTTGGAAATGTTCTAGATTTTTTTTGAAATTTGGTACACGCGCTCTAAGTATCTACAGTCGTTTCTTGATGTAGAAGGTTATTTAATTTTTTAACCTGTGGCGTTCGTACGAGATATGGAATAGATATTTCTGCAAAAAATATGATAGGCCACTGCTTTTTCCTGATATAAAATTTAGTTTCCAAATGACCTTTTATTTAGGGGCAAATTTGATTTCTTGACTTTGTTTTTACCGACGCTCGGTTTCCGCAAAAATAAATAAAAATTGGTTCAAGCACTGACGTGAAGTCAGAAGCTTTTGCGCGTATGTTCTATTGTCCATTCTTCTGTATTGGACACCCTTAATCGAATTTACCATGGTAAATGATGTTGTCCATTCTCCTGCATTGGACACTCTTAATTCTAATTTACCATGGTTAATTCGAATAAGTGAAATAGGAATTAATTTCGGGCGGGGTTTTGGGCGTGTAAGGGTCAATTTCTGCAGCAAAAAATTTTTTTTTAAGAGAAAAATAACATTTCGGGGGGTGTTTGAACCCCCAAACCCCCCCCCCCCTGGCTACGCCCTTGATATGAATACATTTCATAGCATTTAAATGACAGACTTCAGTAGAGGATTGGAATAGGCGTCCTTGTCATTGCTTGAGAGGAGACGGTAATAGCCACTGAATATACCCTATATCATAGATGCATAGAATACATGTTATTCTATGCATATTCTATTGCCCATATCTAAGGTATATTCTGTGGCAATAGCCGTCTCGGTCAACCTACTTTGACTCATTCTTTAGTTAGAGTGTGACAGAAAGGAGCTTCATTGCTAATAGTTTATTCTTCCTTAATCAATGCGTGGTGGCCATTGCCATAGGTAGACCTTTGCGGTGGCCCTGATAGTTCCTTCCTTTCTTTCTTTATTCAATGATTGGAACACCTTGTTCAATAGATCAAGCCAATATTTGCATACATTCCGTGTCTTGAAACAAATTCATAATTGAAAATAAAAATTACTCAACTCACCTAGTGTGATGGAAAGCATCGCTATAATTCTAACTGTATTAAGTACTTCCATACAAAAATTTTCTAGTAACTCCATAAACCTGAATAACACAGTGAGTTCGAAATAGAACTCAACAATAACACACGCAGACAGTATTAAAGTATACAGCAAATCCATCAATGTGTATACTGAAAACAAATGAAAAACGGATTGAAAATCCGTTTTCTGGTAAAATTTAAAACTATACCAATCATTGGTAGGTACCTGTTAAATAAGTGAAGATAGCTAATTTGCGTTCTTTATTGGTCAAAACCAGCAAAGACATCCAGTTAAATACTATACCAAGGAAACAAAATACCAGAAGTAGCGTATCATAAACGACCCCTGAAAATCCGAAAAAATATTATTTATGCCTACTTCGCATATAACTTCTTATCTTACCATTATGATGATCTTTAGTGCAACCGCAATATGGAAATATTTCATTTGCTTCATGGAATCGAACATCCTGAAAAGGAAAATTATGCTGAAACGGAACCATATAAGTGCTGTTTTTAAACGAAAGTTTTTATGTGAGCAGTGAAATCTCAAAATATAAGTACATCATTGATATTGGTTTATTTTATATACAACTAGTAGCCAGCAGTCCATATTTTGGGATTCAGATGAGCCAGCAGATCTACCTAGCAATAGATCCACATTTTTCTGGTAGATTTACATTTTTACGGTAGATCTACATTTTTCCAGTAGATTTACATTTTCCGGTAGATCTACATTTTTTTCGGTAGTTCTACATTTTTCCGGTAGATCTACATTTTCCGGTAGATCTGCATTTTTCCAGTAGATCTTAATTTTTTTGGTAGATCAATATAATCGGTAGGTCAATTGAACCCGTAGTTCAATGCCATCTAACGGGTCCTGTTGTGATTCTGAGAATCATTCACACACGAAAGTCCCATCGAAATATGTCAGGAGTTTTTGAGTTACTGAAAACCGAATATAGCGCTTCCTACCGAATCGTATTGTGAACATAAGGCCTTCCGAAACACAATCACAAAGATTCATCAAAATCGGTATAACCATTTTTGAGTTCCTGTAAACCAATTATAGTGCCACCTACCGGGGAATATTGTGGATCTGGAACTTAGTCAGATACACGCGCAAAGTTCCATCGAAATCGGTCCAGTCGTTCTTGAGTTGTTATAAACCGAATGCAGCACCACCTAACGGGTTTCTATTGTGACACTGAGAGGCACTCAAACACGTACACAATGTTTCATCAAAATCGGTCGAGGCATTTCTGAGTTTCTACAGACCGATAGCAGCGCCACCTACCGGGGTATATTGCGGACCTGACACATACTCAGATACACACACAAAGTTTCATCGAAATCGGTTCAGCCGTTCTTGAGTTTCTATAAACCCAATACAGCGGTTTCGGAGTTGACATTTTTTTAAAAACACCCAGTATAGCAGCGGTTATCTTTTCGTAACGGTTTTACAGTGTTGAGAATTCTCTTTACGATAGATCTGTAGGGGTGACATTTTACTTGAAACACCCTGTATAGTTAATTTTCTGCTTAATGTTTGGATATTTTGAGTAATTTTAATGCAAAAATCCGTCCGATCGAACGGACATTCATTATAGATTTCGTAACTTACCGAAAAGATCCAAATCCCAAGATACGATTACTGGAGTACGCTCCTCTTAGTTTTTCATTGGGTAAAAATGAAAGAATACTAAGAAAAAGCTATTTCGGACGCTCGGAGATTCGATCCCGCCGCTCCGCGAGGCTCGGGAGCTATAAATCAATTTACCAACGCCTTAGACCGCTCGGCCGTGCCAGCTTCTTGAATCACTTCGATTTTCTGGCAGATATACATTTTATAGTACTGGGACGATTTCCGTCTTTCGATTTTCACAATATCGTCAATCCTGTCAAGCGATCGATCGAAATCGGTTACTCGTTCGTATTTCTCACGGTTTTTCTATTCGATTCCAAGATTTTCGAGTGATTCCGTTCGAAATTCAAATTCGATTTGACATTTATCGTGGCTCGTTTGGACTGAAAACGTCGACCGTGAAGGAGCCGCGTTAAAATTCGCCACAGAAATACGTGAAACGTCAGAATTTTGTCGATTTTCGCGAAAAAGTCACATTTTCCTATCGTTCTTCCGGGAAAACGAAAGAGAGAATCGAAAAAAGGGCCGTGTTACGGACTAATTTCGAATCTCGTCTTCGCGTTCCCGCAAATACCTTCGTTCCGAACGCCACCGTTTCTCCGGATGCCTCCACACAATTTTGCACCTTTTGCCAAAATTGGCGTTTTTGCGATTTTTTTAAAAATACACCCCCTTCTTTTCGCTCCGAAAACGCGAAACCCTACGAAACTTCCGTCTTTTTCCTCGATAACACCCCTCGAAATTTCCCCCTAACCCCCCTCCTAACATCCAAAAAAACGTCACGTTTATAGTAACATTTTCAAAAAAGTTTTTTTGTTCCTTTTCTATGAAACCCATCTTCATTTTAGTATTGGGACTAGTGGCCCGCAGTCTATTGTTGGAGGCTTCGATTAGTCAGTAGTTTTCATTCATAGATATAATTTAATAAAAAAAAAATAAAAAAAAATTTAAAAAAAAAATGGAGAAAAATATTTAAAAAAAAATGAAAAAAAAAATTATAAAAAAAAATATTGAAAATTTCAAAATTGAAGAAAAAAAAATTATTAACAAAATTTTAACAATAAAAAAAATTTAAATTATAAATAAAATGGAATTATAAAAAAGAGAAACACCCTGTATACACATTTCTGCAAAATATATTATGAGAATACATCCAAGGTTCCTATTCAGATAACGCTTTGTTTGTGGCAAAAATCAAATCAATCGCGTAATATTGTGCCGGTAGAAAAAGAACAGCCTGTATAGCAATGGTTTATTTTCAACGATGTAGGTCCCGAAAATATATCATTTATCACAATTGAATACAATAGTACGATTTGTCGTGAAAAGCAGCAAGTTGCGATTGACGTTAAAAGAATAACACCCCGTATGGAGTTTTCTGAAAAATATATTATAAGAATCCATCCAAGATTCCTATCTGAATAACGCTTTGAGTGTGGCAAAAATCAAATCAATCGCGTAATATTGTGCCGATAGAAAAAGAACACCCTATATATTAATGGATTATTTTCAACGATGTAGGTCCCGAAAGCATTTCTTTTATCACAATTGAATACAATAGTACGATTCTTCGTGAAAAGCAGCAAGTTGTGATTGATTGATTAAAAGAAAAACACCCTGTATAGAGATTTCTGAAAAATATATTATAAGAATCCATCCAAGGTTCCTATTTGAATAACGCTTTATTTGTGGCACAAATCAAATCAATCGCGTAATATTGTGCCGATAGAAAAAGAACACCCTGTATAGTAATGGTTTATTTTCAACGATGTAGGTCCCGAAAGTTTATCTTTTATCATTATTGAATACAATAGTACAATTTGTCGTGAAAAGCAGCAAGTTGCGATTGACGTTAAAAGAAAAACACCCTGTATAGAGATTCCACAAAAATACATTATAAGAATCCATCCAAGATTCCTATTTAGATAACGGTTTGTTTGTGGCACGAATCAATTCAATCGTGTAAAATTGTGCCGTGAAAAAAAGAACACCCGGTATTACTATACCGGGTATATGGTTTATTTTCAACGATATACACAACACAACACAAAGTTTCATCGAAATTGGTCGAGCCATTTTTGAGTAACCCTAAATCGATCGGGGTGCCCCCTACAGTATGCTATTGTGAATCAGAAACGCGCCGAATCAAAAACACAAAGTTTCATCAAAATCGGTTCAGCCATTTCTCAGTTTCTGTTGACCGTATATTGTGGACCTGAGACCTACACAGACACAAAAATTCATTGAAATCGGTTGAGCCGTTTTCGAGTTCCCATAAATCGATATGTCGCCCCCTTCCTGATGCTATTTTGAACCAGAGACCCACCGAAACACATACAGAAAGTTACATCAACATTTTTCCAGCCGTTTTTGTGTTCCTACAAATTGATTACAGCGCCACCTACTGCATCCTATAGTAAACCTCAGGCCCACTAAATCTCATTCTAAAAGTTTTGTTAAAATCGGTCCATCCGTTTTTGAGTTCCAATAGACCGATAGTGGTGCCACCTACCGGATCGTATCGTGAACCCCAGGCCACAGAAACACTTAATCAAAAATGGTATCACAGATTAATCTGTATCGGTATAGCCGTTTCTGAGTTCCTGTAAATCGATTGTAACTCCACCTACCGGATCCAATTGTGAATATTAACCTCTTCGAGATATATCGAAACACACACACACAAAGTTCCATCACAATCGTTCATGTCGTTTCGGTGTTGACATTTTCCGAAAAACAACCCTCGAGATTCCCGCCAAATCCCTCTCCTAACATCCAAAAAAACACACGAACGACATATTAAAAATGTTTCCCTTAATCCTCTTCGATGACTCCAATTCTTCACGTGAGTATTATTTAGTATTGAAACAGCAGAACTTCTATAGCTATAGATCAATATTTTTGCAGTGTAGATCAATCGAAAAAAATTGAATGACTCTTCCGGGATTCGACCCGGGGTTTCTGACTCAGAAAGCTAGCCTCTTGACCCGCAGATCTACCTAGCCAGTAGATCTACATTTTTCCGGCAGATCTACATTTTTCCGGTAGATCTACATTTTTCCAGTAGATTTACATTTTTCCAGTAGATTTACATTTTTCCAGTAGATTTACATTTTTCGAACTTGAAAGTTCGAAAACGTTCGGGCCAGGAGGATCAGTATAATAATAATAATAATAATAATAATAATATCTGAATTTCTATAGACCTACTCACATACACATACTCACATATACACACCAAGTTTAATCGAAATCGGTGCAGCCGTTCTTGAGTTTCTATAAACCGAATACAGCGCCACCTACCGGTCACCTATTGTGACCCTGAGACACACTCAATCACGCACACAATGTTTCATTAAAATCGGCCAAGCCATTTCTGAGTTTCTATCAGAGAAATATTTCTATTTCTCTGGTTTCTATAGACCGATTGCAGCGCCACCTGCCAGGGTATATAGCAGACCTGACACACCTACTCAGATACACACACAAACTTTCATCAAAAGCGGTCGAGCCATTTCACCTACCGGATGCTTTTGTGAAGCCGTTTCGGAAAACAGCCTGTATAACTGTGTATCTTCACGATTCAAGATTTTCGACAAATTCCGTTCGAAATTCTAATTAGATTTGACATTTATCGCAACTCATTCGCAAAGAAAACGTCGATAAATTCAAACTGACAGAAGTTTCTTTCATCTGTGATCGAAGTAAAACATCCACGTTTCATCTTCTATAGCAGGACCCGAAGTCGGTCGAGCGAAGCCGAACCGGTCTAAACGTCACATTTCACCGAGGTTTTCAAAATATGTCAAAGTTTGCGATCTTTTTACGGAAAAAGAGAACGTTTTATCGAAAATCGAGATCCGTTACGGACTACCAACGAATCTCGTCTTTCGGACCCCGACGAAATACCTTTTCGAGCGTCGCATCCTCGCCAGATCTCTCCCATACCGATTCGCACATTTAGCAGAAAAGGCCGTTTTCGCCCGAATTTACGATTTATTTAAAAATACTCCCCACGTTTTCTCTCGTCAAAGACGGATACCCGGAGAACATTTCGTCTTTTCTCTTTCCCTTTTCCACCTCGAATCCCCCCTCGCCCCTCGAATAACCGACGAAAAAATCGAAAATATTGACCTCCTCGAGGAAAAAATCTTTTTTGACTTCTCTCTGTGATCCCGAGATCTTGGCGTTAGTAATATATGTAACCAGTAGATCTACATTTTTCTGTAGATCTACATTTTTCTGGTAGATCTACATTTTTCCAGTAGATCTACATTTTACTGGTAGATCTACATTTTTCCGGTAGATCTGCATTTTCCAGTAGATCTACATTTTTTTAGTAGATCAATATATAATCGGTAGATACATTGAAGCGGTAGATCAATTGAACCGGTAGTTCAATGCCATCTAACGGGTCCTGTTGTGATTCTGAGAATCATTCACACACGAAGGTCCCATCGCAATATGTTAGAAGTTTTTGAGTTACTAAAAACCGAATATAGCGTCACGTAGCGAATCGTATTGTGAACCAAAGGCCCTCCGAAACACAATCACAAAGATTCATCAAAATCGGTATGGCCATTTTTGGGTTCCTGTGAACCGATTATAGTGCCACCTACCGGGGAATATTGTGGATCTGAAACCTACTCTCAGATACACACACAAAGTTTCATCGAAATCGTTCGAGTCGTTTTTGAGTTGTTGTAAACCGAATTCAGCGCCACCTAACGGGTGCACACAAAGTTTCATCAAAATGGGTAAAGCCGTTTCGGAGTTGACATTTATTTAAAAACACCCTGTATAACAACGGTTATCTTTTCGTAACGGTTTTACAATGATGAGAATTGTCTTCGCGATAAATCTCTTGCGGTGATATCTCACTTAAGACCCTGTGTAGCAATGGTTTTTCATTTTCGACCGTTAATTTTCTACTTAAATGGTTGAATATTTTGTGTTATTTCAATGCAAAACATTCAAAATTATACGTTCATTTTTGGATCAAAAATAATCAAGGTTGTGTCCTTGGTTGCGTAATACATATACATACATTCACGGTTGGATAAAAAATAAACAATGCATTGAACGCGGTGGCGTAGGTTCATATTCAAATACATACATTCACAATTGGATCAAAAATATTCAATGCTGTGTCTTTGGTTAAGTAAGGTCCTTGTTCAAATACATACACTCACAGTTGGATAAAAAATAAACAATGCAATGAACGCGGTGGCGTAGGTTCCTATTCAAATAAATACAAAAATCCGTCTGATTGAACCATTGATTATAGATATCGTAACTTGACGAATAGATCCAAATCCCATTTTCGACAGTTAATTATCTGCTTAAAGTTTGAATATTTCGATTAATTTAAAAGAAGAATTTTCAAACAAACGGAAATTCAATATAGATTTCGTAATTTGACGAAAAGATCAATAGCCCATGATGAGTTTACACGGGAATAACACACTCAGAAGTTTTAATTCTATAAAAATGAAGAAAAATTATAACGTCAACGATTGCCGGCCACTCCGAGATTCGATCCGGCTGCCCCGCGATGGTGACCGTTGTTCGTAGGACGCTACCCTCCCGGCCACTTTCGCTATAGATAAAAGAAGGAATTATGCTCTATATAAAGGTTTTATAGCACTGGGATGATTTCCGTCCTTCGATTTCCAGAATATCATCAATTCTGTCAAGCGATCGCTCGAAATTGGCGAATTGTTCATATTTCTCGCAATTATTCTTGACGATTTCGAGATTTTCGACTAATTCCGTTGGAAGCTTGAATTCTATTTGACAATTCGACCCTCATTCAGACTGAAAACTATGACGTTGAAGGAATCGCGAAAAGATTTCGCACAGAATTACGATACGATTTCTACAACGATATCATTCGAAAATACTCACGTTTCGTAAAAGATTCCAAAATTCGACGGAAAGATTAAATTCAGGCGATATCCCATCATACTTCATACACCTGTCAACAAATAAAAAAATTTTCCTTAGGATACACTCGGTTGAATTTTGAATTCGTATATAAATGCCTGCAAGTAAAAATCGGTAATATCTTCAAGAGCGTAGATCGATAATTACCTTATTTCACGTTCTCCACTTTCGGACCGTTTCATCAAAATTCTTTCCTCGAAGATACCTATCAGTCATTTCAACTTAGAATTTGATAGAACACATTATTTCTCAAATATCGAAAATTCTGCCATGCGATCGCTCCAAATCGGCGACTCTATCATATTTCTTCTTATTTCTAGCAATGTATCTTCACGATTCGAGATTTTCGACAAATTCCGTTCGAAATTTTAATTCTATTTGACACTTATCGCAACTCATTCACGATAAATTCAAACTGACAGAAGTTTCTTTCATCTGTGATCGAAGTAAAACATCCACGTTTCATCTTCTATAGCAGGACCCGAAGTCGGTCGAGCGAAGCCGAACCGGTCTAAACGTCACATTTCACCGAGGTTTTCAAAATATGTCAAAGTTTGCGATCTTTTCACGGAAAAAGAGAAGGTTTCATCGAAAATCGAGATCCGTTACGGACTACCAACGAATCTCGTCTTTCGGACCCCGACGAAATACCTTTTCGAGCGTCGCGTCCTCGCCAGATCTCTCCCATACCGATTCGCACATTTAGCCGAGAAGGCCGTTTTCGCCCGAATTTACGATTTATTTAAAAATACTCCCCACGTTTTCTCTCGTCGAAGACGGATACCCGGAGAAAATTTCGTCTTTTCTCGTTCCCTTTTCCAACTCGAATCCCCCCTCGCCCCTCGAATAACCTACGAAAAAATCGAAAATATCGACCTCCTCGAGAAAAAAATCTTTTTTGACCTCTCTCTGTGATCCCGAGATCTTGGCGTTAGTAATATAATGTAATAATACATACAAGGAATACAACAACATACTACGATTGAATCCCATTAGAATCAGAAAATCCAATATTAAGTGAATATCAGTGTTTTCATAATAGTGCTTATGTTGAAATAGATAAGATTTTGCAGATATTCCCTCCCCCCCCCCCACTTCTCTTTGATTAAATTATTGCATTAACAGCCGATATAGGTATCACTGTTTTGAGGATTGTGTACCTACTTCGTTAGTCATTTTCAGTGATATTTTCTGCTCATTTATTCAAAAAATAGTACATGCTAAGTATCACGAATTCGTTTTTGAAATAATATGTAGATAAAAATGGGTTCAAGCACGGACGTGAAGTCAGGAGCTTTTACGCGCATGTTATATTGTCTACTCACCTTTATTGGACACTCTTAGTCGAATTAAGCATCGATATACTGGGTGTCCCAGAATACATGTTCCAATGGATTATCTCAGCCATTTCGAAAGATGAAAATTTGAAAATTTTATGATTTGCAATTCGTTCAAGGAGCCTTCAACTGAGAAAAACAAAAATTTAAAGTCACTTTCGGTTTTACCGAAAGTCACTCTGACTTTTTTATCTCAAATAGCACCCTATATGTTTTTATACCATTTTTAAATTCTACTCAAGATTACCTTTCCAACGATGTATCACAGTTTGTATTTTACATTTCATTTGATGGAGAAAATTGATATTTCAAATTTGAAGAATTGCAGTAGGCTACGATCTTGATTTTGACTTCAATAATCAAGATCAATAACAAAAACCTTCCTCAAGTTGAAATCAACCATGGTTTTTACCGAACGTTAAACAAAGAATGAATAGTAAAAGAAACAAAAAATTTCAAAAAAGGGGGCAAAAAATACCTATAATAACTGAAGTATATGTTCGAAATGTTCACCATCTGCTTCTACACATCTTTCAGCTCGGTGGACTGATTCACGCGAAGTAACACTTCCCAAAATCAATAGGAGGAGTCTGGTACAGACGTTCTATCAAATATCCCCAAAGGAAGAAATCTAGCGGTGTTAAATCTAGAGGTCTTGCAGGACATCTTATCGGTCCATTTGAAGATAGATGGATCGGCACACAGAGATTATAAGTCAAAATCAAGATTACATAAAATATCGTGGCCTACCGCAATTCTTTCTATTTGAAATTTTCAATTGGGTAATTTTGAGTAGAAATAAAAAATTTCCAAAAATATATAGGGTGCTATTTGAGATAAAAAAGTCTGAGTCACTTTCGGTTCCTTGAACGAATTGAAAATCATAAAATTTTCAAATTTGTATCTTTTGACATGGCTGAGATAATCCATTGGAACATGTATACTGGGACACCCGGTATACCGTTTTCTCAGCTTCTATAATACATATATTATTATATGAATACATTTCATACCATTTTAACGACATACGTCAGTAGAGAATTTTCAATACTTTCACATAATGTTTTCTATTGGATTTGAAATACTAGCTCATTCCGTTCGAGAGTTATCGTGTTAACAGCCGGACGACCGGGCAGAATCGATTCCGACCACGGATTCTTGATCGGTGAGTCGAACCAAATCGTTTAAGACCATTTTCAGCCAAAGATTCGAAAATTACAGACATTTGGGCAAATTGATAAGCACTCTGATCTGAGGAACAAGCACGCCAAAAATTCGAACATTACAGACATTTGGGCAAAATGATAACGCGATTGTTATGTTATTCTTCTTATGGAAACTTAAATCCAAAAGCTCATTACAAACAAATAAAATTATGTTCGCAATTACAATATTTCTTCTCAGAACTAATTAATGGAACATATCCATAAACCAAAATTCAGTGGGTATCGAACTTTCTGTGAATTCTGTGAAACAAGTTTTGATTTGATGCTTCGATGCTTGTCTAACTTGTCTTGTCCCTTGTCACTGTCAGAAATTTGCCATAACCGCTCATTACGAAGCACTTTTGAAGGTATTTTGATTTTAGTAATATAGTTTCGTTTCCAACTCCCATAAAGAGATGGATTGTCTTATTGGAATAAGATGTAAAGACTTTGTCATGCTAGCCGCTGATATGACTAATGCACACAGCATCATGGTAATGAAGACCGGTAAGCCATTTTATTGAATTCAGATTTGAGAAATATTCATTAATATTTTGTAGATGAAAATAAATTGTTCAAACTATCGAACAAATTGGTATTAGCAATATCAGGACAACAGGGGGATTGTATCCAATTTGCAGAATATATAGCAAAAAATATCCAGTTGTACAAAATGAGGAATACTTACGAACTAAGTCCTAAAGAAGCTTCCAATTTTACTCGTAAAACATTGGCAGAAACATTGAGAAGCAGAGTATGTTTCCCATAATATTTATTTATTAAATTAATAAAATATATATTCTTAGAGCCCGTACCAAGTCAACCTTCTAATGGGAGGATATGATGACAAAAATGGAACTCAACTTTACTACATGGATTATCTAGCATCCTCCGTTTCCCTAGATTATGCAGCTCATGGATATGGAGGTTATTTCTCTATAGCTATCATGGATAGAAATTACAGAGAAGATATGACCAGAGAAGAGGCATATGAATTATTGAAGAAATGTGTTCAGGAGGTCCATAAAAGGTTAATCGTTAATTTACCTAACTTTAAGGTCCAAGTCATTGATCAAAATGGAATTCTAGATTTGCCTAACATTACACAAAGTTGAATATTAATTATAAAATATATTTATAATCACTAATGAATCAATAAAATTTCTTTTACATCTTCAGATTTTGTTGCTCAAGTTCAAATCATTGATTGGTTGTTAGGTTAGGATAAAACTAAATGGTATAGATGAAAGGCATACTGTAAAATAAAATTCCTATTAAATCAAATGAAACATGCTTACACTATTTCTTGAACACTGACATTTTTTTGCATGACCTAGCCTTTTAAACCAATTCAACCCATTGTTTTGACACTGGTGTGAAGTGATGTACCTATCCTTCCATCCATTATTAATTGACGTAAACACTAGACTATTGTTTTGAAATTTCACCAATCTTTATTTAATACTTGAGATGATGACGTTATTTTGTACTATTGTGAGTTTTAATGCCTCATTCTTTCTTATTTAAAATGCAATACACTGCTCTTTGTGCAACCTTGTTTAAACTCTTTTTTGTGTTGGAACAATATAAAACTGCAATACATATTGAGAACGCTGATTTGGTATTGTCAACAAAAAAAGATATTTTCATGACAGAACTAGTTTCATATGCTCGTGTTAAACAGTGTTTCCAATAAGGATGTCATAGCATTAGGATCTAGGAAACCATGAGAAATGGAATCGTTGAATTTAGAGAGTTGTGTTTTTATCTACCTGACAATGTCGTTTCAAAACTCCAAGTAGTTCCGGATGAATTCGAAATTATGCAGAATCGTTATACTTTTTTCGCTTTCGAATACGAATTTGAAATAAATCGCCACCTTTCCATTCTATCGACAAGCATCAACATTTTTTGAATCCGATGTTTTGTCCTCGAAGGACCATCATCAGCTTATTTTAACCTGATATTCGTATGAAATAATCTAATATCATTTTCAAACCTGAATTAGAACATATCTTGGAGACATACTTTATATGATAGTTACCATAATAATACAATATAAACAAATTTAACATTGTTTGAGCCATCAAAAACCATCTGTTTTTGAGTATCTCAAAAATTTTCTGATGAACATCTTGAGTGAGAGAAGCAACGCTTAATCTAAAATCAGATGGATCATCTACAAATTGAAGAACACAATTTTAGATTGTCTGTTTAATAACAAGTATTTTAGAATTTATCTAAAAAAATATAATAAAAAGTTGGAATCTGGATAAATATATAAAAATCAATGTGTATAATTTCTTCAAAGTACATCAAGTATATAGCTAAATCTTCAAATAAACTTCAAACAAAATAAATAAGTTTGTGCCAATTGGGATCAGAACGGAACATTTAACTACAAAGGAAGAAGCATTTTTGATCCTTGTAAATACTAAAGACAAATTTATTTCACTTTTTTTACTTCACATTTCACTTGTTTGTCATCGTTTTCAGACTTCTCACTCTCGGGTGTATCTTCATATCTGAAATGATTAATAGTGGGAAATTCAAATAATTGTATGAATGCATCAATTGTAGAAGTTCAGGTTGCTCATTTTTATTTGGGTAACTTACTTGAACAAAGTCTTCAGGTCGCCTTTAACGAGTGCAAGTGATATAGGCGTTCCAAGACAAGCTGGAACTAAGTACAATAATGCAGGTTGTGCATGTTTGAAGATGTGCATAACAAATATTGTCGCCATTAATCCAACAAAATATGCCAGGCAAGTGGCATGGAAATACGTTTTGGTCTTTCGATTCAGACTGTGGTCAAATCTCAGAAGCAGGGCAATAAATATACCAGGTATTACAATATCACCTAATCCTAACATCGCAAAATTGTTGGCAGAAAGACCATTGGACAGAAGATCTTGTGGGAAAACAACTGAAACATAATATACATATACTATAAAAGGAGTATTAAGTTCTGGTCAAACAGTATTGAATATTTAGTTTAGTTTTTGTTGTTATTATCTAGAAGTGTCAAATTCATTATTGACAATTGAAGAAACAATGTGAAACTTTGTCATTATGATTATTTCAATTGAGTTCTTTTAAAGGTAGAAACAGACTATGCCCACGTACGCAACGTGGGAGAGCTTGAGTGCACACTTGAATTGAAGCTTGGTAACTAGTAGTAGAAAATCAACATAAAGACGTGTTTAAAATTTTGTAAGAACCGCACCCCTGGAAAATTTCAAAAAAATCACGAAAAAAAAAATTGGTTCAAGCACTGACGTGAAGTCAGAAGCTTTTGCGCGTATGTTCTATTGTCCATTCTCCTGTATTGGACACCCTTAATTTGGAACCAACAATTATCTCATGATTCCAATTGACTTGCGGATTAACAATCCATAATCAAATCTGAATCTGTTAGTCGGTCTGTAAACACGATAACTTTTGAATGAAGAGACTTAGAGACATCATTATTTCCAAAACTACAGATCCAATCGAGTTGAAACTTGGCATTCAGGAGTAGAATAATGATTACAAGTTTTGTATGCAATGTAAAGCATTAAAGGGCAACAATGAGATGAATTATCTGAAATATCAGCCTTATTTCAATTCAGAAGGGCACGTCTACAAGTTTCTTCAAAAGTAACTTATACCGTTCAAACTATATACCAGGAGCTCATTGAGATATCTGTGAATTTTGAAAGCTGTATTTGCTACCAAAACCTTTTAAAATATTTTATAAACATGGACATTGTTAAGTAAAATGAAAATAACTAAGTTCAAACAACCATTTATCTCAAAACCAAGTTTGAAGTAGATAAGGCCTTCTGAATAAACAGGAGAGTATTCTAGTTGAAAATAAATGTAACAGTTTTAAAGAATTTTTGTTAACTTCCATTCGCATTGCTGAATTTACTTTTGATATGAGATTTCCCGAACCCCAATTTTCATAAAATATTCAACAATTTTTTTCTGTAATGGGCATTAAATAAATTTGAAAATATATACACTCACGTTTGATTGGAGCTTCGAAGCTTTTTGCAACAGTAACCATAACATCCGTTCCAAATACCCAGAATATGTCATAGAAGAATAAACCACATAACAATATACATCCAGTCGCTACATTATTGATATGTAGTAGCTCTACAGCATTGATGGCAAATGCAAGACCAAAGAGATTATTTGCTACCCAATGTTTCTGCAATAAGTACCATGCTCCAACTAAAGAACAAGCAGATAAGGAGACCACATCGTAAGAACTAAACCTATAATTAATCAAGTATTGCGTTGCGTCTCCATCGCCTTGTTTAAACATGACATGGTATGGAATGTTTGGAATTGCAGCTGGGACTAGTTTACTCACAACAGGGCTGAAAATAAACAAAATATTGTTAGGTCAGCCTGTCTTCTTTGTAAAATCACGTTTAGTTTCAAAGTATTGAATCTTGAAATTTTTGTATGTATACCTCAAAAGATGCGTCAGAGCAAGGACGCCCAAGAAGAAGAAGTATCCAGTTAGAAGTAAGTTGATATATTCCTTTGAGAATAATTTGAACACAATATAAAGTACAAAAAGTGCCGCGGAAGCCATAATTGGAAACATTGCAGCATCTCGTTTAGTCATTTTTTCTGGTTTCTGCAAAGAATATAGGTTTTAATAGCAGGAATCATCATGAACAACTTCCCCCATCTGTTTTACCTGTTCCTTATGGTAGTTGACAGACCGATATGAACCAAAGAAAATTGGTAAAATTGCCATTACAACTAAACTTCCATAAGCCACCGCCATTCCCTCGGGGCTGCTTGGGGGCTTTCCTGTTGAATTTGTTCCATTTCCAGTTATATTCTCACTTGCCTGAGCCACGACTACATTTAACAGGTCTGCCATGTTTTGAATTTGAAAGAGTGAAGTGACTGTAACCTGCAACTTGTCATCAATTTCTACTTTTGGACACAGATTTATCCACTCATAATCATAGAATAAGAACTATATTGTCCATATTACCTGGAATGGACCCGCCATGGGTGAAACCTGAGGCAAAACGATTACATAGGCAACCCGCATTGCTTACGTATATATATGTCATTTCAGTTAATGGAACTCTGGCGATTTTTTTTAATTCTTAGTTATTAGGAGTAAACACAGTAAATACAAATGTTATTTAAATATCTAAATACACTGTACCTATACCTACATATAGCTGTTACTATATAGGTAGTACTTATCACAATAATTCAACAATTACTAAATGAAACTCGTTTAGTCAGTTTTTGCCATACTTGAGAATTTTTTCCTTGCAATTCTAAATTCAACTGCTTACTATGGTGATACACATTCGGCACTTTAAATAACGTTGTTATTTTCCGAATATTCTGAATTTCATGACATTCCTTAACTATAAATTCTCGAACAAAAGGATGTTTAGGTTTCAAAAGATCTGTATTTGAAAAAAAATGCTTTATAACTGAATATATGAAGTTCTGCTTTAAGTTTATTTTGCTTGCCTAAGGTTTCCACTTTGTAACAGAAGACGAATTTGCTTCTCTGCAAAATATGAAATTTTCTACTGGTCATGTGAAGTATAAAGGAAACATCCTCGATTGACAATATTTGTGAACGATTTAAAAGCTTTAGAAGGGGCAGTATAAGAATGGTCAGTAGATATACTATCGCTTATCGCTATATAGTAATATCAATGCAATGATTACATATTATATATACTCCATTCCCTTTTATAAAGTCTCCCGGTTGGCCATGAGAATTTGACACATTTCACCATGTATATTTTGAAAATGTTAGGTTATAGTCATTTTCCTGTCAGATAACTACGCAACGTTGTCCTCTCTACATAGAAGTCGTAGTAATTACGTATTTTCACAATGTGAATTTACTTCGGAAAAATAATGAATTTGAGAAGATATTATGTGAATTCAATAATTCCAGTCCTGGCGACTATGGAAGAAAATTTTTGCTCTGTTGTTACTGGAAACATTTCACGTACCGTAACCGGGGGTTACTCTGAACACAAGGGGTTACTTTGAACAGATACGTTGTAAAATCAAAAATCCTCATAGCGGGCTTAGTTCACAAGCTAGCGACCTCTAGTTGGTACTGAACATTCAATGATTTCATGTAGACGGCGCTACGATCGCGAAACGTTGTCAGGTTGGCTAACCTGAGCCGCTGCGCGCCTTTTTATCGGAATTGTGAAATCAGCTGTTCCGAGAACAATCCTCAAACCTCCTCTGCCGCAGCGATCCTGTTGTGAAATACCGTTTCAGGTAAGTTATATATTTCTTATCAATCTATTGGCAGCATTTTCTTTTTTGTTTCATATCTCTAACTCATTTCGTTGATTTTATATGGCTAATCGAGTAAAAAACAGGAACTTTGAGGGGTTACTTTGAACATCGCGCTTTCGTCTACTTTTTGTTCATCAGGGGCAAGCCAACATGCCGCGAACTTATATTCGCAAGTTGGGAGCTCGGATGTACCGAAATTATTCACCAGATATCCTTGCCAAGGCAGTAGAAAAGTGTTTAGCTGGAAAATCAACTATCAGGGCTGCTTCTACTGAGTGAGTTTTTTTTTTCTGTTTACGTAGGTACCTACTAGAGCACAATCAAATCCATTGTTGTTCCTAATTACGAATATTTTCTTGTTTTAGATTAAACATTCCCTCTGGAACGATTTGCATGGACAAGAAGGCGGCGAAGGCAAATGCAGCAGCTGCTAACCTCTCAATTGTAGCGAAATCGCCAGGACGTCCAACCGTATTTTCGGCTGAAGAGGAAAAACTTCTGTGCGCGCACATAGTGGCAGTTGGTATCTACCGCTTCCCATGCTCCTTGAGAGATTTAAATATTTTTAATGAAGTTATAATTTTTGTGTTTATTTGTGCATTCTTGAGTAAACTCAGCGAAAAAAAAACTTAATTTACAATCTTAGGAGCATTGCGATGAAAAAATAAACATTGCCAGGGGTTCACGAGCTAAACCGTGAAGGAAAACCTTATTATCAGGCGACATTATTCTTTTAAAAACTCATACTTGCATATTCAAGGAGTTTCTATGAACAGGGCGCCCAAAACTGGCGTTTTCTACGGTAGACGCTCTCTTGTTCAAAGTAACCCCTTCTTAAGGGGTTAATTCTGAACATATAAACATATGCCCCCACCAACTTCTATTGAAGATAATGGAGTCATACAAACGGGAAATTGAAGCTGAGATAATAAGCCATCGATTGGTTGAAAAAATTTTCAAATATCTGCAGAAATGTTTGAGCTGCAATGGAATTAATGCAAAACTTGTTCAAAGTAACCCCCGGCTACGGTATATAAACTAGTTGGAAGATTCAATTATGCTATTTATATGGAAATCAAGGATCAAGTGTTGAAATTTTATTGAAAAATAATGGATAGAGTATAGTCCGTTACTTTGTGATAGTTCATTTGAAAAAATAATAAAAGTACCTGAATAACCCGACAGGAAAACTTCTAAGCGAACAGACGTATTTATGGAATTCCCCACTTTTCTCAAGAAGACATTTAAATACCTTGTTGCACAACTTTAAATACTCCAGTTTCAAAATGTAGTAGGTAGTACCTACTACGAAACCCGAGTCATTCTTATATCTTAATAAAACCTAATGATAGGAAACTAAGTAATTTCATTCGAGAGTTCAACATGTCAGAATGAAGTTTTCCTATTGCAGATTTTAATGTTATGATTATGTTAAGTTTGAGACTTTTGAGAGTAGAAATTGGCAACGTTCCAGCGAATTGTTTTGACCTTGACGATAGTTCAGCAGTGCCAACCTACCTCTGCTTTAGTTACAAAAACTTGATAGACCTAAATCATGGCCAACCGGGAGACTTTATAAAAGTGAATGGAGTATATATATATATATATAGATGCATTAATGAGATTACGAACTCCATATTCAGAGATATAGAAAACTACATTTTCTTGAAATTCACTCAATTGTTTGTCCTCTAGGACCTAATTAAATTAGTAATATCTTTGTGGTGCGATTAGCTCAGTGGTAGAGCGTTTGACTCTGGAGCCAGAGGTCCCAAGTTCAATCCAGAGGCTAGGAAATAAATTTTCAAGTCACGGTAATCGCCACCATTCACTGTTGGATAAGAATATTGACAGTGCTGAGCCTAAGATGCCGAAAGGACACAGTAACAAGCTCAATGAATTATCCAACGCTGACGAAATTTTTCCAACTGCTTTGAAATTTTGCCAATTCCGTTCTACATTGGGGGGATCATCCCCGTTAAACCTAAAAGGAAAATATGCTGCAGCTCTTGAGTTTAAAAATGTAATTTTGTTGTTTTTATCTTGAAAAAGCTTTTTACGCACATGTTATGGGGAACATCGCATTATTATTTTGCCCAAATATCTTTAATGTTCGAATTTTTTGCCCAAAATGGTCTCAAACGATCTCGACTCACTGATGAATAATTCGAGGTCAAATTTGATTCTGTTCGGCCGACCGTTGCCGTTGCCGTTGCCTTCAATAACTGGAGGCTCAAACAAGTGTTTTTTTGGCTCTCAAATGTGAAGAAGAACCTAGAAACCGTCCCAAACTCATATACCCGCTATTCAGGCCATTTCATAATTTCATTAGACATCATTCAAATTAGAATGAACCGCTATTAAAAAGAACATCGAAATTCAGGTGAATCTAGGTGGATTCAATCATTTTTCCTCCTATCCCTCTTTTGTAAGGACAAAGGTAGGTCGAAGCCAGATTTTGAAGGAAGTTCGGTAAGTTAACTTTATTTCATCTATATTGATTTTGTTCATTATTTTTGTTCGTAACTCCGCATTTATTATACAGTCCATTACTCTTGAGTTTTAGTACGTCTAAAATTGAGCATATAATTTGTTCAATTATTGAAGGCAGCTGAACTAATGGCCACAGAAACACTAATAATAATGGTAAATGGTAAACTAATGGCATAACAAAACGAAATAAATGTTCATCTTCACTATTATTGCACATTTGGCGGATTATCCGCCGTATTGACAAAGCATTCAATCTCCGTTAAGTCCTAACTGAGGTCCTCATTTAAGGATAAATAATAATCGCAACATCAGTTAACGTATGTAACGGTGATGAAACAGGACTGTTTCACGTTAATTTCCACTTAAACTGAGGTTGCGATTCTTATTTATCCTTAACTGAGGACCTCAGTTAGGACATAACGGAGATTGAATGCTTTGTGAATACGGCGGTATGTCTATTAACGAACTCAACCACCCCACTCGGATTTGTAACCTACCCTGAAAATTTCAAGTCGCTATCTTTTTCCGTGCGAAAGTTACCGTGGCAACGGACGGCTGACTGAACAGAATTGAACTAGACCTCAAATTCATCATCAGTAAGTCGTATCCAATCGTTTGAGACCGTTTTCGGCAAAAAATTCGAAATTTACAGACATTCTGGCAAAATGATAGCACGCTGTTCCAGAGAACATGCGCGCAAAAAGTATTCAATACAAAATGAATTAGGTACTTTGTATTTTGCATTTCAAATACTAGTATTTTAAAAATGTCTCATCTCTGGGTCTCATCTAGTCAGCTCAAGAAAAGGGAGAACGATAGATCATAGGTCGAGGTAAGCTCCTATCCCTTCCATAATAATCAATCAATCAGTATAGGTACCTGCGATTGGTATTGCAATGGCACCGATATGTTAGAAATAATTAGATCGAAACTAGTAATCTCCAATTCGTAACACACAGTATATTTCGGGAGTGAGATAAAATTTGATGAAATAGGTTTATGAATTTTTTATATTGAGTGAACATTTTACACCCATTGTATTACAATTTATATTGATCCTTGAAAATACATGCGCTTATATATACCAATTAAACTTTCATGGGTAATTCATAGGAAATTAATTCTTATATAAACAAATACATCGCAATCAAATCAACTTCTCCATCGAGTTGATCATAAACCTTCGCAGTTCGAAGTTTAACTAGTTTTTTTCAAATTTGGAATCAAAGGTTTTCATCACATTGAAATTCAGTGAGAAGGTTGTAACATGGCTTCAATTGACGAAGAATATCGATTTGACGCAAAACTGAGAAGGCAGGATGTGAACAGTTTGATGGAATGGATAAGAACTCAGCCACATTTACCTCAAATTTCTGGTAAATACGTTTTTTAAATTGACTAGAAATAGTTTTTTGGATTTTTGAACATATTTAGTGTCTTCAAATCCATTGAATTTAGATGAAGCAATCCAGAAGCAGGTCAGTTTTCATCTTCAATTGCCCAACTTATGATAAAAATGTATGTAATTTTCGAAGTTCTGGCCGAGAACTGTCTTACACGATGAAGAATCCGAGGTCAAACATAATTCGGTTCGGCCGCAACGCAACGAGTTGAAGAATTTGCAGGGTAGGTTTGGATTACAAATGCGCCGGTTAAGTTCGTTAATGGAATAATTCTGCCGAATGGATTCGGAGATATAGTTTTCTGGAATTTTTTTCCACTAACTCTAAAATAACTTATCTGATCGAATTAAAACTTAAAACTTCGTTAATTGCTATATACCGACTCGAAGACAACATTTCGAGAGGTTCGAATGACTAGAAAATAACAAAAAAATATTTTATAACATTCTCAGAAACTAACCTGTCAGATATCGTTGAAATTCTGCGAGAGCCTTCAAAACCTTATTTCACAGCAAACTTCTAGATTTGAAATCATTAAAAAAAAATTGGTTCAAGCACTGACGTGAAGTCAGAAGCTTTTGCGCGTATGTTCTATTGTCCATTCTTCTGTATTGGACAACCTTAATCGAATTTACCATGGTAAATTCGAATTAAGAGTGTCCAATACAGGAGAAAGGACAACATAATTTACCATGGTAAATTCGATTAAGGGTGTCCAATACAGAAGAATGGACAATAGAACATACTCGCAAAAGCTTCTGACTTCACGTCAGTGCTTGATCCAAATTTTTTTTTCGTGATTTTTTTGAAATTTTCTAGGGGTCCATAAATTTTTTTTTTTCCTCATTTTTTTCAAATTTTCTAGGGGTACGGTTTTTACAAAATTTTAAACACGTCTTTATGATGATTTTCTACTACTAGTTACCAAGCTTCAATTCGATCGATTATTTATTTTTTGAGTTATCAAGGAAATAATATTCCAGGTGGGTATAACTCGGAAACCGTTTGACCGATTATGCCCAAAAACGAACTCAACTCTCCCTTTCGGATACGCAACCTACCCTGAAAATTGCAAGTCCCTATCTCCTTTCGTTCGAAAGTTATCGAGGCAACGGTCACCCATCTACTGAACTCACACAAGAATGCTCGAATCTCCAACAATATTCAGCCGATCGTGTTAAAACTTGAAACTTAGCAGTGGAGTTAGGTTATGAAGGCTCATGCAAAATTTCAGCAATTTCAAACGAATATTTATACTGATATATAGAATTTTTTTTTTCAATTTTCAATGATTTTTTAAAAAATTTTTACAAATACTATCCTCACCAAATTCCGCAAGAATTTTTGCGTTGGCATTCTACAACTAATTACCATGTTTGAATTCAATCGGTTCAGTATTTTTCGAGTTAATGAGGAATAAAAAACAACCAAATTTCAGATGGCTATAACTCTCCGTTTGGCCGATTATGCTCATAAACAAACTGAAATGTCTCGTTCTGGTGCACATCCTAACCTGAAAACTTCAAGGCGCTATCTCTTTCCGTTCTCAAGTTATCATGACAACAAAAATATTATTCAATAATTTTTTAATAATTTTCTAGCCATACGATTCGTACAAAATTTCACAAACGTGCTTAGGTTCACATTCTACAACTATTCACCAAGTTTCAATTTGATCGGATTTATATTGGTTGAAAATAAAATTATTACTCGGAAACCACTGGGCCGATTATACCCATTAACGAACTTGTCCGTCACATTGGGATGCGCCACCCACCTTGAAAATTTCAAGTCGCTAGCTCTTTTCGTTCTCAAGTTATCGTGGCAACGGCCGGATGGCCGGACGGCCGGCCGGACAGAATAAAATTTGACCTCGAATTCTTCATTGGGGAGTCGAACTAAATCGTTTGAGACCATTTTCGTCAAAAAATTCGAAAGTTACAAACATTTGGGCAAAACTATAACGCGATGTTCCCCAGAACATGTACACGCAAAAATTACAAACATATTATATCATGTGATATCTCAACTCATATAATAAAAGCGTGTTAATAAAAGGTCTGTCAGTCCTCTATTTGTCATACGTACATCCGGAAATTAGTTTCCAATGGGTGAATCAGAAAAATGGAAATGGGAAACAGTTCTTCCCTCGTCAGAAGTCGTTAAACACATTATTCCAAATTTGCCATTGAACGAAATACATATTTATGTCATAATCATAAAAAAATTGTTGAAAGTGATTGGGAGCATTTTATTAAGCCACTGAAGAAAGAAAGCTCGGACACGTGGACTTCATTTTCGAAGTGCGCAGTACCCATTTATTAGGATCATTTTTCAAGTTATGATGTTATGACGTCAATGTCATATTGGTAATGGCCTATGATGTGAGTATCGTTTAAATACTCACATCATAGGTTGGTATTTTGGTGCATGAAGTTAAAATTGTTTGATTTGTACTCAATAAATTAAAGTAATTCACTCATACTAATAGCTACATATTATAAATAAACATATTCAAACAACACAAAGAACTAGTTGGAAATTCACTATGGCTAGGAGCTTTGGCGTGCTTGTTCATATGTATAGCCAAAGCGCTCACCCATCCAGCTACTGAACTCGCCCAAGGCTTCTCGGCTCTAGGGAATAGAAAATCCCCCCATTATCCCAATGCGATATGTGACGAATAGTTCTGAAATACAGAAACTTCGAAATTCACGTCAGCGCTTCAACCAATATTAGCGCGCGTATAATTTTGTCCGGATTTCTGTATTTTTTAATTTTTTTGCAGAAAATGATCTCAAACGATTGGTCCGACTCAATGATGAGTAATCCGGGATCAAATTCAATTTTGTCCGCTCGGTCCGGCCAGCCGTTAGCACGATAACTCTCGAACGCAATGAGTTAGAGGGTTGAAATTTGTAGGGTAGTTTTGGAGCGTAAATATTTCGGATAAGTTTGTTGACGGGCGAAATCCACCAAGACGCTTCGGAGTTAAGGCCATTTTTAGTTAAAAAAATTTGTATGAATATTTCCGAAACCGATCACTCGATCTATTTGAAATTTAGCATCAAATGCATGCAAAGTTTTGTGTCGATCGGAGAACTGGCAAAAAAATCAAACATTTTATAATTTAAAAATAATGATCTGCATGCCATTAGCCTCCTGACAATATGCCAGCAAGGCCGTCGTAATCTTTGCAGGGGCCCTTGGGCACATAATAATTTGGGGCACTTTTGGAAAGTAAAGAAAGCGAATTATTCATTTTCCTGCCATGATAACTCTTGAACGGAATGAGCTAGACAATTTTCAGAATAGGTTTGGGATATAAATATCTCAGTTCAGTCTGCTATTGGGCAAAATGGTGGTTTCGGAGTAACGAAAAAAAAAGTTTTCTTTACATTACAAATATCTAATTGATTTTTTTTAAGATTCAGATTCATCATAAGAATCCACTAATTTCATTCTCAACCCTAACAAATTAATTCTTTCGGAGATAGTACTTTGACAAGAGCGCCAAAGCTCCTGTCCAAAGAGCTTTCCCACTTTTTGCGCGTATGTATGGGGAAGATCGCGTTATCTTTTTCCCAAATTTTCAGGGTTGGAGGCGCATTCGAGTATGACGGTTAGTTAATGGGCATAATCTTTCTACCTGAGCTGAATTTGGAAAAATGTTAAATGAAAAAAGTGTTTCATTTGATGAGAGGAATCTTTGGTTAAAATTAATGCAGTGGTCAAAGACTCACCCTGTATATATTAAGCCAAATACAAGCCAAGTTTAGTCTTATATGACTTTTTTGTCTTAAATCGATCCTAACTTAGCTGATTTAGTCAAAATCAAGTCAAATGATAGGGACCTTTTATACTTAAAAGAAAAGAAGCAAAGTTTGACTTGATTTCGTTTGAATTTGGTTAAATAAACATAATTTTGATTTAAAATTTAAGAAGAAACTGTTTTTTTTTCGAATCGGTTGCTTACTGTTACTGTGCCCGACGAAAATGTTTTTAGAATAATTGTGAGAGAAATTGTCTGTCCTTCGGGGCCCCCTAAGGATGGGGGCCCTGGGCACAGGCCCTGTGTGCCCTTATGGTAAAGACGGTATATTATGCCAGTGGTTTTTGAAACTCTTCTGAAAGATCTAGAAGAGTAACGTCATTAACTGAATTTATTTCTGTTCCAATTCTTTCTTTCAGCCTATTAATTCGACTGAGGTACCCACATCAAAAAACGCCAACAGAGTTAGATCAGATAACCTAGCTGGCCACTCTATAAAACCTCGCCTGCCGAACCATCCATTGGGAAAAATAGTATCTGAATATTCATGTGCATTTCGTGCTTAATTCGGTGGCACTTCACCTTGTTGGAATTAATTTTCTCAGCGTTCAATGGACCGTCAATAAAAAATGCTCCCACGGTTCTATTATCGACTACTCCTACCCGAAAACATGGCCCCATCTGAGAAAACACGTTTTCATATTGCGATCCATCTTTAATTCACAGAATTAATGCCTGTCATCGAAATCATCTTCGTTCAGTTCATCACTTAGATATTTACACTTAATATGTCTGCCATTTATTATTTTTCAAATAATTTAAAACTAAAGTTTGGCTGCGCTGAAGCTTCATGATAAGGTTCATGAGGATTTTCCAGCATTTTAATTCTTTGCTTTTCTCCTGAACGGGCATTGATCAAAATTGTTCTATAACTGAATATTGTTTGGAATATTTAAATAATTTGTTGTTATTACACTTCGGTGTAATAATCATACCCCCATAAGAAAAAAGCCTTTCTACCGAGTGCAGATCTGGGAAAGCAGGTAATATTTTAACAAAATCATCCTTACTGTTGGGTATCTATTTTACGATTGCAACCTGACATCATCATAATTTATTGATGTTAACCAAGTATATCAAAAAGTATTTTGCATTTTGCAAGTATAAGGATATGTTGTGAAAGGTATTTCAAGTAAAATACAAAATGCTTTTCTAAAAAATTCTTAAAAAGCCTGGAGCTTTTGCTAGCATGTTATCTCGTCTATTTAGGCCTCACACAGGTTCCCGAAATAGTACATAAACCATCAAGCCGTCTTTTTTTCAACCGAGTACTGTTATGTAATGATATGTATAGTATAGTTAAGCATGTCATTTAGACAGTAATGAAAGAGATGATGAATGAGACATCTGCCCATCATTTCTTCTATTAGATGGCACTTTTACAACTGGTGTTTCTGTGTACTACCAGAATGCGAGAGGATTGATATTATACAGCGTGCCAAAAAAGAAACGTTACTTGTCAATAATTCTTGTACAAAGAATTATTAAGGAAAATCCTCGCACCCGTCAATTTTAATTTCAAAAGCAACTTATCCTGTGCTTTTTGGCGCTCTAGTTCCTCGGAACTGAGTGCTTATCAATTTGCCCAAATGTCTGTAATTTTCGAATATTTCGATGAAAATGGTCTTAAACGATTTGGTTCGGCTCACTGATCAAGAATCCGTGGTTGAAATTCATTCTGTCCGGCCGTCCGGCCGGCCGGTCCGGCCGTAGGCACGATAACTCTCGAACGGAATGAGCTAGAGAGTTGAAATTTTCAGAGTAGGTTTGGGGGATAAATATCTCGGCTAAGTTCGTTATTGGGCAAAATCGGACAGATGGTTTCGGAGTAACAAAAAAAAAATTTTTTTTTTACGAAACAAATTCCAAATTAAATTTTTTTTGATAAGAAGTTTTATCATAAGAATCCACTCATATTATTTTTAACTCTAATAAGCTAATACTTTCGGAGATATGATTTTTCAAAATTTCAATAATAAATCGTATTTCAACGTTGTCACAGAATGATATTATTCTATGTATGAATATGAATTGTCATAATGTCAAATGATGTTCCTACATTATCGAAGAATTGTGAGCGAAGTGAGAAAAATCTCAGTTGTTTGCTCCGAAATTAGTTTTTGGCGCTCTAGTTCTCAGAAAATTCTTACATTTCGGAACTGAACATGAAGTAAGAGATCTGAGAGTAGTGAGACTGCTTTTCATCCATAGACATAGATATAACTCTCGAACGGAATGAGGTAGGTAGTTGAAATTTTCAGAGTAGTTTAGGGAGATGAATATCTCGGTTAAGTTCGTTATTGGGCAAAATAAGCCAGATTTAATTTGATTTCTTCCATGGTGCTTTTCTCATTCTCATGATTGCTCATTTAATCTTGATAAATAAACTATTATTTGAATTGAATTTCATTTAGGATGCATTTCTATTATATGAATACATTGATATAATTCCCAACTCTGAGAAACCAATACTTTCGGAGATATAATTTGTCTGTTTGAACTAGAGCGCCAGAAAGCTCCTGTCCACAGGGCTTGAACCCATTTTTGAATTTGATATTTCTCCTCCCCTACGCCCCGCACCCCTCCACTCAATTTTTTCAAATGGGAATATAAGGATTGTGATACATCAAATGAAAGATAATTTGATTAACTGCTCAACGGTGTGACTGAAAGGAACATTGGCTGTGCCATTTTTTTTTATTAAAACATCAGAAAATAATCAATTGGGTATGGTTACTCGTTTTTTGAAATCGACTAGTTTCCTTTACAAGGATGGAAACATTTTTTAATGTATTAAATGTTCGAATTGAGCACCGTTGACAGCTTGACAATGTGCAAGCCGTTCTTCGAAACTCCTCAATGAATTATTCAACGCAGCAACAGGTATTCTTCCGACTTCTCTCTGAATTTTAAGTCGCAGGTCTTCCAAATTATCTGGCCGATTTTGGTAAACAGTACTCTTCAAATGGCCCCACAGAAAATAGTTGAGAGGGTTCAAATTTGGAGATCGGGGTGGCCATTCAACTGATACTCTCCTACCAATCCATTTCTCAGGAAATGTGTCATAAAGATACCTCCTTACTGAAATTCCATAATGCGGAGGCGCACCCTCTTGTTGGAACCAAATATTGTTAGCTACTTGACCATTCACACCGGGAAAGAGATCAATGACTGCAGGTAATATTTGATTCTTCAGTAACTATAGATAAGAGTCACTAGTCAAATTTCCTTCTATAAAAAATGGGTTCAAGCCCTGTGGACAGGAGCTTTCTGGCGCTCTAGTTCAAACAGACAAATTATATCTCCGAAAGTATCGGTTTCTCAGAGTTGGGAATTATATCAATGTATTCATATGATAGAACTGCATCCTAAAGGAAATTCAATTCAAATAATAGTTTATTTATAAAAATTAAATGAGCAATCATGAGAATGAGAAAAGCACCATGGAAGAAATCAAATTAAATCTGGCCAATTTTGCCCAATAACGAACTTAACCGAGATATTCATCTCCCTATACTACTCTGAAAATTTCAACTACCTACCTCATTCCGTTCGAGAGTTATATCTATGTCTATGGATGAAAAGCAGTCTCACTACTCTCAGATCTCTTACTTCATGTTCAGTTCCGAAATGTAAGAATTTTCTGAGAAAAACTAATTCCGGAGCAAACAACTGAGATTTTTCTCACTTCGCTCACAATTCTTCGATTGATTAGATAATCTGTCAGGAACATCATTTGACATTATGACAATTCATATTCATACATAGAATAATATCATTCTGTGACAACGTTGAAATACGATTTATTATTGAAATTTTGAAAAATCATATCTCCGAAAGTATTAGCTTGTTAGAGTTAAAAATGATATGAATGGATTCTTATGATAAAACCTCTTATTAAAAAAAATTTAATTTGGAATTTGTTTCGTAAAAAAAAAAATTTTTTTTTGTTACTCCGAAACCATCTGTCCGATTTTGCCCAATAACGAACTTAGCCGAGATATTTATCCCCCAAACCTACTCTGAAAATTTCAACTCTCTAGCTCATTCCGTTCGAGAGTTATCGTGCCTACGGCCGGCCGGACCGGCCGGACCGGCCGGCCGGACCGGCCGGACAGAATGAATTTCGACCACGGATTCTTGATCAGTGAGTCGAACCAAATCGTTTAAGACCATTTTCATCGAAATATTCGAAAATTACAGACATTTGGGCAAATTGATAAGCACTCAGTTCCGAGGAACTAGAGCGCCAAAAAGGGTCCAATAATATGTTTTCACTCAATTGATTCATATCGGATGGAAAATTCTCGGGAAATATGATATTATTCGCCTTAGAGAGATCAGTTAGCAACTAAAAGGATACCATACATTTTGTCATGTTTAGTTCATCTGCTAGATTGACGAAGGAATATTTGTTCAACAAAAGCTAAAGTTTTTCTTGACCTCCTCACTTTGTTTCGAGAACACCTTCATGTGTGTGGAAGCGACACCACATCCTTACCTGTTTATTGTTTTATTTGCGATCTAATACATTATTACGCAGCTGTTTTCAACTTGTGTATAAATTTTTCTTTTCATCGTTTTTGTTGCAAGAATTTTAAGGTAAAATTTTATTTTCGTTCACATAACTGAATTGGTCATCGAATGACCTTTGATGCGATACATCACAAGCAATATTTTTGCAATAGAAAAAAATTGTTGAGGGTTAAGGGTTTGAACCTCCAACTTCAAAACTGCATGCATTTCTCAAATTTCGAAATTAGGAATCGGCGGGTAGGAGGATATTTCTCAATATCATTAATATTTCAAAAATAAGAACCTGACAACAATCATAATAATATGTAATAAAAAAATAGGTGAATAAATTATTTTCAGACAGACCGCTCAATATGCAATCGAATGTCCTTTCATTTGATATATCACAATCCCGCAGGTACATACCCTGAACGTGTGTGAACTTGTATTTATCACCCCATCTTGACAAGCCATAAGGAATCCCTCCGTTTCCGACTTGAGCCCAGCGGACTTCAAAAATGCGAAGGATAATTTTTCCGACTGGCCCTGATCTTTCAAACTCCTGTAAAATATGGAGTGCAGGTGTATACTCATGTGATCTTCGAGTAGTGTTTTCAGTTGTGCCTGTCTTATCTCTCTGCCATCTCTTCTTTGGTCTGTTGGCGTGATAGGTGTTCCGGCTGGCTCCTGATCGATGGATATGTCAGTTATACTGAGCTTCTCCAAAGCTCTCTGACCAGCCCTAAATAGGAAAGCTCCTTGGTTCCTTATTTCATGATTAGCCACCATCTTCAGAAGTGGGTCTTCGCTTCTCAATATCCTTATTGCCATTTCCAATGTTTGTTGATGATGTTGGTATTCCAAGCTTTGCAAACCTCTGCCTCCCTGCGTCCGTGGAAGGTATATCCTTTGAATAGAGCAGTTGGTATGCAGGATACAATTCATGTTCATCACTTTACGAGTGGTTCTGTCTAGCTCGGGAATTTCATTCACTGTCCAGTTCACTATACCGAATGAGTAGGTGATTATCGGGACTACCAAGCTGTTCGTAGCTGATACTTTATTTTTCCCGGGCAGCTTTGACTTCCATATATCTCGGATCTTCTTTTTGTAGCTAGCTGTGAAGGCATCCTTGATATGGGCTGTCTCCAGTGCACCTCGTTGTTTCATCCCAAGGAATTTGTATGTTTCTTCCCCTTTGAGGTGTGGAATGCCCCCCTTCTAGGTCGATGTCTTCTCCTGTTTCTTCAGTTCTTCCTCTGCTTAGATGAAAAACAGCACACTTGTCTAGACCGAATGACATTCCTGAGGTGTATTCGGCAACGATATTCAGTAGTTGTTGTAGTGCTGCCTTGGAAGACGCGTTTCAAGTCGTCCATGTAGAGGAGATGTGAGATCAGATGTTCTCTTCTGTCTGGTGGCCCGGCCTTGTACCCTATTCTGCTTGCCCTCAACTCAGTTGTTAATGGAAGAAGTGTTATGCAGAACAATAACGGGCTTAGTGAGTCTACTTGATATACGCCTCGCCTGTATCTCACCCATCCGGTGGTCCGACCTTCAGATCGAACGGCAAACTTAGTCCTCCATAACGCCGTGATGTTGTCTATCACATGGACGATGTTAGGGTTGACTTCGAGCATCTCTAGCAGCCATATAATCAAGCTATGCGCCGATGTGTCCAATGCTTTCGCGTAATCTAACCATGATGCATGTAGGTCACGCTTGTAGTGTTTCGCATCTTGACAAATGCTTTTGTCTATAAGGAGGTTGTCCTTGCACCCCTGTACTCCTTTCCTCGCTGCTCTTTGTTCGTGGATTTGATTCCACACTGGTCCAATGGACTCCAGAATCCGATGTTGAGGAACACTTGTGAGAATTGTATACGTATTCGTATTCAGACACGTGATTGGGCGGTAGTTCTCTGACTGTCCTAGATCACCTGATTTCGGTATCAGTACAGTTCTGCCCTCTGCCAACCATGAAGGAATTGGCTCAGGGTGAATTACTATCTCACTAAATAATCCAGTTGTTGGTGGGTAGCTGGAAAGTTCTTCCACCAGTAGTTCTGAACGCCATCCAGTCCAAGTGCCGTGAAATAATGCTTGTTCTTCAAGGCATATCTAATCTCTTTGGTTGTTATTTCAGTCAGCTCTTTGGGTTGTTGCAGACTTTCATCACATAATATCTGGAATATGTGAAGTGCTGGAGTATCCCTGGTTTCCGCTGGACGCTCGTACAAATTTTTCCAGAAATCTTCGACTTCATTCGGTGGTGGTGGTTTTTTTGTCTCTACTTGTTTGGGTCGAAATAACTTTGAAGGTTCGGTGGTGAAGGTGTTGTTGTCTTCTATCCACTTTTGCCTCTTGATCAGCTTCTTCCTTGCCGCCGCAAGTGATCTTATTTTATCGACAGCTTTCTGCTTCAATAGATTTATGGAGGGCAGGTTCATCGTACGATGCAACGCACGCAGCTCACCCATCATGTCCTCTATTTTCTTGCTCGGCTCCAGTTGCCCTTTCATAACATACCAAGATGCTTGCAGCCTAACGGTGCTTATCTTCTTGTCTAGCTCAATCAATCTTGACTTATGTTTGTCCTCCTTTGTTGTTGTTCTTCCTAGTGGGCATAGAAGTGAAGCAGCTGCTCTCACTGCAGCTACGACATCTTCCAGCGAACAGTTCTCCTTTAGGTGATGGTCGATTATAATATTCATCGCGGCTAGATCTTCAACCAGGAGTCTCGATTTAAGCCTTGTGGTCCTTAAGTTAGGATTCCCTACTGCAGCCTCAAATGCTTCTCTTCTATTGGCAAATAGCTCTGGAACATCTCTCACCTGCTCTATGTCTGGTGCTGTGACTTCTTCACGTCGCAATCCAGGCATAAGAGATTGGATGTTTGCGGCATCTCTCACTAGCCTCTCATCCCGTTCTTCTCTCCTTTGACTCGTCCAATGTGGCTGTTGGTTTGGAGCATCTCTCACCTGCTCTTCAGCTTGCTCTTCTATACCCTCTGACTCTTGATGCTGCTGCAAGATTCCCCTCTTCTTGAGATGGCTCACCTGGGCTCGTAGATTCTGCTGTGTCGTGAGGTTGAGATCTGGCAGATTCTCACACCACAGACCATGCAGCCTAACCATATATCCCCTTCTTTCTGGTCTCGATCTTCGGTATAACACAGACAGTTGTTCGTGTTGCTCGGGTGTCCACTTGTGGCGTCCCCTTTGTGCGGACTTGTTACTGTTGCCGGGTCCGACTACGGGTTGCTCTTGCCGATGCGATGATTCCCTATGCGACCGACAACTTGTTCTCTCTCCTCCTCGATGTCCTCGTCGGAAGCTGTAACTTTGACTGGCGCTCCTAAGCATTCTGCCGTTGGTGGTTCGCATGCTGTCACGTCCAGCACCAACCCCAGACGTGCACTGGCGATCCCAAGGCAGCAGCTGTTCTCCGGGGCTCCGTAGATTGTAATTCATCATTCATCACCGGGGTCCGCGGGCATGTCACACCCGTATGCTACTAAGTAGTGCATTATCATTATTATTCTTATTATTATTATTGAAGGAAAGCACGTTGTTCCCTATAGAACGCGCGTAAAAATCGAATAATATTTCGATACCCATTAAATTCGAAATATATCCAAAAAAATTTTTTTTTTTTTAATCTGAAAGAATTTTTCATAAATATCTACTTTAGATATTAAATTGTGGAAAATTTTTCATGCACATCTATATTTCAGAGTATGAAGTATTATGGTTTCTGAAAAGTTGTTATTATAATAATGAGTTCTCCAAAACCACTCTGGATTCATTTTATTCCTTCAGAAGCCAAGAACGTGATATTTTTCTTGCCAGATCTGACGAAGTGTTGATGCGATGCTGTAAGATAGGGTGAGTATGTATTATATCTTCTCAATGTGTGGTATTTTTGAAATCAACAATATTAATAATTCCTTGGCTCGATAAGAATAAATTAATTGTAGGTATTATTATTCTAGATTGGTTTCACCCCTTACTAAAAAGACCCCAGAAGGACATAGTGTTATATTACTCAATTTGATAGATCCAAATCCAGAACACTTCGATCTTGTCAATCTTTTTAATTTGGCAGATTCAGTTCTTCTTCTAAATCTCCACTTACATGGTACTGACGATGGTTTACAAGTAGTATTAGATATGAGTGGCTTTTCCCTGAGCCATTTGCCAAAAATTAGTTTGATGATGGTTAAGAAATCATTGATATACATACAGGTGAGTTAAAATAGAAACTATCTGTACAAATATAAATTTGTTATTGAAACTTATATACGTAGATAATTACTGGTAGAGAATCAGGCTAACGGAAAAATGTGGGGAATGGAGAATTTGCTTCAGACGAAAAAGAATGTATGCATTATGAAATATTTTCCAAATATCGCTCTTCACACTTGGAGAATCCTCACACGGGCATACCGAATTGACACGGTTCCAGTCTCCTGAGTACCATTTCTACACTCGGTTTCCATGGGAACAATGCATGAACGATTACTACAGTTGAAAGTGCAGCGTCGCCACGATCGGAATTGTAGCTAAACCTCCTATCCAGGACTGAGTATGCGTCGTTTAGTTCCGGACGGTTCGGGCTAAAACAAACCTAATATAATATAATAATATATAGTATATTTTCAAATATTTTATTAATGTTGTAGCAGTCTCCACACCAATAGAAGTATAGGAACTATTTATGATTTCATATAAATATACAGGGTGTCAAGGAAAAAAGTACCTTGCATAGTGCCACGCGATAGAGGGCCATAAAATATGAAAAAAAGGTCCTATGAATTTATGTCCAAAACTGCTTCCTCTAAGAAATACAGGGTGTTAAATTTTATTTTTTTATTTGGTTTTTTTTTAATAACTTTGGACAAAGAGGTAAGAATTGAACAAAATGTGGTATGCGGGGGTTTTGTATGATGCAGAATCCAAATATCCTATTAGTTTTTAGATTACTAATAGAGGGAAAAAAGATAGAGGAATCGCTTTTTCTAGTCCAGAATTACATTCAGTGTAGGGCAAAAAAGTTATGGTTGATTTAAATGTGGAGGAATCCTGTATGTGGCGCCCTCTATTAGTAATCTAAGAACTAATAGGACATTTGGATTCTGCATCATACAAAACACCCGCATACCACATTTTGTTCAATTCTTACCTCTTTGTCAAAAGTTATTCAAAAAAAACCAAATAAAAAAATAAACTTTAACACCCTGTATTTCTTAAAGGAAGCAGTTTCGGACATAATTTCATAGGACCTTTTTGACATATTTTATGGCCCTCTATCGCGTGGCGTACTATGCATGATACTTATTTCCTTGACACCCTGTATATACGTAATTATAATTAAAGTTCAAATATTGATCATACAATAATCAATAAATCATCATTTTGGTGTATCTTTGAGATCGATTATTAACAAAAATTAGTGTTTTAGGACTTGTTTTTTGAAACAATTTTGAGTATTGGTTCGTTGTGAATACTGTGGAGTAGCTGAATAATCTTCAGAGTTGTTGTGAATAGAATATTTGAAGTTTGAATATACTATCCTACACTCGCATATTACTTGATAGGATTTATTTTTCAGATCAAATTCAGCTAATATGGTTAACAATTGTGTAGTTGTAGGATGTGTACATAGGTCAAATAGAGATTAAATTTTGATTTCCTTCCGGAAATGCTGATTAAGATAGAGAAAATTGTCCCAAGGAAGTGTTCAAAACCACGGATCAGCCTATCAGGAACATTACAAACATATTTAGATTTGAAACGCTGAAGAGGATCTATGGAATTTAATCGGGGACTGGCAGATATCCAATTAGACCTGCTTCAATAATTTATATTGTGCCATAAATGTTAAAACTGATATCTGAAAATTCCAAAAGAAATAATAAGTACATAACCAAACAGTTGGTACCCCTTCACTGACGTGAAGTCAGTACTCTTTGGCGCGCGTGTTCACGTTGGCTAATTTGAATTGAATGATGAGGGTTTCGAGCTCAGCGAATAGAACAAGCCGGAGATCTACCCAGAGGGTAGTAGACACAATTCACTGTCGGGTCCTAAATTAATAGTGATGTGTCCAAGCTGGCATAAGGATAGAGTAACAAAGTTAACAAAGAACACAGCTGACTCTCTTTATAGTCGCACAAGCTCCTGGAGCTTCTGAGGGATCTCCATGGGGAAGACTTGGGAGGGTCAGTATAATCATAATCATGTTTATAGCACGCATGCCAAAGCAGATTGACCCCACGTCAAAGCTCTCTTAGCCTTTTTTTCCTCAGAAAAGAGTGCTTATCAATTTGCCCAAATGTCTGTAATTTTCGAATTTTTGGCTGAAAATGATCTCAAACGATTTGGTTCGACTCACTGATCAAGAATCCGTGGTCGAAATCGATTCAGTCCGGCCGGCCGGCGTCCGTCCGTTAACACGATAACTCTCGAACGAATGGAGTTAGAGATTGAAATTTGTAGGGTGGGTTTGGGACGTAAATATCTCAGACGAGTTCGTTAAAGGGCGAAATCAACCAAGCGGTTTCCGAGTTATGGCCGTTTTTAGTGATAACATTTTTTATGAATATTTCCGAAACCGATCACTTGATCTATCTGACATTTAGCATCAAATTGTAGAATAATGATCTTTATACGCTTGCAAAGTTTTGTATTGATCGGATTGCCGTAAAGTGTCAGAAAAAAAAATGTCTACAATAACTCTCGAACAGAATGAGCTAGACAGTTGAACATTTCAGAGTAGGTTTGGGAGATAAATATCTCAGTTAAATTCGTTATTGGGCAAAATAGCCCAGATGATTCTGGAGAAACAAAAAAAAATTTTTTTTAACTTACAAATATCAAATTCAATTTTTTTAAGATGCAGTTTCTCCATAAAAATCCATTGAATCCATTTTGAACTGTAGGAAGCTAATAGTTCCGGAGATATGATTTTTCGAAATTTCAATAATGAATAGTACATACTTCTATGTTTTCACAGAATACTCACTATAATTATTATATCTATGAATTATTATATGATCTGTGTTTCTTACTCGTACATGTCATCCTGTTCTATAAGAGAGAGTCAAATTCATTTCAGCTATTTTCATATGATTCCTTCCATGGTGCAGTTCTCATTCTCAGATTATTCATTTAATCTTGATAAATAACAAAAAAACTTGTTTCATTGTGAAGTCAATCTGCAGTTGGCGCGCGTGCTATAAACATGATTATGATTATACTGACACTCCCAAGTATTCCCCATGGAGATCCCTCAGAAGCTCCTAGGAGCTTGTGTGACTAAGGAGAGTCAGTTGTGTTCTTCGTTAACTTTGTTACTCTATCATTATGCCAGCTTAGACATAGCAACACTACCCTCTGGGTAGATCTCTGGCTCATTCTATCTGCTGAGCTTGAAATCATCATCAGTCAATTCAAATTAACCAACGTGAACACGCGCGCCAATGAGTACTGACTCACGCGCGCCAAAGAGTACTGACTTCACGTCAGTGCTTTGTTATATTTGTTCAAGGTCCTTCAACAAATCTGGCTATCGATACAGTCTGGCTATTAGTTTTGACGTAGATCGAAATAGTGAAAAAATGCAATTATGGGACCCCCGTTGGGAACGCAATTGCTTACAGACAACTCAACTCGTAAACAACGCTATTCCCCCGAAACTGACTTGTCGGCGCGCAGAATTGCCATGAAATTTCTCTTAAATCCTCACAATATGGGCTCAGCACCAAATCCATGACCGCTAGACGCGAACCACTCCCAAAACAAGCCATACAACCCAAAAAGAGCAACTTCTCCTCTGCGCATGCGCAATCTACTCGTTGCTGAAAGGCCTCTCAAAATCACATACCTCACACAAAACTCTGATTCTTCAACACCATTGGTTCAGGAGATATAGCAGCTTCAATCCACGCATGCGTGGAAACTCCCAAGGGAATTCTATGGAGAAAGAGCATCCTGCACCTCCAAACCCCAATTCTCTCAGACGAAAACTCCATCAGTTAAATCACTCCTTGTCGGCTCATGCGCATAACGTCCACCCCAGAACCACAATCCTCTCAGATGAAAACTTCAGCCGTTACATCACTTCTCATCTGCGCATGCGCATAACGAAATATGCTAAGAAGGGGTTAGCATGAACTTAAAAAAAAATTGGTTTCGGAATTTCAAGCAAAATATTCCGCAAAATAGTAGTAATTTTTTGAAATTTTTTATGTCATGTGATCCTCACGAAAATTTGCAAAAGTGTATGCTTCGGTCTTTTTGCGCGTATGTTCTGGGGAACATCGCGTTATAGTTTTGCACAAATGTCTGTAACTTTCGAATTTTTTTAAAAAAATGGTCTCAAACAATTAAGTTCGACTCCCCAATTAAGAATTCGAGGTCAAATTTGATTCTGTCCGGCCAGCCGTCCGTCCAGCCGTGGCCACGATAACTTGAGAACAAAAAGAGCTAGCGACTTGAAATATGCAGGGTAGGTGGAGCATCCCAATACGACGGACAAGTTTGTTAATGGGCATAATCGGCCCAGCGGTTTCCGAGTAATAATTTTGTTTTCAACCAATATAAATCCGATCGAATTGAAACTTGGTGAGTAGTTGTAGAATATGAACCTAAGCACGTTTGTGAAATTTTGTGCGAATCGTATGGCTAGAGAATTATTAAAAAATTATTAAAAAATATTTTTGTTGTCACGATAACTTGAGAACGGAAAGAGATAGCGGCTTCAAGTTTTCAGGTTAGGATGTGCACCAGAACGCGACATTTCAGTTTGATTATGAGCCTAATCGGCCAAACGGTTTTAGAGTTATAGCCTTCTAAAATTTTCTGAAATTTTGTGGTTTTTTGTTCCTCATTAACTCGAAAAATACTGAACCGATTGAATTCAAACATGGTTATTAGTTGTAGAATGCCAACGCGGAAATGTTTGCAAAATTTGGTGAGGATAGCATTTGTAGAAAATTTTGAATAAATCATTGAAAATAAAAAAAAATAATTCTATATATCAGTAACTGATCGTTTGAAATTGCTGAAATTTTGCAAGATCCTTCATAACCTCTACTACCAGTTTTCAAGTTTTAATACGATCGGTTAAATATTGTTGGAGATTCGAGCATTCTTGTGTGAGTTCAGTAGATGGGTGACCGTTGCCTCGATACTTTCGAACGAAAGGAGATAGGGACTTGCAATTTTCAGGGTAGGTTGCGTATCAGAAAGGGAGAGTTGAGTTCGATTTTGGGCATAATCGGTCTAATGGTTTCCGAGTTATACCCACCTGGAATATTATTTCCTTGATAACTCAAAAAATAAATATTCGATCGAATTGAAGTTTGGTAACTAGTAGTAGAAAATCAACATAAAGACGTGTTTAAAACCGTACCCCTAGAAAATTTGAAAAAAATGACGAAAAAAAAAATTGGTTCAAGCACTGAGGTGAAGTCAGAAGCTTTTGCGCGTATGTTCTATTGTCCATTTTTCTGTATTGGACACCCTTAATCGAATTTACCATGGTAAATTATGTTGTCCACTCTCCTGTATTGGACACACTTAATTCGAATTTACCATGGTAAATTCGAATTAAGTGTCCAATACAGGAGAATGGACAACATAATTTACCATGGTAAATTCGAATTAAGTGTGTCCAATACAGGAGAGTGGACAACATAATTTACCATGGTAAATTCGATTAAGGGTGTCCAATACAGAAAAATGGACAATAGAACATACGCGCAAAAGCTTCTGACTTCACCTCAGTGCTTGAACCAATTCTTCATCTAACAACTAAGTTTCAATTCAATCAGATCAGTACTTTTCGAGTTAAGGTGGAAACAAAATTCAAAAATTTTTGCCACTTTAGGGTACTCTGATCATTACAAAACTGCATATGAAGGTCATGATTCTATAATTTGATGCTAAATTTCAGATAGATCGAGTGATCGGTTCCAGAAATATTGACAAGAAATGTTTTAAGTATAAAGTGCCATAACTCCGAAACCGCTCAGTGGATTTTGCCCGTTAACCAACTCGCCCAAGATATTTTCGCTCCGAACCTACCCTGCTAATTTCAATCCTCTAACTCCTTCCGTTCGAGAGTTATCGTGCTAACAACCGGGTGGACCGGCCGGCTGGACTGGACGGATAGAATTGGATTTGACCTCGGATTATTCATCAGTGAGTCAAACTCAATCGTTTGGGACTATTATCGCAAAAATTCGAAAAATACAGACATTGTGGCAAAATTATAGCAAGCTCTACATTGCGGAACACGCGCGCAAAAACCGAGATAATTTGCATAACAAACATCCTTCATCTAATATATATCAGGTTAACAGAAAAAGCAATTGGACTTATATCACAGTCCATTCGTAAAAAGCAATTCCCTGATCTTATGCTTGAAGGAAGAACATTTTTTTTCCTCTTTAAATGTGCTCGGCGTTTATAGTATAACGACATACGACTGTTCCCAAGTCGCAGTGGTTAAATTCGGAGCTACTAGAACTCGGGGATCCGCGGTCTAGCTCCAGTGGAGATGGGAGTGGGTTTCTAAAAAGGGAACCTAGTAAATGGGCGCCAGGTAAATTTAAGTCTCCCAGATACCCCAGCGTAATGTAATAATTCCTAAATCCACCAAAAGAATATTCACGCTAAAAACAATCAATTTATTCCAGTAGCTTACAACCCAGGTCTCTAGATTCAACAAAATATAACTACTGTGAAACCCTGAATGAGGGTGACGGAAATTGTACGTAGATATTTCTCTCTGATTCAAATACGCGTCGCTTGAGCTCAGGCGCATCCACGTTTCTTATCTATGATCGTGTATGATTTACGCAAATCTTTCCCCAATTTCCGCTTTACAACAACAATAATTTACACAATTGATGACAATATATGTTCAAGTTATATATATAGCAGGTATAAGATGTTTCGAGATATGTTTTCTACAACTTGCGTGCTATTCCTTATGCCTGAACGTAGTATTGCTTCGATGGTCTCGCAATACTGTTCTCCTTCCGCCTGTGCTCGCAGTCTGCCACCCTTGACTGAATGTCCCCAATCACAGCGCTACTTCCTGACCACCTTGTATATACTCGGGACCTGCAACACTGCGTTGGCTGTCTCACAGCGTTACTTATGGACCATCTTGTATATATCCGAATGTCTCAGTTACACTCTTCCTGATATAAAAAATCGTACTGGCCTCAAAAACTCCTGATGTTACAAAAATTCGGGCTGCCACAAAAACTCCGGATGTTACAAAAACCCCTGATGTTCGGGGTTGTCCTGCACACGTTTGCTTCGAAACCAAATCTTGTCGTGCCTCCACCAAATAATTCTTCAAGCACACAGCGATGTTCTGGATATAGAAATATAATTACGACCTGAATTGATTCCACTATAAATGACGAGAATAGAACATCTAACACATACCTGTCAAAGTCGCCAAGATCGTTCACGTGTTCAACTCTTAGATTTGCAGAAAGGTCGTTAGATCCTCTTTCGAGACGAGTGCAAGGTACCTGTTATCTTCCCAAATCAAACCAATGTAACCCTCACTCCTAATTCGATTTTCGAAACTATATCCAACTAAGAAGAAATCACCAATTCTTATTAAGTTCCGAAAATACGCCTAACCTACTGCTCCTCCTTCGAGTGTTCACAAAATGGACGAACTCATGTCCCTGACTGGTGCAGACCCTCACAAATTTCCGACTGTCATAATGCAACAATATTGCCAACAGTCATTCGGCTCTTCGAATACAACAATTATTATTTAGCGTCGATTGGTACCACTGAGGTCCAACCTCAAATTCGACGTCAACACAAACGACATAAACGACACTCGCCAACCAAACGTAAACAAACCCCTGCCCGGGCTAAAAAGAAACGTTACAATAGCCATGTGCACAGACCGTAGTTGTATTATTAGTTTCTAATTATTATATATAAGTTTCTAGTTTGGACAATCACAAACATACCCACACCACATCCATGCCCTGAGCGGGATTCGAACCCGCGACCCCGGCACCACAGCAGGTCTTTATACCAACTGCACCACCTGAGCCGGCAAAGGAAGAAAATGTTGACGTCAAATGTTCGTTATGACATTTCCAATACTAACACATTATGGGCAAATTGAAGCGAATAACCGGAACAGAGTGGTTAACAACAATCTCTTGCCATACTTATATAACCGATTGGTTATGACAGCAAGGGATTGGTCGTAACCACTCTGTCCCGGTTATTCGCTTGAATTCGACTTTTGAATGTCATACATAACTATATTTCAATTTTTTTTAAAGAGATTCAATCCATTTGCATGCAACCTGTGCAATGGCATCCAAACTCTTGTGAGCTCTGAATTGGGAAAATATCGAAGGCTCACACTTTTATACTGAAGAGCAAATAATTCACCACTACATTCTTAGGAATTTCGTCCAGTGAAGCATAAAAATCAGATAATAACAAGGTATCAGGATGAATACTACCAACCAATTTCAACTTTTCAATATAATCGTCAGGTGTCCGCCTGAAACATTTATTTGTTTAGCATAAGAGAATTCAGGGTAGACTTGAATTGAAATTCTCATAATGTAATATTTTCATCTACCATTTCACTTATAAATAAGAAATATGATGAACCCTGCACTACTTCTAGAACAAAATATATACAAAACCCCTCTTCAAAACTACACCTAAAAAGGAAATTATTACCAACAACTGGCGGTGTATCTTTGAAAAAAAAATGTTTACCTAAAAATGTGTTCAGCTACTTACAAAGTTCCACAACCGCTGAAAAACTATACAAATAAAAAAAAGTGAAATATTGATTGTAAGCCATTGGAGACGGTATATTCAAACACGAAATTTTCAATTCACAACACTATTCACTAACCTCACAGTATTCGCAATCAAACAATAATGGCAATTGTTGAAAAAACAGGGTCTTAAACCGATATTTTTCTGTTAACTCACTTTAACCATACACCAAACAGTGACAAATACTATAGGAGATCGGTTTGTTTGACCTCCTAACTTTTTGGCAGCCTTGTTGTGACGTCAGCTGAGATTACTCTATTGTAGTAATCGTCCGAGTATGGTTCCCATGGAAACCGAGTGTAGGAAAGGGACTCAGGAGATTGGAATCGCGTCAATTCAGTATGCCCGTGTGCGGACGCTCTTAATATTTCGACATTAAAAGAATTCTGAGTACTTAAGAACGAAAAATTTCGTTCCTATTTCACCAGTTGGTAATGTCGACAGCGAATATATTAATAGATAAATAGATAAAAAAAAGGCAACAAATTGGTTTCCGTTGACTAGCATCATCCATCTCCAAACCCCACTTCTCTGAGACAAGAACTCCAGCACTTATGTAATTTTTCGTCTGCTAATGCGCAGAACGTGCATTTCAAAATTGACTCTAGAGCCACGTTATGGACGCTCCATCTCGGAAACAACGCGATATCCCCGAAACTGACTTGCACGCAGACATAATTGCTATGAAATGGTAATGTCCAGTCTCTACGGGCTGTGTCACCCATACCTTCGCCATTCGCTCAAATTCTACACACCGTTCATCCGCTTTTTAAATTGTCCCTGTACAGTTATCCGATCTGTACTGTATGTACGCAAACTCCTTTAACTCCTAGTAAAAAATTAAAAGCACATGCCGCATTCACCAGCATTCCAATAACTGAACAATAATATCCAAACTACGCCCGACGTCTATATTTTCCCAATATCTCCAACAATATGGATTTGATCGAGTTTGAATCTAGAACTTGGCTGTAAAATGATTTTTTGAAGGATCTCGCAAAATTTTATTTCTCATTCCGTTTGCCTAGTAAACTCAGGTGCCCAATGAAAATTCACACTTAACCTCCACAAATGGTATATTATTATGGTTATACCAACACTTTTTCGCTGGCGGAGGGAAAAAGAAAAGTGCCAGGAAAACTACTGCCGATAGAGGAATTGAACTTCCCTGTCAATCAAAATTTGACATTTCCATTGTACGTTTGAATAAAATAGTTATTTTCCATGTCGAACATGGGACACCCAAAATGAACACATGCGACATTGCCTTTCTCCGTGCATGGCTTATATTTAAGGAGGCTGGATTTAGTGCATCATAACAGACCCCGCAGAAATAATAAAAATATATTATCCTCTTATTCCTTTTTAGCAAGCACTTCCATTAAGGTTGAAAGGGGTTAACTTTATCAATATAAACAATAAAACATTCCTCGATATGCTGTTGTCACTTGCCAAACCTTTCATGAATAAGGAATTGATAGATATGGTAAGTAAGTTCGGATTTTCAATTTCTCAAAATGAAACAATGTCGTAGACAATTTTTTACCAGTTTTTTATTTATTCACAAAAATACACTACATCTAAATAGCTGATTCTAGCCCGTAAAGCCCTGGTTTCCCTGATCAGATCGGCCCGAAATATTTCGGTGAAATAGAACGAACAGTTCGGCAACGATTTCGGTGAAACCCAGTGTATGTGTAGTATACGTGTAGCGGTTTGCATAAAAGATCGGAACGAAATTTCGGGGAAGTGTGCGGACAGCAGTTCGTCGGAATCAACAAGGTTTTGATTTGAACGATCTTAAAACGGCGCAGTTCGGCGAACTTGTTGTTTGTATGGGACCGTGCATTTTAATTTCTTGGAGAATTTGTTTACTGTAGGTTCTATAGGTGTGGTAGAAAGATGTTCGCGAAGTAATACCGTAAATTAGAGTTCTCTGCGCTAGAGGACAAAATATTAATTGAAAAAATTAAAGAAAATCCTCCCGTTTATGGGAAAAAATAGAAAAGTTACAAGGACATGAAACTGAAAGACAATATATCGCACGTGTATTTCAAAAGTGACACAAGTCAAAAATGAAGAATCTGAGATTTTTGCTGTATTCCGTTTTGTGATCATCTCAGATAGTGAGAATTTGTGTTCTCAGTTCAACGCTCACCGCTCACTTTCAGATGAAAGTGCTCCTTTTTAAAAGTGAGCGTTGAACTGAGAAAACAAATTCTCACTTTCTGAGATGATCACAAAACGGAAACAGCAAAAATCTCAGAATCCTCATTTTTTGACTTGTGTCACTTTTGAAATACACGTGCGATATGTAGTTCGGGAACTCAGAGCGTTTGTTCGCGAATCTTCACCGAAATATTTAGGATCCGATTTGGTCAGAGAAACCAGGGCTTTAGTAGTGGACCAACGTAGTATGGGTGGTAGAGGGAGTTATTATGTGATAAAAATTGGTTCAAGCCCTGTGGACAGGAGCTTTCTGGCGCTCATGTTCAAACAGACAAATTATATCTCCGAAAATATTGGTTTCTCAGAGTTGAGAATTACATCAATGTATTCTTATGATAGAACTGCATCATAAAGGAAATTCAATTCAAAAAATAGTTTATTTATCAAGATTAAATGAGCAATCTGAGAATCTGAGAACTGCACCATGGAAGAAATCAAATTAAAATAGCTAAAATGAATTTGACTCTCTCTTATAGGGATGACATGTACGAGTATGAACACAGATCATATAATAAATCATAGATAGAATAATTATAGCATTCTGTGAAAACATAGAAGTACGATTCATTATTGAAATTTCGAAAAATCATATCTCGAAAGCATTAGCTTGTTGGAGTTGAAAATGATATCAATGGATATTTATGGTGAAACTGCATCTTAAAAAAAATATATTTTGAAATTTGTAAGAAAAACAAAAATTCTTTGGTTACTCCGAAACCATCTGGCCTATTTTGCCCAGTAGCGAAGTTAACCGAGATATTTATCTCCCTAACCTACCCTGAAATTGTCAACTGTCTAGCTCATTCCGTTCGAGAGTTATTGTAGAATCAAAATTTAAAAATTTTCAAATTTTTTGTTCGACACATTACGGTAACCCGATCAATACAAAACTTCACATGCGTCTAATGGTCATGATTCTACAATGTGATGCTAAATTTCAGATAGATCGAGTGATCGGTTTCGGATATATTCATAAAAAATGTTTTTACTAAAAACGGCCATAAGCCCGAAACCGCCCGATGGATTTAGCTGGTTAACGAACTCGTCCGAGATATTTACGCTCCAAACCTACCCTGCAAATTTCAATCCTCTAACTCCTTTCGTTCGAGAGTTATCGTCTTAACGGACGGACGGCCGGACAGAATCGATGTCGACCACGGATTCTTGATCAGTGAGTCGAACCAAATCGTTTGATACCATTTTCAGCCAAAAATTCGAAAATTGCAGACATTTGGGCAAATTGATAAGCGCTCTGTTCCGAGGAACAAGAGTGCCATAAACACGAAAGTTTATTGTCCTAGACCTTGTAGTGTCAAAGTTATAATTACTATATACCTACGCAAAATTTTGAATTAAACACATAAATATCTACTTTTAATTTTTGCGCGTATGTTCTGGGGAACATCGCGTTATCATTTGCCCGAATTTCTGTAATTTTCGAATTTTTGGCCGAAAATGGTCTCAAACGATTGGGTTCAACTCCCTGATCAAGAATTTGAGGTCAAATTTGATTCTGTCCGGCCGGCCGTTGCCACGATAACTTGAGAACGGAAAGAGATAGCGACTTGAAATTTTCAGGGTAGGTAGCGCATCCCAATACGACGGACAAGTTTGTTAATGGGCATAATCGACCCAATGGTTTTCGAGTAATAATTGTGTCTACAAGCGATACTAATCGGATCGAATTGAAACTTGGTGAGTGGTTGTAAAATATGAACTGAAGGACGTTTGAGAAATTTTGTGAGAATCGTATGGCAAGAAAATTTTAAAAAAATTATTGAAAATATTATTTACGTCACGATAACCTAAGACTGGAAAAAGATAGCGACTCGAAATTTTCAGATTTGGTTGATAATCTGAATGCTCCATTTGAGTTTGATTATTGCCATAATCGGCAGAACGGGTTGGAGTTATACCCATCTGAAAGTTGGTTCTTAATTCCTCAATAACTCAAAAAATACGAAAGCGATCCAATTCAAACATGGTTATTAGATGTAGAATGGCAACGCAAAAATTCTTGCAAAATTTCGTGAGGATCGTATCACTAGAAATGTTTTAAAAAATTGTTGAAAATTATTGAAAAAAATTCTGTATATCAAAAACTATTCGTCCGACATCGCTGAAATTGCGTAATTGGTAAATCGAATTTACCATGGTCAATTATATCGTCGGTTTTGCTGTATTGGACACTCTCAATCGAATTTACCATGGTAAATTCGATTAAAAGTGTTCAATACAGGAGAACAGACAATAGAATTCACCATGGTAAATTCGATTAAGGGTGTCCAATACAGGATAATGGACAAGAGAACATACGCGCAAACGCTTCTGACTTCACGTCAGTGTTTGAACCAATTTCTTTTTTCTTTTCATTTTATTCGAGGCAGATTTTTTTGGCTTAATTCACTTTCAATGGAAATGAATGAGTATTACGTACAAAATTGAACCTTGTAGCTAAAGCAGTTTGAAATATTGATGCTGGTTGTGCATTTCAAGCAATTGATCTAATGGATGTATGTGCAATGAATGTTATTTCACAAATATCATGTATTTTTATTTTCTTTGAAGAATGCCATTTATATTAAACTCAATTAAAAAAGAAAGGTATTCCTTACAAGTATTACTTTTTTTATTTGGATCAAAATGCAGATAATTCCAAAATAAAGGTCCACAACGCTTTGATACAACTTTCTTACACCAGACCCGTTTAAATATCACTTATAACAGTTTCGAATGTATTTTTTTTATTTTTTTGTTGGTGATAATCACGCTTGAATAGTATATAAATTAGTGAGACTTGTGTATCTGTAACTATCTTAAATAAATAAATAATAATATATTTTCAGCTACATCTGCATGGTAGTATAAATGATTTAATTAAATTCGTACCTTTAGAATGTTTACCGAAAGATTATGGAGGTCAGGAAGATACACTGGAGTGCTTGCAAGGTAGGAAACTATGCATTTAACGCACATAAAGGATTGAAGGTTCATCATATTATATTTGTACCTAATGATGGACAGATACATGAAAAAACAAATTTTGATTATTTTTGTTGCTACAGAAAAAATGGAAAAAACACTACTGCTGAACAGAAAATTTCTCGACCACATAGGTTCACAACTGGTGGATGATAGTAAAAGACCTGAAGATTCAAAGCTATCACCTGAAAGTTTTGGAGTATCCGGTACATTCAAGAAATTGGAATTAGACTAGATTACAGAGAATGATGTCCATCTTTGTTGACTTTCCACAATGCCTGAGCTATCAAGACATCAAAAAATATTTGCCAAACTGGCATACAATTCAACTATCGTGTTCTTATTGTAATTCCCATTATACATTACATTGAAGGTTGCCATTCAATAAACAATAAGCATTTTTCCCTTATCCTTTTGAACCATTTAAATGGAATAGAGTATTGAAACTAATTCACTAAAACTATTACATGTCAGTGAACAATATACCTACAATGTGCCACTTTGAAATAGAAAATGACTTCTTTTCGGGTAGAAAAAATATAATTTTTGCAACCCATTCCCGAGAATTCATTGGTCTCACATAGTACATAGGGGTAAAATCTGAAAATCGACCAATGCATTGGTTTTCATCTGAAAGTTGTTTTTTATCAAGTATTACCAACGGCATAACAAGGCGAGAGTCCGTCGTGCTACAAACAAAAGATATGCTGTCGATTACTGATATCCATTCTCAACCATGAAAACTAGAATGGGATTAATTAATTTCACTAATATCGAAGATAATTGTCTGGTCAAATTGTCCTCTATGAAGATATATAACACCAATGTATGAAGTATTTATACAATGCTTCAGACTAATTATACGCGAATATTCTAAATTCGAATTTGGTGTTGAACAAAAAAATCGACTTTTGGAATATTCGAGCATTGGAATGTCGAAATTGTTTACTAGCCAAAATATTGAATTTAGAATGGTAACTAAAAATTCAAACCTCACAATCAGACCTATTCTGTTTGGGTATTGCTATAAACATTGCTATTCCAGTCATATTGCTATTCTCCTAAGTTTTAACAATATGGTTATGGTATTAAGTATTCTGTTCGGACTGTTATAGCATGTTGGTTATCAATTTTATCCCAGCAATATTGCTATCATTTAATCAGACTCATTGATTTGAGTTTCGTCCGTTTTAAGATGGTTATTCATACCCTTCTTACCCTCATACATAAAATGCGAAAAACTAACTATATGTTATTTATATATCTATGAAACTAACAAGACTCAGAGAAGATGGAGTTATTGATCACTTTTCAGGAAACCCCGAATATTGGTTACCGCTGCTATGACCGAAAAATTGAAGACTTGCAAACACCTCAATAAATATTAAATTTAAATGTTTTCCTACCGTCAGTAAGACTTCGATTCACAATATGAAAAAAACAGAATAGTTTCTCTCCTAGTTTTCTCCTGAACAAATTCCCTCAGCCCTTCAATTAAATCAAAAGATTAAGGCTGAATTAATAGTTTTTTTAATTTTTTTTTATGTAGTCAGTCTTCAAATGCATATCTCTAACTTCAAAGTAACACTATCTCTCCTAGTTCGCTCATGAGTAAATAAATAAATCAATAAAATTCCCTCAGCTCTTCAATTGAATCGAAAGCATCAATCCTATTATTACTGATGAATAGTTTGTGAACTTTTCTGTTTACAAATAAGAGGGAGAGTAACTAAGTCTTAGAAATTCCCTTAAAATTAAGTATTTTAAAGTACCGCTTTACAAATATATACGATCATGTATACCTATTTATATTAAAGGACCTACCTATTTTCAATATTTTCGAATTCTTGAAAGAAATAGAATCTTGAATAACGTTGAAGTAATTGTCATTCAATTCATTGTTCAGCAAAAACCACGAGAAGGTGTAGGGTTAACTCTTGGCATAAAATATTGGATACAAATAAAATTCTCGAATTAAATATATGTATATTCTCAAACATAAAACTAGGGTAGGCTATAATTCTTTAGACCCGAAGGCGTATAGACTCATTACCTTCTCGTCCTTAACTTTAGAGGCACTGTAGAAATTGATGGGGATGTATGTACGGCAAATCTTTCTGAAAGAGAGACCACTGCACTGCAACCAACAAGATTACCATGTGGGTAGATCTCGGCCTTACACCATCTGGTGTCTAGGATAGATAGCCCAGTCATACTAGGTAAGAAAAAGGGGTTGTTATAAACCTTTGTTTTGTCATTCTAAATGTTGTCTCAACAGTCACAAATGTTATCGTGTCCGCGTCTTAAGATATTGAAGGTCAAAAGTCATACATATCGGTTTTTCACGAATATGTCGCTTTCTATTGCTTAAATGAGAATTACACCTATTATAAAAGTTGTAGAGTATACAATTCTCTACCATTTTTGTTTGAACTTTTTTTTCATATGAATAACCGTTTTTGCGGTAGACCGTGAAGAGTGCGCTGCGTTCAGTCATATATGGGTATATGGGTTATATACAGGGTGTCTGGTGAGGAATGGGACAACGTTTAGGTGGTGATGAGGAGGGATGTCTCAAGGAGTGAGAAAATGCCATTGGAAATCATCTGAGGTTCATGGTTCCTGATATACAGGGCGTTTTAGAAAAAATAACGAAATTTCAAATTACTATAAATCAGGAAATATTGGAGCTAATCCGATGATTTTTCGTATGAACAATGATAGAGTGAGTACAAATCTGTTTGGATGGAATATTCGAAACGAAATCAGATCCGGACTCAGTAATTTTAGTTTTTCTGAAATTAGGAAAAAACAACACCCTGTATGCGGTTTTTAATTTTTTTGACTTCAGATTCTGAGAGAACAAGAAAAATACTTTCAAACTCAACTGTCATCTCGAATGGCACAAATTTTCCCTGCTTTCTCTGACCCTTCGAATGTCAATCTTCCAATTTTCGCTTCTTCCAAATTTTTTTCTCGACATTGCAGAAACATGAGATCTCAGATAGTTACTTATAAGTAAAAATAAAAGATCATAAACGAATCAAAAATTTTATAAAAATTATCAAAAAAGCGAAAAACAGTTAACATTTGGAAAATTTACGAAGTATTTCTGAAGTACTAATTGATGATTCAGTAGGAACAAAATTAATGATTAATTCTTCAAATATTGTTCAAAATGAAAATCGTCAACTTCTTGTCTCTTAGTCGATCTATCAGATGAGTTTGGATCATTTTTTCCTGTAATATCCAAAGTTTCATTCGTCATGTACATATCTCCACCATTAGTCTTGAATCTAGTTGCCAGTTCTGTCAATTCTATGGTTTGCTATCATTCATGATGAGAAAAGATAGAGCATTTAGTTATCTGTCAAACTAGTGATTTTATTGTTGATACAATCTTTCTTCAATTTGTTGAAAATCATGCCGCACACATTTTCTAATGAAGAGTATGTTGACATGCTTTTGGTGTATGGTTCATATGATATGAACAAAAGAGCAGCTGAAAGGGAGTATCGTAGACGTTTTCCCAATCGTCGGGTTCCAAATCACAAAATTTTTTCGTGGTCGTGGTGGTCAAAGAGCATGGCCACCTCGGTCTCCAGACATGACACCGTTAGATTATTTCCTTTGGGGCCACCTTAAAACTATGGTGTATGAGCAAGAGATAAATACGAGGGAACAATTAATTCAGCGAATAATAGACGCATGTGACGAAATACGAAACAACCCAAATGTGATAAGGAAAGCAGTTTTGAATTTAATGAAAAGAGCAGATAAATGTGTAGAAGTTGGGGGTTTTCATTTTGAACAATATTTGAAGAATTAATCATTAATTTTGTTCCCACTGAATCATCAATTAGTACTTCAGAAATACTTCGTGAATTTTCCAAATGTTAAACGTTTTTCGCTTTTTTGATAATTTTTATAAAATTTTTGATTCGTTTATGATCTTTTTTTTTACTTATAAGTAACTATCAGAGATCTCATATTTCTGCAATGTCGAGAAAAAAATATGGAAGAAGCGAAAATCGGAAGATTGACATTCGAAGCATCAGAGAAAGCAGGGAAAATTTGTACCATTCGGGATGACAGCTGAGTTTGAAAGTATTTTTCCTGCTCTCTCAGAATCTGAAGTCAGAAAAATTAAAAACCGCATACAGGGTGTTGTTTTTTCCTAATTTCAGAAGAGTCCGGATCTGATTTTATTTCGAATTTTCCATTCAAACAGATTCGTACTCACTCTATCATTGTTCACACCAAAAATCATCGGATTAGCTTTAATATTTCCTGAATTATAGTCATTTGAAATTTCGTACTTTTTTCTAAAACACCCTGTATATCAGGAACCATGAACCTCAGATGATTTCAAATGGCATTTTCTCACTCCTTGAGACATCCCTCATCACCACCTAAACGTTGTCCCATTCCTCACCAGACACCCTGTATAGGTATGTGTATGTTATCAATACGTTTCTAATCACACCTTTGTGAGTTCTCTTCCAATCTTTCAAGACATGCCTCCAGGCTACTTTTAATGGCTTGAAACAACTCACGTCCAAAGTTTGACATAGATGAGTTGAATTTGGTGGTAAAAGAATGAATTTTATGTCATTTGCTTGGCATTCAGAAATAACTTTCAGGGACAAATGACTGGCTAGATTATCTCCTATAAGAACTTTTGGTCCTCGCTGCAACTTTTTGAAATAATCCAGAGCAATTGTTAAGAACCAGTCTTCGAATAAATTTTGATCGAACCAGCCCGACTTACTCCTGTTATATCTGGCTCCATTTGGACCACGTTTTGTCAACGTTTGCCAAATATGATCCACCTTGTATCTTGTATACAATATATGGGGGTAGCATCACCCCCGATACAGCAACTGCGAACATCACGGATGTTGCTGTTTTGGAAGTGTCCATTATTTTTTCGGCTCTCTTGGATCCACGTCGCACAATAACCTTACGTAATTTACGATTCCTTCTGGTGGAATGCCATTCAAATTAACCTTCAGTCTATCGAAATATTTATTGATTATACTGGGACTTATTTCTGCACGACTGGCTTTGATACATTGTGAAAATCTAGTAGATAATCCTGGGTGCCACTTCAAAAAATTTTTATACCACTGCTCACCAGGTTTATTTTCAGTGAAAATCGGTACGCGTCTGCCCATCCTATTAAGATATGACTGTACAAAAACCTTGACATCTTCGGGTTCAAATGAATAACCCCACTCTGCAGCAATTACTATAGCTTGCTCTATAGCACTCTCATCCTCTTTGGACAAATGGGTTTGTCCACCAGGTCTTTTGGGATTTGACCTTCCGAAAGATTGTAGCAGCAGGTTAACCGTTTACCAATGGCCCGTTGCAGTTGTTCTCCTTCATAATTCACATAGTGTCTAGCTCCAATCTTTCGTTTATACGTCTTCACCATTTTGTTTCAAGTGACCACTGAAATTACCAAAATAAATAAAGCCGGTTCTGTGTTCTGTACACACGGAAGTATTCACCCCAAATATTTCACTAGATTTCAGTTCAATAATATTGATTTCTTCTCAGGCGAACGATTTATTATCGGCTGTTGAAACACAGTTATTTTAAGTTAGGCATACTTACACAAGGAATGGTCCGACACTGGAGCTTCCACTACTCACCAACTGATGTCAGTAGAGGTATAAATAAAATTGTGCAGAATGTTTCAAGACACCCCCGTGATTTCAAGTCACCTCCTTTTACGGTACGTTGTATAAAGTTAATTATCCCACATTAAGTTTTAATTGTAATAGTACGATGGTGTTTTTTTTTTTGATGTTTATTATAAAATAAAGATGTTAGGCCGCTGTCACCAGAGCAAACTTAGCCTGGCTTTTATTCCTAAAATAAAGTAAAATCTTAGAAGAGTTCACTTTATTTATCATCAGACAAACCGGTTAAGTTTACTCAAAATTTTGAAAACATACTTCGATCAAGGCTTTGGAAAGGACTATAGGTCCGTGCTCCTTGCACGAAGAAGGAGTCTATATGTTATGTACTTTTCTGAGGGATATGATTAGGAAAGAATACTAGATTTCGAAACTTACTTGAATACTATATTCTCATAAAATTAATTAATAACCAGTTACACACTTAGAGAAAAACAAATGGAAAACTTCATGTCTCTGGGACACCGGACCAATATTCAGTTTCAAAAAAGCAATATCTATACAAACAAAATTAATCCTTCAACATCTTGTACTATTCCTAGCTTCAATCGATCTTAACACAAATATCGGGTTACCTCTTTCGTTTGTACGAGGGGTTCAATATTCTATAACAACAAATCACAAATGATACATCAAGTCACTTTACCTACGGGAGCTGTCAGTGATTATGGGAATATTTTCATAGAGAATCATAAACTTTTCATTACCCTTGAGTTACTACTTCTGTCTCGAAAACCATTAATCCAAAAGGGTGCACCAGTACCAAAATTCACCCACTTCACGAATCTACACCTTTTCTTAAATACAACTACTTGCTTCCAATTTACACCTCACGTTTACCGCGACTTCGTTCCGTTACTCTACTTTACTTCTTCATTACAATTACCGGCCCGAACTGCCTAAGTCGCCTTTACTCAATATTTCATCTTCACGAGCTACCGTCTCGGAGGCTAAAACGTAACTCCTAACAATTACCGGCCCGAACTGCCTAAGTCGCCTTACTCAATATTTCTTCATCTTCACGAGCTACCGTCTCGGAGGCTAAAACGTAACTAACTTTGTTTTTCCAAACCACCGCAAACGGGGGGGTCTGTCCCCTCTTCTTAAGTTTTTGCAAGCCAGAATATTTCTGTTCTTATGCCGCCCACTCGAAAATATCCCACGGGTTTTTCAGGTCCACCGACTCTGCAATTTCGGCAGTTTTTAACGATCTACTACCAAGAATATCAATGCATATATCGCTGTTTAAGGAGGCCTTTTTGTCAACCTCAACTGGCGCAACAAAGTAATGTCTTATCGGTCTTGAAACCTATAAAGTCTACCTATCACAAAGGTTGGCCGCCGGATGGGGTACATAACCTTATCAGCCCACGTCTAGACGAAAACCATAAACACTCAATGAACCATTGTGCTATATATACGATACAATGTATGAATCTACTGCCGATGATACTAACTTGAACTGTGTTTCCATATATTCCCATATATTACATCACTCTCCCCAACGAAAAAGTCTTGGCACCACAAGGCCAATACTTTTCAAACAACAACAGAAAATCAAGCTACTCCATGCATTACAAAACATTTCTTTCTAACCTTGTCTTCATATAATCAATACATCATCTACCTACTAGTGACCTGAACTTCTTATTCACTGGTAACCCTCGTACATTTATACATATCCACCGTATTAACAAACTCACAACCTACTGGTAACTTTTCCTTTTACTGGTAACCTTTCAACTTACTGGTAACCCCTTGTACCTTTATATGTACGAATTGCATTCCTATAACAGATACTACCTACTGAGTGCATATGAAACTAAATCTAAAATACAATGATAAGAAAACCATAAAACATGTCATACATAACTACATTCGTTATCGGGACAACCTGTGGATGTAACTTAACCTAAACATTTCGATAAGAAAACACGTAAACACATCCTTCCGAGTTATCGTGACGACCTTCCTAACAATAACAAACCATTCATATCGATACATCTGGTACGATGACGACCTTCCCAACAATAACAAACAAAACCTTTTTCATGGGTGTCATCGATATCTTATTACTAAACATTGGAAACGTTCAATCATTACAAAGTGCCTTCCGCTATAGGTTCACTATCACTTCTCGCATATAGCTTTTCCGATCACTTTACGTTTGATTCTTTTTCCAATTTCGCGAGTCTTGTCGTCACTCGCGCTTCACTCCTACACATGTTACATTTCTAGTGACCTTCTCTGGATGATGGCGTTGCATCTCGAAACCTTTCGACCAGGACGTCAAGTGTCCTTGGGATTTTTCTCTCTTGTAGCGGGCAAGTCTTATGTTACGGGGGGCTGCGACCTCTCGCAGGGAACGGGGTAGCCTGTTATGGTGGGAAAATGTATTAGAAGAGGGAATAACCTTCTGGGGGAGTCTCTGTCGCGCTCGATCATTCGGGATTCGCACTCACGTTTATTCATTCGTTTGATCGTTTTCGTTTGACAGGAACCGCGCACGACGCAGTTTGAGGATTTTCCTTATAGTTTTGTCGTCACACGTCTTCTGCCGAATAACTTGTCTTTCGCGTCACTTTTCACTTTGATTCTTCCGTCCAGTGGGGTGCACTGGAGGTTAGAGGGGGGTACATTCTAGACGTGGTCACTTCTTCAAGTGGTTCTGAATTCTGGGTGTCTGAATCGGTCTTCAGCCTGTCTTGCTTTGTTCTATGTTTATGCATTACCCACATAGTAAGTGTGTTCCATAGACTGGCTATGATCATAAATCCACATCCTAACGTCTGGTATAAGTGTATTCCATTCAGTACCACTCCCAAGGCATATTTTACCATCCGGAAAATAGCATAAAATCCCATTAGACCACTCATGAATAATCCTATATCGGTGAACCATCCCCATACTTGTTGCATTGTATGGTGGGCTAATTCTTTCATTTCATCTGGGTTAAATAAATTTACTGTGGAGAACCCTTGTCCGGTCGTGTCCAATCCGGCTACTTTTCTAGCGATTATATTTTCTACGGCTTTTCGTTCCGTACCAAAACTGAGAATTCTCTGGGCCTTACTGATTTCTTCCTGTGTGTATATTCCTAATGCTCCTACAGACTGTATTGGCGAAAACTTCAACTTTTTGCTTGTTTCTGGTGATAATTCTTCGGGTGTCTTTTTCATTGTGGGGTAAGGGCTCAGGCCCATTCTTCTTGATATGTTGTGCCCTTACACGTTCCTTCGTTATCTACTGATCCTCCTAAGGTGATAGCTGCCGTCGTCGTACCGTTTAAGTTAATTCCGCCTATCTCTTGGTGATATATACTTAGAGTTCTGTAACGATGAATAGATCGACACTCCTCGGCACCTACTCGGTGAATAAAGTTCGACACACCCCCGGATACAATCGAGCTGTGACTGTGCATACCACAATGCATTATTACCCGGGTCAGTTCAATGCAGCAAGTCCATACATGTTCAAGTTTAATTTCGTCCCTCTGTACTACTTTCACTTTTACCGATTCACTTTTATACGACGTTTCTAGTTCCGGTCACTCCGCGACGTCTCGAATCGATACTGCTGTGATTTCCGCACTTTTGTCCTTACAGTCATAGGCGATTAAGGCCTGGGTACCGATAACGGAAATAACGATGATGAAGGTTATTCCCCACATAGTTATTATCTCAGGATTTTCCCACCTTTTCCTGTGGACCATATTTCTATGAAAATAAAACAAAATTGTCACTTTAACATGGATAGATACAATACTACTCGGACCACATCATCATAGATCAAAAATACACTGATTGTCGTTCAAAAATTATTATACAATTTACATACGATAAAATCGATCAATTTTCCTAAAATTAAATCAGGTTCACAGAACCTAAGGGAATAAACCTCACACAATCCTACTAGCGTTATGCTCACCTATGCACTATCTCAGCGATCATAACGCTTCTCTTTAGACCATTTTCAAAACTTTCTTCTATCTGAATTCCAATGAATATTTAAAACAACTTTAGTTTAGTTTAGTTCAACAAAAAAAAATCCTTTATTCATGCGTTATCTGGGGAAACCTACTTAAGCACAGAAAATTAAGCGAAGAGAATAGACTCTCAAAGCGGAGGGGAAAATTGTAAATTTGGCACAGACCGTACACTACGAAGATCTGGAGCGGAACCGCTGATGGTTTGGCCCCATATCAAGTGTTATTATTATTATTACTATTATTATTCTATATTTATGAGGATTATGAGGATTATTAAGGTGTCCGTGTCCCAGGGCAGGGTCCCTCTTCAGGTGGTGGCTCTCTGGGACAGTGAGCCCCTGGAATCTGCTTAATGGGCAGGAGTCGACTCAATTCTCCTGAGGGGCCCGTAGATCGAGCCCCTAGCTACCCTAAGAATCTGCTTAATGGGCAGGAGTCGACTCAGTTCTCCTGAGGGGTCCGTATCGAGCCCCTAGCTACCCTAAGATGTCATATTTAGTAATAGTCCCATCTACCTAACCGATCGGGAGGGTTCCTTGTCCGCATCGATCTCCTCAAGGGTACCACGGGACTGACAAATTCTTCCTCAGTTTCGTCACTCAGAGATTCCTCACTCGAATCTCGTTCCACAACCCTGTTCCACAGCGGCATCAGTATCGGGTGCAATCTACCCATGCCTTTCTGTTCCTCCTCGGATTCCATTTCGCTTTCTGATTCTAACTGTCGCCCCATTTCCTCGACTTTTCTTGATGGAGAGCACCTGCTCATTCTTCTTTCGACAAAATATTTTAGTCTGTTTACATGGACCGTTTGCTCTTCTCTTCCTCCACACCTTCTTATTTTACATGTCACCGGTCCTATTATTTCAATGATCCTATATGGACCATCCCAACTTTTCACTAGCTTTTTCGACACCCCACGCTTCGTGTGCATTATTTTCAAATAGACTTGGTCTCCTAGAGTGAACTGATGATCTGTGGTTTTTAAATTATACCTTTTCACTCTGGCCGATTTTACTTCCTCTGTGTTCCGATATACATCCTTATAGATGATACGTAGCCGTTCTAGTAGCTCCGATGCATAATTTTGATCGTAGTCATATCGAGCTCGCCCTGATTGTATAAAACTGTCTATAGGGAGTACTTGATCCCTTCCGTGAAGAAGAAAGTATGGACTATATCCTGTGGTGTTATGTATACTTCCTCTATAAGCCATTAGTACAAAAGGTATCCAATCATCCCAATCTCGCTGGTTATTGCTAATATACTGCGCTAACATGTCCTTCAACACCCTGTGCATCCTCTCAATTTGTCCGTTTGACGTTGGTGCGTAACTGGAAGTCTGTATTTTTTCTATTCCTAGCATCTTACAAACTTCCTTGAACAATGCTGACGTGAAGTTTGCTCCTCGATCAGTTAGCAGTTTCCTAGGAGTGCCATGTCTAGTGACTATATTTTCCACGAAAGCTCGAGCGATAGTGTCGGCTTTCTGGTCAGGGAGGGGTATTGCTTCAACATATTTTGTGAAGTAATCTTGGAACGTAAGTAAGTACCGGTTCCCACTCAGAGATGTTACTAAAGGTCCAACTATATCCATGGAGGTCAGTTCCCAAGTGGTGGCGGTGAATCGCTGCAAAGGGGCTTTTTTCTGATGAGGGGATGTTTTCCTCCTATTACAAGCATCACAACTGGCGCAATATTCGATGACATCAGTGCGCATGTTCGGCCAAAAGAATCTCCTTTTCAGACTGCTCAACGTCTTTTGCTGACCTGGGTGTCCTGCCATGGGCGAATCGTGAAAATCCCCCATTACTTTCAATATGTAGGATTTTGGGACAATCAACTTGTCCCCATCTTGTTCTAATCGATACAGTATTCCATCCTTAGAAAAAGAGTACGTGTCCTGTTGCTCACCAGCTTCGATACTTCTTTTTATTTCCTGACAGTACAGGTCCTTATCTTGTGCGGTTTTTAGCGTTTCCCGATCCCACTCGGGCTCTATAATTTCCATCTCCCGAAACGTAACCTTTGCGATCACCTCGCTACCAGAATATATACGTATTTCTATATTTGAATTATGAAATACGAATTTAATAATTTCCAAAACCCTCTCCCAATCGAGTTTATCCAAACCACATCCTATTTCTGGAATAGCCAAAAATCTGTCCCCATTTTTCTCGCAACACGCCCTTAGACTTCTTACAGCGTTCCACATACCTCTATAGGATGGTTTTTCATAATAGTTGAATTTTGTTACCAAATAATATATATTTCTTTCCGGTAGGAGCAATTCCGCTGTTTCCCCAACTTGTTTATTCTGTTGACGTAGTTTATCGACAGAGCCAAAAATTTGTTTGAACTGAAGTGCTATCCCTGCACCCATAGCAAGGTCCTGTGAGACACAATGAGCCAAAGCCCAGTGTTCTGGGGCCGAAAAAAGGTTTCCTTGCTTTCGACTTAATTTCTCCATTTCCGGAATCTGATGGGTTTTCCGGTAATCCTCGAACTCCTCATATTCCATGTCAATAAACTGTTCCTCCTTACTGAACATACGGCTTAATGCATCCGCGTTTCCATGCAGACGTCCTTTTCGATGTATTACCTCGAAATCGTAATCGGCCAAGGTCATAGCCCATCTAGCAAGTCGAGATCCTGGGTCCTTGAGCGTTAACAGCCATTTAAGTGGACGATGGTCGGTAATGACCGTGAATTTTCTCCCATACAGATAGCACCTAAACGTTTGAATGCCGAATATAACCCCCAAAAGTTCCTTTTCCGTTGTAGCATAATTTAATTCGGCTTTCTTGAAATTTCGGCTAGCGTAAGCTATAGGTCGCTCGTGTCCGTCTCGGATTTGGCTGAGTACCGCTCCAATACCTAGGCCAGAGGCGTCCGTCGCCACTATAAAGAGCTGATTGAAGTCGGGAAAGATTAGAACACTGTCTGAGGTCAGAACTTTCTTCAATTTCGATATTGACTCTAGTACTTCCGATGTAATTTCGAACTTTACCTCCTTTTTCGTTAAATTTGTCAACGGTAATGATAATTCTGCAGCATTTGGAATGAACCGCCGATACCAGTTGACTATCCCTAAAAACGAACGGACTCCTTTCTCATTTTTGGGAATGGGAAAGTTATGTATGGCCTCAATTTTTTCCGGATCTGGGAGCACTCCTTTTTGTGTGATCACATGTCCTAGATACTTGACTTTCTTCAATAAAAATTTACATTTTGTTGGTTTGAGTTTAATATTGGCGTCCCTAAGTCTATCGAAAACTTTCCGCAATTTTTCTATGTGATCGTCAATTCCTGCGGAGTTAAATGTAATGATGTCATCTAAGTAAACCATACAAAGGTCTCCTGTAAGGCCAGCCAGCGTAATATTCATAAATCGTTGAAATGTTGATGGCGCATTTTTCAACCCAAACGGCATTTTCAAATATTCATAATGTCCCTGAAAGGTACTGAAACCAGTCAAGGGGATGTCCTTCTCCTCCATGTCAATCTGGTGATAAGCTTCGGCTACGTCGATTACTGAGAAAAGAGCCTCACTTCCCGCGCTATATCCTTGAATGAGATCGGAAATATTTGGAAGTGGGTAATATTCCGTCTTTGTAACGTTATTCAGTCCTCTATAATCAATGCACATCCTGATCTTTTCTTCCCCATTCGGCGATTTTTTTGTAACTAAAACGACCGGAGCTGACCATGGGCTACATGACGGTCGAATAACCCCCATATCCAATAATCTATCTATTTCTGTCTGCAATATTTCTCTCTGATGATACGGGATTCTATATGGCGCTTTACACACTGGTTGTGTTCCCGGTTCCAAGGTCATACCGTGTTTAACCTTCGTTGTGCTAGTTAATATATCGTCGTCCTCCAGAAAAAGATCCTGGTACTCCAGTATTAGTGACTTCAGCTTCTTCTGCGTGTTACCATCCAAATGTTCAAAATCGAATCCCTTTTGACTTCCTTCCTTGTTATCAAAATTTACTTTCCCAATCCTCCTAGTCGGCATATTTCCATCCATAATTTCGCAGGTAACTGCTTTAGCGAGAGTTTGTCACTTTACTAATCTGACCTCCTTGGCTGAAACGTTAACCACTCTAATCCAGACTCTATTAGAATTCTTCGTTAAACAATTTGCGACGTGTATATGCCCATTTCCTAACTCCACTGGTTCGCATACCATGATATCTCCTTGTACATTTTTCTTCAATTTCCCTCTTACTAATGCTTCCGATCGCGCAGGTACTGTAACACCCGCTTCCAGAGTAATATCTGTTTCCCAAATGAGTTCGTCCTCCATGGAATACACTGAGTCATTTTCCTGATCCTTCGTTTTTCCATTCGCCGGCTTCGCTCGCTCTTTTGTGTTCCTACGTTCCTTCATTTCCTTCTTGTCGTCGATTTCCTCCTGTTTTTGCTCCGTTTGCGTTTGTACGTCCACCGTCTTTGTGCTCCGCTTGGTTTTCCCAATTCCCTTAACCTTTCCGGTGCAATTCTTACTAGGTCCTGCGATGATGTCCTGCTCTTCCGCTTGTGTACTCGCATCTTTTCTAGGTTTTCCCGAATTTGATGGGGCCGGTTCCTTTTCACCTATTTTGTTAATTGGTCCCATAATTTCTCTACCGTTGTCCGTATGATCATTGATTGCTTCGCTACGTAAAAAGTCAAATGTTCTTCCCCACATTGAAACAGCTGGCGTACCCTTGTAACTTATAGTTGCTTGATTTGCATAAAGAAAATCCCTTCCTAAAATCATCTGTACATCCCCTAACGTGTTGTCCTCGCATACAACAGCAGTCCACGTAGTGCTTAATTCATCCCTTTCTGGCCCTATCGAAACATTTGCGGTGCCCCATGTCCGAAGACTGTGGCCTGTAACACTCGTCAATCGGTACCTATCTATTCCATCCTTCCTGATTTGCTTATTTGGGACTGCTCCTTTTCTAACAAGTGTCACGGCTGCCCCTGTGTCCACTAAACAAAAGCTTGATCTTCCATTCACGTTCAATTTAATAATGTGCGGTGCGTCGGTAAGGTTATTGAAGTTTATTTCGGGAATAACCATAATTTGTTGTTGATTCCTCTTCCCGCGATACATATGTCTCCGTGACATCCCCAATTTATTTATCCACCTTACATATCTCTGGCCTCCGTCCTGGTGGTTGGACTTTGGCCACCGTCGTTTAAATTTCGCTGAAACCCCAACGATTGCCGCATTTGCCGTGGTCGCTTTGGAATCGCTCCCGTCGACCGGCCGTTTCCTCCGTACCTCGGGCGCTCCGATCCTTCAAACCTTGGTGTGAAGTTCTGAGGTTGATTCCTCCTGCTGATCCTTTGTCTACACTCCTGTGCCCAATGTCCTTTTTCGTGACAATAGTGACATGTATCTCTTTCCACGAACCGCCTTCCTCTATCTGCCCGACAATCTCGAGCAAAATGTCCTATTTTACCGCAATTATAACATCCATTGTTAACGGTATTCCTATTCATATCGTTCTGTTCATTTCCTCGGCTTCTGCAATCAATTGCCATATGACCCTCTTTTCTACATAACTCACCCTTTCTCCCCCAGTATTTATTGACGAGATCCTCACGTTAGACATCCTTCCTTGTAACATCATAATCGTTGTCTCCTGTAGTTTGACCAGTTCCTCCGCTTTTTCCAAATCTAATTTATCCTCTTTCAATAAAAGAATGCCGGTATTTTGCATCAGGTCTTTCCTTAATCCCATTTTGAATTGATTCAAAATCAGTTTCTTGTTTTTCTTTCTAATTCCCGCTTCCTCATCCTGACTCGCTCCGTCTAAATCTTCGCGTAGTAAATTTGCACCAATCGTTCGCAACCTTGTACAGAACGATGATACGTCCTCGTTTTGATCTTGGAAGCATCTACTCAGATTCCAATGATTTTCGCCCGGTAATCTCATCGGCGTGAATTTATTCAATAGTTTTCCTTTTAATTCTGGATAAGCAAGTTTATCCAATTCTGAATCGGATTTAAAAAAATTGTAAGCGTCTCCGCTTAATTTGTACTTCAATAATTTTAGCGTTTCGTCTGGCGTCCAACTATCCAGTTTGGCCCGTAATTCTAATTTGTCAAAATACCTGGCGGCGTCTTTTCCCGAGAAGCTGTCCACCGTGGTGGCTATCATCCCTAGCGTATACATCATCATGCTACTTTTACTTTCTGTTGAAGTATTTGTATTACTAGCAGAGGGAGTGGCAGGCAACATTATTTATTTTTTTTTTCGGAAATTTATTTGTTTTTTGAATAATAAAATAAAATTATAGAATTTACTTGAATGTGATTTTTTCGAACAAAATTGGAAAATTTGAAAAAAATCTATACGCAACACAGAAAAAAAATTGTTATATTGACTCAATTCGGAATATTCTGATTATTCGAAAATAAGAATATCAACTTACTCAGATGTCGATAATATTAAGTCTTCACAATTAGTTAAACGTCAACTAAAATTCTTTTACAAAATACTAAAACGCCCTAGACACTCAAAAAAGCGAGATTATAAATGGATAAAACTGCCCTGAAACACACACACAAAAAAAAATCAACGTTATAAAATTAATAGAACCGCCCTGAAACACACAAAAATTTTAACGTTACAGATTACACAATCGACTTCAATTGATGAACTACCTGAAACATAGATGATAATCAGTTAAAATTTTCACTTGATACTTTATTCTGCTGACAGTCCTTGTGTTTTAACTGACTTGATGTTCGACTAATATTGGAAGGAATGTTTCACTGCTATTCGTTGTTTTTTCAAAATGTCGTTTCAATCACTAGTTTCCTCTTTTTTTTTCTACCTCTCTCCCGTTTATTCACCTCAGAAAAATTAACTATATCACCGCTGTCACCAAATGTAATAGTACGATGGTGTTTTTTTTTTTTGTTTATTATAAAATAAAGATGTTAGGCCGCTGTCACCAGAGCAAACTTAGCCTGGCTTTTATTCCTAAAATAAAGTAAAATCTTAGAAGAGTTCACTTTATTTATCATCAGACAAACCGGTTAAGTTTACTCAAAATTTTGAAAACATACTTCGATCAAGGCTTTGGAAAGGACTATAGGTCCGTGCTCCTTGCACGAAGAAGGAGTCTATATGTTATGTACTTTTCTGAGGGATATGATTAGGAAAGAATACTAGATTTCGAAACTTACTTGAATACTATATTCTCATAAAATTAATTAATAACCAGTTACACACTTAGAGAAAAACAAATGGAAAACTTCATGTCTCTGGGACACCGGACCAATATTCAGTTTCAAAAAAGCAATATCTATACAAACAAAATTAATCCTTCAACATCTTGTACTATTCCTAGCTTCAATCGATCTTAACACAAATATCGGGTTACCTCTTTCGTTTGTACGAGGGGTTCAATATTCTATAACAACAAATCACAAATGATACATCAAGTCACTTTACCTACGGGAGCTGTCAGTGATTATGGGAATATTTTCATAGAGAATCATAAACTTTTCATTACCCTTGAGTTACTACTTCTGTCTCGAAAACCATTAATCCAAAAGGGTGCACCAGTACCAAAATTCACCCACTTCACGAATCTACACCTTTTCTTAAATACAACTACTTGCTTCCAATTTACACCTCACATTTACCGCGACTTCGTTCCGTTACTCTACTTTACTTCTTCATTATAATTACCGGCCCGAACTGCCTAAGTCGCCTTTACTCAATATTTCATCTTCACGAGCTACCGTCTCGGAGGCTAAAACGTAACTCCTAACAATTACCGGCCCGAACTGCCTAAGTCGCCTTACTCAATATTTCTTCATCTTCACGAGCTACCGTCTCGGAGGCTAAAACGTAACTAACTTTGTTTTTCCAAACCACCGCAAACGGGGGGGTCTGTCCCCTCTTCTTAAGTTTTTGCAAGCCAGAATATTTCTGTTCTCATGCCGCCCACTCGAAAATATCCCACGGGTTTTTCAGGTCCACCGACTCTGCAATTTCGGCAGTTTTTAACGATCTACTACCAAGAATATCAATGCATATATCGCTTTTTAAGGAGGCCTTTTTGTCAACCTCAACTGGCGCAACAAAGTAATGTCTTATCGGTCTTGAAACCTATAAAGTCTACCTATCACAAAGGTTGGCCGCCGGATGGGGTACATAACCTTATCAGCCCACGTCTAGACGAAAACCATAAACACTCAATGAACCATTGTGCGATATATACGATACAATGTATGAATCTACTGCCGATGATACTAACTTGAACTGTGTTTCCATATATTCCCATATATTACATAATGATTATTCAGAAATTGTTGTATCGTTGAGTATTGCGGCTTAACATTTTTGAAAAAAAAAATACATCAAGAACTGTGTAGCAATAGTTATTTGTGCAACCAGTTGGTAAAAGAACTCGTGATACGTAAAACAGAGACGAAAAATTGCGGCATTGTCAGAATGTGTTCCAGGCTATCTCTATAGAGAGCTGTGGCTATACTGAGGGTTCCATTTCCATATGACCGATGCGAAATGTCTATGCGAAGTTCAACCTGGTGAAAATGAATGAGTAATAGAGAGTCATTAAAGTTCTGTTTTCCTTGAAGGAACGGCTATTCCGTAGTACGTAATCGAACATCCTATAACAGTCCCGTTTTACCCTATCCACGTGCAGATCGAACAACAACTTTATACTGTCCATAACCACATCTAGATCTTCAATCTTTGTTACACATAGGAGAGTCTGACATTTTGAGGAATACAGGAAATGCACAATATTTAATTTCCTAGTGAATGTCATGGGGTAACATTTGTCTAACTTTTCAATTTCGGAAAAAGTAGAACCAATTTCGGAAAAACTAAAACCAATTTCGGAAATAGTAAAACCAATTTGTTTGCCTGGTGGTTCGGTTTACATTATTGAGTTAATGTTTCGGAAATTTCGGTGTATTTTTTATCAGAATTACTTTTTGGCGCTCTTGTTCCTCGGAACAGAGTGCTTATCAATTTGCCCAAATGTCTGTAATTTTCGATTTTTTGGCTGAAAATAGTCTTAAACGATTTGGTTCGTATCACTGATCAATAATCCATGGTCAAAATCGATTATGTCCGGCTGTCCGTCCGTCCGGCCGTTAAATCGATAACTCTCGAACGGAATAAGCTAGACAATGGAAATTTTCAGAGTAGGTTCATGTAATAAATATCTCGGTTAAGTTTGTTATTGGGCAAAATTGGCTTGATGGTTTCGGAGTAACGAAAAAAAAATATTTTTTTTACATTACAGTTTTTGAATTCAATATTTTTTAAGATGTAATTCTATCATAAAAATCCAATGATATCATTTTCAACTCTTACAAGCTAATACTTTCGGAGATATGATTTTTCAAAATTTCAATAATACATCGTAGTTCTATGTATTCACTGTATGTGTTCACTCATAAATGTCATCTTATCTAGCTATAAGAGTCATGCCAATTCGTAGTTTGAAAAACTAGTATCCGATTCTTGAATTTGTGAATATATACAAGACTGTTTTGAAACCGAAAATAATATTGACTGGTTGCATATTGAATCAGGGTTGCATATTGAACAGGGCTTGAACCAATTTTTAAACGAAAAAAATTGGTTCAAGCCCTGTGGACAGGAGCTTTCTGGCGCTCTTGTTCAAACAAACAAATTATATCTCCGAAAGTATTGGTTCTCAGAGTTGGGATTTATATCAATGTATTCTTATGATAGAACTGCATCATAGAGGAAATTCAAGTCAAATAATAGTTTATAGCTAAAATGAATTTTACTCTCTCTTATAGAACAGGATGACATGTACGAGTATGAACACAGACCGTATAATAAATCATAGATAGAATAATTATAGCATTCTGTAGAAGTACGATTCATTATTGAAATTTCGAAAAATCATATCTCCGAAAGTATTAGCTTGTTGAAGTTGAAAATGATATCAATGGATTTTAATGGTGAAACTGCATCTTAAAAAATATTTATTTTGAAATTTGGAAAATTTTTGTCGTTACTCCGAAACCATCTGGCCTATTTTGTCCAATAGCGAACTTAACCGACATATGTATCTCTCTAACCTACTCTGAAAATTTCAACTGCCTAGCTCATTTCGTTCGAGAGTTATTGTAGAAACAAAATTTTAAAATTTTCAAATTTTTTTTTTACACTTTACGGTAACCCGATCAATACAACACCTCACATGCATCTAAAGGTTATGATTCTACAATTTGATGCTAAATTTCAGATAGATCGAGTTATCGGTTTCGGAAATATTCATAAAAAATTTTTTTACTAAAAACGGCCATAACCCCGAAACCGCTAGATGGATTTTGCTGGTTAACGGACTCGTCTGAGATATTTACGCTCCAAACCTACCCTGGGAATTTCAATCCTCTAACTCCTTTCGTTCGAGAGTTATCGTGTTAACGGACGGATGGCCGGACGGCCGGACAGAATCGATTTCGACCACGGATTCTTGATCAGTGAGTCGAACCAAATCGTTTGATACCACTTGCAGCCAAAAATTCGAAAATTACAGACATTTGGGCAAATTGATAAGCACTCTGTTCAAAGAAAATAACGCTTCAGGAAAGCTAACCACTAGTTATTGTAGATGAAAGGACTAGCAGAGACCAAAGTTTTGGAGCAATCCACAGAGTGTGGTATGATTTCATCAAAGAAGTTGAATAGCTACATACCGCGGTTTCGTCCTTATTAGTAATCATCATTGGAGCACAATTCAACGCTGATGAAATCAACACTACGAAGTAACCGGTTTAAAGAAAACCAGCAATCACTTGTAAGTTTAATTTAGACACAAGTGACACCTGGAATTCAATCAACCAAGCTCCTCGCAGTGGCTACCCAAAACTATTACATTGCCAATATTGAAATATACAGGGTGTTAATGAAAAATTGATCCTTTGAACTTGATATTTCAAAATAATTTGAATTCTTTTCTGAGGTTTAGGCGTTGGTAACATTTTATTACTATCAGATGATATAATTAGAATTCAATAAACTAACAACCCTAGGTTTTCTGGTTCTGGTTCTCATAAGATCCCAAATGCTTGGGCGAGATTGGGAACTTCCAAAACTCTGGTGGCGGGATTCGGCAACTAACCAAGCTAGTAATGAGCCACGTGTTCGAGTTTAATTGTTCAGTATTCGTCAATAAATTTTTGTTTGAAAGAAAAAATCAAGTTTAAATAGTGAATATTATCCTGCCTAATATGTCTTCGACCAGAAACGACTATTGTTGTGTGCCTCAATGCAATTCATGGGCGAAAAAATGCCAAAATGTATAGGTTTGAGTTTTCAATTCTTACCTCCGGAAAACCAAATATAAATATTGGAAATGCGTTAGAAGGATAACTAATAGACCGAAGAGTACTTAACCTGGAACTACATCCAGATAATCTTTATTATACCTCAAACATTACACTTATTGTTAATAATTCTTTTCACATATTATATGTATCATATTTTGAAAAAATCATTTCAATTATTGGTAACTGTTTTACAAAAGCTTTATTTGGTTCAATTTGACACTATATTCTCATAAATAAACTAGAACATCATGCACCTGAACTTTAATTAATACATCAGTAATATGTTTACACCTCCTCCGTGCTCCGACTTTACAAGAATATACCATACCTTCTATTTTAAGTTTACCATTCTCCACATTAATGGGCCATCAATTTTATGTGGTACTGAATTAAGGGCACTACTTTGTAAACATAAAGAACAAATGTCTATAAAACTGGGACCACAATTTGTTTTGTCACACACGATTACATGATCTACTTTTAGAACCTCTTCTCCTTCTACAAGGACTCTAGAATTAGAAGTTGAAGCTCCTATGTACTCCAGAAATTCTAATCAACTGAGTCCCTTCTTAATCCTTCGCAAATAGTAACTGAAAGAACTTTTAAATATAATGTAAGTTTGACAAACATATATGAATATACTTACTGGTTGTAGTCTTTATATCAATCAAGTGCCATAAAATTAGTTATATAATGATCAATATTTGAATATATATCACAAAGTAATCCAACAATGATCTCAAGTCAATTATAATTTAAATTTTCCATGAAAATTTCGGTCAAACTTCGTCGACTGACCGGTCCAACACAAGATTGTTTACATTTATTACTAGCGTGGTTAGTTGCCGAATCCCGCCACCAGAGTTTTGGAAGTTCCCAATAGGAGAATCAGTGTTGTGTTCAATGTAGGCTTTGTAAGTGTGTTCTTACGCCACTAAGTACAGCACTTTTAATTTTTGACCCAACAGTGAATGGTGGTCGCTTCCGTGTAAGTAAGACATTTCATTACTAAGCTTGGTACCTAGGTCCATAGGACAACATTTATAGGCTGGTAATCACATGTAAATTCTGGAAAGAATGATAGTTCTGAACGTGCCGATTGTCAGGAAATCGGTCAATATTTCTCGGCAAATTCTTCCTTGGGGGCATCCAAAAGCCAGTAAAGAAATGTGTGTGTAAGGATATTAAGAATTTCTTTTGAATTTAAAGAAAACAAAAGCACTTATCAAGAGGCTACGGCATTTAAAAAACACCCGTTTACTAGTGGATTTAAAACAAATTTGACGGAAAACTTAGAACCCCATTTTAGTGTTATTTTTCTTTATTGTTCAGATAAAGGGTCGCTTTGATTTTCACTTAGAGATATTTGCTATGCGTTGGATAGGTACATACTTTGTGAACACCTGTCAATGCCAGTATACTTAATCATAATCATATATCATCCGATGGTAATGATATTTTTGCAGCGCCTTACCTTCAGTCTAAGAGATCAATTCAAATCATTTTAATAATTAAGCCTAGTTGAAAATGTTCACTAACACCCTGTATATTGATACCAATACAATAAGAAATGAATCCGTAGCATTTCTTTATGTGCAACAACTCATTTCGCTGAAATATACATCGTAATTTCCGAAGCACAAACTCAAGAATGTAAACCGAACCACCAGACCCAAATGCCCAAACCCCACCGAGTAGATAAGTTGAAATTAGTCGTTAAATATTTTTCCTAGAGTTTACAGTCATTCTTAAATTGCTCAACGTATGAGTTGAAATCGTAAAAACAATAGTCATCACGAACACAAAGAAATTGGGTCTTATAGACACAAAACTGTAGGTACTTAGTAATTATGAATACTCTGTCCGAAATTGGATTTAATTTTATCGAAATTAAATTTACTTTTTCTGAAATTGGTTTTACCTTTTCCGAAATTGGTTTTACTTTTTCCGAAATTGGTTTTACTATTTCCGAAATTGGATTTACTTTTTCCGAATTTAGTTTCAATGTCTCTGAAATTGAACTTGAAAAGGTATAGATTCAAGCGGAGATAGTTCGCTTCGGAATATTCAACCAGTCGGTCAAGGTCACTTCGTATTTTCGAACAATCTTCCATATCTTCAATTTTTCTAAACCTATATCCTAAGATGATCAGCGTATCATAAAAACTGTGTGTACTGAAAACACGTTGATATATTGTTGATGTAAATTGTAAAATGAAGGGGTCCCAGGTTTGAACCTTGGGGTAACCCAGATGTGTTATGGAACGTGTTCAAGGTCGGATCCTGGGGGGGGATCAGAGGGTTCATGACTATTAGAATCATATAAGAGATTCTCTTCTCATTATGCAAATAACTTTTATAATCAGAGATCATTGACGTTTTAGATTGACTTCTCAGGTATGGATACTGAGCCAGATGGTCCGAATCCTTATAAATTTTCCATTTCTTTTTATAGTAATTTTCATACTTGGTTAGTTATATTGTATTTTTTTGTAGAGGGGAAACTTGTGATATCGAAAAAGCATTCATTTTAATATGTATTTGATAATCAGTTTAAGAGATATATGAGGTGCTATCATATTAAGGAAATGACTTAATGTTTATGTCAGTTTTGGTTCAGATTTCGGGCCGCCGCCCTGCAGCAGGACTATGATAAAATCTATTTTGGTACAGTCTGTCAGTTCCAATCAATAATTGATCCTCATGGTTCTCCATAAATTTCTACATCCATCTATATAAGTTCAAATGAAGACTTAATTAATTTTTTCCTTAATGGGATTCTCATGGGTGGACCTCAACACTGCATAAAATGAGTATGAACTCCGCATAATCTGAAAAATGCAATTGTCAAAACTACTTATTACGATGTTAAAAAGAGCTGTGAGAGGAACAATTAGGCGATTTTGAAGAAACAATAACAAGGTTATATCTTAATAAAATTTATATAATATAAAAATTTAATTATTAAAGAAAAATATTTTTCCGTCGATCTCGAAACAACAAGTCAGTTTAATGTCTCTATTCACTTCTATAAAATCTCCCGGTTGGCCATGAAATTTTGACACATTTCACCGTGTATATTTTGAAGATGTTAGGTTATGCTCATATTCCTGTCAGATAACTACGCAACGATGTCCTCTCCACATAGACTTAGTAAATACGTTATTTTTCGCAATGTGAATATTCTTGGGAAAAATAGTGATTTGAGAAAATATAATGTGACTTCAACTCTTCAACAATTCCAAAGACCCGGTGAATGTTGGGGAAAATTTTTCATCTGCTGTTACTATGGAAATATTTCAAGTATATAAACTTGGTTGGAAGATTCAGTTATGCTATTTTCTTGTACGGAAATCAAGAATCAAATGTTGAAATTTTAATGGAAAATAATGGATACAATAGTCCGTTACTTTGTGATACTTAGTTCATTTGAAAAAAGAATAAAGTACCTGAATAACTCGGCAAGAAAACTTCTAAACGAACAGACTTACCTGTGGAATTGCCCACTTTTCGAAATTCTCAAGAAATAAATCTACAGACTTTAAATAGAAGACATTTAAATACTTTGTTGTACAACATGAAATACACCAGTTTCAAAATCCGAGTCACTGTTAAACCTGAATAAAATATATAGGGATACTAAGTAATTTCATTCCAGAGTTCAACATGTCCTAAGACGGAATGAAGTTTTCCTATTGCAGATTTCAGTTCTGTATAACACTTCCAGATACTATGCTTCTTCAAAACTGCTTTTGGCATTTTCAATTTCAAAGTGATGAGTTCTTTATTATTCGAAGTTAATGATCTGTGATAATCTCTTGTCTAAGATGGAACATTAGGTTGATTGCTGAGACGTTGAGAGTAGAAATTGGCAACGTCTCAGAGAATTGTTTTGACATTGACGGTATTTCAGGAATGCCAGACTGCCTTAGTATTAGTTACAATATTGGTTCAAGCACTGACGTGAAGTCAGAAGCTTTTGCGCGTATGTTCTATTGTCCATTCTTCTGTATTGGACACCCTTCTTCGAATTTACCATGGTAAATTATGTTGTCCATTCTCCTGTCTTGCACACACTTAATTCGAATTTACCATGGTAAATTCGAATGTGACCTTTAGACTATTATGTTTGGGGTAGGATAAAAAATATTGTCTACTCAACTCCCCTGACTGATAAAGAGGACTGCATAGAACGAGTCAGAAATGCGTTCAGGTTTGTTTAGATTTTTAGATTCATAGTTTTGAAACTCAAATTGGTTTTTAAACACTTTTGCAGATCTCTTCCTCCCGATGAGCAAGAAGAGCAACGCACGAAGCATTCCTGAGACGTATAAATAAATGTCTAGAAATTAACGGTCAAAACTTTGAGCATCTTCTCTAGTTATAACTGCGAGAGTTTGCCATGGTTCTCCTAATAGTAACTTGAAGTCGGTTTCAAGAAGGGGTGAAAAATCTAGAGCATGGTTCAAATAAGAGTTCCTGAAAATTTCATCTTTTTGGCGTGAAGGGAAAAGAAATAGCTGAAAATTCAAGACGAAAAACAGTTTTTTGTGAATAACTCAGAAAATATCCATTTTAGGGCAAGGGTGTGATGCATACACTCACATTATTTTTTAACGTAGATTCAATATCTGCCATAAAAAAATGGGGTTCTAATTTGAAAAAATTGATTTTTCACGATTTTGTCATCCCTAACTTTGAAAGCGATTTTTTCACCCCCTGTATCATGAATCGCGATTTCGATTTTAAAAGTGAATACATCAATCTTACATCTTGAAAAATCCCAAAAATGAAAATTTTCCATCCAAAAACCTCGAAGTTATTCTTGTTTCAGCGGAGCTCTATTTTCGATTTTTTTTTCGAATTTTCCCGCTCAGAGAGAATTTTCCAACCAAAACTGAAAAATGTTACATCAAAATAACTTGAAATTTTCTAAGGAATCTATTTCTGCAATAAAAAAATGGTGTTCTAATTTGAAAAACGGAAGTTGACGTCATTTCCGGAAAAACCGGAGGTGCTCATGCCTTGAAAATATTTTAGATATCATCAGCATCGTGAAATACTTATAAGTGCTGAATTTCATGAAAATACGTTCAGTAGTTTCCCGTATAAATATGGGTGAGGTTCCTCGTGAAAGACCCTGTATTACTGGTGCCTAAACACATTGTGTTGAAAATATTGCACAAGTGTTTCTATCTCTGCCAAGATGTCTAAAACAAAACATCATGTTTATAGACATATTGATCTCTGTTGATGTAAGATCTGTGCCCGTTCCATAGAACTTATACACGGTGTCCGGTGAGTGGCTGTACATGCTTTAGCCATAAATAGGCTAAAGTATACATTAATTCATGGAACAATTTTTTTTCTAAAATTTAAAAAATATTCTATAGCCGGAATACAAATGTGACAATCTATAGGGTGGAATACTTACAAACGAACGCCTTTTAAATAATAATTCGAAGGTGATAACAGTTGTTCGTAAGAATCATGTACAGGGTGTTTTCTTAGCTGTCTATCGAGCTATTAGTTCTCAGATCACTAAGTAAACAGTTTACTTATTGATCTGAGAATTAGTTCGACACATTTTTGACTAAAATAAAAAAACACCCTGTATAGCTGTAAATATTATATTTAGAACATATCCTATTTATGGTTAAACCATGTACAGTCACTCACCAGACACCCTGTGTATTAATGTGAAATCTATTATCTACTATTATGTCATCCTACTAAAGCAACAATCCTACTACTTGCAACAATTTCAACCTAAATATGAGGTGATTTGAGGAACTAATAACACCCTCTACCTATAAATTTCAGTTCTCATAGCAGCGAGCGATTTTTGCGCGCATGTTCTGGGGAACAGTGTGCAATCATTTTGCCCAAAAGTCTGTAACTTTATATAATGTTTTGCTGAAAATGGTCTCAAACGATTAGGTTCCACTCACTGATGAAGAATTGGAGGTCAAATTTTATTGTGTTCGGCCGGCCGTTGCCACGATAACTTGAGAACGGAAAATCATAGTGTCTTGAAATTTTCAGGGTAATGGAAAAATCGGCCCAACGATTTCCAAGTACTAATTCAATCAATACAGATCCGATCGAATTGAAACTTGGTAGCTAATTGCAGAAGTCTGTTAAACGATATTTGTGTCATTTTATGAGAATCGTATCACAAGAAAATAAAAAAAATATATTAAAAAATATAATTTATCTCACGATAACTTGAGAACGGAAAGAGATAGCGACTTGCAATTTTCAGGGTAGGTGGCGCGTACAACTACGAGGGAGTTCGTTAATGGGCATAATCGGCCCAACGGTTTCCGAGTACTAATTCAACCAATACAAATCCGATCGTATTGAAACTTGGTAGCTAGTTTTAGAAGACTGTTAAACGACGTTTGTGTAATTTTGTGAGAATCGTATCACTAGAAAATTAAAAAAAAAAATTATTAAAAATATTATTTAACTCACGATAACCTGAGAACTGAAAGAGATAGCGGCCTGCACTTTTTAGGGTAGGTTGCTAATTTTAATGCGACATTGGAGTTTGTTAATAGGCATAACGGTGATGGAGTTATCCCATCTAAAATTAGGTTGTTAATTTCTAAATACCTCGTAAAATACGATTCCGATCCAATTCAAGCATGGTTATTAGTTGTAGAATGCCTAAAAATTCTTGCAAATTTCTCATAGGGAAACTGCCGTATCTGCTCCATACGCTACCAGTATACAGGGTCTTTCACGAGGAACCTCACCCATATTTATACGGGAAACTACTGAACGTATTTTCATGAAATTCAGCACTTATAAGTATTTCACGATGCTGATGAAATCTAAAATATTTTCAAGGTATGAGCACTTCCGGTTTTTCCGGAAATGACGTCAACTTCCGTTTTTCAAATTAGAACACCATTTTTTCATTGCAGAAATAGATTCCTCAGAAAATTTCAAGTTATTTTGATGTAACATTTTTCAGTTTTGGTTGGAAAATTCTCTCTGAGCGGGAAAATAAGAAAAAAAAATCGAAAATAGAGCTCCGCTGAAACAAGAATAACTTCGAGGTTTTTGGATGGAAAATTTTCATTTTTAGAATTTTTCAAGATGTAAGATTGATGTATCCACTTTAAAAATCGAAATCGCGATTCATGATACAGGGGGTGAAAAAATCGCTTTCAAAGTTAGGGATGACAAAATCATGAAAAATAATTTTTTTAAATTAGAACCCCATTTTTTTATGGCAGAAATTGAATCTACGTTAAAAAATAATGTGAGTGTATGCATCACACCCTTGCCCTAAAATGGATATTTTCTGAGTTATGCACAAAAAACTGTTTTTCGTCTTGAATTTTCAGCTATTTCTTTTCCCTTCACGCCAAAAAGATGAAATTTTCAGTAACTGTTATTTGAACCATGCTGTAGATTTTTCACCCCTTCTTGAAACCGACCAAGTTACTATTAGGATAACCATGGCAAACTCTCGCAGTTATAACTAGAGAAGATGCTCAAAGTTTTGACCGTTAATTTCTAGACATTTATTTATTCGTCTCAGGAATGCTTCGTGCGTTGCTCTTCTTATTTCATCGGGAGGAAGAGATCTGCAAAAGTGTTTAAAAACCAAATTGAGTTTCAAAACTATGAATCTAAAAATCTAAACAAACCTGAACGCATTTCTGACTCGTTCTATGCAGTCCTCTTTATCAGTCAGGGGAGATGAGTAGACAATATTTTTTATCCTACAATAAACATAATAGTCTAAAGGAGTTGAATCAGGAGAACGTGGTGGCCAAAGATGTGGACCATTGTTCGCCAACCATCGATCTTCAAATAGCCTGTAGAGGATATTTGACACATTGAGTGAATTGTGTAGAGGCGCGCCATCTTGTTGATACCATAAGTCATTATGGTTCTGTACTAGCGGCTCAATTATTTGAGTCAATATGTCAGAATATCTATCTCCTAAGGGAGAACATTCTTTAAATAATGCAAACATATGTAGTGTTCTATCTTACCAGTTAAAGTCCCATCATAAATGTGAACATCGAGAATTGCATTATTTTTGATGGCGCAAAAAACATTGAAACTCCAGGTCTCTTGAAAGTTCCATTATCTGAAGTGGTGGTTGTTCTCTTCATCCCAATAATGACTGTTATGCCTATTGAAAGAACCATTCTTTGTGAATTTAGATTCATCTGTCCAAATTATACAGTCCAAAAAGTTTTCATTCTCTTGAAATCGACTCATCATAGCTTCGCAAAACTCTGTTCTCCTGACGAAATCAGTTTCCTTCAAATGCTGTACCCTATTGAATTTATATGGGTGTATTTTATGTTTTTTTAATATTCTCCAAACACTCGATTGAGATAATCCCAGATCAATCTCGGCATCTTTGAGAGAGTTTTGAGGATTCACACGAAAATATGCAAGAACTGTAATTTCGTTGTTCTCATCTTCTACTACACTTTTTTCTCTGTGTATAGTTTTCTTAACGAGAGATCCGACATTTCTCAAGTTTGTCATGGTTCTGTTAATGGTATCTCTCGTTGGTCTGGGTCGGTCAGGAAACCTCTCAATGAACAGTCGTTCTATCTACAACTTTATTACATTCTCCATGAAGTAGAATGAGATTTAAATAATCTTCATTGGTAAAATTAGGCATAGTGATCGATTTTATAACTTAATACGAATTATCACCAAATTAATAGTAAACACAAAATGCTACTGAATAAAGAGGAATTTGGCAGATGTAATTAATGATCTCTATCATTAAAAAAAAAGAATGTAAAACATGGTAAGTTTTTGCATATGGTTCATAAGGAATTATTTATTTATCACTGGAGAGGAAACCGATGGCCGATTAGTTGAAATAAAGAGGTTTCCGATACAAATTCGAATCAAAATTCGCCATCTATTTAGGAACAACCTGTAACTTTTTTCTCTTGCATATTAGGGTAGTAAACTCTAAAACATGGTTTAAGTAACAGTTCCTGAAAATTTCATCTTTTTGGCGTGAAGGGAAAAGAAATAGCTGAAAATTCAAGACGAAAAACAGTTTTTTGTGAATAACTCAGAAAATATCCACTTTAGGGCAAGGGTGTGATGCATACACTCACATTATTTTGTAACGTAGATTCAATATCTGCCATAAAAAAATGGAGTTCTAATTTGAAAAAATTGATTTTTCACGATTTTGTCATCCCTAACTTTGAAAGCGATTTTTTCACCCCCTGTATCATGAATCGTGATTTCGATTTCTAAAGTGGATACATCAATCTTACATCTTAAAAAATCCCAAAAATGAAAATTTTCCATCCAAAAACCTCGAAGTTATTCTTGTTTCAGCGGAGCTCTATTTTCGATATTTTTTCGAATTTTCCCGCTCAGAGAGAATTTTCCAACCAAAACTGAAAAATGTTACATCGAAATAACTTGAAATTTTCTAAGGAATCTATTTCTGCAATGAAAAAATGGTGTTCTAATTTGAAAAACGGAAGTTGACGTCATTTCCGGAAAAACCGGAGGTGCTCATGCTTTGAAAATATTTTAGATCTCATCAGCATCGTGAAGTACTTATAAGTGCTGAATTTCATGAAAATACGTTCAGTAGTTTCCCGTATAAATATGGGTGAGGTTCCTCGTGAAAGACCCTGTATAACTGGTGCCTAAACACATTGTGTTGAAAATATTGCACAAGTGTTTCTATATCTGCAAGATGTCTAAAACAAAACATCATGTTTATAGACATCTTGATCTCTGTTGATGTAAGATCTGTGCCCGTTCCATAGAACTTATACACGGTGTCCGGTGAGTGCTGTACATAGCCATAAATAGGCCAAAGTATACCAAAGTATATCAATTCATGGAAGAATTTTTTTCCAAAATCTAAAAAATATTCCGTAGCCAGAATACAAATGTGACAATTTTTAGGGAATACTTACAAACTAACGAATTCTAAATAATAGTTTGAAGATGATATCAGTTGTTCTTAAGAATCATGTACAGGGTGTTTTGTTATAATCGAGCTATTAGTTCTCAGATCACTAAGTAAATAGTTTACTTATTGATCTAAGAATTAGTTCGACACATTTTTGACTAAAATAAAAAACACCCTTTATAGCTGTAAATATTATAAATATAACATATCCTATTTATGGTTACACCATGTACTCAATAACTCGTTAAATACGATTCCGATCCAATTCAAGCATGGTAATTAGTTGTAGAATGACTGTTTGAAAATTCTTGCAAATTTTTGTGAGCACCGCATCACTAGAAAATTTTTAAAAAATCATTGAGAAAAATTCTATATATCAGGAACTATTCGTCCGACATCGCAGAAATCATGCGAGAGCCTGCAAAACCTAACTCTATAGCCAAGTTCCAAGTTAGAACACGATCGGATCTACATTGAAGTAAATCCGAGCAACCTTGGGTTAGTTAGATGGAAGATCACTTCCGAACGGAAAGAAATAGGGATTTGAAGTTTTCAGGGTAGGTTACGCATGCGAATGGGGGAGTTAAGTTCGTTGTTGGGCATAATGGGCCCAACGGTTTCGGAGTTTTACCCATCTGGAATATTATTTTCTCGATAACTCAAAAAATACAGATCCGGTCGAATTGAAGCTTGGTAACTAGTTGTAGAATATCGGCTTAAGGACGTATGTGAAGTTTAGTGGGGACCGTACCACCAGAAAAGATATTATGTATCTCTCGATAACTTGAGAACGAAAAGAGATAGCGACTTGCCATTTTCAGGATAGGTTGCACATCCGAATGCGACATTTAAGTTCTTTAATAGGCAAAATCGGCCAAAGTGTTTTGGAGCTAAGCTCATCTGAAATTTTGTTCTTATTTCCTCTACATATAACTCAAAATATACAAATCTGATCCAAAAAATTGGTTCAATCACTGACGTGAAGTCAGAAGCTTTTGCGCGTATGTTCGCTTGTCCATTCTCCTGTATTGGACACTCAATCGAATTTACCATGGTGAATTCTATTGTATGTTCTCCTGTATTGGACACTTTTAATCGAATTTACCATGGTAAAATCGAATTTACCATGGTAAATTCGATTAAAAGTGTCCAATACAGGAGAACATACAATAGAATTCACCATGGTAAATTCGATTGAGTGTCCAATACAGGAGAATGGACAAGAGAACATACGCGCAAAAGCTTCTGACTTCACGTCAGTGCTTGAACCAATTTTTTGGATCAGATTTTTATATTTTGTATGTTAATTAAAAATTTTCTAGTGCTACGATCATCACGCGCAAAAAACTCGATAATTACTTGGAGAATGCAGACGCGATAACTTTCGCGCAATTTCGTGATCATAGACGGTTCCCTCACTATTCAAGTCTGTCATTAAAATGGTACGAAATGTATTCATATAACTCATTAAAAAACTGAGAAAACAGTATATATCCATGGTAAATTCGATGAAGAGTATCCAATAGAGGTGAATAGATCATATAACAGGCGCGCAAAAGCTCCTGACTTCAAGTCAGTTTCATTTACGGTTCCTCACAAATTGTTATCTCCTCCTATTCCAATGAAACTCCGTTACCAATAAATCCCTTATTTGACCTCATTATGTCTGGGCAAGATTAAATTGCTGTTCTTAACAAATGGGGTTTACATATTACAGAAAAAAACAGCTTCTGTTCTCAAAAGATATTTGTGATGCTGCAGCAAATTTCATTATAGAACGCTATGTAGTTATAAGCGCTCACTGTGTTGAAGCAAGGATGAAACATAAGTCAGGCTGCAGAATATAACTTCTCAGGTTGATTCACAACAATATAATTATAATATTTGATTATGATTATATTCTTTTAATTTCGATTTCGGAAAGTGGAATGAAACTAAACTTTGTCGCCTCTCAAAATCAGCCGAATCTAGCACCATGATTGTTTACAGAGTGAAGTAGAACAAGATTTGACAATTTTAGATTCCTTTTTCGGGCGAAAATTTTCACGGGTATTAGTAGGGAGCGTCGAAACCTTGTTATTCTGTGCATCTCATATATTATTTTGACGTCTCAAAATCACCCATCTTTCCCCTCCTTTAAAAAAAGTCATCTCACTCACGAAAAGGAAAACTGCTAGCGATACTGGAAAGAAGTTCAAAGTTAGGATAGAAATGGGTTTTTGCGTTCTCAACATGAAGAATAGGAAGTTCTTCTGAAATTCCACGTTACATTCGAACCATGGACAGTTATAAGCAGAAACAGGTATCTTCTCGCTCTGAAAAAAAATTAAATTAAAATTCATACGATTTCCAAAACTACAGGAGGTTTTTTAAGTTGAAATATTCTTTCTACAGGACGGGAATATTAAATATTGAGGAATACATTGGTCATTCATTCGTTGTAAGTTTTTGAATTGTATATTAGCAGGATATGCAATGATATTAGTAATAAATTTTCATCATAAATGAAATCTTTATTATAGTTTATAAACTTTGACTATTGCTTTTGATATTGAAGACATTCATTATTATTTATATTTCAGACATGCATTGCCTGATTTTTATACACAAATATCTAAAATTAAGAAACTGTAGAAAAATATGAAAAATTAATAATCCGATACAGAAACAATTATTATTATGGAATGAATCTGAAACCAGAAATATTGGGGATAATTAAAATGGTATTTGTAAGGGTCACTTTCTGCAGCAAAATTTTTTTTTTTCAAGAGAAAAATAACATTTCAGGGGGGGGCGGTTTGAACCCCACCCCCCTCCCGTCCTGGCTACGCCCTTGGAAGGGATAGTTTATACATACAATTCAAGTAGTGGCCGTTGGCTGATATTTATTGTGGATTGGCAGATATAAATATTGTTTTAAAAATCGTTTAGGATGAGTTCAGTGACAAACATACAAACAGAAAACTTCTATATCTGTATAAAGATAGACTAAGACACATGTCTAGTCAAATATATACGTGTACAGGGTAAATCTTAAAGCTTAAGTTTAAACATAGACCATAGATTCTTCTCATCGGATGACACACTTTTTCCTATATTACCAATTTTTGAAATTAATGTGAATCTTGAAAACTCATCCTGTAATATTAATTTTTTTTTCATTTTCTATATTATGACGTTTGCCAAAATGGTTAGTTCAGATCTATTTAAGCCTCAAGTACCCAAATTATAAAATAAATTTACTCAACGATTTAAAAAGTTCCTTAATATTGCATATATGAATAAATATCATTGAATGACCTAATATACTGCTTTCCAAGACCCTTCTGCACCAAACTACCTATTTTCGGCCGAGGTCTTTGCAAATATTTCAAAATTTTTCATCGCATCAGTTAGAAAATCCACTAAGTACGTCAGGATTTTCACAAATTCAACAAATTATCTCACCTCGTTTTTCACCATTTTGCTCTACAAGAAACGATAATTATACTTTCGCGCCGAAGAAACGAAAGCAAACTGCCTTGCGACGCTGCGATGCATCAGATTCAAAACATGGCGATGTATTTAACAATTATTATTAAAGGAACAACAATCGTGTAATGTTGGTCACTCAGAATTTGTTTTCACGAGTTCACCTTGCATATATATGAAATGAACTAACTACCACCATAATTCGTTTAGAGCCGCAGTGATCTTTTATAATTTGATATGCAAAACTGAAAATATCGGATTTTCGATAAAAAAAACATTGAATAAGAGGCGAATTCAATATTTGAATAAAAATCTACCAGAATTTAGCCCAATTCAAACTAATTAGTTTCATTGTTATTTACGCTGCATTGTTTCGTACGATGGCCACACTCGGCCGCTTGCCATCTGCCGATCCTGGCCTAAACTCACGACTTCGATAGAAACTTAGGCAGCGTGTATAGTTCCAGTTGAGTATATTTTGTCTATGGACTGAGTAGACGATGCCGGCATTGTATATAGAATATTGTATATTATATATATGGAAAGGTTTATTTGCGTGAAGTTATCCACACATTCTCATCCACACATTATGACGTGGGGACTGTCGAATATGGGATATACGGAATTTAACGAGCAGTGTTGCCAGACTGACAATTATTCCCTTATTAACAAATTTGTCAAAATAGGAGATTACACGCGCATTAAAATTCATTTTAAATCATAAGGGGGTTTCACATACAATTATGACCGACAAACTATACATGTGTCTTATATAAATGATTAATTTTCCTCGAAAAGCATCCAAGTGTCCCAACGAATATGATAATAAATTCTTGGTTTTCTATGATGACCTTCATTTAGAATGTATATGAATTTCAGCTCGACATAACGTACAGGGTGAGAAAATAAATACTGTCTTGGAAAATGATGTTTTTTCCACCGAACGACGGCCGTTGCATCGAGTATTTTTCTATTCTTACATTCCTCAGATGACTCTAATTCAGAATAAAGTTGAATTTTTGCTCGACATAACGTACAGGGTGAGAAAATAAATACTGACTTGGAAAATGATGTTTTTTCCACTGAATGACGGCCGTTGCATCGAGTATTTTTCTATTCCTATATTCCTTAGATGACGCTAATTCGGAATAAAGATGAATTTTTGCTCGACATAACGTACAGGGTGAGAAAATAAATACTGACTTGGAAAATGATGTTTTTTCCACTGAATGACGGCCGTTGCATCGAGTATTTTTCTATTCCTATATTCCTTAGATTACGCTAATTCGGAATAAAGATGAATTTTTGCTCGACATAACGTACAGGGTGAGAAAATAAATACTGACTTGGAAAATGATGTTTTTTCCACTGAACGACGGCCGTTGCATCGAGTATTTTTCTATTCTTACATTCCTTAGATGAACCTCATTTAGAATAAATATGGATTTTTGCTCGACGTATCGTACAGTGTGAGAAAATAAATACTGACTTGGAAAATGATGTTTTTTCCACTGAACGACGGCCGTTGCATTGAGTATTTTTCTTTTCTTACATTCCTTAGATGATACTAATTCAGAATAAAAATGAATTTTTGCTCGACGTATCGTACAGTGTGAGAAAATAAATACTGACTTGGAAAATAGTGTTTTTTTCACTGAACGACGGCCGTTGAATCGAGTATTTTTCTATTCCTATATTCCTTAGATGACGCTAATTCGGAATAAAGATGAATTTTTGCTCGACATAACGTACAGGGTGAGAAAATAAATACTGACTTGGAAAATGATGTTTTTTCCACTGAACGACGGCCGTTGCATCGAGTATTTTTCTATTCTTACATTCCTTAGATGAACCTCATTTAGAATAAATATGAATTTTTGCTCGACGTATCGTACAGTGTGAGAAAATAAATACTGACTTGGAAAATAATGTTTTTTTTACTGAACGACGGCCGTTGCATCGAGTATTTTTCTTTTCTTACATTCCTTAGATGATACTTATTCAGAATAAAAATGAATTTTTGCTCGACGTATCGTACAGTGTGAGAAAATAAATACTGACTTGGAAAATAATGTTTTTTTCACTGAACGACGGCCGTTGCATCGAGTATTTTTCTATTCTTACGATCCTCAGATGACTCTAATTCAGAATAAAGTTGAATTTTTGCTCGACATAACGTACAGGGTGAGAAAATAAATACTGACTTGGAAAATGATGTTTTTTCCACTGAACGACGGCCGTTGCATCGAGTATTTTTCTATTCTTACATTCCTTAGATGAACCTCATTTAGAATAAATATGAATTTTTGCTCGACGTATCGTACAGTGTGAGAAAATAAATACTGACTTGGAAAATAATGTTTTTTTCACTGAACGACGGCCGTTGCATCGAGTATTTTTCTATTCTTACATTCCTTAGATGAACCTCATTTAGAATAAATATGAATTTCAGCTCGACATAACGTACAGGGTGAGAAAATAAATACTGTCTTGGAAAATGATGTTTTTTCCACCGAACGACGGCCGTTGCATCGAGTATTTTTCTATTCTTACGATCCTCAGATGACTCTAATTCAGAATAAAGTTGAATTTTTGCTCGACATAACGTACAGGGTGAGAAAATAAATACTGCCTTGGAAAATGATGTTTTTTCCACTGAACGACGGCCGTTGCATCGAGTATTTTTCTATTCTTACATTCCTTAGATGAACCTCATTTAGAATAAATATGAATTTTTACTCGACGTATCGTACAGTGTGAGAAAATAAATACTGACTTGGAAAATAATGTTTTTTCACTGAACGACGGCCGTTGCATCGAGTATTTTTCTATTCTTACATTCCTTAGATGAACCTCATTTAGAATAAATATGAATTTCAGCTCGACATAACGTACAGGGTGAGAAAATAAATACTGTCTTGGAAAATGATGTTTTTTCCACCGAACGACGGCCGTTGCATCGAGTATTTTTCTATTCTTACATTCCTCAGATGACTCTAATTCAGAATAAAGTTGAATTTTTGCTCGACATAACGTACAGGGTGAGAAAATAAATACTGACTTGGAAAATGATGTTTTTTCCACTGAATGACGGCCGTTGCATCGAGTATTTTTCTATTCCTATATTCCTTAGATGACGCTAATTCGGAATAAAGTTGAATTTTTGCTCGACATAACGTACAGGGTGAGAAAATAAATACTGACTTGGAAAATGATGTTTTTTCCACTGAATGACGGCCGTTGCATCGAGTATTTTTCTATTCCTATATTCCTTAGATGACGCTAATTCGGAATAAAGTTGAATTTTTGCTCGACATAACGTACAGGGTGAGAAAATAAATACTGTCTTGGAAAATGATGTTTTTTCCACCGAACGACGGCCGTTGCATCGAGTATTTTTCTATTCTTACATTCCTCAGATGACTCTTATTCAGAATAAAGTTGAATTTTTGCTCGACATAACGTACAGGGTGAGAAAATAAATACTGACTTGGAAAATGATGTTTTTTCCACTGAATGACGGCCGTTGCATCGAATATTTTTCTATTCCTATATTCCTTAGATGACGCTAATTCGGAATAAAGTTGAATTTTTGCTCGACATAACGTACAGGGTGAGAAAATAAATACTGTCTTGGAAAATGATGTTTTTTCCACCGAACGACGGCCGTTGCATCGAGTATTTTTCTATTCTTACATTCCTCAGATGACTCTAATTCAGAATAAAGTTGAATTTTTGCTCGACATAACGTACAGGGTGAGAAAATAAATACTGACTTGGAAAATGATGTTTTTTCCACTGAACGACGGCCGTTGCATCGAGTATTTTTCTATTCTTACATTCCTTAGATGAACCTCATTTAGAATAAATATGAATTTTTGCTCGACGTATCGTACAGTGTGAGAAAATAAATACTGACTTGGAAAATAATGTTTTTTTTACTGAACGACGGCCGTTGCATCAAGTATTTTTCTTTTCTTACATTCCTTAGATGATACTTATTCAGAATAAAAATGAATTTTTGCTCGACGTATCGTACAGTGTGAGAAAATAAATACTGACTTGGAAAATAATGTTTTTTTCACTGAACGACGGCCGTTGCATCGAGTATTTTTCTTTTCTTACATTCCTTAGATGATACTAATTCAGAATAAATATGAATTTCAGCTCGACATAACGTACAGGGTGAGAAAATAAATACTGTCTTGGAAAATGATGTTTTTTCCACCGAACGACGGCCGTTGCATCGAGTATTTTTCTATTCTTACATTCCTCAGATGACTCTAATTCAGAATAAAGTTGAATTTTTGCTCGACATAACGTACAGGGTGAGAAAATAAATACTGACTTGGAAAATGATGTTTTTTCCACTGAATGACGGCCGTTGCATCGAGTATTTTTCTATTCCTATATTCCTTAGATGACGCTAATTCGGAATAAAGATGAATTTTTGCTCGACATAACGTACAGGGTGAGAAAATAAATACTGACTTGGAAAATGATGTTTTTTCCACTGAATGACGGCCGTTGCATCGAGTATTTTTCTATTCCTATATTCCTTAGATGACGCTAATTCGGAATAAAGATGAATTTTTGCTCGACATAACGTACAGGGTGAGAAAATAAATACTGACTTGGAAAATGATGTTTTTTCCACTGAACGACGGCCGTTGCATCGAGTATTTTTCTATTCTTACATTCCTTAGATGAACCTCATTTAGAATAAATATGAATTTTTGCTCGACGTATCGTACAGTGTGAGAAAATAAATACTGACTTGGAAAATAATGTTTTTTTCACTGAACGACGGCCGTTGCATCGAGTATTTTTCTTTTCTTACATTCCTTAGATGATACTAATTCAGAATAAAAATGAATTTTTGCTCGACGTATCGTACAGGGTGAGAAAATAAATACTGACTTGGAAAATGATGTTTTTTCCACCGAACGACGGCCGTTGCATCGAGTATTTTTCTATTCTTACATTCCTTAGATGAACCTCATTTAGAATAAATATGAATTTCAGCTCGACATAACGTACAGGGTGAGAAAATAAATACTGTCTTGGAAAATGATGTTTTTTCCACCGAACGACGGCCGTTGCATCGAGTATTTTTCTATTCTTACATTCCTTAGATGAACCTCATTTAGAATAAATATGAATTTCAGCTCGACATAACGTACAGGGTGAGAAAATAAATACTGTCTTGGAAAATGATGTTTTTTCCACCGAACGACGGCCGTTGCATCGAGTATTTTTCTATTCTTACATTCCTCAGATGACTCTAATTCAGAATAAAGTTGAATTTTTGCTCGACATAACGTACAGGGTGAGAAAATAAATACTGACTTGGAAAATGATGTTTTTTCCACTGAATGACGGCCGTTGCATCGAGTATTTTTCTATTCCTATATTCCTTAGATGACGCTAATTCGGAATAAAGTTGAATTTTTGCTCGACATAACGTACAGGGTGAGAAAATAAATACTGACTTGGAAAATGATGTTTTTTCCACTGAATGACGGCCGTTGCATCGAGTATTTTTCTATTCCTATATTCCTTAGATGACGCTAATTCGGAATAAAGTTGAATTTTTGCTCGACATAACGTACAGGGTGAGAAAATAAATACTGACTTGGAAAATGATGTTTTTTCCACTGAATGACGGCCGTTGCATCGAGTATTTTTCTATTCTTACATTCCTCAGATGACTCTTATTCAGAATAAAGTTGAATTTTTGCTCGACATAACGTACAGGGTGAGAAAATAAATACTGACTTGGAAAATGATGTTTTTTCCACTGAATGACGGCCGTTGCATCGAGTATTTTTCTATTCCTATATTCCTTAGATGACGCTAATTCGGAATAAAGTTGAATTTTTGCTCGACATAACGTACAGGGTGAGAAAATAAATACTGTCTTGGAAAATGATGGTTTTTTCCACCGAACGACGGCCGTTGCATCGAGTATTTTTCTATTCTTACATTCCTCAGATGACTCTAATTCAGAATAAAGTTGAATTTTTGCTCGACATAACGTACAGGGTGAGAAAATAAATACTGACTTGGAAAATGATGTTTTTTCCACTGAACGACGGCCGTTGCATCGAGTATTTTTCTATCATTTTCCAAGTCAGTATTTATTTTCTCACCCTGTACGTTATGTCGAGCAAAAATTCATCTTTATTCCAAATTAGCGTCATCTAAGGAATATAGGAATAGAAAAATACTCGATGCAACGGCCGTCGTTCAGTGAAAAAAACATTATTTTCCAAGTCAGTATTTATTTTCTCACACTGTACGATACGTCGAGCAAAAATTCATTTTTATTCTGAATTAGTATCATCTAAGGAATGTAAGAATAGAAAAATACTCGATGCAACGGCCGTCGTTCAGTGGAAAAAACATCATTTTCCAAGTCAGTATTTATTTTCTCACCCTGTACGTTATGTCGAGCAAAAATTCATCTTTATTCCGAATTAGCGTCATCTAAGGAATATAGGAATAGAAAAATACTCGATGCAACGGCCGTCATTCAGTGAAAAAAACATTATTTTCCAAGTCAGTAATGATTTTCTCACACTGTACGATACGTCGAGCAAAAATTCATTTTTATTCTGAATTAGTATCATCTAAGGAATGTAAGAAAAGAAAAATACTCGATGCAACTGCCGTCATTCAGTGAAAAAAACATTATTTTCCAAGTCAGTATTTATTTTCTCACACTGTACGATACGTCGAGCAAAAATTCATATTTATTCTAAATGAGGTTCATCTAAGGAATGTAAGAATAGAAAAATACTCGATGCAACGGCCGTCGTTCAGTGGAAAAAACATCATTTTCCAAGTCAGTATTTATTTTCTCACCCTGTACGTTATGTCGAGCAAAAATTCAACTTTATTCTGAATTAGAGTCATCTGAGGAATGTAAGAATAGAAAAATACTCGATGCAACGGCCGTCGTTCAGTAAAAAAAACATTATTTTCCAAGTCAGTATTTATTTTCTCACCCTGTACGTTATGTCGAGCAAAAATACATCTTTATTCCGAATAAGCGTCATCTAAGGAATATAGGAATAGAAAAATACTCGATGCAACGGCCGTCGTTCAGTGGAAAAAACATCATTTTCCAAGTCAGTATTTATTTTCTCACCCTGTACGTTATGTCGAGCAAAAATTCATCTTTATTCCGAATTAGCGTCATCTAAGGAATATAGGAATAGAAAAATACTCGATGCAACGGCCGTCATTCAGTGGAAAAAACATCATTTTCCAAGACAGTATTTATTTTCTCACCCTGTACGTTATGTCGAGCTGAAATTCATATTTATTCTAAATGAGGTTCATCTAAGGAATGTAAGAATAGAAAAATACTCGATGCAACGGCCGTCGTTCAGTGAAAAAAACATTATTTTCCAAGTCAGTATTTATTTTCTCACACTGTACGATACGTCGAGCAAAAATTCATATTTATTCTAAATGAGGTTCATCTAAGGAATGTAAGAATAGAAAAATACTCGATGCAACGGCCGTCGTTCAGTAAAAAAAACATTATTTTCCAAGTCAGTATTTATTTTCTCACCCTGTACGTTATGTCGAGCAAAAATTCATCTTTATTCCGAATAAGCGTCATCTAAGGAATATAGGAATAGAAAAATACTCGATGCAACGGCCGTCGTTCAGTGGAAAAAACATCATTTTCCAAGTCAGTATTTATTTTCTCACCCTGTACGTTATGTCGAGCAAAAATTCATCTTTATTCCGAATTAGCGTCATCTAAGGAATATAGGAATAGAAAAATACTCGATGCAACGGCCGTCATTCAGTGGAAAAAACATCATTTTCCAAGTCAGTATTTATTTTCTCACCCTGTACGTTATGTCGAGCAAAAATTCAACTTTATTCTGAATTAGAGTCATCTGAGGAATGTAAGAATAGAAAAATACTCGATGCAACGGCCGTCGTTCGGTGGAAAAAACATCATTTTCCAAGACAGTATTTATTTTCTCACCCTGTACGTTATGTCGAGCTGAAATTCATATTTATTCTGAATCAGTATCATCTAAGGAATGTAAGAAAAGAAAAATACTCGATGCAACGGCCGTCGTTCAGTGAAAAAAACATTATTTTCCAAGTCAGTATTTATTTTCTCACACTGTACGATACGTCGAGCAAAAATTCATATTTATTCTAAATGAGGTTCATCTAAGGAATGTAAGAATAGAAAAATACTCGATGCAACGGCCGTCGTTCAGTGGAAAAAACATCATTTTGTAAGTCAGTATTTATTTTCTCACCCTGTACGTTATGTCGAGCAAAAATTCAACTTTATTCTGAATTAGAGTCATCTGAGGATCGTAAGAATAGAAAAATACTCGATGCAACGGCCGTCGTTCGGTGGAAAAAACATCATTTTCCAAGACAGTATTTATTTTCTCACCCTGTACGTTATGTCGAGCTGAAATTCATATTTATTCTAAATGAAGTTCATCTAAGGAATGTAAGAATAGAAAAATACTCGATGCAACGGCCGTCGTTCAGTGAAAAAAACATTATTTTCCAAGTCAGTATTTATTTTCTCACACTGTACGATACGTCGAGCAAAAATTCATATTTATTCTAAATGAGGTTCATCTAAGGAATGTAAGAATAGAAAATTACTCGATGCAACGGCCGTCGTTCAGTGGAAAAAACATCATTTTCCAAGTCAGTATTTATTTTCTCACCCTGTACGTTATGTCGAGCAAAAATTCAACTTTATTCTGAATTAGAGTCATCTGAGGATCGTAAGAATAGAAAAATACTCGATGCAACGGCCGTCGTTCAGTGAAAAAAACATTATTTTCCAAGTCAGTATTTATTTTCTCACACTGTACGATACGTCGAGCAAAAATTCATTTTCATTCTGAATAAGTATCATCTAAGGAATGTAAGAAAAGAAAAATACTCGATGCAACGGCCCTCGTTCAGTAAAAAAAACATTATTTTCCAAGTCAGTATTTATTTTCTCACACTGTACGATACGTCGAGCAAAAATTCATATTTATTCTAAATGAGGTTCATCTAAGGAATGTAAGAATAGAAAAATACTCGATGCAACGGCCGTCGTTCAGTGGAAAAAACATCATTTTCCAAGTCAGTATTTATTTTCTCACCCTGTACGTTATGTCGAGCAAAAATTCAACTTTATTCTGAATTAGAGTCATCTGAGGATCATAAGAATAGAAAAATACTCGATGCAACGACCGTCGTTCAGTGAAAAAAACATTATTTTCCAAGTCAGTATTTATTTTCTCACACTGTACGATACGTCGAGCAAAAATTCATTTTTATTCTGAATAAGTATCATCTAAGGAATGTAAGAATAGAAAAATACTCGATGCAACGGCCGTCGTTCAGTGGAAAAAACATCATTTTCCAAGTCAGTATTTATTTTCTCACCCTGTACGTTATGTCGAGCAAAAATTCATCTTTATTCCGAATTAACGTCATCTAAGGAATATAGGAATAGAAAAATACTCGATGCAACGGCCGTCATTCAGTGGAAAAAACATCATTTTCCAAGTCAGTATTTATTTTCTAACCCTGTACGTTATGTCGAGCAAAAATTCAACTTTATTCTGAATTAGAGTCATCTGAGGAATGTAAGAATAGAAAAATACTCGATGCAACGGCCGTCGTTCGGTGGAAAAAACATCATTTTCCAAGACAGTATTTATTTTCTCACCCTGTACGTTATGTCGAGCTGAAATTCATATTTATTCTGAATTAGTATCATCTAAGGAATGTAAGAAAAGAAAAATACTCGATGCAACGGCCGTCGCTCAGTGAAAAAAACATTATTTTCCAAGTCAGTATTTATTTTCTCACACTGTACGATACGTCGAGCAAAAATTCATTTTCATTCTGAATAAGTATCATCTAAGGAATGTAAGAAAAGAAAAATACTCGATGCAACGGCCCTCGTTCAGTAAAAAAAACATTATTTTCCAAGTCAGTATTTATTTTCTCACACTGTACGATACGTCGAGCAAAAATTCATATTTATTCTAAATGAGGTTCATCTAAGGAATGTAAGAATAGAAAAATACTCGATGCAACGGCCGTCGTTCAGTGGAAAAAACATTATTTTCCAAGTCAGTATTTATTTTCTCACACTGTACGATACGTCGAGCAAAAATTCATTTTTATTCTGAATAAGTATCATCTAAGGAATGTAAGAATAGAAAAATACTCGATGCAACGGCCGTCGTTCAGTGGAAAAAACATCATTTTCCAAGTCAGTATTTATTTTCTCACCCTGTACGTTATGTCGAGCAAAAATTCATCTTTATTCCGAATTAGCGTCATCTAAGGAATATAGGAATAGAAAAATACTCGATGCAACGGCCGTCATTCAGTGGAAAAAACATCATTTTCCAAGTGTGTATTTATTTTCTCACCCTGTACGTTATGTCGAGCAAAAATTCAACTTTATTCTGAATTAGAGTCATCTGAGGAATGTAAGAATAAAAAAATACTCGATGCAACGGCCGTCGTTCGGTGGAAAAAACATCATTTTCCAAGACAGTATTTATTTTCTCACCCTGTACGTTATGTCGAGCTGAAATTCATATTTATTCTGAATTAGTATCATCTAAGGAATGTAAGAAAAGAAAAATACTCGATGCAACGGCCGTCGTTCAGTGAAAAAAACATTATTTTCCAAGTCAGTATTTATTTTCTCACACTGTACGATACGTCGAGCAAAAATTCATTTTTATTCTGAATAAGTATCATCTAAGGAATGTAAGAAAAGAAAAATACTCGATGCAACGGCCGTCGTTCAGTAAAAAAAACATTATTTTCCAAGTCAGTATTTATTTTCTCACACTGTACGATACATCGAGCAAAAATTCATATTTATTCTAAATGAGGTTCATCTAAGGAATGTAAGAATAGAAAAATACTCGATGCAAAGGCCGTCGTTCAGTGGAAAAAACATCATTTTCCAAGTCAGTATTTATTTTCTCACCCTGTACGTTATGTCGAGCAAAAATTCATCTTTATTCCGAATTAGCGTCATCTAAGGAATATAGGAATAGAAAAATACTCGATGCAACGGCCGTCGTTCAGTGAAAAAAACATTATTTTCCAAGTCAGTATTTATTTTCTCACCCTGTACGTTATGTCGAGCAAAAATTCATCTTTATTCCGAATTAGCGTCATCTAAGGATTATAGGAATAGAAAAATACTCGATGCAACGGCCGTCGTTCAGTGGAAAAAACATCATTTTCCAAGTCAGTATTTATTTTCTCACCCTGTACGTTATGTCGAGCAAAAATTCATCTTTATTCCGAATTAGCGTCATCTAAGGAATATAGGAATAGAAAAATACTCGATGCAACGGCCGTCATTCAGTGGAAAAAACATCATTTTCCAAGTCAGTATTTATTTTCTCACCCTGTACGTTATGTCGAGCAAAAATTCAACTTTATTCTGAATTAGAGTCATCTGAGGAATGTAAGAATAGAAAAATACTCGATGCAACGGCCGTCGTTCAGTGGAAAAAACATCATTTTCCAAGTCAGTATTTATTTTCTCACCCTGTACGTTATGTCGAGCAAAAATTCATCTTTATTCCGAATAAGCGTCATCTAAGGAATATAGGAATAGAAAAATACTCGATGCAACGGCCGTCATTCAGTGGAAAAAACATCATTTTCCAAGTCAGTATTTATTTTCTCACCCTGTACGTTATGTCGAGCAAAAATTCAACTTTATTCTGAATTAGAGTCATCTGAGGAATGTAAGAATAGAAAAATACTCGATGCAACGGCCGTCGTTCAGTGGAAAAAACATCATTTTTCAAGTCAGTATTTATTTTCTCACCCTGTACGTTATGTCGAGCAAAAATTCATCTTTATTCCGAATTAGCGTCATCTAAGGAATATAGGAATAGAAAAATACTCGATGCAACGGCCGTCGTTCAGTGAAAAAAACATTATTTTCCAAGTCAGTATTTATTTTCTCACACTGTACGATACGTCGAGCAAAAATTCATTTTTATTCTGAATTAGTATCATCTAAGGAATGTAAGAAAAGAAAAATACTCGATGCAACGGCCGTCGTTCAGTGAAAAAAACATTATTTTCCAAGTCAGTATTTATTTTCTCACACTGTACGATACGTCGAGCAAAAATTCATATTTATTCTAAATGAGGTTCATCTAAGGAATGTAAGAATAGAAAAATACTCGATGCAACGGCCGTCGTTCAGTGGAAAAAACATCATTTTCCAAGTCAGTATTTATTTTCTCACCCTGTACGTTATGTCGAGCAAAAATTCAATTTTATTCTGAATTAGAGTCATCTGAGGAATGTAAGAATAGAAAAATACTCGATGCAACGGCCGTCGTTCAGTAAAAAAAACATTATTTTCCAAGTCAGTATTTATTTTCTCACCCTGTACGTTATGTCGAGCAAAAATTCATCTTTATTCCGAATAAGCGTCATCTAAGGAATATAGGAATAGAAAAATACTCGATGCAACGGCCGTCGTTCAGTGGAAAAAACATCATTTTCCAAGTCAGTATTTATTTTCTCACCCTGTACGTTATGTCGAGCAAAAATTCATCTTTATTCCGAATTAGCGTCATCTAAGGAATATAGGAATAGAAAAATACTCGATGCAACGGCCGTCATTCAGTGGAAAAAACATCATTTTCCAAGTCAGTATTTATTTTCTCACCCTGTACGTTATGTCGAGCAAAAATTCAACTTTATTCTGAATTAGAGTCATCTGAGGAATGTAAGAATAGAAAAATACTCGATGCAACGGCCGTCGTTCGGTGGAAAAAACATCATTTTCCAAGACAGTATTTATTTTCTCACCCTGTACGTTATGTCGAGCTGAAATTCATATACATTCTAAATGAAGGTCATCATAGAAAACCAAGAATTTATTATCATATTCGTTGGGACACTTGGATGCTTTTCGAGGAAAATTAATCATTTATATAAGACACATGTATAGTTTGTCGGTCATAATTGTATGTGAAACCCCCTTATGATTTAAAATGAATTTTAATGCGCGTGTAATCTCCTATTTTGACAAATTTGTTAATAAGGGAATAATTGTCAGTCTGGCAACACTGCTCGTTAAATTCCGTATATCCCATATTCGACAGTCCCCACGTCATAATGTGTGGATGAGAATGTGTGGATAACTTCACGCAAATGAAAGGTTTAACGGGTAATTCCGCAAAAGGAGCAGATTAAAAATAATTCTGCTGGTACCTGCCGACACGTGTTTCTGCTAGTTGGCTTCTTCAGGACAGGGCAACCAAGAAACCAAGGAATTAAACCTTTCCATATATATATATATTACTCCGCATGATCCATATTTCTATATTGTATATTATATATTCAACTAGCTGCCCGCCCCGGCTTCGCACGGTTGAAATGCTGATACTTAATATACTACAGAATTTCTTTATATACAACGTTCACAGCATTTTTGTCGTTATACAATACAAATATGTTTTCTTTAGAGGTTACTCTTGAAAGAGCGACATATAATTGGCCATGTGAAAAACACTCAACGCTCAAATATAAGCCTGTAGCGTTGAAAGTTGTATCCTGTGTTTTATTAATGGTCATTGCAAAATATATCTTTACCGGAAATTGTAGGCGTTTAAATTGGATCAGTAAATCCGATGGTATCAGAGGAATTCGGGGAATCAATACATCTATCCTGGCTGAGGCGAGCCTCACGCTTTACATATGATTCTCTGGCTCTGTATTCGATTTATATCCCTATCCTGGCTGTGCCGGCCCCCCGGTCGGTACCAACCGAACCTCTATGTCCCTGCATTTTAAATCTGCAATATGTTCGAAAATATTCATTTAAATTACATACTGTAAAGGGCCCTATTGTTCAATGTTAAGTGTACAATGTATTTAAGGTTCCTAATTGGATAAGGATTAATGCTGTATTGCTTAAAATCGCTTCATAATTAAGCCATTATTTCTCGTAAAACGCAAAGGATGAAACATGGCTATTGTGGGTTATCCCTAAGAGGTAGACATATACCATCGCGGACTTTTTTGTAGACCTCTTTAAGGTGTACAATACTGTAGTACATTATTTTGCTCTATCTCGTAGGGTTGCCAGCGTTTGCAATGTAAGCGCAAAAAAATGTGACATCACATTAGAAACCTCTAAAATGATAAGTGTTTCTCTTATAGGGTATGCATGTGTTATACACATAAACCTTCCTACTGAATCACTCTACCTTTAAAAAAAAATCGCATCAAAATCCTTGGCGTAGTTTTGAAGATCTAAGCATACATAGAAACAAACAGACAGCGAGAGCGACTTTGTTTTATACTATGTATGTACCTATGTATTTGTAACAACCTCAGTTAGGACTTAACGGAGATTGAATGCTTTGTGAATACGGTGGATTTGCCTGTTTAATAAATATTGACATCGAACGAAACGTTTCTAAAAATTTACTGTGATTTAACCATAGAAATGAATTATTAATATACCTTGAATGTTTTCAATACTATCATTACTAATATCTCCTATTTGTAATTAATCGAACACTCTTCAATTATAAATGCATTCTCCATATACCTTGGAAATTCGAACCACTAAGTGCCGAATGTATTTCATACTGAGATTTTAGAAGGATAATTTTTCAAGTTCAACTGCAGTAGACTGATGAAACTAACATAAATATGATAAAAGTGATACCCAGAAACCAATTCAAGGAAATCGAAAAATCATTATTTATAATAGAAAAGAACAAAAATTGGATAGTCTTTTGAATGCAGGATTAAAAACTTTTTGACATAACAATCATGTGCATCTCAATATACAGGGTGTTTGGGAGAAAGTTGAACATACTAAAATGGTGGATAGGTGGGGTCATCTGGTACTTACTCAGCCCTGATCCATTTGGCCCGGACCCCCTGGATATTTAAAAAAAAAAATTTCTTTCTTTTAAGTTTACCACTTTCTTAACTTTTTTTTATTAAAATTGGTTCAAGCCCTGTGGACGGGAGCTTTTTGGTGCTCTTGTCCAAACAGACAAATTATATCTCCGAAAGTATTGGTTTCTCAGAGTTGGGAGTTATATCAATGGATTCTTATCATAGAACTGTTTCATGAAAGAAATTAAATTTGAAAAAAGTGTCGTTTAAAAAAAATGTTTCAAAAATTAGCATTTAAACAATAGCGCCAAAAAAAGAGCAATCTACAATGCTTCAAAAATTGTCATTAAATTTATTTATCAATATTAAATGAGCATAATCTGCAATGATTCAACCTCGTGGAATGGGTTGCTATAACTTACACTCGGTGCATAGTTTTCACAACTCGAAATACCTAAGGAAAGTATCATCGAAATGTCTAGAGGAAGGCTGGAGACAATCATAGCAGATTGTCCATTTATTCCTGATATTTGAGTAAGTAGTGGATTACGAACAAATTATTTTGATAGTTCAAAATATATTAATGAAATACTATCCTCTTTTCATAATTTAAAATTTAATAGTTCATACCACTAACACATTATTTTCTGTATTATGAACCTTAACTCAAAAAAAAATTATTGATACACAAATGTAGATCCATATTTCAGTATTTTTCTGCTAGCAACATTATGAAAATACTGTATATAGGAACATGTCTCACTAGTCACTACTTAAGGAAGTAAAAAGTAATATTAACCTCAGTGGTCAACGAACAGTAATTTCTTTTGATGATTCCATTATGTTCTTCTTTCCTATTGCCTCCATAAACTAAATCAAAACAGTCTTGTATATATTCACAAATTCAAGAATCGAATACTTGCTTTCCAAGAGAAAATAAGAAAATAATATTAAAAAAATTTGAATTCAAAAGATGTAATGTAAAAAAAAATTTTTTTTTTCGTTACTCCGAAACTATTAGGCCGATTTTGCCCAATAGCGAACATAACCGAGATATTTATCCCTCAAACCTACTTTGAAAATTTCAACTGTCTAGCTCATTCCGTTCGAGAGTTATCGTGTTAACGGCCGGCCGGACAGAATCGATTTCGACCTCGGATTCTTGATCAGTGAGTCGAACCAAATCGTTTGAGACCATTTTCAGCCAAAAATTCGAAAATTACAGACATTTGGCAAATTGATAAGCACTCTGTTCCGAGGAACAAGAGCGCCAAAAACAAACCTTCAAGAGTTATTTCATAATTTTATCAAGTAGGAAATTTTCGACAAAACTCTACCTTTACGGAAAGTGAAATGTTTCACGAGATTTAATACTGCAAGATTGGTAAAAATTAAATGATCGATTGAAATTATGTAATTTCTTGAATTAAGTACAAAGGAAATAGCTGTACCAGTTAGGTGCGTTAATGACAATTAAATAATTTTAAATAAATTATTCAATTAATAATTTCTACCTGCTTTGTGTAACCATCCCAAGGGTGAATGTCAATTTGCACCACTGCTACTGGCAAGCCGTAGATGATTTAATTTTTAACAACCTTGCAGTATTAAATTTCGCAAAACATTTCATTTCTGGAGAGGGTGGAATTTCGTCGAAAATTTCCTACTTGATAAAATTATGAAATAACTCCTAAAGGTTTTTTTTATAAAAGTAAATTACATACCATTAGAAAGGTTACACACTAGGGATGTTTCGCTAGAATTAGAACTCCTCAATCAATTTTTGTTTAAATGTTGGCATCTTTGGGGGGCTGCGGCCCCAAGGCCCCCCTATGGCTGCGCCAGTGCAGCTCACTTCAGTATTTTCCCCGACCAAGAAGAGAATCTTCCAGGGACATTGAAGTATGGTTTGTGTTTGAACAGTTGATCACAGTTCATGCATTTCGCAGCCTACCGACCCCTAATTATCTGAGCCGCACCGAATTGAGTAAGGATATGGTAGGTACCTGTAGTTTCTTATTCAATGACAGAAAATCGAGGAACTTTTTGCAAACTTACGCTAACGCTCACTTCATTTCCATGCCAACAGTAGGTGAGTAAAGTTGTACATATAATCACATGGTACATCAGAAGTGCCACAAATTCACCACCTTGTTCATCTAACTGCAAAAAAAAAGGTACTGAGAGACATCTTTGAGATGAAACCACCCTATTTAAAAGTGAACAATTTAAAAGTACAGAGACATCAAGTATTGGGTACCTTCATCATTAGTGCATGTTTTCATGTTCTTTCCGCATTAAAATCTACTTCTATTTATCCTTAAATAAAAATTGAAACCAGTGTAGTTCGAAAGATTTCCGTATGTCGTAGATGACTTCTGTTGTGCTTCATTACAAGGCCGATTTAGGGTTATGTTATTATTTTTGACTGATTTCGAGTGAGCTAAGACATACGTCAATCGAATTTGGTGAACACTTTTATATTTAATAATTATTTTGGAAATACACAATTTTGTTATAGATAGTTGAGAAAGGTTTACTGAATCTATTTCAACCGAAATAAGAAAATTAGTTATTAAATATCATAGTAATTAAATACGTTATTCTCGAGTTCAGTGACATGCAGATCATACAACAAGTTGCCACGCGATCAAGGGCTTCACTATTTCGCCGAATAGTTAAGGCGGGTTTATACAGCAAATAAGATAAAATAAGAAACAAATTAAAATAAAATAAGAATTAAGGGTTAAACGGCTCGGTTTATACAGATAATCTAAAACAAAATAAGAAATAAGAATGAACCAATCAAATCGCAGCTTTTTGACAATTTTATGCAAGTTCTATGAATTTCACTCTTAGAGCATGCACATTGTCATTTTCCAAACAAAATAACATAAAATAAGAAATAAAGATGAGAGTTGGCCAACTTTAATTCTTATTCTTATTTCTTATTTTATCTTATTTCGTGTATAAACGCTCTCATAGAAATGTACATGTTTAACTTTCTTATTTTATTTCTTATTTTATTTTATCTTATCTTATTTGCTGTATAAACCCGCCTTTAATCGTATTATTCACATTAATATGCCTACAATTCGCACTCAACTATTGCCATAATACTTACCAACGATAGTCGTAACATATTCATGCATATTATCAAGCAGCAAGCTACAAATTGTCCAATCAAACCCAGATTAAAAAATGTCTCGACCTGTTGAGAATACCTGTAAAAAATTCTTGAAGTATCAAATTCTCAAGACATCTTGAAGCAAGTTGAACAATTCCGTTGCAAAATGCACTTTGAAATTGAATATTGGTATCATTGGTCCAAGTGAACCAATTATGATTAATCCAAGATTCCCAACTATAAAAACGAAATGGAAACAATACGAATGTTTCATTACATTTATATAATACACATTTATGAAAATTTAACAGTAATAAGCAATACTGAATACAATTCGCAATTATCTTATTATCCCATCAAATCCAGGCTTCTTTTGCTGAAATCATCCTGCAACTTGCATTCCTCACTTTATGCGCGTATGTTCTGGGGAACATCGCGTTATCATTTTGCGTAAATGTCAATTTTTTGACGAAAATGGTCTCAAACGATTTGGTTCGACTCCCCAATGAAGAATTCGAAGTCAAATTTGATTCTGTCCGGCCGGCCGTCCGGCCGTTGCCACGATAACTTGAGAACGGAAAGAGCTAGCGACTTGAAATTTTCAGGGTAGGTGGCGCATCCCAATACGACGGACAAGTTCGTTAATGGGTATAATCGGCCCAATGGTTTCCGAGTAATAATTTTGTTTTCAACCAATATGAATCCAATCGAATTGAAACTTGGTGAATAGTTGTAGAATATAAACCTAAGCACGTTTGTGAAATTTTGTCAGAAAATATTGAAATAATTATTAAAAAATATTTTTGTTGTACGATAACCTGAGAACGGAAAGAGATAGCGGCTTGAAGTTTTCAGGTTAGGTTGTGCATCTGAATGCGACATTTGAGTTTGTTTATAAGCATAATCAGCCAAACGGCTTTAGAGATATAGCCATCTGAAATTTGGTTGTTTTTTTTCCTCATTAACTCGAAAAATACAAAACCGATTGAATTCAAACATGGTAATTAGTTGTAGAATGCCAACGCAAAAATTCTTGCAACATTTCGTGAGGATAATATTTGTAGAAAATTTTCAAGATATCATTGAAAATAAAAAAAAATTCTATATATCAGTAACTATTCGTCTGAAATTGTCGAAATTTTGCAAGAGCCTTCAGAACCTAACTCTAATGCCAAGTTTTAAGTTTTAACACGATCGGTTAAACATTGTTGGAGATTCGAGCAGCCTTGTGTGAGTTCAGTAGATGGGTGACCGTTGCCTCGATAACTTTCGAACGAAAGGAGATAGGGAATTGCAATTTTCAGGGTAGGTTGCGCATCCGAATGGGAGAGTTAAGTTCGTTTTTGGGTATAATCGGTCTAACTGTTTCCGAGTTATACCCACCTGGAATATTATTTCCTCAATAACTCAATAAATAAAGTTTCGATCGAATTGAAGCTTGGTAACTAGTAGTAGAAAATCAACATAAAGACATGGTTAAAATTTTGTGATAACCGTACCCCTAGAAAATTTTAAAAAAATTACGAAAAAAAAAATTTTGTAAGAACCATACCCCAAGAACATTTTAAAAAAATTACGAAAAAAAAATTGTTCAAGCACTGACACTTAATTCGAATTTACCATGTTAAATTCGAATTAAGAGTGTCCAATACAGAAGAATGGACAACATAATTTACCATGGTAAATTCGATTAAGGGTGTCCAATACAGGAGAATGGGACAATAGAACATACGCGCAAAAGCTCCTGACTTCACGTCAGTGCTTGAACCAATTTTTGTTTAAGTATACTTGGTTTTTCGCAAATTTTTCGTTGTAGGGAACAGCCTGCTACCATTTTTCTCAAATTTCTATAATTTTCGAATTTTTTGCCGAAAATGGTCTAAAAAACGGTTAGGTTCGTGTCACCGATGAAGAATTATAGGTCAATATAGATCTTTTCATGTATCTAATCTGAAAGCAGATACAACTTCTGAAAATTTACAAAATTTTCTGAAAAAAAATTTCTGTACCTAACATCTTATGTGAAAAGTTATCTTCCCGTTATCCTGAAGATTACTCGTCTCTTAAAGTTCTGATTCCGGGCTCAGACTACGAAAAAGCCTTAGTAGGTTCGAACTGGCCAAACAAAGCGCATGTGCATCCTTTTTTCCATCGGCGAAACCTGCAGCGGCCATGAGAAAATTGAACTATCCTGAGGATTGTTACTTTCAGAATGGTGCACTGCAGTTGGTGCAGCTGAACGTGAAATATATCTCCAATAATTTTCATATTCTAGCTCTTGAATGAAGAAAAAACCGGATATGTTAAGTGTTTCCGAGCACTCTGATGCAAGTTAGACAGTGTTACGTCAATGGTGTTATCTGAATATACTCAGACCGACTATTTCTGCCGTAGTTCTAGAGAACATGGTGGATCAATGTTGTAAACTAAAAGTAGTATTCGGTTAAAAACTCTGGGACTTTCTAAATTTTCGGAAGAAATGCATGTGGAACGTTAAAATGTTTTTCGAACGAATTTTTTTGTGCATTGCAATCATGTTTAGTTAGTGTCTATTTCGTTTTTTGGCGCTCTTGTCCTTCTGAACAGAGTGCCAATCAATTTGCCCAAATGTCTGTAATTTTCGAAATTTTGGCTGTAAATGGTCCTAAATGATTTGTTTCGATTCACTGATCAAGAATCCGTGGTCGAAATCGATTATGTCCGGCCGTCCGTCAACACGATAACTCTCGATCGGAATGAACTAGACAGGTGAGATTTTCAGAGTAGGTTTGGGAGATAGATATCTCGATCAAGTTAGTTATTCGGCAAAATCGGCAGGATGGTTTCGGAATAAAGAAAAAAAAAATTTTTTTTACATTACAAATTTCGAATTCAATTTTTTTTTTAAATGAAATTTCATCATAAGAATCCATTGATGCCATTTTCAACACTAACAAGCAAATACTTTCGGAGATATGATTTTTCAAAATTCCAATAATTAATCGTACTTCTATGTTTTCAAAGAATGCGAATTCTATCTGTCTGTGTTGTATCTGTATTCACTGTTCATACATGGATTCTTATCTACCTATAACAGACATGTCAAATGTATTTCTGTTCTAACAAAAAAGTATGATTGAATGCAAAATGACCAATTATTGGATATTATAATTACCCCTATCCTATATACAGGGTGAGTCTTTGACCACTGTATTAATTTTAACCAAAGATTCCTCTAATCAAATGAAACACTTTTTTCATTTACTATGTTTCCAAATTCAGCTCAGGTAAAAAGATAAAGGCTGTTGAAATTTTGAAAAAAAATCAGTTTTTATTTTGTAGCTTTGACATCCTTTTTTCGAATAAAATGAATGTTGGCGTGAAGTTTCTTATAACTATGATACATATTTTCCAAATATTAGTTATTTTCTACTTCTACTGGTTTTCTAGTTATGGACTCGTGGATGCATAAAACTCAACGAAATTAGCATAAAGAAAGCATATAAAATTTTTCTTGAGTCATTTCAAGAATATTCCGTCGTTTTAGAACATTATATTATTCTTCATCATTTCTCCTTAAACGCACCGTTTTCGAGTAAAATCTTTAAACGCTTGTAACTTTTTACCTGAGCCGAATCTAGAAAAATGGTAAATGAAAAAAGTGTTTCATTCAATGAGAGTACTCTTTGGTTAAAATTAATGCAGTGGTCAAAGACTCACCCTGTATGTATATGTATATGAAAATAGGCCGCTTACTGTGATATGTATAATAATAATAATAATAATAAAGCAGAAATTGCTGAGGTCGTGAATGAATATTTCTGCTCAATGGGCGAATTAATAAGTGATCAAATTGTAAACAACGTAGACAGGGACCTGAAACTTCCTGACCAAAATAGTACGTCTATCTAACTGTATCCAACAGATAGTCATGAAATTAGCAAAATCATAAGAGACATGAAAATAAAATCGAACGGAGTATACTCCATTCACTTTTATAAAGTCTCCCGGTAGGCCATTATTTAGCTCTGTCACGTTTTTGCAACTAAAACATAGGCAGGTTGGCACTGCTGAAATATCGTCAATGTCTAAACAATTCGCCGAGACGTTACCAATGTCTACTCTCAACATTATCAACATCATAATATTCCATCTTAGACAAGATATTATCACATACCATTATCTTCGAATAATAAAGAACTCTTCGCTTTGAAATTTAAAATGCTGAAAATAGTTTGGAAGAAGCAGAGACAAAGTATCAAGAAGTGCTATACAGAACCGAAATCTGCAATAGGAAAACTTCCTTCTGACATGGTGAACTCTCGAATGAAATTGCTTAGTTTCCTATCACTATATTTTATTAAAGTATAAGAATGACTCGGGTTTCGTAGTACTACAACACTTTGAAACTGGTGTATTTTAAGTTCTGCAACAAGGTATTCAAATGTCTTCTTGAGAGAAATGGGGAATTACATAGTTACGTCTGTTCGTTTAGAAGTTTTCCTCCAGGTTATTCAGGTGCTTTTATTCTTTTTCAAATGAACTATCACAAAGTAACGGACTACTCAATCCACTATTTTTCAATAAAATTTCAATACTTGATTCTTGATTTCCATACATGAAAATAGCATAACTGAATTTTCCAACCAGTTTATATACGTGAAATATTTCCAGTAACAACAGAGGTAAACTTTTCTTCTACAGCCGCCAGGACTTTGGAATTCTTCAATTCACATAATATCTTCCCAAATTTATTATTTTTCCGAAGTAAATTCACATTGTGAAAAATACTTAATTGCTACGATTTCTATGCGTAGTTATCTGACAGGAAAATGACTATAAACCTAACATTTTCAGAATATACACGGTGAAAAGTGCCAAATTTTCATCGCAACCGGGAGACTTCATAAAAGTGAACGGAGTATAGATAAAATTAGTGTTGCAGCGCGGGAGGCAATGAGTAATCATATATTAAATGGTTTATTTCTGGGTTTTCTCTCCCAAACTCTGAAAAATATCTATTTTAAATAAAAATTTATTATTTCGTGAATTGCTTCTGCGTAAGAAACACAAGATATTTGTCAGAAGCAATAAGTTGAACAATGATGAATGATGAATGAAACAAACAATAACGTAACAACATCAACGATGAAACAACTATTTCGTAACGTTTCGCAGTCTACATCAGACTCCTTCCCCAGACTCTGACGAAAGAATTTCAGAACAGCTATATCAACAAAAAATAATTCTGAAGATTTTCGTAGGGCTTCACACGAGACGAGAGTAGGCGATAGTATAAAAATTGGTTCAAGCACTGACGTGAAGTCAGGAGCTTTTGCGCGTATGTTCTATTGTCCATTCTCCTGTATTGGACACTTTTAATCGAATTTACCATGGTGAATTCTATTGTCTATTCTCCTGTATTATACACTCTTAATCGAATTCACCATGGTAAATTCGATTAAGAGTATCTAATACAGGAGAACAGACAATAGAATTCACCATGGTAAATTCGATTAAGAGTGTTCAATACAGGATAATGGACAATAGAACATACGCGCAAAAGCTCCTGACTTCACGTCAGTGCTTGAACCAATTTTTTTTCGTGAATTCAGGAGCTTTTGCGCGTATGTTCTATTGTCCATTCTCCTGTATTGAACACTCTAAATCGAATTTACCATGGTGAATTCTATTGTCTGTTCTCCTGTATTAGATACTCTTAATCGAATTTACCATGGTGAATTCAATTAAGAGTGAATATACAATAGAATTCACCATGGTAAATTCGATTAAAAGTGTCCAATACAGGAGAATGGACAATAGAACATACGCGCAAAAGCTCCTGAATTCACGTCAGTGCTTGAACCAATTTTTTTTTTGTGAACTCAGGATAGAAAGCAATGATGAAAAAATTAACACATTATTGTCTACCTTCAATTCTTCTTTAGGAGAAGAATACATAATTATTCTTGAAAAATATTACTGGAATTAATGTCATATTTAAATAATCAAAGTAAAGAAAATTATAAGTTTATTTACTAACATATTGAATGTGAACCAACAAGGACCTTCAAGCAGTGGGCTCTCAGAGATGGTCTAATCGTCTCTGCTGGGAAAGACAAATCTCTGGAATTTAGCAGACGTTAGTTGAGATTGCACTTTTAAAGCACAATCCTACCAAGCAATGCTACCATAAGTGATTTGTGGTTTCACCACCATAAATATAAATACATAATACATAACCTTTCCAAATTCCCCTCTCGCAAATATACTCCTCTGAATGCACATGGATCTCTTGAAAAAGAATCACCTTCTCTATTTCTCAAAGATATTCACTCTTGTTCATAGAAATCCCTTCAATATTTAGTTGCCTCCTCCTGAGGAGGATCTCTTTCAAAACCAGGTCTGACCACTAATGTAGGGCTATCATCTCCCATAGGTTTGTGATGAAATAACACGATTTTCTCATAACATACGCGCAAAAATATGTCATCATGACATTCATATTTTTATTTTTGAAGGTTCTCGCAAAAATACGACCATAGACAACATATCATACGACGATTCGCATCCGCTACCGCTACCGCTTCGCTACCGAACTCACAAAAGGCTGCTCGGTTCTCCAACAATATAGATCCGATCGTTGGAATTCTGCAGTAGAGTTAGGTTCTGAAGGCTCTTCCAAAATTTCAGCCATGCCGGACAAATAGTTTATGATATATATAGATTTTTTTTTCAATAATTTTTAATAATTTTTTTTTAATTTTCTAGTTATACGAAATTTCGTAAGAATTTTTGCGTTGGCATTCTACAACTAATAACCATGTTTGAATTCAATCGGTTTCGTATTCTTCGAGTTAATGAGGAACAAAAAACAACCAAATTTCAGAAAATTTCAGATGGCTATAACTCTAAAACCGTTTGGACGATTATGCTCATAAACAAACTCAAATGTCGCATTCAGATGCACAACCTAACCTGAAATTTTCAAGCCGCTATCTATTTCCGTTCTCAGGTTATCATGACAACAAAAATATTTTTCAATAATTTTTTAATAATTTTCTAGCGATACGATTCTCACAAAATTTCACAAACGTGCTGAGGTCTATATTCTACAACTATTCACCAAGTTTAAATACGATCGGATTTATTTTGTTTAAAACAAAACTATTACTCGGAAACCATTGGGCCGATTATACCCATTAACGAACTTGTCCGTCGTATTGGGATGCGCCACCTACCCTGAAAATTTCAAGTCGCTAGCTCTTTCCGTTCTCAAGTTATCGTGGCAACGGACGGCCGGACGGCACCACAGAATAGAATTTCACATTTGGGCAAAACTATAACGCGATGTTCCCCAGAACATACGCGCAAAAATCTCGTCTCGGTCTCGCCAATTCCCAAAAAATTAAGTCTCGTTCTCGTCTCGTTATCAGTTGTCTCGTCTCGTCTCGCCTAATTCTGAATAACCATAATAAATATTATAATATATAAACGAAATGGCATACAATAATGAATAATTTTGTAAACCTATATTTATTACGCTCTTATACAAAAATATTTGTACATTTACATATTATTTTTAATTTTAAACACTGATAATTACAACTTTTAAATTACTCGATGACCAAGAATTCAAACATAATCACGCTTGCATCACATCATTTTTCAATGATTTACGTGTTTTGCCATGATCATACCTGCTGTGGAAAATAATCTTTCAACAGGTACAGATGCAGCCATTAATAATCATCGGCCATCTTGGAAAGTGTAGGAAGAACTTTTTAATCATTCTCCACCATTGTAAAATAGTTTGATTCCTATTTGCTCTTTCTAACAGCAAATATTCTTCAAACTCAGCTTTCCAATATTTCGAAAGTTTTGTTGATGTTTTAAATAGGCTATCGATGTCGATACATTTCTTAATAGAATGGAACAGTTTGGTATAGTTTTCAAAGAATACCTTCCCAGTGGGTAGATCATTGAGGGTATTCTTGGCGTATTCCTCATAACACTTTTCGAAAGATTGAATAGCTTCATTTCTTTACCAGTTTTATTATACGTAGTTCCGCAGATGTATACAATAATTGTTCACATCTTCACTACAAGGAGCACAAGAGAATAAATTACTCCAGATGTTCAGTTAAAGAGACGAAATTTTCAAAGCATTGGGATTTAGGGGCAATAAAAGTTGTCCGTTAAGTGTTGAATTCATAATGGCATCCGTTTTTATGGTTGTGAATTATATTTTTTCTTGAAAAATAATCTCAATTATCGCAAGGTCATAACGAATTTATAATCTTCTAAATCGTGAATTTCTAGAACGATCGATGCATAATATGGACAAAATATATTGGTAATTATAGTGGAAACTCTTCATATTCAATTGTTTTCTGAGGGTGTTGAAAAAAGTAGAGTCGTATATAAAGCTTCTTACAAAAAATTCAACGAGACTCTCGTGTTGCGCTGTATGTGGTCTCTGTATCGCCTATAATATTTTTGAGACCGCCTCGTCTCGTCTCGTCCCACTTTTACGAGACGAGAACGAGACGAGACGAGAAAAATCTCGCTATCGCGTGAAGCCCTAGATTTTCGTTAGTGTCTGACGAAGGAAACTGATTTAGACTCGCGAAATAATTGTTTCATTGTTGATGTTGTTTCGTTATTGTTTGTTATGCAACATTATTCGATTTATTGCTTCTGACAAATATCTTGTGTTTTTTACGCAGAAGCAATTCACAAAATAATAAATTTTTATTTAATAGATATTTTTCAGAGTTTTGGGAGAGAAAACCCAGAAAGAAATCATTCAATAATGAATATACCTACCCCAGTATCCTTTAATGATTAAGTAGGCAATCATTTATTTTGCCGTTACAGCACATTCTTAATAGATGTAGGTATTGAGGAAGGCACGTGGCAATAGAATCAAAGAAGGCTGAAGTGGTACCCATTTACAAGTCTGGAGACAGTACTTGCATAAGGAACTACATACCAATTCATCTCCGAAATTATAGATTTCTCAGAGTTAGGAATTATATCAATGGATTCTTATAATATAACTGATTCATAAAAGAAACTAATTCAAAATTAGATTACGAGCTTATACGAGATATTCATTCCTCAAATCTACTCTGAAAATTATGTTATATCAATTGAAACTTAGCCAATACTCCCGTTTTGTTCCACTGATGATATTCTGAACTTACCAAATTATATATTTCCATGATCATATGGATTATAAATGGGCATATAGGGTAGGGATAATTACAATATCCTGTAGTTGGTTATTTTGCATTCAATCATACTTTGTTTGAACACCGATAGAACACATACAGATAGTCTGTGAAAACATAGAATTATGATGTATTATTGAAATTTTAAAAATTATATCTCCGAAAGTTTTAGCTTGTTAGAGTTGAAAATGACTTCAATGTATTTTTATGATAAAACTGAATCTTGAAAAAAATTTAATTCGAAATTTGTAATTTAACAAAAACTTTTTTGCGCGTATGTTCTGGGGAACATCGCGTTATAGTTTTGCGCAAATGTCTGTAACTTTCGAATATTTTGACGAAAATGGTCTCAAACGATTAAGTTCGACTCCCCAATGAAGAATTAGAGGTCAAATTTGATTCTGTCCGGCCGGCCGTCCGGCCGTCCGTTGCCACGATAACTTGAGAACGAAAAGAGCTAGAGACTTGAAATTTTCAGGGTAGGTGGCGCATCCCAATACGACGGACAAGTTTGTTAATGGGCATAATCGGCCCAATGGTTTCCGAGTAATAATTTTATTTTCAACCAATATAAATCCGATCGAATTGAAACTTGGTGAAGTAGTTGTAGAATACGAACCTAAGCACGTTTGTGGAATTTTATGCGAATCGTATGGCTAGAAAATTAAAAAAAAATTATTAAAAAATATTTTTGTTGTCACGATACCTTGAGAACGGAAAGAGATAGCGGCTTGAAGTTTTCAGGTTAGGATGTGCACCAGAGCGCGACATTTCAGTTTGCTTATGAGCATAATCAGCTAAACGGTTTTAGAGTTATAGCCATCTGAAATTTTCTGAAATTTGGTGGTTTTTTGTTCCTCATTAACTCAAAAAATACTGAACCGATTGAATTCAAACATGGTTATTAGTTGTAGAATGCCAACGCGAAAATGTTTGCAAAACTTGGTGAGGATAGCATTTGTAGAAAATTTTGAATAAATCATTGAAAATAAAAAAAAAATTCTATATATCAGTAACTATTCGTTTGAAATTGCCGAAATTTTGCGAGAGCCTTCATAACCTTAACTCTACTGGCAAGTTTCAAGTTTCAATACGATCGGTTAAATATTGTTGGAGATTCGAGCATTCTTGTGGGAGTTCAGTAGATGGGTGACATTTGCCTCGATAACTTTCGAACGAAAGCAGATAGGGACTTGCAATTTTCAGGGTAGGTTGCGTATCCGAAAGGGAGAGTTGAGTTCATTTTTGGGCATAATCGGTCTAACGGTTTCCGAGTTATACCCACCTGAAATATTATTTCCTTGATAACTCAAAAAATAAATATTCGATCGAATTGAAGCTTGGTAACTAGTAGTAGAAAATGAACCTAAAGAAGTGTTTAAAATTTTGTAAGAACCGTACCCCTAGAAAATTTGAAAAAAATGACGAAAAATAAAAATTTTAAGAACCGTACCTGTAGAAAATTAAAAAAAAAATCAAGAAAAAAAAACTGGTTGAAGCACTGACGTGAAGTCAGAAGATTTTGCGCGTATGTTCTATTGTCCATTCTTCTGTATTGGAAACCCTTAAGGGTGTTCAATATTTTTCGTTACTCCGAAACCATCGAGCCGATTTTGCCCAATAACGAACTTAACCGAGATATTTTTCTATCAAACCTACTCTGAAAATTTCAACTGTCTAGCTCATTCCATTCGAGAGTTATCGTGTTAACGGCCGCCCGGACGGCTGGACAGAATCGATTTCGACTACGGATTCTTGATCAGTGAGTCGTACCAAATCTTTCAAGACCATTTTCAGCCAAAAATTCGAAAATAACAGACATTTGAGCAAATTGATAAGCACTCTGTTCCGAGGGACAAGAGCGCCAAAAATTGGTTCAAGCCCTGTGGACAGGAGCTTTGGCGCTCTTGTTCAAACTTTAACAAATGATATCTCCGCAATTATTGGTATCTGGGAATTATATAAATGATTTCTTACGATAGAACTGCATCATGCAAGAGATTAAATTCAAACAGACCGATTCTCCCCAATAACGAGATATTCATTCCTCAAATCTACTCTGAAAATTAAATTATATCAATTAAAACTTAGACAATATTGCAGTTTTGTTTTTACTGGAGTTATTCTGAACCCAATTTGATTATGGATCTTACCAAAGAATATATTTCCATCATCATATTATCCACGGGCATTATATTATCACCTTAAAAGTATAATATCATATCATCCATATAATTCTAAGATAGCTGAGGTTATTTAATTGGTCATTTTGCATTCAATCATAATTTGTTTTCTAGAACATAAGGTGTATTTTATATCAAGAATAACGAACCAGAAATAATTTTGACATTTATCTCTCATAGGAAAATAAGATGACATGTAGGAACACAGATCATATAATAATTCATTCAGCATTCTGTGGAAACATAGAAGCACGATTCATTATTGAAATTTCGAAAAATCATATCTCCGAAAGTATTAGCTTCTTAGAATTGAAAATGATATCAATGGATTTTTATGGTGAAGCTACATCTTAAAAAAATTGAATTTCAAATTTGTAATGTAAATTATTTTTTTTTTCAGTTACTCTGAAACCATAAGGTCGATTTCGTCCATTAACGGACTCAACCAAGATGTTCATCTCCCAAACCTACTCTGAAAATGTCTACTGCCTGGCTCATTCTGTTCGAGAGTTATTGTTTTGACACTTCAGGGCAACTCGATCACTACAAAACTTCGCATGCATATAGAGGTCATTATTCTACAATTTGATGCTAAATTTCAGATAGATCGAGTGATGGGTTTCGGAAATATTCATGAAAAATATTTTCCTAAAAATGACCATAACTCCGAAACAGCTTGATGGATTTCGCCCATTAACGAACTCGTCCGAGATATTTACGCTCGAAACCTTTCCTGTAAATTTTAGTCCTCTAACACCTTTCGTTCGAGAGTTATCGTGTTAACGGCCAGACGGACGGACGGCACGTATTCTTGATCAGTGAGTCGAACCAAATCGTTTAAGACCATTTTCAGCCGAAAACTCGAAAATTACAGACATTTGTGCAAATTGATAAGCACTCTGTTCCGAGGAACAAGAGCGCCAAAAACTAGATACCTGATATTTATCTTGCATATATTTATCATGCATTTTTTCAGAGTCTAATGAATTATGGGATAGGTAGTTGCCTGGGGGGGAGCTTATGATAATAAACACTAAAAATAATAAATAAGGATAATACTCAGACGCATTACAATTCTCTAACTCTACGCCAACTCTTCCATTTGGAAGCAGTATCTTTACACTATCTTAGGTTAAAATATAAGTTCAAAAATTCTAAAAGCAATACTAGAAATAAGAGCCTATGTACGTACAGTCACCAAGAAGATCGTCTAAAACTGTTGAGGGCAGATAGAGCAAAAATAAAGAAGAAATTGAAAAGTTTCATAATAGAAAAATATTAGTTGGCATTTTCGTTATTATGTACCTACAAAACGTCTTGTTTATGAGCTTCATTCGTTGTTATAGACTCGTAATGTGTAATTTTGATTTTATTAGAATTAAGTTATAGTTTTAGGTTGGCCAGCCTATCTACAAGTGACTAAGGTTACTTCTGTAGGATTATTACATCTAATATTGTACGGGTGACCAGTTCACCTCGAAACTTCATGTAATATTTTTGGTACTATGTATCTCAGGAACTATCCGACATCGCTTTGCATGAGCCTTCAAACCTAATTCTACAGCCAAGTTCCAAATTTGAACAAGATCGGATCTATATTGCGGGAGATATTGAGAAAATATGCAAATTTCAAAGTACGTTGCGCATCCGAATGTGACAGTTGAATTTGTTGAAAGGCATAATCGCCCAAACGATTTTGGAGTTGTAGCCATCTAAAATTTTCTTGTTATTTCCTCAATAACTCAAAAAATAAAAATCCGATCAAATTTTAACTTGGTAATTAGTCGAAGAATGCAGACTTGAGAATCGTATCACTAGAAGATTTTTAAAAAATCATTGAAAAAAGTTCTATATCTGAGAATCTATCCGTCCGATGTGGTTGAAATTTTGCTAGAGCCTTCAAAACCTCACTTATAGCAAAGTCCTAAATTTCAACTCGATCGGATCTATATCGTTGGAGAGATTTATAAAATATTGGAAGCCAAGCTGCTTTGGGTGTGTTCAGTAGTTGGATGGGTGACCATTACCACGATAACCTTCAAACGGAAAGAGATAGTGACTTGTAATTTTAGAGGGTATGTTTCACATCCGAATGCGACAGTTAAGTTCATTAATAGGCATAATCGGCCTAAATTTTTCGTAGTTATACCAATCTGAAATTTTGTTTTTATTTCCTCAATAGCGCAAAATATACAATATCCAATAAAAACTTGGTAATTACTTGAAGAATAAGGTTTTGAAGGCTCTCGATATCTGACGGTTATTGGGAAATCAGAATTCAGATGGGTATAACTCCGAAACCACTCAGAGTGTTTTGTCCATTAACGAACTCAAGCGGCGTATTTGGACTCCAAACTTACCCTCTAACTCATTGAGCATTAACGAACTCGTCCATCGTATTTCGACGCGCCACCTACCCTGAAAATTTCAGGTCTCTATATTTTTCCCTTCTCAAGTTACCGTGTTGACGGTCGGAAGGACAGAATCCAGTTTGACCTCGAATTCTTCATCAGTGAGTCGAAACTAATCGTTTGGTACCATTTTCGATCGATAATTCGAAAATTACAATAAATGGGGCTAATCGATAGGCATTCTGTTCTGCTGAACAAACGCGCCAAAAATCATTTAAAATTGACGTTTTCGTTACATAAAATCATGACGTATGTTGCACGTAAAATTAGACGGATTTTATGAGAAAAATGGGTTCAAGCCCTGTGGACAGGAGCTTTCTGGCGCTCTAGTTCAAACAGACAAATTAGATCTCCGAAAGTATTGGTTTCTCAGAGTTGGGAATTAAATCAATGTATTCTTATGAAAGAACTGCATCATAAAGGAAATTAAATTCAAATAATAGTTTATTTATCAAGATTAAATGAGCAATCTGAGAATGAGAACTGCACCATGGAAGAAATCAAATTAAAATAGTTGAAATGAATTTTTCTTATAAAACAGGATGAAATGTACGAGTATGAACACAGATCATATAATAAAGCTTAGATAGAATAATTATAGCATTCTTTGAAAACATAGAAGTACGTACGATTCATTATTGAAATTTAGAAAAATCATAACTCCGAAAGTATTAGGTTGTTGGAGTTGAAAATGATATCGATGGATATTAATGGTGAAACTGCATCTTAAATAAAAATTACAGACAGTTGTGCAAATTGATAAGCACTCAGTTGCGAGGAACTAGAGCGCCAAAAAGTGTAATTCCCTTTCCGGGATTTGAGCCTGCCTTCTCTCGTTCCGAAACCGAAAACCCGACTCTAGACGAACCGTCTATCGGGCTCCTCGTACGATCTTGTCGATCTCCGGTATTAGAATAAAACGTCGGTACTTACCTGGGATATATATTCTTAATTTTCACTTAACGACATAAAATCGCCACATGGGGGTTTATTCGACGGGTTTTTACCCTTGTCTCTCTAAGTCGATTTTGACGTTTCTCGAACAAACTATTAGCAATGAATTAGACAATGTCATGTCTCAGGAAAATAAGTTGACATTATGACAATTCAGACATAGAATAATTATATAATTCTGTGCAAACGTAGAAATACGATTTATTATTGAAATTTTGAAAAATCATATCTCCGAAAGTATTAGCTTGTTAGAGTTAAAAATGATATCATTGGATTCTTATGATAAAACTGCTTATTGAAAAAAATTTGATTTGGAATTTGTTTCAAAAAAAAAAATTTTTTTTTTATTACTCCGAAACCATCGGTCCGATTTTGCCCAATAATGAACTTAGCTGAGATATTTATCTCCCAAACCTACTCTGAAAATTTAAACTGTCTAGTTCATTCCGTTCGAGAGTTTTCGTGCCTACGGCCGGCCGGACAGAATGAATTTCGACCACGGATTCTTGATTAGTGAGTCGAACCAAATCGTTTAAGTTCATTTTCATCGAAAAATTCGAAAATTACAGACATTTGGGCAAATTGATAAGCACTCAGTTCCGAGGAACTAGAGCGCCAAAAACTAGTACAACCGTCTTGTTCATTGCATAAAATAATAACTTAAAATACATGTCATAAAAACTACAACATAGTAACGTTATAACCATAGACATCATAATACCGATACTATATTGTCTGAGGTTATAACACGACCGGAAGCGGTTAGATTACCACTATTCGACGTCAGAAAGATGTCATCCTGCTACATTGAATCAAGAAAGAAAGGAAGGAGTGGTAAGCGTAATGCAGATGTGCGCCCCCTTCAGGTTCCTTTCCAGACACATGTAGACATGTGGTGTATCTGCCCATAAGATTGAGGGCCCATGTTCCAGGGGCACAGAGGTCCTCAGTTTCGGACCATTTAACCCAATACCTTCATCCTTATCTGATTTTGATCCATCCCAATTGGATGACTTTTTGCCCAATCGATTAACACCCAGGTCTCTTATAATCGTTGTAAATGCAAAGGGTGACTCAAAATCTAATATGGTTGGCATTATATCCAAGAGACCAGTTACTCAGTAACCTTATATATCCTACCTATTAACCATCAGGTAGGAGTTTCCCACTACGAGAAATTCTTATAGCATCCAGTAGGGTGCATTTCCTTATATGTAATGGCATGGGAGGCAGATAAAGTGTGACTTGAAGCGCTGCTGTGGAAGTACTATAGCTAGCTCTAGTTACATCAACACAGGTAAGCCATTGCAGTTTCTGCTACCGACTGCGCGTGGTGGCCTAATCAGTTCTTATTCACCATGCTAAGGATGCGTAGGTGACAATGTGGCGTATTACTGCTGTGTATCACCACATTGCTATTTCCGGTTTCAGCCCCCATGTCTTCCCAAATAGCTTTTTGCACGCCCACGTATCCGCTGTAATAATTTTATCTATCTGTTTTTTCCGGTTGTCCTTACTGATCTAGTATTACACCAAGATATTTGCACCCAATGGAGAAGTTCAGAGTCTGGTAATTTAGGACCGGAACTCTGAGATTCAGATTTCAACTCCTAGTGAAGGGAATCATGGTGGTCTTAGAGGGATTGACGTTAAGCTCTCTTCCTCACACAACTTTTTGATGATACTGAGGGCAGCTTGCATTCGGCTACTTAGTATACCTTAATCCTTGCCTCTAACAGTTATCATCACATCATTTTATGCCTGGGCATTGAAACCATGCGCCAGCCGAAAGCCTTTCCAGAAGTCCATTCATCTCGCCCAGGCTCCATAGCAGGGGTGATAGCCCTGAATACTATACTCGTAGCTCCTTCCTTTCTTCGTTTATTTAATGTCCTGCTACCTTGGATAGGGCAACCACTAGTATCACATTGAAGCGGTATTTTAATCTTGACAAGGATTTTAGATACTCACCCCAAAATTGCTTTATGTTGGTTAATGCAACTTAGGAGAGTATTGTTCATATTTTTCAGAATTTTCTTTCGAGATGACTCTCCCGCGTCCAAATCCTTCTTAGAATATTCGTAGAGGTTCTCAGCAGTGTGGGATACTAGATTACATTGTATTGTGATATTATTCAAGATTTGTGAGATGAACACGTCAGTTCCGACGTTGAAAGTGCCCGCATATACGGTACCTAGAGACTGGAATATGTAAAGAATTGTATACGTAACAATTTCTTGCTCTTCGTATTTGAACGGGTACCACGCGGCAAAGGGCAGTTTCATCTTGGATATGCCATCGATAAATGGGGAGATTATCAAGAAGAGTACGGTATTGCCTACACCGAAAATCAGAGTATTAGCCTTCAGCTTCCATTCGGAATAAAGCCTCTCTTCCAGTTTCGCTTGATTGAAATCTCTAGGTTGAAATTTGTCTTCATCCAGGATGTATATCAGTTTCCTCGCCAAGGACATTCCTGCGCGTATATAGATCCTTTTGTACACAGCTATGATTTTGATACTCAGGACGTAGGTAGAAGCTGCGAATGTTTCGATGTCCCTACATACCAGGCAAACGTGTATCACCATGGAGGCCACGTGACTCGCGTACATAAGAAAGCAAAGTGTAGAATACAAGGAATACATTTTATAGACTATCGTGTCTTCATCTTCTGGATACCATAAGCCAATAAGTTTCAAACACCAAACAGCTGGACTATTTGCAGCTACTTTCTTCCTCATTTTAAGAGCGAAACAGTATAAGTGACCTAGCTCTATGAAGAGCGTGTTATAAGTATAATACTTCTTCAATTATTCATGAGGAGAATTTCGAAGGCGTTAGTTTGAAAATTTATTTTATTCCTCAAACCATCAATTATTTCAGGAAGAATACAATTAATGGTTCCATCATTTTATTTCAATGAACTTGAAGAAATACAGAACAAAGGCTGCATGGGTACAGACGGAAATATAATTATAGGAGGCGACAATTTTTTCCACCAATTATCAATAACTTAATTTTTCGAAAATTTCCTAGTTCGAATAACGATGTACAGGCTGATTTCTGAAGACATTATTAGCAATTAAAGAATTATCGAGACGGCGTGTTGAAGGTTGCATCGTAGCTCAAAGTTATACTGAAAAAATCCCTCGGTTTATTCTTGCTTACATTTATGAAAAACATTAGTGTGTTTTTTTTTAATAAAATTTTAAATATTATTATTACTAAATTACAACCAGGGGTGTAGCTAAAGCGACGTATCAAACTTATCAATGATACGGGGCCTCCGAATCATAGGGGCCATCAAATAAAGAAAGTGGATATATTTAATTTATGGAGAGCCCACTTCCATCAATACGTTAATCCATAAAAATAGTTCACATCAATACAATATTTAAATGGCAGCATTTCGTACCGTTTTATGAAATTTCAATAACCAATCTACCATACCATCCACTCATTTACAAGTTTTGTACGTTACGAACAGAGCACATTATTTCAAATGCCGTAAAAGTAGAACCTATTTGTGCATCACAGTATCCAATAACTCCTTACCTCAGTAACTATAATATGATGAAGATGACCATGAATTTCTTGCTGGTGTTTGAGGAACTCTAGAAGAGAAAAAGGAAATACCACATATTAAGGCATCTGAGGAAGTTGCTCTAAATCTATGTTACAATGAATTGATCTCACTTTATAATATACCTACCTGGTTATATTCCGAACATCATAATAAAAAACTGCAGCGCCTCCTACCGGGTCTTATTCAAAATCTGAACAATCAGTGACCCGTTCAAACACACACAAAATGTCATCAAAATATGTAGAGTTTTGAGTTTGAGTTTTCGCGAGACTAACGTTCCGGCAAATTATTTTTAAGCAGGTATACCGAAATTGAGTTGATAGTTATTTATGTATCAAGGGAGTTATGAGGTTATTAATTACAGAGGGCAACAGATTTCAATCCCGAGGGACGTAAGTCCCAAGGAATTGTTAAGTTACCCGAGGTTGTTAACATCCATTCACTCACGTGATAGATAATTAATTTTATTTCATACTGATGAAATATGAAAACCAAATTTTGTTGGTTTTCAAATTCAAACGAAAGTTATTTAAAAATTAAGTAGGCATGATTACCATGGATATGTCAACTCACAGGTTTGTAAAAATTTGTCAAATTTATTAATTCGTGAACATGAATGAAAGCTTGGCGAGAATTGAGATTTCAGGCTAAAGGCTGAGAAAGCTCGTGCCGTAATACTACCGACAAGATCGGAAACAAAATATAAAAAAAGTGGGAAATCCCTGTGGATAAGAGCTTTGGCGCTCTTGTTCAAACTTTGACAAATCACGTTGGTTTCTCAGAGTTGGGAATGATATAAATGGTTTCTTATGATAGAACTTCATCATAAAAGAAATTAAATTCAAACATCATAAAAGAATTTACATTCAACAAGAGTGCCAAAAATAATTAATCCAAAACCAACAGACCAATTCTACCTAATAAGGAACTTATCTACTATGAAAATTAAATTATATCAATTGAAACTTAGCCAATATTCCAGTTTTGTTTTACTGGAGATATTCTTGACATAATTTGATTAACTTGCCAAACTATAATATAGGTATTTCCATCATCATATGGATTATCCAAGAGCTTCAATCATACTTTTTTTGACATGCCTCTTACCGGTAGATGAGATGATAATGACGAAATGTATGAACACAGATGGCATCCATAGATGCGGTCGTTAATTTTCGATACAGCATTCTGTGAAATCATAGAGCTACAATTTAACATTGAAATTTTGAAAAAAGCATATCTCCGAAAGTATTGATTTGTTAGAGTTTAAAATGATAACAATGAATTGTTATCATGAAACTGCATCTTAAAAAAAATCAATTCGAAATTTGTAATGTAAAAAAAATTTTTTTTTCGTTACTCCGAAACCATCAGGATGATTCTGCCCGATAATTAAAAACGAAATTAACCGAGATATTTTCTCCCAAACCTATTCTGAAAATTTCAACTGTCTAGCTCATTCCGTTCGAGAGTTATCGTTTCTACGGCCGGACAGAATCGATTTCGACCACGGATTCTTGATCAGTGAGTCGGATCAAATCGTTTAAGACCATTTTCATCAAAAAATTCGAAAATTACAGATATTTGGGCAAATTGATAAGCACTCTGTTCCGAGGAACAAGAGCACCAAAAATAAAATGCCAATTTCCTGCAGTGGCTGAAGGTTAACAGTATTGAAAGAAAAAATATGAGTGAAACTATAATGTTGCCTTACTTTCAAGACATGGTATGTATTTATTCTTCTACGTTCCTGTCTAATTGAATTGGTTTATTGACTAAGTGGTCAATATTAAAACCAATGATGAGAATTTATAATGACATAGATAGAAGTAAGTTTCACGAACTAGAAGCATTTCTCAAACGAAAAAGTTTCGAGAACATTTAGTACATAAGGCTTGACATAAGGTATGTAATGCAAACTGTACATTGAAGATAGGGGCTCTGTTATGGTGGTTAAAATTCCGGAAAGTAAAACAAATTCCCTAAGAAATTTCCAATCGTGGAAGAAAACGCGTTATCTGCATTGGGTCTAGTGAGGAAAATATGTCTTTGCCTCCGTCGGGCCCGGAAAGATTTTTTGTAACGTATCGCGAAGACCGTTGCACAGTTCGGCCCTTGGGAAGAATACATTCGGTAAAATCCCAACCAAAATTGCTAGTTTCTTGGATTTGCCGAATCCAGACACTTTCACGGGACATTGACCACGACTTCTGCAACTGCCTTGGTATTGACCAAGGCAGTTGCAAATATGACAACATTGAAGAGAAATGGTGGATGACGAAGTTCAACGGTAGCAGAAGGGTATTTGGCCGATAGCATGGAATTGAAAAATAAAAACTGCAAGAATGATGGCTGGTATGTGAGATGAAAGTGGTGAAACATCAACTTCATGTTTGATTACAGTCATAAACAGTGACAACAGTTCAATGGCAAATCCTTGCAATTCGGAAAATATTTTCATTGGGCAATTTGACAATTGTCGGTTTGTTTTTGTAAATACATTACAGGGAGTTATAGATCTATATAGTTAGATGAAAATTGGTTCAAGCACTGACGTGAAGTCAGAAGCTTTTGCGCGTATGTTCTCTTGTCCGTTCTCCTTTATTGCACACCCTTAATCCAAAATCCAGGATACGAACAAAATTTGTTCAACAAATATAATATTATCATGTACTACAGGAGAAACACTAGATGAAGGGAATATAACACAGACCGAAGTTCACGAAACTTTGGAGAATCTGAAAAACAGGAAAGCACCTGGGCCTATTAACATCAGCAATGAAATGCTTAAATATGGTGGGATAGAGAACGCCCTAACTGAGTTATACCAGAAAGTATTCTCAAGCCAAAAATTCCAGAAGAGTGGAAACAAAGATTAACAATACAAATCTACAAGAAAGGAAATAAGAATTATCCCGGAAATTATAGAACAATAACCTTCCCATCAACGAAGAACAGCAAGGGTTCAGACACAACAGGTCAACAGTTGATGCAATATTCATTTTGAGGCAGATGATTGAAAAATCATTGAAATTCCATAAGCCTTAGTAGGCTCAGTGGTAGAGTAATTGACTTGGGAGCGGAAGCCCCAAGTTCAATTCCGAGGCTAGGAAAGAAATTTTCTAGTCACGGTAATCGCCACCATTCGCTGTTGGGTCGAAAATTAACAGTGCTGTGCCTAAGGTGGCGTAAGGACACAGTAACAAAGTCTACACAGAACACAACTGGTTCTCCTAACTCAGGTCAAGCTCTTAGAGCTTATGAGGGGTCTCCTTGTGGAAGACCCAGGAGGATCAGTATAATGATAATAATAATAATAATAATTAAAGGTTATTGAGAGATACATTTGACATGTCTGGTATAGGTAAATGAGATTACATGCATGAACAGTGAACACAGAGAGAACACAGACAGATAGTCTGTGAAAACATAGAATTACGATGTATTATTGAAATTTTAAAAAGTCATATCTCCGAAAGTATTACCTTGTTAGAGTTGAAAATAATAGCAATGGCTTCTTATGATGAAATTGCATCTTTAAAAAAATTGAATTATAAATTTGTAAAGTAAAAAAAAATTTGTTTTTTCGTTGGTACTCCGAAACCATCCGGCCGATTTTGCCCAATAACGAATTTAACCGAGATATTTATCTCCCAAACCTACTCTGATGATCCTGTTAACGGCCGGACGTTTAAGACCATTTTCATCCAAAAATTCGAAAATTGCAGACATTTGGGCAAATTGATAAGCTCTCTGTTCCGAGGAACAAGAGCGCCAAAAACACAATCGAAGGTCATCTCAAGAGAACCTATACCAGATGCAAATTAGACGTCATTTTATAAACCTGTTGAGCAATCTATGCGATGTATCGAGTGTCCCAAATTCGTTGTTTAAAGAAACACAAAATTGTATTATAACTCGAAAAGTAACCACAATAAAAATAAATTGGTAACACCCGTAGATTCGACTAAAAAAAAGGCCTGTAGAAGGTTTTTGTTTCAAGTCGATAGCTTCAGTATTAAAGAAGTTGTGTGTACTTTTCATTTCACGCCATTTTCCAATTTTCGCTCATAACTCGAAAACAGTTGAACTTATAAGGTTGCGGATTTCACCAAATTGATTCTCTCAAAATTCGAGGCCGAAAATGTGCTATCAATTTTTTTCTAGCTCAAAGGGAACCTGAGATCCCCTCACTAAACAACGAATTTGGGACACCCGATACATACTTAGGAGTAGAAATATCCTACTGCTAAAACCTATACCGGGGAGTGCTGACTCAGGCAAATAAAGCGTCAGGAAAATCTGGATGCTTAGAAATATATATATGAAATCGGAAAGCAGAATTCGTATCTAACGTGCGTTCAAAAAAATTCGTGGTCAAGTAGGTTATGGAATTTTAAAACTTGCAGAAATATTGACGTTCAAAATTCCATAGCCTACTTGACCACGAATTTTTTTTGAACGCACGTTACAAAACCACGGTGAGGACCATATTAACAAGATGCATTTAATAACATGTATTCTATGCATCTATCATACACAGAACACAAATAATATCATATTAACATAAGCAGTGGAGCAGAAACATCCAGAACAGTCCGCTTAGAACCACAGACTTGAAAATTCTATGCGCGATAAAGAGAACACTACTACACGCGACCAAATAAGGAGCACTGAAATACGGGAAGAACTGAAAATTCAAGACATCTTTTGGGTTGTACGACCCTGGAGGGATCATGTAGCGAGGATGGACAATGGTCGATGGCAGGGGGGTGAAGCGACAGTGGGAAAAGCGGCAACAAACAAGACATACGTTTCCACTTATTTTGACATTTATTTTGAAGTATGTCGTATGTCGTAGATAGGTTCAAATGGATGAATGACATGACAATTGACAAAGAGAAAAATAAAAGTGGCAATCAGGGGGGTGAAACTTCGCCTTCTGTGGTCCTTTGCAACCCAAGATGGCGGCTTCCTTCGGCATAAACCGAAGATATCCGATTGAATCCGATTCAACTGTTATGGTAAACAATGGTAAACAATTAACATCTGGGTTCAGCCATTTTGCAAATAGAATATTTTTGGGAGATTTCGAGAAAGATATCTGGAATTATTGAAAATCTAAAGGTGGGTTTGTTGATATAAGTTGTTAATTCTATTCATTTCATTCTTCTGTTATGCGCTGCCATTTTTTAAATACTTCTTTTTAATTAGTGATAAATTTATTTTCAATTAGAAAAATGATTTTCAGGTGCCATGAGAATCCACTAGATAAGAAGAAGCTATCATATTTCTGTTGTTTCGTGTAATTGGGTGAGTACAACCGATATTGCTCATTGTTTTTTCCTATTCCTTCTATTTTACATATAAAATGTCAAAAGATACAGTTGTATCTCCATGTTCTAGGATTGTCGCCTATTCTGGCAGGTCTTCCCTATGAGAAAATGCATAATCATTCCGATGTTTCTGTAGGTTTCAGAAGAAATCTTTTCGATTTCCAGTGGATACTTCCCGATCAGCTGCTTGGAAGCGAGTTTGCTCTATCAGTTCAACAAACAGCTCTAAAAGTTATTGTTTTAAATAATTTCATCTCCCCTATTTTAAAATAATAATGTGCAAACCATTTCTATCAAGATATAGGTAATTTTGGGTATTTTATTCAAAAATTTGCAATAACTAATGACAACATCGTAGCTGAAGATTTCACTTGTTTCCCTGATATCATTGATGATATGACCGAGATGAATTATACCATTCCTAATATAGAATTGTTAACACATTCTAATGTTTTGCTTTTTATGAATTCTGACACTGCTTTTTTTTCAAGAACTCTTTGGATGAGACTAGGACTGGACAATGCCTGATTGCAACAAACACTGTGATATTATTTATTGTTGTATGTATATATACTCTATATATGAATGAAAATGATTATTATTATTGAATTAGAAAATTAATAAATACATTCTTGAAATTTATTATTCCATTTTTGCACATCTAATTTAACTATTCAGTTTATGTATCATCAATGTAATTTTCTTAGAATTATTCATGGATATACTGAGTTGATCAGATTTTATAAAACAGAGGTCTGAATTTACATTGAAGATGAATAAATACAATGCCCCAGAAAATGCAATTGTATGGTATAAGGTATCTTGAGGACATGCATATATTCAAAATTCCCGCCGTTTGAATTATCCTGCAACCCATAATGGCGGCGGCTTTGACGCCATCTTTGTTGCCTCGGATTAGGTGGCAATGGCAAAGCTGTTTGTTGACAAGATGTACGTGAGATTTTCTAGTTTGTGCGTTTGTTTTTGTTGCAAATGGCAATAATTTTCGTTTTAGCAGAACACGAATGTATTGTTATACTAAGAATAAATATAACGCCCATGTGAAGATAAGTTTCAGTTTCAGCTGCTCATTGTTCCGTAAAGATGGTAAGTATTCTTGTTAATATCTTTCTTGCAAAAATTCATAGATCATCAATTGAGCTCCTGTTTGCAAAAAATCTTCCACAAAGACCTCTCCATCCAGAAAACTTGGAATGATATTCGTAAAATATTTCCTAGCCAACATATTACTATTTTCGCTTATGTGTTGATCATTTTTCAGTATCGGATTTCAAATATAACGCTCTCTGTCTATAGGATCATCTGAACAAAAAGGCAGTGCCTCAATCATCTCAAGTGATTCATTCATACAATGAGCATGACTATGTCAGGAAATTCCAGCCTTAAAATCAACCATCACCATCTAATAATTCTCAGATGATAAACTCACACAATGACGATGTCTGGCGATTCCAGCCTAAAATTCACTGTGATATTAATTATTGCACACAATAGTCGAATTTAAGCAAGCAATTGGAACAGAGCGTATAGGACCAATCCCTTGCTATTATAACCGATTGGTTATGTTTAGGAAGAGATATGTCTTAACCGCTCTGCTCCAGTTACTCGCTTAAATTCGACTATTGTAAATAACGTGAATAGTTTACTGAGGAGCATTTTTTTAGGAATGATAAGGGATATACCAGGATTATACATTAACTTAATTCTGATAGAACCAACCTATTAAGATCTTCCTGACCAAATTGATCAGAAATATTTATATTTCAAAACTCATCTTCTATTACTTCATATGTAAAAATGATACTTGTTTCTTTTTTCAGTAAAGTGTGATATTGACGGTCATATCCTGCATTGATGGATTCTACCTGATTTTGACTGTCTATTGTGACTGTGGATGCCTCTTCCCCTCCTCAGATGAATCAGTGTTATTGTGATTTAGTGAAGTGACAAATCTGATCATAATGATATTTGAAAGACCGTTGTGAATGAGTGTTGACACACAAATATTTTTTTATCTTTAATTCATAAACATCAAACTGTAATAGACATTTGATTCAGATAATTGTTGGGGAATTTGGTAGTTATATCTCCAAGAACTTGAAATAACGTAAACCAAATTCTACTTTGGATTCTAATTTTGGAATAATCTAAGACTTGTGGTTGGTCAAAAATTTGTTTGTTTCATTGAATTGTGTCATGGATTTAAGTTTCTCCAAAAGCAAATTGTACTTATAGTAGAAACCGGTTATAAGGACTAAAAGGTAGGGTCCTGGTGAGATCCCTACACCTACATAGTACATTGCTTATAACGACTATCGGATATAGCGTCCTAAACATGCAGTACTTTCGATGTCGCTATAACGGATTTCTACTGTATTTGTTTTAGAAAACTGCTACCTAAATTATATTCACATTCGAAAAGCTGTAAAGCATAAATGTACTTGTTTTATTCTTTAATGGATTATTTAATACATATGCAATTGTAAAAATTATTTTAATAAAGAAATTATTGTTTATAAAGCTTTGTTTCATTTTGAAGAATATTTCTTTTCGAACACAGAATAATATAAATTCCGAAAATTTAAAAAACGAACCACAGAGCACCATTCTAATCCTTTTGTAAAATGACATATACTTCAACAAGCGGACACCCCCTAGAACCATAATGGAATAACTTCCACTTATTTTGTCTCTCTCTAATCTATTGTATAAATGTCACTACTGTTGCGCACAGTTTACAAGGCAGGTAGCACTTCTTATATTATATGTTCTGTGGTCGATGGGCTTAGAACGAAAAACCAAATTCAAGGCGTCCATCCGGACGACCACCTAAATGATGGTAGGAGAGTTGGATGTCCGCATCTCAAGAGGAGGGATGAACAGAACAAGATATGGTCTTAAAATAAGGACGAAGAAGAAGGAACACTGGAACACATGGTCGCATTCAGCGGACGAAGCGCTTAGCCACTTTACGCTACCGCTACCTAACATCCTACCTAACAATCAAATGTGCTCCATAAAATAGCCTCCGCCCCACATCCACAAAGTGTTGAGTTCGTAGTGCATAGTGCATGTGCCACCGAAGACCGAACGTTTTGGTAACGGTTGCGCAACTGTTTCGTCCGCTGAATGCGACCAATGTTACACTTGTGTTGTGTGTGCTCGCAATATACGTCGGAACACATTACCACAGATTAACTGTGACATTAGACATTGTATATAGATAACATAGTAGGACAACCCTCTAACTAAAATAGTTATGAAAAAATGATACCAAATCTAGATGGCGACACCAACGCATGACACCATCACCAGAGGGCGCAGCGATCGACTGATTTGACAGGTCAATAAGGTCCAAAATCGCGTGCGTTAAAATTGCAGGACCGGGACAGAGTAACTTCCTACAATTTTATTCTTTCCGATGTTTTATCCTTGTTTGGTCTTGTCTCTGTCTAACCTGGTGGCAAGGGGTATCTGCTTCATGTGATCCCCTCCCTAGACTAGACCATCTGTGAAATTCCGCTACGACATACGGTTACAGTTGATTTCTCTATATTGCTATGCGCCAGTCAACGTTGTTATAAAAAGGAATGTCTTAGCTCGCTGAACTCGCTGAAGCCCATTAAATCTAAATGATTTGCGTTTGCACGTGTTGTCGGTTCTGGGATGTTGTTTGTATTATTGAATTTTCCTGTGAGAATGAAAAAGACAATTTTGGATGTTGATGATATTTTCATTATGTATCTTTATCAGTCTCTTTTGAATGATGAATTGATTGGTCAGTGGTTGGAATTTACTGACACTGAGTGTATGTCTCGACTTCATACAAAAATTAAATTCCAGAAACTCTCCATTTTATCATTCGACTCCAATTACTGATCAAATAAATAATTTACTTATTAATCGAGATCGATACAACATACAAATGCTGAATTTAAAGAAGCTTCGACCATAGCATTATATAGGTACCTACCTATCTTTTTCATGGAAGATGGAAGAAATGCATTGAGTAAAAAATGTGTCTGCTTTCTGTATGCAAATTTCGTTTAGTGTTATGAATCCACGAGTCTATAACTAGAAAACCAGTAGAAGTAAGAAACAAAAATGGGTTCAAGCCCTGTGGACAGGAGCTTTCTGGCGCTCTAGTTCAAACAGACAAATTATATCTCCGAAAGTATTGGTTTCTCAGAGTTGGGAATTATATCAATGTATTCTTATGATAGAACTGCATCATAAAGGAAATTCAATTTAAATAATAGTTTATTTATCAAGATTAAATGAGCAATCTGAGAATGAGAACTGCACCATGGAAGAAATCAAATTAAAATAGCTGAAATGAATTTGACTCTTTCTTATAGAATGAAATGTACGAGTATGAATACAGATCATATAATAAAGCTTAGATATAATAATTATAGCATTCTGTGAAAACATAGAAGTACGATTCATTATTGAAATTTAGAAAAATCATATCTCCGAAAGTATTAGCTTGTTGGAGTTGAAAATGATATCGATGGATTTTAATGGTGAAACTGCATCTTAAATAAAAATTTAATTTGAAATTTGTTGCTTAAAAAAAATTTTTTTTTTTGTTTCTCCGAAACTATTTGGCCTATTTTGCCCAATAACAAACTTAACCGAGGTATTTATCTCCCTAACCTACTCTGAAAATTTCAACTGCCTAGCTCATTCCGTTCGGATGTTATTGTAGAACATTTTTTTTTTAATTTTGAATTTTTTTTTGACACTGCGGATAAAGGTCATGATTCTACAATTTGATACTAAATTTCAGATAGATCGAGTGATCGGTTTCGGAAATATTCATAAAAAATGTGTTTCACTAAAATCGGCCATAACTCCGAAACCGCTGGATGGATTTCGCCATTTAAAGAACTTGTCCGAGATATTTACGCTCCAAACCCACCTTGCAAATTTCAATCCTCTAACTCCTTTCGTTCGAGAGTTATCGTGCCTACGGCCGGACCGGTCGGACAGAATCAATTTCGCCCTCGGATTCTTGATCAGTGAGTCGAACCAAATCGTTCAAGACCATTTTCATCGAAAAATTCGAAAATTACAGACATTTGGGCAAATTGATAAGCACTCAGTTCCGAGGAACTAGAGCGCCCAAAATGTTGAAAAGCACTGACGTGAGGTCAGATTGCCTTAGCGCACTTTTCAAACAATAATTTGTTAGTAATTATTGAAAATTTGAAAAATCATATCTCTGAAAGTATTGGTTTCATGGTTTCTCAGAATTGGGAATGATATCGATGGATTTCTATAATGAAACTGCATAAAAAAATCAATCCAAATAGTGTAATTTGAAAAAAAATTATTACACCGAAACCACTGAACCGATTTTGCCCATTTATGACCTCAATGGAGATATTTATTCCCCAAACCTACCCTGGTCGAAATCGATTCTGCCCGGCCGGCCGTCCGTCCATTAACACGATAACTCTCGAACAAAACGAGTAAGAGGATAAAAATTTGTAGGGTAGGTTTGGAGCGTAAATATCTCGGACATGTTCGTTAATGGGCGAATTCCACCAAGGGGTTTCGGAGTTATAGCCATTTTTAGTAAAAACATTTCTTATGAATATATCCGAAACCGGTCACCCGGTCTATCTGAAATTTAGCATCAAATTGTAGAATAATGACCTTTATATGCATGCCAAGTTTTGTATTGATCGGGTTGCCATAAAGTGTCAAAAAAAAAATTAAAAAATTTTAAAATTATGTTTTTGCAATAACTCTCGAATAGAATGAGCTAGGCAGTTGCAATTTTCAGAGTTCGTTTGGGAGATAAATATCTCGGTTAAGCTAGTTACTGGGTGAAATCGGCGAAACCTGATGGTTCCGGAGTAACGAAAAAACAAATTTTTTTCACATTACAAATTTCAAAATTTTTCTTAAGATGCAGATTCACGATAAAAAACCATTGATATAATTTTCAACTCTAACAAGCTAATACTTTCGGAGATATGATTCTTCGAAATTTCAATAATGAATGGTACTTATATGTTTTCACAGAATGCTGTACTTAATTATGCTATCTATGAATCATATGATTTGTGTTCTTACATGTCATCCTATTTTCCTATGAGATATAAATGTCAAAATTATTTCTGGTTCGTTATTCTTGATATAAAATATACCTCCTCTGTCCTAGAAAAAAATGTATGAGTGAATGTAAAATGACCAATGAAATAACCTCAGCTATAGTAGAATTATGAGGATGATATGATATTATATTTTTAAGGTGATGATATCATTGTATATATTCGTATTTGGGGAGAATCGGACTGTTTGAATTTAATTTCTCTCGTAAGAATCCATTTATATCATTCCCAGAGACCAATAATTTCGGAGATATGATTTGTCAAAGTTTGAACGAGAGCGCCAAAGCTCCTGTCCACAGGGCTTGAACCAATTTAATATTAGGGAATTAACTACAGCATTCTATGAAAACATAAGAAGTAAATGTCGAAAAATCATATCTCCGAAAGTATTAGCTTGTTAGAGTTGTAAATGATATCAATGGATTTTTATGGTGAAACTGCATCTTAAAAGGAATTAAATTTGAAATTTGTATTTTAAAAAAAATTTGTTTTTTCGTTTCTCCAAAACCATCAGGACAATGTTGCCCAGTAATGAACTTAACCGAGATAATTATCCCTTAAACCTACTCTGAAAATTTCAACTGCCCAGCTCATTCTGTTAGAGAGTTATTATAGAAACGAAATTTAAAAATTTTAATTTTTTTTTATACCTTATTGCAACCCGATCAACACAAAACTTCGCATGCATATAGAGGTCATTATTCTACAATTTGATGCTAAATTTCAGATAGATCGAGTTATCGGTTTCGGAAATATTCATAAAAAATGTTTTTACTAAAAAGGGCCATAACTCCGAAACCGCTTGGTGGATTTCACACGTGAATGAACTCGTCTGAGATATTTACGCTACAAACCTACCGTACAAATTTAAATCCTCTAACTCCTTTCGTTCGAGAGTTATCGTGCCTACGGCCGGCCGGCCGGACGGACATAATTGATTTCGACCACGGATTCTTGATCGGTGAGTCGCACCAAATCGTTTAAGACCATTTTCAGCCAAAAAATCAAATTACAGGCATTTGGGCAAATTGATAAGCACTCTGTTCCGAGGAACAAGTGCGCCAAAAATGTAGTATTGTTTGGAGAAGAAATAATAAACCTTCTATGAAAACTTAGCAATGTTTTTTTGTTTGGCTCATGTATCATTGTGTCTAATTGAATAGGTATATCAATAAAATAAGTCTATTTGCAATCGATTTCTAATTTCTTTTCTTTTTCGCATAAGTAGAAAAAGGAAATTCGAATACCGAAAATGTTATTAATAAGTGGGAAGGTTTAACGGGTAATTCCACTTATATATATTCCTCCGCATGATCCATATTTCTATGCTATTAAATTAATAAGTTTCCAATACTATACTTCAATTATTATCCTTTTCGTGGTGCATCAACTCAACAAACTTGTTTATAAAAGAGAGTGGAGAACATAAATATAAACTTTAATCAATCCGCCTCTGCACATTGTCATCTTACTGACTCTAATTCGAATAACCTCCTGAAGAGGCCGCACTACTACGGATTCAATTTCGTGAAGTTCCTAAGAATTTCTAATAGATGTCGCTCGAAAACGTGCATAATCGATTTAGTTAGAGGGTTGTCCTACTATGTTTCTATATACAATGCATTAGACATTACCATAGAGGTAGTATATATTATATAGTATATATTATAACTCTATGGACATTACATATTTTCTAGTTGAACCACAGATCTGTGGTTGAACATTAGTGTTGAGCGTAGATGGTAAAAAGCCGAGCACATTGTAGACGATAGAAGAAAAAGACTTGTGTTGTGACAGTGACATTACAATAATGGGGTTATGTTATGATTTTCTAATTTGTTTACAATTTTAATTTTCTTATTACGACGGGATCCTTTTCGAACGGTATATGTACTGCAATATATTTTCTTGGAATGCAACTTGCTAGTAAATAATATCAAATGGATTTCAGCACAACTGGAAAAATTTTAACCCTGCAATTCGGTCATTATTCGAATTTTGTAGGAACCCATTGGTGGAATGTTCAAGAGAAATCATTTCAGTATTCAACAGACTCTAAACAAGACATAAATCATGATGTACTTTATCGAGATGGTATCAATGATAAGGTAGGTGGTCTTTTTCATCAGATAATTATTTCTTTATTTGAAATCTATTGCTTATTTCCTTACATGTTGTGAACATTCATCACATTTTAGGGGCAGGAAACATATACTCCCCGTTTATTGCTTGTAGACCTAAAAGGTGCTTCGGGGTCATTACCAGCAGCATCAGATTTGTATGAAGAAACCTCGGAATTCCAAGTAGACAATGTTCAATGGGAAGCAGATAGAGTCGAGGTGAAGTCAGAGGAAAAATTGAAAAAAAATGAGTTTCAAATGAAGCTGGATAATTTAGATTCTAATACTGATAAAACTGAATATGATTTCGATAAAAATGTGAAAGTATGGTCAGATTTCCTTTATACGAGGTTTCATCCAAGAACATTGAATATAGTCAAGGAATATCAACATCAAAATAATTCATTCAGTGCATTTCACCTTGGTAATAGCCTGTGGCAAACTGACCAATTCCAGGACGAATTTATTGATAAAATAAGAAATTATGTTGAGGAATGTGATTTTTTTCAGGTAAGACTTGTTCATATTCACAGTAAAGTGTAACCTCTTTAAACCGGACTGTTGATGACAAGGTAGTTGTCTGGATTCTCGATTTGTTCGGATTATAGAAAAACAGAATTATTTTTACAGGTTTTTTGTTAAAAATAAAATAATTTTTTCATAACAGTAACAGAAATCATTAAATTAATTTGAATTCTCAACTACAAGAGAAATAGATCTTATCTATTTGTTATTCTTGTAATTTGTTTATTGAATAAAATATATTTTTCAAAAAGGTAACAGAAACTATAAACTGATTTCAAATTTTCACAAACAAGAGAGCACATTTAAATTTATCTATTTATATATTTTCAACTTTGAAGTAATCTGAAATTTTTGTTTGGACTTCAGAGTCTGCTTTATTTTCACTGCTATATTTTTTCATTTTGAACAGCATCTTCGATGGTGTGTGCTTTCTATTCGGCATTTTCAGACAACAACGTACGCTGATCGCTGTTACACTAGCGCTCCCCAACATACTTCTGCATCATGTCTCAACTCGTAAATTTCAGACGCGGAGGCTTGTGTGCGTCCGGATTATTGAGATGCATCCAGACTATGGGTTTTGAAATCAGGCGTCCAGAGTACTGGATGTCCAGATTTAAATGTGTCCGGATTAGGGAGATTTTTCTGTTATCAGTTCACATACATTCCAAGGCCTATGTGAAGGTGGGATTATAGAACAATCAACAAATAAAACAAATTAAAATAAGATAAGATATAGAAATTTACCAATCAAATCTCAGCTTGTCAAAAAAGCTGCGATTTGATTGGTTCATTCTTATTTTACTTTAATTTGTTTTTTTTGCTGTGCAATCAGATTCAGGGTTCTATGGGTTCCCTTCTAAACCTGCAGGGAATCTCAAAAATATGTATTCATTCATTACAGTTAATAGGCATTGAAATTTTTTCTAATAATTCAGTTCAATCATGAAGGGTTTGTTGCTTATTTGACCGATGATTTTTAAACATAGTATCATAAACTCTTCCTGATGATACTTACAGTAGTTGAAGTAGAACATCTTTTTTATAGGGATGCCAAGTTTTACTTGATGCAGTTGATGGATTTTCAGGATTGGCAACATCTGCTATAGAGCATTTATATGATGAATATGGAAGATCTGTTCTTGCTTTTCCTATAATACCTTCTTTTTATGATGATTACAATTATAACACTGAAGAAGAACGAATTCAGTCTATAATGAATGATAGTCTCAGAGTTTTGAATTTAACTTTCTGTTTTGACTCATTGAGGGAAGCCAGTTCATTATTTGTGCCTTTGTGTACTGGAGAAGGAGGATGGCGACAACCAGGAAAAATGAGGGAGTTTCACCATATCAGATACAACGTAAGACATGCTATACTTTTGTTGATGAAGGAGAATCTTTTTTTAACATGATGAAGAACTCGTAAAAATTAACATGTTAATATTACTGTCATGCTTCATTCCACTGATGTTATTGGTTCCATGTACTGACTGTGATGATTTGAGATGTGCTCAGTGATTATAATTAGAGCGTGGTAATAATAAATAATATGTTAAAATTGAAAATACTAGGTACCCATTTTGTGAATTTGGGCGTGAATTTGTTTGTGATATACTATATTTTTTTGATCTCTTCATCATGTTATGAAAAAAAAAGTATCACTTGTGAAAACAACGTATATTTGGCACAGTTTTCATAAATGCTTTCACCGAAGTGGTGGCTGTTAGGAAATTTTTCATTAGTTGCCTCCCTTCACTTCAAGAGGATATATCTAATAACCCTATATTCATAAACTGTCAATCATTATTGTTCAGTTTTTGAAACTGTGCCTCGAACTCTGCATTCAATACTAGTGGATTTAGTTGCTAGGAATGGCCTGCAAGAAGTTTTAGAAGTTATTAGTTGCTGGTAATGGTCTGCAAGTAGTATTTGAACATAAGAATATGTTTGCATTAGTATGTCGGAAACTTTAAATTGAGGCATGAGTAAATTAAACAATTTCACAAAATTTTGGGTTTTTCTGGTTATCTCCGGAAGTAGCAAAAATTATAAATCTAGGTAGGTATTAAAAAACCCAACTTCTCACTAATTTAACTGACCCTTTATCTCTTACTGTTTCCTTGATCCTAGTATATCTAGGACACACTGTGTGGATATAAATTGGAGTTTCCTCAATCCCATGATCTACTAAATATTTCTTATGGATTTTCCTTATGAATCTTGGCAGAGATTTTGCTTACAGTGTAATTTTTTTAGATTTCTTTCTGTTGTCTTCTGATGTTGCCAGTTGTTAGATTGGTATAATATATGAAATTTGAGATTCAATTATCCAATCACACATTGAAAAACTTGTTCTTTGAAACCCATATCTAACATTTATTTTAACCGTCATATAAATTGATCAATTCAATCAATTGTTGTGATTTCATGTGAGTGTATATCTTCTAGCCAGAATTGTATTATCACTCAGGAGCTATATTAGCCGCAGCACTAGATACCATCAGCTTAAAATATAGGTTGAAATTGGGAAATTATAAGCTGAAAGATTTATGCAAGGATTTAACTAACAACAACAGAATGGTAGCAGGTGCAAGCCTGTGTCTTCCATTTTCTTTAAATTCCGAACTAATAGAATGCTTAAACAACTGGGAAGGTCCCCTTAGTCGAAGTATAACTCCTAATTGTACCATTGGTAAGAATAAATTTTACATATTTTTATTTAATTTATAACTAGGATGGCACACCATTTCTATGCTGGGTCAAAAATTAATTGTGCTCAGGAGACATAGAAACACAATTAAGTGAAACCTAAATCAAACAGAGATTCTAAAAGTGAGAAGGTGTGCTCAGTTCTGCCTCTCCCAGCAGTAGTAGAAAGGGGCAAAGGTTCAGACAGCCAGATGGCATTAAGGCACCTGGATGTCATCACAGCCATCCATAGAGGTAGCCTGGAACACAGTCTGACTATGCCTCAATGTATCGTCTCTTGGAGGCCTACTAGTTCAATGCGGAAGTGTGGGATTTCGTTAATTTCAATTCAATGTCCGTCAATGTTTTGAATAACTGCACTTCTCGCACTATAATCTTGAAATAAAGTTGAAATTATTGTTATTCAATTCATTGTTTAGTATGCACCACGAGAAGGTGTAGGGTCAACTCTGGCCATACGAATGAAAAACAAATAAATTTCCCAAAATAAATATAAATATTCTCAACACAACATTTATAAAACTAGGGTAGGCTAATGCAAATTGCGATAAAATCATATTAATATTTCTAATTTTTCGTTTCTTCTGTCCCCTGATCGATTTTGTTTCTTTTCTTATTGATTTGTACTGAAGATTCTATCGATAATGACCTCTCGAAATTGAATATATAAATATATATAATTTCTTTAAGCTTTTTGATTTCCAATACTAATGTATCAGTTTTTAATAAGGTCATAATGAAAGCTTCTATTTCATTTAAATTTCTAAAAAAATTAGTACCGCTTCTAGACTTGCTTTTGGTGCTGCTTACTCTGGTGCTTTTGCCAATTTACGTGAATCTCTGAGCGTTTTAATAATAAATAGGTTCAATTTGACTGTAAATGTATATTTTGCATTAGGTATTACGCCGAAGCCCGCGAAATGTCTCTCGAATTTGCGCTATACAGAGGTAGATGAAATATATAGCTTAACCTATAAGTTCTTCAGGTTCATAGTCATGATGATCTTATTCAGTCTATGGCTGCTGCAGGAAATAACACAAAATTTCCTGACTATCTTGACCATTCTATAGTCTCAAATGATATTTTAAAATAATCATTAATGATGAAAATAGTGTTTTCATCAGTTTGAGCGAATATTTAGATTCCATTCCCAATAGTAGAATTCATGAAAATGTATGAATATTTTAATTGATAAAACGTTTTTGGAGTGTGGAAATTTGGTGAAGAAGATGGCTCAATCTAGAAGTTTTTGTTTTGTGTTTACAAACATCGGCCCTCCCAGCAGATCCATATGAAAGGAGAAGAAAAATTCTAGTTGATAAAGGATCAGTCATAATACCTGCATTTAGTTGTTCTTGCAAGGCTTGTTTAGGAGAAAATATAGTGAAAATGTTACATCATATTTGTTTTAGTGAATAATTTGACAGTGTAATTTTTTCCACTCCATACATAGTAGGTAGTTTATTGCGCGAATGTTCTGGGGAACATCGCGTTATCATTTTGCCCAAAAGTCTGTAACTTTCGAATTTTTTGACGAAAATGGTCTCAAACGATTTAGTTCGACTCCCCAATGAAGAATTCGAGGTCAAATTTGATTCTATCCGGCCGGCCGTCGGGCCGTCCGGCCGTTGCCACGATAACTTGAGAACGGAAAGAGCTAGCGACTTGAAATTTTCAGGGTAGGTGGCGCATCCCAATACAACGGACAAGTTCGTTAATGGGCATAATCGGCCCAATGGTTTCCGAGTCATAATTTTGTTTTCAACCAATATAAATCCGATCGAATTGAAACTTGGTGAGTAGTTGTAGAATATGAACCTAAGCACGTTTGTGAAATTTTGTGCGAATCGTATTGCTAGAAAATTATTAAAAAATCATTAAAAAATATTTTTGTTGTCACGATAACTTGAGAACGGAAAGAGATAGCGGCTTGAAGTTTTCAGGTTAGGATGTGCATCAGAACGCGACATTTGAGTTTGTTTATAAGCATAATCGGCCAAACGGTTTTAGAGTTATAGCCATCTGAAATTTGGTTTTTTCTTCTCCTCATTAACTCGAAAAATACTAAACCGATTGATATGAAACATGGTTATTAGTTGTAGAATGCCAACGCGAAATTTCTTGCAAAATTTCGTGAGGATAGTAGGTATTTGTAGTAAATTCTTAAGAAATCATTGAAAATAAAAAAAAAAAAATTCTATATATCAGTAACTATTCGACTGAAATTGCTGAAATTTTGCAAGACTTTTAGAACCCAACTGTACTGCCAAGTTTTAAGTTTTAACACGATCGGTTAAATATTGTTGGAGATTCGAGCAGCCTTGTGTGAGTTCAGTAGATGGGTGACCGTTGCCTCGATTACTTTCGAACAAAAGGAGATAGGGAGAGCTATGTTCGTTTTTGGGCATAATCGGTTTAACGGTTTCCGAGCTACACCCACCTGGAATATTATTTCCTCGATAACTCAAAAAATAAAGATTCGATCGAATTGAAGCTTGGTAACTATTAGTAGAAAATCAACATAAAGACGTGTTTAAAATTATTGACTACCGTACCCCTAGAAAATTTGAAAAATATGACGAAAAAAAATTTTTTGTAAGGACCGTACCCCTAGAAAATTTCAAAAAAATTACGAAAAAAACAAAATTTTTTGTAAGAACCGTACCCCTAGAAAATTTCAAAAAAATTAGGAAAAAAAAATTATATCTCCGAAAGTATTGGTTTCTCAGAGTTGGGAATTATATCAATGTATTCATATAATAGAACTGCATCCTACACTGAGAAAAAACTTTAATTACAACAAATGAAAATTGTGACTTGCTATAGGCACAAATAACTTTTTTTAGTTGCAACAAGTTCGCGTGTTATCTGATAAAAAGTAGCCTATCACAAGCTAGCAAAGTTAATTGTAGTAAGTATTTCATTTTTATTCAGAATAACTGACTTTATTGACTTGATCCAAGTAGCATGTGTTACTTGATAGAAAATCCAGCTAAACACCAGAACTAAAAATGCTATTCGGTGTAAGTAACGTTTGAACGTACCCTTATCATAATGTTTTCATATCGCAAGTAATTTTGTTACTGCTGTTAGTAAGAACCTCTGTCTGTTACAAGTAACTTTTTCACTTAGATCAAATAAAAAGTTTGTGTTGGCAATTACATATTTTGTTTACGCTAAAGAGACACTCTTACTTAGCGCAAGTACAAAAATTTATAGGTAAGTCAAACCTTTCAGTTTCTTAGTAAAATGTTCATATATAAATGCATATTGAATGGTTTATTTCTGGGTTTTCTCTCCCAAACTCTGAAAAATATCTGTTAAATAAAAATTTATTATTTTGTGAATTGCTTCTGCGTAATAATGACAAGATATTTGTCAGAAGCAATAAATCGAACAATGTTGCCTAACAAACAATAACGACACAACATCAACGATGAAACAACTAAATTTCGTAACGTTTCGGAGTCTAAATCAGACTCCTTCGTCAGACACTTAACGAAAACCTTCAGAATTATTTTTTGTTGATGTAGCTATTCTGAAATTCGAGACGAAGAAGTCTGATTTAGACTTCGAATCGTTACGAAATTTGCTTGGACAATTCTCGAATTTCAGAATAGCTACATGAACAAAAAATAATTCTGAAGATTTTCGTTAAGTACGTCTGACGAAAGAGTATGATTTAGACTCCGAAACGTTACGAAATTTAGTTGTTCTATCGTTGATAATGTGTCGTTATTGTTCGGTTAATTGCTTCTGACAAATATTTTGTGTTTATTACAGAGAAGCAATTCACAAAATAATACATTTTTATTCAACAGATATTTTTCAGAGTTTGAGAGAGAAATCCCAGAAAGAAACCATTTAATTTGTATATATATTTGAAAATTGTACTAAAACACTGAAAGGTTTGACTTACCTCTAAATTTTCCACTTAATATTCGAACCCCCATTGCTGGAAGATATCTTCGTAATCCATTTTAGGAAAATACAATGAACATGCACAAGTAAAAGTGGAGAAATTTAACACTAAACGTATAAATATAACCGCAGACTCTGTTCGAAAGAATATCTCGATTAACTCTCGTAATCAATCAGTGAAACACAACTCGACGATACCGGCGGGGTGCGATTTCAACCATTCTTTATAGATGATGATTCCTTTGACCTTTACGCTCTGAATTCTGACCAGATGTAACATCTAACGGCTATCTTCAAAGGATCAACGAGATCGGGTGCTCTTCGGCTCAAATCGGTTACTTTACGAATATTTTTTACACTCATTATAATAAACACTGGTACCTTCCCCAAGTCGATGTTTGAATATGTCAAATAACTTTGTTATTCGCTGCTAATGAAAATGCGTAAGCGAAAAAGTAACTTGTGATAAGTGAATTGAATGCTTGGCTTGTAAACGCAGATTATTTATCATTAGCAAACAAAATTTAAATAACAGCGCTATTCGGATTCAATAACTTTTTAAGTGGTATTAAGAAAAACAGTTACTTCTCACAATTGTCAATATTTAGGTGAACGTGTCTGTTTACGATAAATATATGATTATCTGCAGCAAATAGATGTTTGTTTATCGCTGATAAAAATTTATTTATCTCAAGTAAAACGTAGTCAAGTGAAAAAAGTTACTTGTAACTTTTTTCTCAGTGTAAAGGAAATTCAATTCAAATAATAGTTTATTTATCAAGATTAAATGAGCAATCATGAGAATGAGAAAAGCACCATGGAAGAAATCAAATTAAATCAGGCCAATTTTGCCCAATAACGAACTTAACCGAGATATTCATCTCCCTAAACTACTCTGAAAATTTCAACTACCTACCTCATTCCGTTCGAGAGTTATATCTATGTCTATGGATGAAAAGCAGTCTCACTACTCTCAGATCTCTTACTTCATGTTCAGTTCCGAAATGTAAGAATTTTCTGAGAAAAACTAATTTCGGAGCAAACAACTGAGATTTTTCTCACTTCGCTCACAATTCTTCGATAATGTCTCAGGAACATCATTTGACATTATGACAATTCATATTCATACATAGAATAATATCATTCTGTGACAACGTTGAAATACGATTTATTATTGAAATTTTGAAAAATCATATCTCCGAAAGTATTAGCTTGTTAGAGTTAAAAATGATATGAGTGGATTCTTATGATAAAACTTTTTATTAAAAAAAATTTAATTTGGAATTTGTTTCGTAAAAAAAAAATTTTTTTTTTGTTACTCCGAAACCATCTGTCCGATTTTGCCCAATAACGAACTTAGCCGAGATATTTATCCCCCAAACCTACTCTGAAAATTTCAACTCTCTAGCTCATTCCGTTCGAGAGTTATCGTGCCTACGGCCGGCCGGCCGGACAGAATGAATTTCGACCACGGATTCTTGATCAGTGAGTCGAACCAAATCGTTTAAGACCATTTTCATCGAAATATTCGAAAATTACAGACATTTGGGCAAATTGATAAGCACTCAGTTCCGAGGAACTAGAGCGCCAAAAAATATACCATGGTAAATTCGAATTAAGAGTGTTTGAACCAATTTTTGGCGCTCTAGTTTCTCGGAACTGAGTGCTTATCAATTTGCCCAAATGTCTGTAATTTTCGAATATTTCGATGAAAATGGTCTTAAACGATTTGGTTCGACTCACTGATCAAGAATCCGTGGTCGAAATACATTCTGTCCGGCCGGTCCGGCCGGCCGTAGGCACGATAACTCTCGAACGGAATGAGCTAGAGAGTTGAAATTTTCAGAGTAGGTTTGGGGGATAAATATCTCGGCTAAGTTCGTTATTGGGCAAAATCGGACAAATGGTTTCGGAGTAACAAAAAAAAATTTTTTTTTTACGAAACAAATTCCAAATTAAATTTTTTTTAATAAAAAGTTTTATCATGAGAATCCAATCATATCATTTTTGGCGCTCTAGTTCCTCGGAACTGAGTGCTTATCAATTTGCCCAAATGTCTGTAATTTTCGAATATTTCGATGAAAATGGTCTTAAACGATTTGGTTCGACTCACTGATCAAGAATCCGTGGTCGAAATACATTCTGTCCGGCCGGTCCGGCCGGCCGTAGGCACGATAACTCTCGAACGGAATGAGCTAGAGAGTTGAAATTTTCAGAGTAGGTTTGGGGGATAAATATCTCGGCTAAGTTCGTTATTGGGCAAAATCGGACAAATGGTTTCGGAGTAACAAAAAAAAAATTTTTTTTTACGAAACAAATTCCAAATTAAATTTTTTTTAATAAAAAGTTTTATCATGAGAATCCAATCATATCATTTTTAACTCTAACAAGCTAATACTTTCGGAGATATGATTTTTCAAAATTTCAATAATAAATCGTATTTCAACGTTGTCACAGAATAATATTATTCTATGTATGAATATGAATTGTCATAATGTCAAATGATGTTCCTGAGACTAATCAATCGAAGAATTGTGAGCGAAGTGAGAAAAATCTCAGATATGATTTTTCAAAATTTCAATAATAAATCGCATTTCAACGTTGTCACAGAATGATATTATTCTATGTATGAATATGAATTGTCATAATGTCAAATGATGTTCCTGAGACTAATCAATCGAAGAATTGTGAGCGAAGTGAGTTAAATCTCAGTTGTTTGCTCCGATATTAGTTTTTCTCAGAAAATTCTTACATTTCGGAACTGAACATGAAGTAAGAGATCTGAGAGTAGTGAGACTGCTTTTCATCCATAGACATAGATATAACTCTCGAACGGAATGAGGTAGGTAGTTGAAATTTTCAGAGTAGTTTAGGGAGATGAATATCTCGGTTAAGTTCGTTATTGGGCAAAATTGGCCAGATTTAATTTGATTTCTTCCATGGTGCTTTTCTCATTCTCATGATTGCTCATTTAATCTTGATAAATAAACTATTATTTGAATTGAATTTCCTTTAGGATGCAGTTCTATTATATGAATACATTGATATAATTCCCAACTCTGAGAAACCAATACTTTCGGAGATATAATTTGTCTGTTTGAACTAGAGCGCCAGAAAGCTCCTGTCCACAGGGCTTGAACCCATTTTTTTACATCGATCTGAATGAAGTGAGTGAACTGTATAATGATTGATAAATTACTTACATCGCTGGAGATATAATTAAGTACTTTGCCATTGAATCTTTCAATGTCTTGTACGGTGCTTCGTTTCTCTATTTATATATATATGAATGGATAAATTGAATCTGTGTGTTATGTTCCATGAAAACTTTCATTAACATATCCTGAACGTTTCAAATAGTATCCTGATAACATTAGTTGGATAAAAGGTAGTTCAAAGCACTACAATATGATGTAGATAATACAGGGTGTCCGAGGAATATCTGTACATACTCTTACCAGATATAGAGTTCGACTAGCTGATTACTGATTGACTATAAAAAAAATATTTCTGGATTTCCCTAGAAAGCTACAGGGTGATTTTCCAACTTCATGGAAATACTTAGACCATCATAAAATCTAAACTTATTGACGGATATTATTGAAACTTGGGAGGTTATTGGCACATGCTAAGGTCGAGTCAGAAAGATACCAATTATTTCATTATTCCAGGGCCGGACTAATTAATCTTCATTTAAAGTGTCCAGGGTAAAAAAAAAACACTTTGTATTTCGAATTACAAATAATTGATTCGCTTTTTAGAAAGAAGCTAAATTATGCTTCAATGTGTGGTATCTCTTGAAGTTGTCACATCAACATTTATTTTTTTATGAATTTTTGAATTTGGATAAAGTTCGAAAATTTTGATTTATTTTCCTGAACAGGACTTAGTCTTCTTGTGGAGGTCGAAAATAAATAATAAATTTTCTTAAAAAAGGAAACTATAATAATTTGTTGATATACTTGGTGCCCACCCTAGACGCGGATTTCATTGCGATGGAGTAAATGAAGGTATATTTCGAAAAAAAATTGGTGAATTGTATAGGGTATATGTAAGCATATTTCAAAATTATTCGTATGTATACCGGGTGTTCGACAACAACAGAATTATCAACTGTTGCGATATTTTAAGAAATAATGGAGATATGATTCGCAAGGCTGTATCCAATCCAAATGTATACAAGCTAATGGTTTTCATTTCGAACCACTTCTGAAATAACGTTGACTCAGCAATTCATTCGTTCCTATTTTCATTTTTATTAGGTAACTCTTTACTGTAGGTATTTTAGTTTCTTTCAATTGTTATTGTTTCGTTATGGAATGTCCTTATTAGAGCTCTGAACTTTTTTGAAAATTTCTAGTATTTTCTACTAATACTGTCGCATTTTATATTCAAACATGAGATTTTCAGTTCTCTTCATGGTGAAAAATTAAATTTTTCGAACTTTATCCAAATTAAAAAATTCATAACAAAATAATTGTTGATGTGACAACTTTAAGCGATACCACAAATTGAAGCATAATTTAGCTTCTTTCTAAAAAGCGAATCAATTATTTGTAATTCGAAATACAAAGTGTTTTTTTTACCCTGAACACTTTAAATGAAGATTAATTAGTCCGGCCCTGGAATAATGAAATAATTGATATCTTTCTGACTTGACCTTAGCAGGTGCCAATAACCTCCCAAGTTTCAATAATATCCGTCAATGAGTTTAGATTTTATGATGGTCTAAGTATTTCCATGGAGTTGGAAAATCACCCTGTAGCTTTCTAGGGAAATTCAGAAATAAATTTCTTATAGTCAATCAGTAATCCGCTAGTCCAACTCTATATCTGGTAAGAGTATGTACAGTTATTCCCCGGACACCCTGTATAACGTAAAATATATTTACAAAGAACAAAAAATATATTAGGGCAATATTAACGTATGATGGGACTTAAAATTAAAAAATTATTAGAAATAATACTCCCTAGTCCTCTAAAATAAAGAAAATACTTTCATTAACGATCTTTGACAAAATTGTATTCGATAAATTCACCATAGCACAACATATTGTCTCTTCTTTACGAACCAGGTTCCATGGTTCGACAGTTAGCATGTCGTCAAAAATTTCGTTGAGACTTTGGGGACTTATGTTAGTGCGTTGCACTAATTCACGCCGTTTAGCAATTCTACGAAATAACGGCGATTGTAAATCTAACCGACAAAATAATACTGCTTCATTCTGGACTAGGATGTAACCCTCCATGATATAATAACAAGCGACGTCTTCAGACCATGTTGCTATTTAATGATGTTCCGGGCTCTTTATCAAGACGGCTATGATGTCATTGACCATCAATCAAAGACCGTCTGAAACTGAGAAATTACTCACACAACTGGCAAAGATCAACAGACAACTGCTAGTATTTGTATCTACTCACCAGGGCATTAAGGGGAAAAACGGGGTGGCAAAAAACGCGATATCCAGTGTGGGAAATTACCATTACTGTTAACTGAATATGGTGAGATTCACTGACTCCAAATTGTTATTAATAATTTAGGGTAAAAACCAGTTCAAAAGTTTATGGCGCCACCACTGGGAAAGGCACAAGTTGCCCACCTACATAAATTTGGCAAAAGGACTGTTAATTGTAGGTTATATGAATCGGCAGCTGAAACCACACATAACCATAGCCTATACAAGGCGTTAGCGGACACAGGAACATTTGATGGATTTTACAATCAGGATTATTGATGAATTCAACAAAAAAAAATCTGTTCAAGCACTGACGTGAAGTCAGGAGCTTTTGCCCTTATGATCTATTATCCATTCACCTCTTTTGGATACTCTTAATCGAATTTACCATCGATATAGATCTTTTTCTCAGCTATTATAAGAAGATATGAATACATTTTAGTACCATTTTAAGGACTTGCGTAATGAGAGAATCGTCTAAGATGAAAGAATTTTTAATTCTGACATATGTATTCTATCAGAACTGCAATTTTGCAAAAATTTTTGCGTTGGCTTTCTAGAACTAATTACCATGTTCGAATTGAATTGGCATAGTATTTTTTGAGTTATTGAGGAAATAACTAAATTTCAGACTGATATAACTCAAAAACCGTTTGGCCGATTATGCCTTTTAACGAACTCAAATGTCGCATTAGGATGCACAACCTATCCTATTAATTGTCTTTTCGCTCTGAAGTAATCGTGAGTTAAATATTATTTTTTTTTAATTTTCAAATTGTGCGATACTCACAAAATTTCACAAACTTCTTTGCGACGGTATTCTACAACTACTTACCACTTACCAAGTTTCAATTCTATCGGTTCTATTTTTGTTGAGTTATCGAGAAAACCATATTCCAGATGGGTATAACTTTGAAACCGTTTAGCCGATTATACCCAACAATGAACATAATTAGCAACCTTCCCTGAAAATTGCAAGTCGATATCTCTTTCCGTTTGAAAGTTATCGTGGCATTGGTTACCTATCCTGCTACTGAACTCACTCAATTTTGCTCTGATCTCCAACTATATAGATCCGATCGTGTTCAAATTTGGAACTTGGCTGTAAAGTTAAGTTTGGAAGCCTTCCACAAAGTGATATCAGACGGATAGTTTCCTAGATATAGGATGTTTTTCAAAGATTTTCAATAATTTATTTGCGCGTATGTTCTGGAGAATCGCGTTATCATTTTGTCCAAATGTCTTTAATTTTCGATTTCTTTTACGAGAATAGTCTCAAACGATTAGGTTCAACTCAATTCAATATGTATAATGAAATAATCGTTGGGAGGAAAAGTTTTATTTTCATAATAAAATAATGTACGAGAGATTTCCTTCTTGCTAATTTTGAATCATTCATGCTATAAGGAAACTGCTAAATCTGATCTCCATGCCCTACGTACAATTTAAATTCCGTAATCTGTCAACTTACGTAACAGTAACACCAACTGCCAAGATACAATACAAAAGTCACTAGGATGTATAATCCAAATTTTTCATTAAATTTCAACAGTATTTCAACAAACTTACCTGAAATAGAGAAAATATCGTCTAATACTCGTTGCAGAAGGCAATTCCAACACTCATGCGTTCGAAAACTCGCTCCTTCGTCGCTCGTTTTGGAATTTCGCATTCGTGTTTGAATAGGAGCCCATTGTGCAACTTGTTTTAGAATATACTATTCTAATCGGTCTTATTTAAATAAACATAGGAAAAGGTTCATAATCTCAATCCTAAGATTGCTATCTATGATCGGTCTAAATATAGGTACCGGGTTTCCCACTATAATTTGACCCCCCCTTTAACTTTGTTACGAATGGAGATACAATAAAATGTTCTGTACAAAAGTTGTACGAAATCAACAAAATTTTTTCAGGACGTTTTCACGAATTGAAATATATACAGGGTGCACAAGATATTGACTGCAACTTAATTTTTTTAAATGAAACACTATATTTTTTTATATTTGGCTAGATCTTTCTCTCCTGATTTCGAATATATATGCATGTGTTGGTTTATCTCTCTTATTTGAGAACTACTTTTCTGGGAACAACCTGGAAACTCAGTAGTCAGTTGTCAAGTGGTAGGCTGTGATAAATCAACTAACTGCATTGGTAATGCTTTGTTTTTATTGTTCTTCACATAAAGTGAAAATATTGTTACCAATGGGGTGTGTGATATCGTTAACAATGCAGTTAGTTGATTTATCACAACCTCCCACTTGACAACTGACTACTGGTGGTTCCAGAATTTAAGACTCTGTAGTTCCCAAAATAAGAGAGATGAACCAACATATCATAACATATGCATATATATTTGAAATCAGCTGAGAAAGAGCTAGCCAAATATAAAAAAATATATAGAGTGTTTAATTGAAGAAAATGAAGTCATACTCAATATCTTGTCCACCCTGTAAATATTTTAATTCGTGAAAAAATCCTGAAAAAATTCAGTTGATTTCGTACAACTTTTGTACAGAACATTTTTTTGTATCTCCATGCTCCAAGTGTTGGGAGAAAAACTGTAATAGTTCTTTTCCACATAATATACCGGGTGTCTCAGTATACATGTTCCAATGGATTATCTCAGCCATTTCAAAAGATGAAGACTTGAAAATTTCATGATTTTCAATTCGTAATTTCATAATTAGCAACCTTCCCTGAAAATTGCAAGTCGATATCTCTTTCCGTTTGAAAGTTATCGTGGCATTGGTTACCTATCCTGCTACTGAACTCACTCAATTTTGCTCTGATCTCCAACTATATAGATCCGATCGTGTTCAAATTTGGAACTTGGCTGTAAAGTTAAGTTTGGAAGCCTTCCACAAAGTGATATCAGACGGATAGTTTCCTAGATATAGGATGTTTTTCAAAGATTTTCAATAATTTATTTGCGCGTATGTTCTGGAGAATCGCGTTATCATTTTGTCCAAATGTCTTTAATTTTCGATTTCTTTTACGAGAATAGTCTCAAACGATTAGGTTCAACTCAATTCAATATGTATAATGAAATAATCGTTGGGAGGAAAAGTTTTATTTTCATAATAAAATAATGTACGAGAGATTTCCTTCTTGCTAATTTTGAATCATTCATGCTATAAGGAAACTGCTAAATCTGATCTCCATGCCCTACGTACAATTTAAATTCCGTAATCTGTCAACTTACGTAACAGTAACACCAACTGCCAAGATACAATACAAAAGTCACTAGGATGTATAATCCAAATTTTTCATTAAATTTCAACAGTATTTCAACAAACTTACCTGAAATAGAGAAAATATCGTCTAATACTCGTTGCAGAAGGCAATTCCAACACTCATGCGTTCGAAAACTCGCTCCTTCGTCGCTCGTTTTGGAATTTCGCATTCGTGTTTGAATAGGAGCCCATTGTGCAACTTGTTTTAGAATATACTATTCTAATCGGTCTTATTTAAATAAACATAGGAAAAGGTTCATAATCTCAATCCTAAGATTGCTATCTATGATCGGTCTAAATATAGGTACCGGGTTTCCCACTATAATTTGATCCCCCCTTTAACTTTGTTACGAATGGAGATACAATAAAATGTTCTGTACAAAAGTTGTACGAAATCAACAAAATTTTTTCAGGACGTTTTCACGAATTGAAATATATACAGGGTGCACAAGATATTGACTGCAACTTAATTTTTTTAAATGAAACACTATATTTTTTTATATTTGGCTAGATCTTTCTCTCCTGATTTCGAATATATATGCATGTGTTGGTTTATCTCTCTTATTTGAGAACTACTTTTCTGGGAACAACCTGGAAACTCAGTAGTCAGTTGTCAAGTGGTAGGCTGTGATAAATCAACTAACTGCATTGGTAATGCTTTGTTTTTATTGTTCTTCACATAAAGTGAAAATATTGTTACCAATGGGGTGTGTGATATCGTTAACAATGCAGTTAGTTGATTTATCACAACCTCCCACTTGACAACTGACTACTGGTGGTTCCAGAATTTAAGACTCTGTAGTTCCCAAAATAAGAGAGATGAACCAACATATCATAACATATGCATATATATTTGAAATCAGCTGAGAAAGAGCTAGCCAAATATAAAAAAATATATAGAGTGTTTAATTGAAGAAAATGAAGTCATACTCAATATCTTGTCCACCCTGTAAATATTTTAATTCGTGAAAAAATCCTGAAAAAATTCAGTTGATTTCGTACAACTTTTGTACAGAACATTTTTTTGTATCTCCATGCTCCAAGTGTTGGGAGAAAAACTGTAATAGTTCTTTTCCACATAATATACCGGGTGTCTCAGTATACATGTTCCAATGGATTATCTCAGCCATTTCAAAAGATGAAGACTTGAAAATTTCATGATTTTCAATTCGTTCAAGGAACCTCCAATGGAGAAAAACAAAAATTGAAAATCACTTTCGGTTTGACCGGAAGTGCCGGAAGTCGCTCGTGACCGGAAGTCGCCCGTGTACGATAATCCACCATGTTTGTCCATTTGTTTACTAGTACCGCTTAAATATTTTTTTGTGCATTACAAGGATGCAGGTGATATCTTGTCTGTGGAAAATCTAGTTTTTGTGAATTAAATAGAGCGTAGTGAATTTTCCTCTGCTTTATTCTCTTCTTGGGGTGTGAACCAACACTCTACTGGCTGATATTGATGGCAACGAAAATGTTCTCCTTCCTGTAACAGCCATATACCTAATACAATATAATATAAGATCTATGGTAACAGTAACTGAGGAATTCTAATTAATCATCAAGAAATTAAATTTATGTTTGCTATTCCGGTTTTCCAAAAAGAGGAGAGCTGAATAATTCATAGGTTAAGGCATATTAATTACCAAAACGCTCAAGTTTCTCTCAAATTTACCAAAATGCCTAACATTCAAAACCAGCACCAAAAGCCAGTCTGGCAGCGATACGTGTACGGTTTTAGAAATTGAAATTAAATAGAGGCTTTCATTTCTTCCGACTTCATAAAAGATTTTGATTACCTTATTGAAAATTGGGTACTTATTGAACACAAATTGATACATCTGGATGGAAGATCAAGAAGCTCCAAAAACATATTTATTTTTATGTATTCAATTTCGAAAAGTCATTATCTTTAGCATTTCCGATTCGAAATATACGAAGCCACGCGCTACCGCATTGAAGAAGTAGACTTCCAAGAGGAAATAAATAGCGGCATTGTCAGACTGTGTTCTGGGCTATCTCTTAGAGACTGCTGTGGAGGAACTAACGCGCCAAATACATTAATTCTTCATTTATGGCACCATATGAGTGTCGGACTGGGAACTTTGAGCCGCCGTAAATACATCCACAACCTTACCTTAATCTTTTGAATATGTTGAATGTAGAACCGTCTATAAATTATTGTAGGTACTGAAAGAATGGTACAACTGTACACTCTAAGAGGTATACAAGAAGAAAAATTGAAGAAACCCTTACCAGTAGCTGGCTTACAAAAAGATCTTCCTGCCTATAAATGTAAGACTGTGGAAGAAATGCTGAAGTTTTATTTGTCTTGTACAACATCTCTTTCCCTAAATGATGTAACTGCAGTGAATAATAGTCTGAGGGTAGAAGAGCCATATCCTAAAATATTTGATGAATTTGTCGGATCTAATGGTAGTATAATGACATCTCCGCGATCTTGTTCTGTTGGTACGTTGTGGAAAAGTTCGAAATGCATAAATAATTTCTGATGTCTAATGCAATTTAGTCAATGATTTCATTATTTCAGATGTACAAGATGTTCCAGTCTTAACCGGATTACACAGTAGTTCTGGAGTAGGTCAAATGTTGGAAACACTCCTTAATGAGACTAAAAGAATAAATTTGTCTAGATTCCATCATTTAGCAGATTCGGGTGTTGATAAAGATGGCTTTAGTGATATTGTGAACAATTTATATCAGCTGAAAGAGAATTATGAAGAAAGTTATTATCTTTAGTAATAAAAATTTAAACTTTTATTCTTTTTCATTGCGCTTTGGTACTAGATATGGCTCTGTCGAGTGAAAATAATCGCACCTTTCGATTATTGAAACATCTCGTGATATCTGGAGATGTTCTGAAAAACGCAAGTTAATTCATTCGAATGAATTGCGGTCGTCTATCATGTGGCACCGAGAGAGATAACAATACTCGGGTTACGAGAATGCCTAGATATCTCGACTACGTTTTGAATGTTTTGATATCTCGAATTTCCATCGATTCGACGGCGAGATATGAGAAGTTCGTTTAACAATCGATAGAATTTATTGGTGACATCTGGTGCGTAAATATGGTATGGAGCTCGGCCTTTTTGCTGTGAAATGCAATTAAGTGAAAACTGTTGAAGCGAGCTGAAGCAACCATATTGGAGATAAGGGATAATGGAAGCAGCTGACGCGATAAGGACTGAGAGGAGCACTGAGCGATTAATATCTCGAGTGATGATTCGATTATTGAAGCCTCTCGAGAACCTATATATCGATTATTGAAATTATTCGATTATATTCAACTCTACTTGGTACCAGGGGGCCAAATGTCTAAATTTGGAATGTATAGTCTGTTCGCCGTAAATACGATAACTTTCGAACTCAGATACTAGAAATTTCCTTGGTAGATTTGATCTCCAAATACTCTAGTCGAGTTCGCGAATGGGTGAAATGCAACCACTGGTTTCATTAGCATTTTATTTTTCCAATATTTCCGACACTACTGATCCGATCGGTTTGGTATTTAGGTTTAGTAGAACGACTCCGAAAGTCATGCAAAATTCGATGAGAATAGTAGGTATAACTAGAAGAAAGCATTTTTTTCCTCGTTTTTTGGGTTCAACAGCAATGACTTGAAGTTGCGTGCATATTCCATTGTCTGTTCACGCCTCATATGAAGTCGATCGAGCTGAAATTCGGTAGTCGATTGTAAAATAGTGGCTTGAAATTATGTGCGGAAAGTCGCAGATTCTGACGCATAGTTTCTGAAACATATAATTTTAGAAGATAAAAGTACTGTTAATAATGTTCTATTCAACTCTATTGGACACTCTTACACGAATTTACCATCGATATATGTCGTTGTTTCAGTTTTGATAAGATATGAATACGTTTCGTTCGTAGGCACGATAACTCTCGAACGGTATAAGCTACACAGTTGAAATTTTCCGGGTAGGTTTGGGACATAAATATCCTGGTTAAGTTATTGGGCAAAATCGGCGGTTTCGGAGTAACGAAAAAAATTTTTTTTTTACATTACAAATTTCGAATTCATTCTTTTTGGCGTTCTTGTTCCTCCGAACAGAGTGCTTATCAATTTGCACAAATGTCTGTAATTTTCGAATTTTTGGCTGAAAATGGTCTCAAACGATTTGGTTCGACTCACTGATCAAGAATCCGTGATCGAAATCGATTCTGTCAAGTTTTTTTAAGATGCAGGTTCACCATAAAAATCCTTCGATATCATTTTCAACTCTAACAAGCTAATACTTTCGGAGATATGATTTTTCGAAATTTCAATAATAAATCGTACTTCTATGTTTTCACAGAATGGTGTAATTATTATATCTATGAATTATTATATGATCTGAGTTCATAGTCGTACATGTCATCCTGTTCTATAAGAGAGAGTCAAATTCATTTCAGCTATTTCAATTCGATTTCTTCCATGGTGCTGTTCTCATTCTCAGATTGCTCATTTAATCTTGATAAATAAACTATTATTTGAATTGAATTTCCTTTATGATGCAGTTCTATCATAAGAATACAATGATATCATTTCCAACTCTGAGAAACCAATACTTTCGGAGATATGATGTGTCAAAGTTTGAACAAGAGCGCCAAAGCTCCTGTCCACAGGGCTTGAACAATTTTTTTCAAGATGCTTACATCATAAGAATCCATTGATATCATTTGCAACTCGTAACAAGCTAACACTTTCGGAGATATGATTCTTCGAAATTTCAATAATACATCGTACTTCTATTCAACGGTTTTTTTCATCGTACTTCTATGTTTTCACAGAATGTGAATTCTGTCTGTCTATGTTCTATCTTGGTTCACTGTCAGACATGTCAAATATATTTCTGTTGTAACAAACGAAGTATGATTGAATGCAAAATGACCAATTATAGGATATTATAATTACCCCTACCCTATATGCCCTTGAATAATCCATATTATTATGGAAATATGTAATTTGGTAAGTGTTTTTTAATTTAGTTTCTTTTAGGATGCAGGATTTCCAAAAATAGAACAGATTCAAAAACATTTTGTGTATGGGAATAGTTTATTAACAGACTCAATAAATATATGATTTTAATATTGATAATTGGGTAATCGGAAATAATTCATGAAGATTCTTTCAAGCCTTCTGCTCACTGGTTTTGGAAATTGGCATACGATTGGAACCCATTTATGAATTTGACAGCACACTCGTAAAGGAATAAAAACTGATTCTGAAAAAAATTAACACAATATTAATGAAAAAATCCATGCTATAACAATAATAATAATATAACTTTATTTACCCAACAGGAATAATCCCAATTATATGGTAACATATGTATATAGGTACATTCTCAAACTATGCCAAAAAAATAAAAATACCAAAAATAATATCAGTTTTCTTAAATAGTATACAACAATATCAGTGATTAAAAGAACATGTTCATTCTGAGTGCATTCGCACTCCTACACATACGATATAATGGTGCACGCACCAACAAGTTTGTTCGAGGTGTTGGCAGACGAAAAACAGGAGCTGACCTAGAGACCATCCTTGGAATTGTAATATTCATTCTCGACAACAAGTAGGGCGAGTCGAGGTGAACCATCAGTACCCTCCGGGCGAATTTAGCACATTGGTTTCCATGTCTTTCGGCCAACGATAATATTCGCATATCAATCATAATTTAGGAAAGATTAGCTCCACGTTCAGGGTAGGTATATACCCGTTTGCCGAAATGAGACGTACTTAAAAAACCACCTATGGATTCGCTCGAGCACACTTAGACGACAGTCATATATTGGAAACCAAATGAGGCTACAATACTCCAATATTTGCTGATAACGAGAGTGAAGTAAAATTTCTCAATACCTCCAGAACTCCCTAGAGCACCTGAAGACAAAGCCCAGCATTTTACAACTGGAGGCACTGAGTTCTTCAATATGCGGTATGAAACTCAATTCAGCGTCGAACAAAATGCCGAGATCACGTATTTGATCCACACGGGTAAGGAAACGGTCATCAATGAAGTAATTGCCAGCAAAAGGTTGCACTCTTCTCGTGAAAGTCATCTGAAAGCTATTTTCCAAGTTAAACGTTAGTCCATTCCTCAAACACCAATCCCAGACGAATTACAAACTAGACTGAAGCAGCTCCAAATCTTCCACACAACTTATCCTCCAGAACAGCATCAGCATACGCCATGGCAATGCGCCCCAGGAAATTCAACAGATCGTTTATAAAGACCACGGACAGTAATGGCCCAAGATTAGATCTCTGCGGAACTCCAGATTCCAAAACATATTCAAATGACTCAAAACCATTATAAAACACGTAATTGACTATATCACTCAAGTAAGAACCAATCAACATCAAGTATGCAGGGCTGAAACCGAACGAAGAAAGTTTGCGCAACAGAATACCACCATCTGACCACCATCATCCAGAGACTCCTTAATAAATTGTGATAAAGTAGCCAAGTTCGTGATTGTCGACCTACCCCGCACAAAGCCATGTTGACCTGTAGACAAGTGAGGGCGAATACCGTGAGATATACTTCTATACACTACTTCTTCGTAGACTTTTGCGAAATTTGAGAGTATAGAGATGGCTCTATAGTTTTTTATTTCAGTCTTATTACCTTTCTTGAAGACAGGGACAACCCGAGCTCTTTTCCACGAACTTGGAAATGTAGAGGTCTGTAAACTCCTCACTATTATGAGATAAATAGGTGTTTCAAGAGCGGAGCTATGTACTCTCTAACAAAATAGGCAGGGAGTTGGTCATCTCCAGCTGTGATCTTATCAGGAAATTTTTCCATGCTAGATTTAATCTACTCTACGGTGATCATAGGCATGATCATTCATCTTTCCATACCAGAAAACTGCACAGCAAACGAATCAACTATGGCCTTGGGATCTTTATAAGTATTACTTTCATCCGGCATTACTCCAGGAATTCGAGTAACGCCTCTCTTCCGATTTATGAATCTCCAAAATGATGCCGGGTCCGATCTTATCTCATCCTGTACGCCAATCAAATAATTTTCGTACTCTGAAGAAACTTATTGGGACTTCACCAATGCTCTTAAACGCTTGAAATCTTCATAGTATTTGCCGCTCCCAGTCAGAGGCCACTTAGCACGATAGACATTCTTCAAACAAATATTTCGTATAGCTCCTGCACTGAACCACACCGGATATCTTCCCCTCATCGAACCACCGCTCTAAACGGGAACATGTTCACCAATGATACAAAAAGTTTTTCATAAAAGTACTCCAAGGCATAATTAACATCAGTCAATGTTTCCAAAACACTCCAATCATAAGAAAGAGATAGAAGAATTCAATTCAGAAAAGTTAGCTTTCCTAAAATCAAAAGAGGACGCTCTGGCAACGCTAGGAAAATTCACCCGATGTGAATGCGAAGACTGATCGTTGGATGCACACCGTACATACGTAAACGCAATATCTATACAGGGTCTTTCACGAGGAACCTCACCCATATTTATACGGGAAACTACTGAACGTATTTTCATGAAATTCAGCACTTATAAGTACTTCACGATGCTGATGAAATCTAAAATATTTTCAAGGCATGAGCACCTCCGGTTTTTCCGGAAATGACGTCAACTTCCGTTTTTCAAATTAGAACACCATTTTTTTATTGCAGAAATAGATTCCTTAGAAAATTTCAAGTCATTTTGATGTAACATTTTTCAGTTTTGGTTGGAAAATTCTCTCTGAGCGGGAAAATTCGAAAAAAAAATCGAAAATAGAGCTCCGCTGAAACAAGAATAACTTCGAGGTTTTTGGATGGAAAATTTTCATTTTTGGGATTTTTCAAGATGTAAGATTGATGTATCCACTTTAATAATCGAAATCGCGATTCATGATACAGGGGGTGAAAAAATCGCTTTCAAAGTTAGGGATGACAAAATCGTGAAAAATCAATTTTTTCAAATTAGAACCCCATTTTTTTATGGCAGATATTGAATCTACGTTAAAAAATAATGTGAGTGTAAGCATCACACCCTTGCCCTAAAGTGGATATTTTCTGAGTTATTCACAAAAAACTGTTTTTCGTCTTGAGTTTTCAGCTATTTCTTTTCCCTTCACGCCAAAAAGATGAAATTTTCAGGAACTGTTACTTAAACCATGTTGTAGATTTTACTACCCTAATATGCAAGAGAAAAAAGTTACAGGTTGTTCCTAAATAGATGGCGAATTTTGATTCGAATTTGAATCAGAAACCTCTTTATTTCAACTAATCGGCCATTGGTTTTCTCTCCAGTGATAAATAAATAATTCCATATGAACCATATGCAAAAACTTACCATGTTTTACATGTTCTCCCTTAGGAGATAGATATTCTGACATTTTGACTCAAATAATTGAGCCGCTAGTACAGATCCATAATGACTTATGGTATCAACAAGATGGCGCGCCTCCACACAATTCACTCAATGTGTCAAATATCCTCTACAGGCTATTTGAAGATCGATGGTTGGCGAACAATGGTCCACATCTTTGGCCACCACGTTCTCCCGATTTAACTCCTTTAGACTATTATGTTTGGAGTAGGATAAAAAATATTGTCTACTCAACTCCTCTGACTGATAAAGAGGATTGCATAGAACGAGTCAGAAATGCGTTCAGGTTTGTTTAGATTTTTAGATTCATAGTTTTGAAACTCAATTTGGTTTTTAAACACTTTTGCAGATCTCTTCCTCCCGATGAAATAAGAAGAGCAACGCACGAAGCATTCCTGAGACGTATAAATAAATGTCTAGAAATTAACGGTCGAAACTTTGAGCATCTTCTCTAGTTATAACTGCGAGAGTTTTCCATGGGTGATTTTTTCACCCCCTGTATCATGAATCGCGATTTCGATTTTTAAAGTGGATACATCAATCTTACATCTTGAAAAATCCCAAAAATTAAAATTTTCCATCCAAAAACCTCGAAGTTATTCTTGTTTCAGCGGAGGTCTATTTTCGATTTTTTTTTCGAATTTTCCCGCTCAGAGAGAATTTACCAACCAAAACTGAAAAATGTTACATCAAAATAACTTGAAATTTTCTAAGGAATCTATTTCTGCAATAAAAAAATGGTGTTCTAATTTGAAAATCGGAAGTTGACGTCATTTCCGGAAAAACCGGAGGTGCTCATGCCTTGAAAATATTTTAGATTTCATCAGCATCGTGAAATACTTATAAGTGCTGAATTTCATGAAAATACGTTCAGTAGTTTCCCGTATAAATATGGGTGAGGTTCCTCGTGAAAAACCCTGTATAACAGGCGAATATCCACATGTGACGCTGAACAACATATATCAGATAAGCGTACCGGATTTCAAAACAATATAAACACTTCTCAAGTAAATGAATAATAAAATCAAATATCAACTGAAATTTAAATGAGACAAAGCAATCCACAGTTTACTTGCCACCTTCCTCAGAGAATAATAATTATCAGGACAAATCCCATTCACGCAATCACAAAATCAAAGAAGCACTTCAGAACACAACCGTACCGTACGTTAATCTTTTCTTAATTGATATAGCCGATACCTCTTGAAATAACAAGAACAAATGAGCAATTCGCTCCTATTTGAAGGCTGCTACAGGGCCTGGTTTATAGTGTTGAAGGGTCGGAGCTACATGTTGCTCATCCTTGCCCCCGTCAGTTCGATGATAATTTCAGTACGTAGTTCGAGTTGTGAAAACTATGCACCGATTGTAACTTACAACAACCCAATCTACGAGGTTCAATCATTGCAGCTTGCTCATTCATTCTTGTTAGAATATTAATGCTACAATAAACAGTACGATATACACATTGTTGTGGATCATTCAGTTATAATTATATGAGCTATGTCCGACAACACCTCATGTTGTCGCTCCTACTGACAGGACATGCATTGTCTGGGTACGTGTTGTAAAGGAAACCTGTTGAAACAAAGTTTTTAAACTTTGTTCTGACCTGTTAAATGCAGTTTCATGTTCAGCAAGTGAACTCTACAAAACGTTAAAAAAAAGTCTGTGACTGTCTGAAGCTGCAAAAAAATAATCATGAAACTGGCAAAAGGGCAACAAATGAGTGCTGGTTTGAGTAGGTATCTGCTCTCCGGGATATCGAGGAAAATATCACGGGAGTGACCTTTGCAGAAAGAGGTGCCCATACACTGTTCGTGGATGTTTGGGGATTCGCACGTTCAAAAGGAAAGGCGCAACTAACCCTATCGTCATGTGCCCAAAATCCAATAATAACGGGTCCGCCAAATAACTCTTTTTTTTTAAATGCAATAAAAAAAAGCTACTGAATATTTTCTCAAATTTCTTTTTTTATTACAATCCTTCCGGTTAATAATAGAAAATAATTTTATTCAAATGGCTGCCTCGGCTGGTCATGCAGTAGCCTACACGATCGGTCCAACTTTGAAGCACATTATCGATTGTGTGCAGCTGTATTTCACCAATGGCTTCACGAATATTGTCCTTTAAAGCGTCAATTGTCTCTGGCTTGTTGGCGTAACACTTATCTTTGACGGCACCCCACAAATAATAGTCCAACGGTGTCAAATCGCAGCTCCGAGGTGGCCAAACGACATCAGCTCTGCTGTTGATAATGCGATCTTCAAAAACAGGGCAACTCCTGAACCAATTGGACTTTGTATGGCGTCATACCAAGGTCTTTATGCAAAATTCGTCTCAATGATGTCTCCGAAATGTTCAATTCTTGAGAACGACGGTGAATTGATGTTGATTGCGCTTCACGCACACTTGCTGCCACAGCAGCAATATTCTCGGGTGTACAGTTGTTTTTGGCTTTTCACGCTTTGGTTTATCGATGAGGATGTCAATTTCTTTCACTTTTTTCACAAGATAACGAACATACGGAGCTGACGGTGCTTCTCTTCTTCCAAAATCCGTACGCAATTTTCGCACACATTCTGCAACATTACCATGATTTTCAAAGTAATGTCGCAATATTTCCCAGCGTCGTTCAAGCGTATACACAACCATATTCGTTCAGCGGAAGGATAAAACTAATGATCAGACATGAGCTAAGTGTTACCATTCACGAAATAAGCACTAGTTGAAAAAAAAACGTTAAATGGCGGACCCTTAACAATTTTCAATTTCCAGTGTAGGTATCTTGATGTTTCTGGGAACTGCGAGATTCTCGGATAAACCGATCACCAAGGATAGTCACGTGCACACAACACAATTTCTATTTTTCAGGTCACTAGCTCGAAAGTAACACACAAATAACAATCAATAACTTTGTTTTGCGCTATCATTAGTATAATAAGTGTGTATTTTAAAATTTTATACTAAACTTTGAGTTCCAAACCCAGACGGGGGAAAAGTAATCATACCGCCATGCCAACCATTTTGGAACTGAAGAAGAGATATCATCGAAATAATATTTGGCGAAGAAGATTTTACTATTTGTAGGTTTTACAGGTAAGTAACCTTAGTAACAATTTAGCTTCTCTCTGTAAGTACAATTACCCACTTTACTTGTAAAGAAAGTGGTGCCTATATAAGTAAACTCAGCAATATATAGCTAGTCAGGGGTTCAAAGTAAAATATTAGTTCTTGAATAGTAATAATGAACTTGGTATATTATGGTTTTTAACGGGAAAAATATAACCTCTAAATGTTTGACCCAAAAAATGCAGTGTCTAGAATTTCATTTTATGACTTGCAGCTTAACTACTTTAGACTACCATATACCACGAGTTTGCTAACAAAGACAATTATAAGAAACAATATGCAAAAATGATTTATTTCAATTGATGTATTCACTTAGAAAATTTGAAAACCAAGAAGTCAATATTTTCATCCAACAAAAAACACCGGTATAATTTTAGAAAGGTCTCCTCATGTAAGGCTCATGCTTTCGCAGATGACTCCTAAATTAAACTGACCTTTAAGCTCTGTTGCTTGCCAACTAATGAACTGTAATCTGCGATCCATAGTGATCTTCGGGACTCTCCATAATTTGAGACTCAAACAGACGAAATCATAAAGGATCTTGTTTTGTCGAGAATCAAAGAGAGCAGTTATAACTGAAAATTTCAACACAACACTGTGGGATGTCACGCTTCATATTGCACAAACCGTTAAGAATTTGGGTGTGAGCTGGATAGTGGCTCTGACTCTGACTTTGTTTTTTTCCTTTTAAGGCAAATGCCTTATTTTTATTATTTGATTGCTCTTCTCGGGTCGAGTGGGATTAACTCATCTAGAGGAATATTTCGCTGTGTGTCTTTTACTTATTAGCAATAAGCTACAGTCATCTTATTCTATGTTCACTGGTTTGTGGTCTTCTCTAACCACACTATAAGCCGAGCATTGTCATGTCGCAATGGGGTCATATAGGTAGTCTTCATGGAGTAGACTTCATCTTGCGACAAAAGAATGAACGTCACTGAACATCGTTCAAGGTTTCCTTCATCAAAGGGGGTTGGAGTTCGTAAGGATCTTCCTAGGTAGCGCTGGTAAGATTTTGATTTCCAGTACTTCGCCACAAAAGGGTTTAAGTTTCCTAGAGCTCTTTCGTTTGTCATTCAGTGGCTAAGTTACGCTGATAAATCGTAACCACCATGAAACCAATACGTATCTGCCCTGAATTACACTTTCTTTTCTATAGAACACTGAGCGATTAGGTGGCTATCCCGGATTAGGAGGAAATGTTTGTTGATGGTAGAAATCGACGAATAATTCGCCGTGTGTCTTTCAGTTAGTTATTAGCTACAGTTACCTGATTCTGTGTTAGCATTTTGTAATAACAATGTTAGCATTTTATAATAATTGTAATACATTTTTATTATTATTAGCTCACCTCGTCAGTTATAAACTGCTTTCTATTGTGACGGACAGACCTCACAGCAAGACAAACATCACACTCATGTTCAAGTTTCATTTGCTCTATTAAGAAAGATAAAGCAACATAGACTCCGCATGCAGTTGCTCCATCGCTGCAAATAATGTCATTGATGAATCTTAATATTTTGTGTCAGACGGAATACTCACAAACAAGTCACTATTACGTTAGTTGACCTCCTAGAAATGGCATCGGCTTCTTCGTAGAAGGATAGAAACTCCTCACAACAAGAAGGTAATGCAGCTTTTGCTCGCCAACCTTTGAAAGCAACTATTTCGACATTTAGTTTTTCCTTCTGCAAATAAAATTGTTATTGTCATCACGTATTCAAAAGTTAATCGAAATAATTGGTAACGATTTCGAAATATTTATATTATAAACATGCGTAGGATACGGTAGGTATAGAAACAAAGATGGCCAGTAAATCTGCCATTGAAATGGATGTATTTTGGTTGATCTTACACCCAAATTCTGACTTGGGTCTAACTCTAAGGCTGATAAAGTTCAAGAGATACCGACCAGCAATTTTCAAGATAGGTTGAGCCTTTGAATGCAACGGTTAATTGGCATCATCAGCCAAACGGTTTCGGAGTTATACCCATCTGAAATTGAAATCTTGAAATTTTGGCAATTGATTTTATAAGGGCTATATCCGTAAGGAGCCTCCATCCGTACATCAAATTAATTGTATCTACTTCCACCAAAAATACATAAATTATTATTATTATTATTATTATTATTATTAATATTACAGTAGAGTTGAGACTAATCTATAAACTCAAAAAAAATCAAACTTAACAAAGAAGATGATGACATTTCCGCATTTGAGCCAAATGTATACTGAATAAATATTTTTCAGTTAAATATTCTGACAATGTTCTTCTTCAATTTACTGTCGCCCTAATCGAATTTCCGTGCAATTTTTATACTTTAAACACCCCATTCACACTTGCCCCAGTTTGTTGGAAAAGTGTGACCTATTGAATGGACTCATGAATAAATAAAATAATGGAATAAAATACTCTATTGACCATTTTGATTTTAATTTTTGCCAGTAGCATCTGGATATGTTCGGTAGTAGATCTCTGAAATTTCACTCAGTTTTGCTGATGCAGAATAAAATGGCATTCCAAAAAAAACACGAATTGTCGAAATTTTGGGTCACACTTACCCCGGTGTACCTGATATCGTTTATATATATAGCGCAGTTTATACTCCATAAACAGTTGAATGTTACTTCCTCCTCATATATCAGAATATAATCGATCATGCTCAACATTTCTGAACAAAAAACGATTCGATGATATTAGTCCACTTACCTCACGTTTATTTTTTATCCAGACGTGCAAAGAATAAATGTTGTAATATTCGAGTTCAGTAACTTTGCCAAATTTCACCAGGACAAAATCGACAGGTTGGAGCTCAGGATCATCAGCTGTTGGCCAGAATTTGCAGCAAGTCTGAAATATTGTATTTCGTATTTCCAATGTGGAATAAGATAAAAATGCCAAACCCAGTGGCGGGTTTTCAATAAGTCAATATATAAGGTGTTCCGTGTTCCGAAATTTAGTAAAATTGAATGCTAGATTATACGTCAAGCAATACAATGGAAACTTTATATAAACCTATATCCAGAAAGGCTCTGCTTTCGAATTACAAGTTGTTGAAATGAATTCCCTGAAGATAGTTATTTTGAATTTTTCCCAAAACTGATGGAGAGAAGTGAGTGTAAATTTGTACAGGGTGGGCCAAATTGGACACTTTTGAAGGGAAAGTCCTATTTCTGTACTAGTTACACGAAAACTGATGGCGATGCCAACATTCATGAGAAACGCATTGGTGGAAACCGCATGTCGTTATCTGTCACCTTTAAATAGTTACAGGATATTTAACCAAAATGTGTATTTTCGAAATATGGCTGTAACTTTTCTTCTGTAAAAACATATTGTAGCTACTTTTTACGTAGAATCAATGAGGTTAATTACATTTTCTGAAAACTGATATTTTGTCTGATCTCGGCATGAAAATATTTTTTTCCAATGTGAAACCCCATATATTTTTGCATATTTCGATAGAGCTTGAAATTAAATATTAGGTAAGTTTTTCACAGGATGAGGACAGGCTCAATCAAACAACTTGCCGACGTTTCGTTAGATATTCAAACTTTTTCAAGGCTGGAAAAGAGGTACAATATTTGTAAAGAACAATGTCGCTCATGGACAGATGAGATAAAAAAAAAACTTACCCTTAAATATATGTTGTTACATGTTGCAATCTTAGAAATCATAGGTTCAGTATGAGTTCAGTTTTCGTCATTATGTTTCTGTTTATTTATTTTGTGAGTGTGAATATCTGTTATATACAATATTTATTTATATACAACAACTATATTTTTGTGATTATTTTATGGTATTTTGTCAATTTGTGTTCGACTATGATTTCTAAGATTGCAACATGTAACAACATATAATTAAGGGTAAGTTTTCTGATCTCATCTGTCATTGAGCAACATTGTTCTTTACAAATATTGTACCTCTTTTCCAGCCTAGAAAAAGTTAGAATATCTAACGAAACGTCGGCATTATACAAGTTGTTTGATTGAGCCTGGCCTCATCCTGTGAAAAACTTACCTAATATTTTTACAAAAGGACGTGAAAAAATTTATCAAATATGACTTGAAATTAAAATTTCAAAAATATAGCACACTTGATATTTTCCATAATTTTCTAATTTCATTGCAGATTCGAAAATTGAACAGAAGTAAATAGAGCTTTTTTATTTAATCATTGCATCCTCCAAAGCCTACTTATCTAAAGGTTGAAATTTGATTTCTTCAGAAAAATATCAAGTGTTATATAGCTCTATCGAAATATGCAAAAATGTGTCCCATTTGGAAACAAATTCCACACCGATATCTGATAAAATATCGGTATGCGGAAAATTTGGCCCTCTGACAGCGACATCAGTTTTCGTCTATCTAGTACAGAAATAGGAATTCTCCTTCAAAAGCGTCCAATTTGACCCATCCTGTACATTGCTTAGATTTTTAGGCCTCTATGAAATGAACGACAACAAATCAAGTCATGGTGGGTAATACCGGATGGAGGCATTAGCATAATTCTCCTTTTTTTTCGTTGAATATTTTCGGTACCTATTTTAAGTACAAAATATTGTAGAAAGTTGACGGAACATTTTTACCCAATAATGACGCACTAGTCTTATGTCCGAAGGCACCGTTTTTCGAGAAATTTTTTTTTTGTGATTACCAATGCGACGTATTCTATAGTGGTATATTCTATTGATTGAAGTTGAAAGTAATTAGGTACATTAAGGAACTTTCTTTCATTCTTTTATAACGATAAGAAATAAAATATACGATTTTTCAATACGAGAAATTTTATTTTGAATTTGTTTATGTGACTTATGTTTCATCATGATTTATCTTCAAAATATGGCTTCCATTCACTTTTCCCAGGAATAAAATTCTTGGTTAAAAGGATATTATTTATGCGGAGGAGAAGCGTGACTAATATGGCGCGCCTGGGTTGACCAACGAACGCAGTGACGCTGGTAATATGGCTATTTTTTGCGCGCACGTTCTAGGGAACAGTGTGCTATCATTTTGCCCAAATGTCTGTAATTTTCGATTTTTTGCCCAAAAATGTTCTCAAATGATTATGGTCAACTCACTGATGAAGAATTCTAGGGCAATTCTAACGACCGGCAGTCCATAGCCACGATAACTTTCGAACGGAAGGAGATAGCGACTTGCAATTTTCAGGATAGGTTGAGAATCCGAATGCGATGTTAAGTTCATAATCGGCTGAACGGTTTAAGAGTTATAGCCATCTGATATTGTTTCGTCAATAACTCAGAAAATATATATCCGATCGAATAATTGAAACTTGGTAATCAGTTGTAGAATGCCGACGCGCAAATTTGCGGATGTGATGATCTTATCGCTAGAAAAGAAATATTTTCCTTCAAAAATTTTATATTTCAGAAACTGTGTGTTAGATTCCGTTGACATTCTGCAAAAATCGTCCAGCCGCTATTTTACAATCGAGTATTAGATTTCAGCTCGAACGGCTTCGTACTTTAGTAATTGCGTGAAAATGAAATTTCGGCCTGGTATCAACTTCTGAAATTTCAAATCATGTACATTTCAGAATTGTAACAAAACACTTCGATGGTATATAGATGATCCGTGTTCGAATACTCGTTGAGTAAGTTCACTATTATATTGATTTCAAAATTTGAATTCAGTTCATGCCCAATGCATCTTTTCTCGTGTTTAGATGAAAAAGACGGCTTGAAGGTTCATGCAGTATTTCGTGAGCCGTGAAGATAATAGAACATACGCGAAAAAGCTTTCGACTTCACGCCAGTGCTTTCCTCGAAGTTTAAAAATTATGTATTATGTATGCATCTAGATATTCAGCTCTGGGTTTGATTTGTATTTACTCCCGATAGAATTGATTAACTTGTCACATTTTGACAACTGTAATAACGATTCATTCAAATAGTGAATAGCATACCTATGCCGACGTGAACGGCACTGGGGAAAGAAGATTTTCGTTAAGTGTCTGACGAAGGAGTCTGATATAGACTCCGAAACGTTACGATATAGTTGTTTATTCGTTGATGTTGTTTCGTTGTTGTTTGTTAGGCAACATTGTTCGATTGATTGCTTCGGACAAATATCCTGTGTTTCCTACGCAGAAGCAAATCACGAAATAATATTTTTTTTTTTTTATAGATATTTTTCAGAGTTTGGGAGAGAAAACCCAGAAAGGAACATTTTAATAGTAGAAAATTAATGTTGATCGAGAAAACAATGTCTCAAAGTTTAACAAAATAACTTAATCAGTCTCAATGAGAATAGGGCAGAATAACAGGTAGGTAGGTATTCACTGATAATTTAACCATGCATAAAAATTGTTTTATTTGTTTTCATTCGTTTACGGGATAATCGCGTGTCGGCCGGTAATGAGTTACGATATCAAATTTGTCCTACAATAAATAAGTAATTGAAAAATAATTTTTAATTCACGAAAACGCAGAGGCGTACATAATATTTTTCCAAAACTATCTAGTTCACATACCTTAAGGCGACTACAGACGCACGAACAAGTTCTAATACATGATATCAATAGATTATTATGATAGAACTGCATTATAAAATGAATTAAATTAAATAGGAATCCTTTGATATCATTTCCAACTCTGAGAAACCAATACTTTCGGAGATATGATTTGTCAAAGTTTGAACAAGAGCGGCGCACAGGGCTTCCCCACTTTTTGCGCGTATGTTCTGGGGAACATCGCTTTATCATTTTGCCCAAATGTCTGTAATTTTCGAATTTTTCGCTGAAAATGGTCTCAAACAATCAGGTTCATTTCACTGATGAAGAATTCGAGGTCAAATTTGATTCTGTTCAGCCGTTGCCACGATAACATGAGAACGAAAAGAGATAGCGACTTGAAATTTTCAGGATAGGTTTCCAAGTAATTATTTCATTTTCAAACAATACAAATCCGATCAAATTGAAACTTGGTGAGTAGTAGTAGAATACAAACTTAAGGACGTTTTTGAAATTTTGTGCGAATCATATCTCTAGAAAATTAAAAAAAAATGATTTAAAAATATTATTTATGTCACGATAAACTGAGAATGGAAAGAGATAGCAATTGCAATCTTGTGGGTCAGGTTGTGTATCTGAATGTGACATTTGAGATTGTTAATAGGCATAATCGGCAATAACGGTTTTGGAGTTATACCCATCTGAAATTCGTTTATTATTTCCTCATTTACTCGAAAAATGCGAGACCGATCCTATACAAACATGGTTAGTAGTTTGCCTAATACCGACGTAAAAGTTCCTACAAAATTTCATGAGGATCGTATCACTAGAAATTTTTGAAAAAATCATTGAAAATTATTGTAAAACAATTCCATATATCAGAAACTATTCGTCCCACATCGCTGAAATTATGCTAGAGCCTTCAGAACCTAACTCTACGCATTTATTCCATAAACCAATTTATTGGAAATCAACGAAAAACGATTTTTTCTTCCACACTGGCTTATAATTTGAGTTCGTCGAGTTTGTTTGATAGAAATTCATATCTAAAGGTAATAACTAATCTCATTCAAATCAGTATTGATCAGATATACACAGAAAATGTAAAAAACGTTTGGACTTAATGCGTCTTGATTCATCCCGTTGTATATAATGCGTTTTGTTGTGGTTGAAATTGAATATAATGCTGTTTGTTGCGACTTATTATAAATTTAGAGAAAACAGTCTGCACAGTAAGTGTTGGCCTGTAACCTAATTAACATGAGCAAATCGATAAAAGATTTTTTTGGTTATATTTTATTCGTTTTAAAATTACAAACGTAAACATTGCGATGCGGCTTACATACTTTGGATTTGAATTACACAGGGACATAATGCCATTTGGAAGATTTTGGTTACATAGGGCAATAGAGTAATAGAAATCATTTCTGAATCCGCTTCAAACTCAATTTCGCCCAAATTGGACATAATGCGTTTTGAAAAGTTACTCCTCAATTCATCTTCACTCGACATCTCGATAAAACACGACGCTATGCCTAGAAGACTGATACACAAGCACGTATGTGTTTAGCTGTAGTGTTGACAGGTTCCTATCATATGTACGCGCGTACAGACACCTACGTGCGTTCATGTATTAGAACTTGTTCGTGTGTCTGTAGACGCCTTAACGGATGTGAACTAGATAGTTTTGGAAAAATATTATGTACGCCTCTGCGTTTTCGAGAATTAAAAATTATTTTTCAATTACTTATTTATTATAGGTGAAAACACTATCTTGATCATTTACCATCATTTAACCCTAAATGAAATATTGAAACAACACAATTATCCTTCTCTTAACAATATCTGAACCTACTCCTGAAAGTCCTCTGAGACTAATATTTATAGAGTGCGCAATCTACCCTTGAATCGCGAATAAATATATATAATAATTGGATTGCTTCTTCAAATTTCCATGAATAAGATTCAAAACGAAATCAAATTGATCTATATTAAGTCTAAAAAATTCTCGGAACTTTTCGCCCTCGGCATTAAGATGGGTTTCAATGAGTACCCATACTATACTATCCTTCTTATATGTCCTAGATTTGTATAATTCGTGAGTTTCTTCTCGTGTGAGGAACAATATCTCCAAAATATCCGCATCTTCTAATAAAATCAATGCAGCTGCTGTTTCTGGATTGATTTTATAGCATTATTCACTTCACGGCATTTAAGAAACGACTACTGAAACGTAGATTCCGTCGTCACGAGGAAAACACTAGGACGTAACGGCTAACCGTCACTTCCATACGTCGCGGCTGGCCGCGAACGCTAGACGTCTCAACGAAATTGCACATTTGCACGCACAGCACTGACAAAAGACTTCAAACAAACAATTATTTGCCTCAACACGTTCATGAGCGTGCGTCGATAAATTCAAGCAGGAGCAGCGAACATGTTCGTCGGTCTTTTAAAATGAAATTTTGGCTACACAATGGCGTGTACATCAACACGAGAACATGTACGTGCGTTCATGTATTAAGACTTGTTCGTGTGTCTGTAGGCGTCTCTACAGACGCCACTAGTTCAAACTTTAATACATCTTCTATAAATGCTCAGAGGGCTCGAGCCAAATTAGATAAAACAAAGATTAATTGTTTTCTCAAAATTTTACCACCCTGTAGCGTTAAAGTTAAGAGGTTTAGGTAATAGGTTTATTGAAAGTTTTCTTCTTAAAATCACCTAAAGGATGCATACCCTCAAGGATCACCATCTTATTCTGAAACACCCTATATATCCTTTCGTTTTATTGACACCATCGGATAAAAAAATAGTTTTCTCACCCTTTCTCTCAGGTCAATCTCGTTCAAAGATAGAATCACATTGATTTTTCTTTCGGTTACAAATCTCCAAAAATCTCCCAGAGTGTTCGGCATGGGTTGTTGTGTTACGAAATAACGCCCTGGGCTTCTAAATCCATCTACTTGGACAGCGTTTATGTAAGAAGAAGACTCATCATCATGGGGATACCTTGTGAGGAAAATTCGTCCCTGATTTTCTGAAATGAATATCTTCGTTTCAACTGTCGGGGCTTTTTAATGAAGTTTTTATTTTGTAATTTTGACATGGTTATTCAGAATGAAATGAGTTTTGGTATGATGTTTCCTATAACCTATAACTATGACACATATCCTCTGGTTACCATTTTTCCTACCGCAACTGGTTTCCTAGTTATAATAGGCTCGCGTATTTTAAAACTAAATAATGGAACAGATGATGTTTATCCTGAGTAATTTCAAGAATATTCAATAATTTCAGAAAATTTTATTATTCTTCATTATTACTTTACACACACCGTTTCCGAGATATTCTTCATTCAAATTTCCCTTCCTTTAATAAATCACCCCTGAGCTTTGAATCCTCCTATAAGCCCCGTTGTCATACATTTTTGTCTTTCACCATCAAGGTCATAGATAATATTTTTATGCAGGAGTGTATTAGCATATTGTAAAATCTTTTAATACTTGTAACTTTTTACCTGAGCCGAATCTGGCAAAATGGTAAATGAAAAATTTGTTATATTTGATGAGAAGAATCTATGATTAAAATTAATATACAACTTGAAGACTTGCCATGTATTAACACAAGCTATTTTAAAAGATCACCAACAATCTAATAATGAGATTGAATGTCAACTTGAAGTTAGTAGCTGAGATTGAAGAATCTTCTTCGACTTCGAAGAGTAATTTTTCAACGGCAGTACATTGCATGAGAACACAATACCCAGAATCAGACTTTGTGAAACATGGAAAACGATGGTCAAAAGCTGAATTTGCTCAAGCTACCCCACATTATCAGGGTAAGCCGGAAAAGTTTTCGATGGAATTATACATTCAACAGACCGAAGAGATGAGCCAGCGGACCAATCCGATATATACACCAAAAATGTATGAGAGCAGCAAAGACAAAACAATGGATCAAAAGCTGGCATATTAAATTGCTCATCTGACAACGCTGCACTTGGAGAATATGGCTATGGATATGGCATGGTGTGGAAATGCCCAATGGAATAAATTAAATATCTCGGTTACTGTAGATATTCATGGAAAATCCCGTAACAAGTCAAATTCGAATTTTAAATCACCATTCTTCTACGTAAAAATGCGACCCTACTTTAAACCCCCTTCGAAAGACATGTACCTACAACCTCCAATTTTTCCAATAGGAAGTATGGGCTTGTGATACATCATTTGAAAGGTTGCGTCATCCTCTATTCAGAAATGTTTTCACTTTCATGTTTATTGCAAAACTCAAAATAGAAAAAAATTGAATCATGTGATTACCAACAATCATTATAATATTCCCTCGAATATTCACAAATGTAATTACAATAATACAAAACCTATTTGCCTTCAAGATTTGATAGAAAGAGAATGAAAAAAAAAAAACTTCAACAATGTGTTTTCCAGATCAGATGGTACCATGAAATCTACGTAGAACACTTTCTGTGGCAAACTTAGTTTCTTTAGAATATCCTTCGCAAATTGTTTTGTGCTGATAAGTTGTAGTTTATAAATAGTCTAATTTGTGTTTGAATTTCACTTCAATTTTGAATGATGGTAAGATTAACGGAAATGAACAAAACAACAATTTTACAAATGATTGGTTACGGATATAATATCCGAACACAAAAAGAAGTAAGTCGCCTATTTCATGAGAAATTACCGAATTTTCAGCCTATAACCCCAGGGACTATAAGTAATATAGAGAAGCAGTATCGCAACTTTGGGCAGATTAAAAAAGAAAATTGGTTCAAGCACTGACGTGAAGTCAGGAGCTTTTGCGCTAATGCTCTATTGTCCATTCTCCTGTATTGGACAGTCGAATTTACCATGGTGAAACGGAGAACCGACAATAGAATTCACCATGGTAAATTCGATTAAGACTGTCCAATACAGGAGAATGGACAATAGAACACACGCGCAAAAGCTCCTGACTTCACGTCAGTGCTTGAACCAATGGTTTTTTTCTTAATTTTGGAAATTTTTCTATGGGTACGGTTCACACAAAATTTTTTTTTTCGTGATTTTAAAAATTGTTCTAGGAGTACGGTTCTCACAAAATTTTACACATTCCTTTATGTCGATATTCTACAACTAGTTACCCAGCTCCAACTCGATCGAGTCTATATTTTTTATTAAATATTATTTTATATTAATAAATAAGGAGGAAATAATATTCCAGGTCTGTATAACTCCGAAACCGATAGACCGATTATGCCCAAAAACGAACTTGTCTCTCCCATTCGGATGTGCAACCTACCCTAAAAATTGCAAGTCCCTATCTCCTTTCGTTCGAAAGTTATAGAGGCAACGGTCACCCATCCAGCTACTGAACTCACACAAGGCTGCTCGGATCTCCAACAATATAGATCCGATCGTGTTCAAACTTGGACCTTGGAAGTAAAGTTAGGTTTTGAGGGCTCTCGCAGTAGAGTTAGGTTCTGAAGGCTCTCCCAAAATTTCAGCGATGCTGGACGAATAGTTCCTGCTATATAGATTTTTTTTCAATGATTTTTTAAAAATTTTCGAGTTATACGATCCCCATGAAATTTCGCGAGAATTTTCGCGTTGGCATTCTACAACTGACAACCATGGTTGAATTGGATCGGTTCTATATTTTTCGAGTTATTGAGGAAATACCAACCTAATTGCAGATGGGTATAACTCCAAAACCGTTTGGCCGATTATACCTATAAACAAACTCAAATGTCTCATTCAGATGCACAACCTCACCCGAAAATTTCAAGTCGACATAAATAATATTTTTTGATAATTACAAAATTTACTATTGATACGATTCTCACAAAATTTCACAAGCGTGTCTAGTTTTGCATTCTACAACTGCTCACCAAGTTTCAATTCGATCGGACTTGTATTGGTTGAAAACAAAATTATTACTCGTTGGGCCAATTATGCTCATTAACGAACTTGTCCGTCTTATTGGGATGCGCCACCTACCCTGAAAATTTCAGGTCGCTATCTCTTTCCGCTCTCAAGTTATCGAGGCAACGGACGGTCGGCCGGACAGAATGAAATTTGACCTCGATTTTCTTGATCAGGCAATCCACCTCCACAGCATTCAATGTCAGCCATAAATCGATTCTAAACAAATCAAAACTAAATAAAATGCATGTCTATAAAATGATAACTACCCAGGAGCTCATGGAAGACGATTTTGAGGATTACTTATTTTTGTGAACAAATGATGAACATGCTGGATAACAATATCATACAATTAGTAGACGTTTTGTTTTCTGATGAGTGCTCTTTTTCTCTCAACGTGAAAATTGCCGCTACTGGTCTACTGGAAATCCTCACTAGATGAGAGAGGAACACACGCAATTTCCTCAAAAGGTTAATGTTTCGACAGGAAATGTTCGAAACCATATCATAGGCCCTTTTTTCATTGAGGACAATTTGAATGGCGATAAATATTTAAATCAACAAGTCCAGAGCGTTCCTGCCAATCGGGTCCTTCATAAATGACTTCGTATAATTATTATACTTATGCATATATTTCACAAATCAAATAGACCCCAGGGGGTTCATTGATCTGCCGAGAAAGTAAGAGCAGACGCGTTTCTGGCTTCTTGGCCTTCATCAGTACTCTGTAGCTTTCCCAACAAATTCAACTAAACTGACCCGGATTAAGCCACTCAGAGTCGGCTTGGTCGATCATTTTAATCGCCCACACCACCTATGAGACGGCTCTGAGAGGCTTAACCCGGGTCAGTTTAGTTGAATATATTGGGAAAGCTACAGAGTACTGATGAAGGCCAAGAAGCCAGAAACGCGTCTGCTCTTGCTTTCTCGGCAGATCAATGAACCCCCTGGGGTCTATTTGATTTGTGAAATATATGCATAAGTATAATAATTATACGAAGCCATTTATGAAGGACCCGATTGGCAGGAACGCTCTGGACTTGTTGATTTATTAACAACGGTAACGCCATTTTTCATTATTATTGATAAATATTTAGCACTACTTCAAAATGATGTCGTTTCAACTTTGGCCAGTTTATATCCTGATCAAGGAAATCCTCAAGTTCCACGGAATACGATATGATTCCAACAGGATGGAGCACCACCACGTTACTTACGCAATGTCCGGCAGTACTTCGACGCAATATTTCCAAAGTGGATAGGAAGGCGAGGAACGATCGAATTGCCAGTGTGGTCCCCTGATATTAACCCATTAGATTTATTTTTATGGGGATGTGTGAGGAGCATTATGTACAAAACTTAACCCCTTGATTTGAATGATCTAAAAAATTGAATAACGTTTGCGATTAGGTAGTGAAATGTTGAATAATGTTGGAAGAAATTTGTATTCGAGGTCAAGATGTTGCCAAGTCGTTCGCGGTGAACACTTTGAATATCTACTTCATTAACATTCATAATTTTGTATTACATTTTAGTGTTCACCAAATCTCGCTAATCACTTAATTTTATTATTTGCTGCTCTGATTTTTTCAATAAACATGAAAGTGATAATATTTCTGAGAAGATACCTTTCAAAGGATGTTTCACAAGCCTATTCATACTATTTGAAAAATTGGGGGTTTTACCTGTCTTTCGAAGGAGGTTGAAGGTAGGGTTCGCATTTTTACGAAGAAGAATGACAATTTAAAATTTTAATTTGGCGTGTTTCGGGATTTTCCATAAATATATACAGTAACGAAGATAATGAATTTATTCCAATTGGCTTTTCCACACTGTATAGCTCTAAACCAGTAATTTATACCGATATGAATTACCAAAGTTACGGCGCGTTACTGGTTAGCATAATTAGGTAGTCTACTACGAAATTATCCACGTTTCACGTAATTTCATTGAAAGATCGACTTAAATTCAGTAGATGTACCATTCGTCAAAGTTATTATGTCAACAGAAATGAAAAAAAAAACGAAAAACAGATTATTTCGTCTATGGGAATCGATCCCGCTACCAAGTGCTTTAAGCATATCGCTTATGGATCAGGCCACGCTGTGAAAGTACAATCACGGTGTTGAACAATTGTCATTATTTATAATCGAAAATTTTTCACAATTTTCTGATTTCCTGAAATTATCATCATGTTACATATTATTCGCCGGTTAGTTATTGAAGGAATGATATTGCTGATGTATCGACTTGTCAAATTTCACTTCGACCGATCTAATTCATTGAATTCTCTCCATCACGTCAATTATAAAAAATGGGTTCAAGCCCTGTGGACAGGAGCTTTCTGGCGCTCTAGTTCAAACAGACAAATTATATCTCCGAAAGTATTGGTTTCTCAGAGTTGGGAATTATATCAATGTATTCTTATGAAATAACTGCATCATAAAGGAAATTAAATTCAAATAAAAGTTTATTTATCAAGATTAAATGAGCAATCTGAGAATGAGAACTGCACCATGGAAGAAATCAAATTAAAATAGCTGAAATGAATTTGAGTCTTTCTTATAGAACAGGATGAAATATACGAGTATGAACACAGATCATATAATAAAGCTTAGATAGAATAATTATAGCATTCTGTGAAAACTAAGAAGTACGTACGATTCATTATTGAAATTTAGAAAAATCATATCTCCGAAAGTATTAGCTTGTTGGAATTGAGAATTATATCGATGGAATATAATGGTGAAACTGCATCTTAAATAAAAATTCATATGCACTCAGATCCGAGGAACTAGAGCGCCAAAAAGTGTAATTCTCTTTCCGGGATTTGAGCCCGCCTTCTCTCGTTCCGAAACCCGACGGGTCAGACCGACCGGCTATCGGGCTCCTCGAACGATCTTATCGATCGCCGGTATTGGAATAAAACGTCGGTACTAACCTGGGATATACGTCTATTCTTAATTTTCACTTTTCGACATAAGATCGCCACATAGGGGTTCATTTGACTGTTTTTTACCCTTATATTCGCTTTTCGTCAACTTTCAGGCCAGAAAACTGTCACGTCTCAGGAAAATAAGTAATTCATACATAGAATAATTATATAATTCTGTGAAAACGTACAAATACGATTTATTATTGAAATTTTGAAAAATCATAACTCCGAAAGTGTTAGCTTGTTAGAGTTAAAAATGATATCATTAGATTCTTATGGTAAAACTGCTTATTGAGAAAAATTTAATTTGGAATTTGTTAGGTAAAAAAAAAATTTTTTTTCTGTTACTCCGAAACCATCTGTCCGATTTTGCCCAATAACGAACTTAGCCGAGATATTTATATCCCAAACCTACACTGAAAATTTGAACTGTCTAGCTCATTCCGTTCGAGAGTTATCGTGCCTACGGCCAGCCGGACGGCCGGCCGGACAGAATGAATTTCGACCACGGATTCTTGAGATTCAGTGAGCCGAACCAAATCGTTTAAGACCATTTTCATCGAAAATTACAGACATTTGGGCAAAGATAAGCACTCAGTTCCGAGGAACTAGAGCGCCAAAAACTGGTGACAAATTGTTCCTTCGAGTGTGAAATAACGGACCAGTACATCTCGATCGTTGAAATATTTTGATATTTCGACAAAATCTTCACCATGAAGTGGCCCATACACGCTCAATATTATTGTGCAATGTGGGTTGCACAACATATTGACGGTGGCCCTTAGTCGGTCAATATTATTGTACAATATGTTGATTGGTGAAACATTTCTATCGTATGTAGGCGATATTGATGGTTGTGCAATATATTGCGCAACCTTTCAATATCGCCCACACACGATCAATTATATTGCACAAATATGAAATTTTGTAGAATAATATTGAGCGTGTATTGGCTGCATTTATAGATCCGATCGAGTTAAAATCTAGAACTTTAAATAAGGTTTTGAAGGCCCTCGCTGAATTTCAACGATATCTGATGGATAGTTTCCGAGATACAGAATTGTTTTAAACTTTTCTTTTTAATTTTGCAGTTACGCGATCCTCACAAAATCTTGCATAAGTCTTCATATCGACATTTTTCAATTAACTACCGCACTTTGATTCGATCAGATAAGTATTTTTCGAGATATTGGGAAAACAAAATTTCGGATGGCGATAACTCTGGAACCACTCTGTGGATTAGGCCCATTAAGGAACTTAGCCGGTAGCTTTCAACTCTCTAACTCATTGCGTTCGAACGTAATCATGCTGACGGCCGGCCGGCCGGACAGACAGAATCAATTTTGACATCGAATTATTCATCAGCGAGTCGAAAGTAATCGTTTGAGAACATTCTCGGCCAAATATTCGAATTTATAGACATTTGGACGAATTGATAGGCATTCTGTTCACCTGAACAGCGCGCTTAACATCCAGTGGACGTATCATGATAAGAAACCGAAGATTTCTGAAAAAAATTAAGGTAAAAGAAGTGAATGGATAGCTGGCTGTTGTTTATTTCTGAGGGGATTTAGACAGTAATCAATTAGATGACGAATAGACGTCATATTCATCATAACGGAAATTAGGTCTTCTCAGTCTCAAGATGTCCCCTTGAGGTGCATTGCCTGTCGTGGCGTCACACCTTCGGACGAACTTACCAGAGAATTAATTAATTATCCATATCAATATTAGGAATATACGAACATCGCCATATGATATAAATATTCACCTGGAATAATTTCTTGGATTCTATTTTTTTCTGTATAATTGGGAAATTCTTCATTGCATTCCGCGACACTCTTCATTGCCTGATCTTGCCATTCCGTTTCTTCGAGGTAATTCATTTGAATTCTGTAGTCTTCATCCTTTATCAATTTCTGTACAGCCTTATCCAAGTCCTCATTACATGGTATGCTAGTTCGTAGACCCATCAAGGATTCTAATACAACTAAATGAGCCAACTTATATTGCTCAACATTGTCTACCATATTTGGTCGCTGTTCCCGGAGCTTCTGAATATTATTCAACATGTCTACAACCCCTTGTTTTGCAGCCATTCTTAAACTCATATCTGCTAATATTACTGTTCCAGTTCTACCTACACCAGCACTGAAAATAGAAACAAAATAGAAAGTTATGTGATATTACTATGCATTCCCTACCAACATTATTCATTGCTGAGATTACGATATGTATACTCCATTCACATTTATAAATTCTCCCGGTTGGCCATGAAATTTTGACTCATTTCGCCGTGTATATTTTGTAAATGTTAGGTTATGCTAATTTTCCTGTCAGATAACTACGCAACGTCGTCCTCTCTAAATAGAAGTCGTAGTAATTACTGATTTTCCACAAGGTGAATTTTCTTGGGAAAAATAATGAATTTGAGAAGATATTATGTAAATTCAACAATTCCAAAGACCCGGCGACTGTTCAAGAAATTTTTCATCTGTTGTTACTATGGAAAATATTTCACGTATATAAACTGGTTGGAAGATTCAGTTATGCTATTTTCTTGTACGGAAATCAAGAATCAAGTGTTGAAATTTTAATGAAAAATAATGGATACAGTAGTCCGTTACTTTGTGATAGTTCATATGAAACTAGATTAAATAAGCAATCTGAGAATGAGAACTGCACAAAGGAAGGAACCAAATTAAAATAGCTGAAATGAATTTGACTCTCTCTTATAGAACAGGATGAAATGTACGAGTATGAACACAGATCATATAATAAAGCTTAGACAGAATAATTATAGCATTCAGTGAAAACATAGAAGTACGATTCATTATTGAAATTTAAAACTTCATGTTAGCAGAAATTGAATTCAAACATCAAAGAAGAATTTAAATTCAACAAGAGTGCCGAAAATTATCAATCCAAAACCAATAGACGAATTCTACCCAACAACGAACTCATCCGAGATATTCATTCCTCAATTCTATGATGAACGATAATATATATCTTTCCTCAAATCTACTCCAATACACCAATATTCCAGTTTTGTTTTTAGTGGAGATATTCTGAACTCAATATTATTAACTTACCATTACCATTCCCATCATCATATGGATTGACCATCGGCATGAAAATATCAACCAACAAAAAGTATGATATTATAATATCATTCTCATATTTATACGATTGCTGGAATGAAAAAACGTCATGTCTCAGGAGAATAAGTTGACATTATAACAATTCATAGAATACCCACATAATAATTCTATCATTCTGTGAAAACGTAGAAATATGATTTACATTGAAATTTTGAAAAATCATATCTCCGAAAGTATTAGCTTGTTAGAGTTAAAAATGATATGAATGGATTCTTATGATAAAACTGCTTATTAAAAAAAATTAATTTGGAATTTGTTTTGTAAAAAAAAATTTTTATTTTGTTACTCCGAAACTATCTATCCGATTTTGCCCAATAACGATCTTAGCCGAGATATTTATCCCTCAAACCTACTCTGAAAATTTCAACTCTCTAGCTCATTCCGTTCGAGAGTTATCGTGCCTACGGCCGGCCTGACCGGCCGGTCGGCAGGACAGAATGGATTTCGACCACGGATTCTTGATCAGTGAGTCGAACCAAATCGTTTAAGACCATTTTCATCGAAAAAATTTAAAATTACAGACATTTGGGCAAATTGATAAGCACTCAGTTCCGAGGAACTAGAGCGCCAAAAAGAATAAAAGAACCTAAATATCCCGGCAGAACTTCTAAACGAACAGACGTACCTATGGAATTCCCCACTTTTCGAAATTCTGAATAAATAAGCCTACAGAAGACATTCAAATACCTGGTTGCACAACTTGGAATACACCAGTTTCAAAATGTGGTAGTCACTGTTCAACCTTCATAAAATTTAGTGATAGGGTAGGAAACTACGTAATTTCATTCGAGAGTTCAACATGACCTAAGACAGAATGAAGTTTTCCTATTGCAGATTTCAGTTCTGTCTCTGCTTCTTCAAAATTCCTTTTGGCATTTTCAATTTGAAAGCGAAGAGTTCTTTATTATTCGAAGATAATGATATGTGATAATATCTTGTCTAAGATGGAACATTATGTTGATCGTTGAGAGTAGAAATTGGCATCGCCTCAGAGAATTGTTTTGACATTGACGATATTTCAGGAGTGCCAACCTGCCTTTGTTTTAAGCGGCCCATACACGCTCAATATTATTGTGCAATGTAGGTTGCACAATATATTGACGGTGGCCCCTAGACGATCAATATTATTGTACAATATGCTGGTTGATCAAACATTTCTATCGTATGGAGGCGATATTGTTGGTTGTGCAATATATTGCGCAATCTTTCAATATCGTCCACACATGATCAATTATATTGCACAAATATAAAATATTGTACAATAATATTGAGCGTGTATGGGCTGCATTAGTCGTAATTTGTCCGGCGCATTTTTCCATTCTTTTATACGATATAAAGTAAAATATATATCTATGGGAGATGATAGCCCTTCTTAAGGGCCCTGTAGCGGGCTTCGAACATCTGAAGTTCTGAATAATCATCGCTTGGACTTGGACCGGTCAGACCTGGTTTTGAAAGAGACCCTCCTGGCCTTACGAGCAACATTTTCATTTTTGAATTCAAATATTGAAGGGATTTCAGGAGTAAATATCTCCGAAAACTAGCGGAGGCGATTCTTCTCCACGAAATCCCATTCGCCTACAGAGAAGTATTTTTGTGAGACGAGACTTTTGAAAGGTTATGTATTATTTTTAATTTGTTCGTTTCCTCCTCTTGTCTTTTCATTTTTCAGGTTGAGTTTCGGGTACCTTGGAGAAACCTATCCGTTTTTTGACGAGGGAATCCACATTGAATAAATATATCCCCATCAATATTTTTAGATTACAGCAAATTTTGTAAACAATAGTTACAAATCACCACACTCACGGGGAGAAAGGGTTTTTTGCTGAGGTTTTTCCCTAAGCTCTTGTATCATACGTCGAATTGTATGGTACCCCGTTACACCAACCTCTGCTAACACATATACAGCTCTCAGTCAAAAGAATATATATTATATATATATATATTAGTTACAAAAACGTGATAGACCTAAATCATGGCCAACCGGGAGACTTTATAATACCGAATCCCATTGGTAGAACTCTTGCGCACTGAGTGCATGAATCGTATCCCATTGGAGAATTTCGTCGAGCATTTTGACACATTTTGACGTCCAGAGCAACATTTATTGCACTCAGTGCAGCACCAGTGCACCACTGGTTTTGCCAATGGAATTCGCCATAAAAGTGAATGGAATATAACTGGCGCCTCTGCGGCAAATACATATATTCCTGCCAATTGCATGCAATTTATTCCTCGTTGATGTTTTATTTCAGTTTAACGTTCTCAAGCACTCAAAAATACAATCTTTATGAAGATCTTGAAAATATCTCAGAATAGTACTGATCAATTCACTAACCTGCAATGAACAACAATAGGTGAAGATGATGACAGTTGTACCTTCAAGAGTTTCCGGAGGAATGGTACCAAGCTTTGTGGATATAGTGGAACACCATGATCAGGCCAGGTTGTAAAATGGAGCTGTGAAATCTGAAACAAAAATTTTAAATCATATATTAAAAATTCTCAAAAAGTGAGGTCGGGAGCTTTTGCGCTCATGTTCTGTTGTCTATTCACTCCTCAAACACCCTCACGAAATACTGGTTGATTGTTTTGCGCGCTTGTTCCGCAAGGTACAGCGTGCTATAATTTTGCCACAATGTCTGTATTTTCCGCCAAAATTGGTCTCAAACGATAGAGTTCGAATCACCGATGAATAATCCAAGGTCAAACTCAATTCTGTCCGTCCGATCCGGCCGGTTGTTAGCACGATAACTCTCGAACGAAAGGATTAGAGGATTGAAATTTGCAGAGTAGGTTTGCAGCGTAAATAACTCGGACGAATTCGTTAACGGGCGAAACCCACAAAGCGGTTTCGGATTTATGGCCGATTTTAGCAAAAACATTTTTTATGAATATTTTCGTAACCGATCACTCGATCTATCTGAAATTTAGCATCTAATTGAAGGCATCAATGCAAGAAGTACCTAAGTCACAAATAAGTGATTGTGAGATATTAAGGTTTGAAATTTTATGTTTGAGTATGAAACATTACTCGAACTGTTTTCATCAAAATATGTGTGATGTTGTATTATACGTAAAAAATGGCTTCTACTTTCACAATTACATATTAAAAATACCTTTTTCTTTACCTAAAAAAAATTATAATAGTTTTGGACTTAGGCACTTTTTGTGTTGAAATTGTTAATTTGTCGAAGTTTAAAGATACATGAAAGTAAAAATTCTTAATATTGAAATAAGATTTATCATGAAACGGCCTCAGAATATACAAAACATGTGAACGACTTAAAACTTGTGCGTCTTTCTCTTTTTGCCCTTCTTTAGCTCTGGTTGCTGACGATTTTCATTGATATTACTGCATACTGAGGATCCTGGAATATCCACATTTTGTGAAACATGTCCCAGTGTGGCAGAAAAACTCCAGGTCATACCTCCTTTTGAAGTTTTTTTGTTTATTATGGAAGCAAATTCATCGGCTTCCGAACTGTCTTCGCTTTCGCTATTTGGTGCATACACACGTGAATAATGCATACTGTATCATCTACAAAAAGCGTCAAAGCTAAAAATATTGTTTAGCTCTATCGCTTGGTGCTCATTTTTGACGTTACACGCTTTATCACAGAATCTGTGGTTCCATTATAAAACGTACCACGTCACCGTAGCAACATGAAAATGAACATGTCAAGTCTGTGACTTAGGTACTTCTTGCTTTGTAAACAAGGTAAACTCCTTTTGGAGACAATGTGAACTCGGGCACTTAGGTACATATTCCTGCCAATTTAAATATCCCATCTGAAAGCATATGAAAAATACCATTATACGGCGGCAAATGCCGACTTTTGATTAAAATGTGACTTAGGCACTTCTTGCATTGACCCCTTCAATTGTAGAATCATGACCTTTATATGAAAGTGGCAAAAAAAATTTTGTTTCCACAATAACTGGAAAAATACTGATTTGATTGAATTGAAACTCAGTAGTTAGGTGCAAAAGACCGAAGCAAACAGTTTTGAAAAATCTCGTGAGGATCTCATGACATGAAAAAATTCAAAAAATTTGCGGAATATTTAACTCGAAATTCTGAAACCTATTTTTATGAAATTCATAATGCATCTGTCGAGCATTTTTCGTTATGCGCATGCGCATATGAGAAGTGAACTGATGGTGTTTTCGTCTGAGAGGATTGGGGTTTTGGGGTGGAGGATGCTATTCCTATGAAATTCATGTCACCCCTTATGGGCATTAACGTTTTGCGCAGGACCACACGAGAAGTGATTCAACCGCTGGAGTTTTCGTCTGAGAGGATTGAGGTTTGGAGGTGCAGGATGCTATTCCTCCATGGAATTGCCTTGGGGGTGTCTGCGCATGCGTGGATTGAAGCTGTGATATCTCCTGAATCAATGGTGCTGGAGAATCAGAGTTTTGTGTGAGGTGTGTGATTTTGAGACGACTTTCAGACACGAGTAGATTGCGCGTAAACAGAGGAGAAGTGGCTCTTTTTGTGTTGTATGGCTTATGTTGGGAGCAGTTTAAGTCTAGCGGTCAAGGATTTGGTGCTGAGCCGATATTGTAAGGTTTTAAAAAATATTGAAGGCAATTCTGTGAACGGACTAGTCCTTTTCGATGAAATAGCGTTTTTTCGAGTTGAAATCTCTGTACCGTGGCCCTGAGGCCATTTTATAAATAACTATATTTGGAGGATCTGTATCAAATTACATTCGGATTGGAAGAATAGGCGAAAAAATTGCATTCCTAATTCGAAATTCCTATAACCCCTTTCGGGCATTCTTCGTTTCATGCATTAGCAGACACGAATTGATTTAATTGCTGGAGTTTTCGTCTGAGGGGATTGGGGGTTTGAGGTGCTGGATGCTATTCCTCCATAGAATCCCCTCAGAAGAGTCTGCGCATGCGTGGATTAACGCTGCAATTTCTCTTGAACCACTGGTGTTGAAGAATCAGAATTTTGTGTGAGGTGTGTGATTTTGAGAGAACTTTAAGCCACAAGTAGATTGCGCATGTACAGAGGAGACATGGCTCTTTTTGGGTTGTATGGCTTATGTTGGGAGTGGTTTGCGTCTAGCGGTCATGGATTTGGTGCTGAGCCGATATTGTGAGGTCATAAGAGGTTTCGAGGAAATAGCGTTGTTTCCGAGTTGAATTGTCTGTATGGTGGTTGGTGGTCCTGGGGTCAATTTATAAATAACTAAATTTGGAAGGTCAATGTTAAATTAGGTTCGAGTTTGGAGAATAGGAGTGAGCAATTGCGTTCCCAACGCGGATCCCATAACCGCATATTTTTTTATTTCGATCTACGGTAAAACGAAAACTAATAGCCAGACTGTATCGATAGCCAGATTTGTTAAAGGAACTTGAAAAAATATAAAAAAGCACTGACGTGAAGTCAGTACTTATTGGCACGCGTGTTCACGTTGGCTAATTTGAATTGAATAATGCGTGTTTAAAGCTCAGTGTATTGGCATGGGGTCAATCTGATTTGGCGCGCGTGCTATTAACATGATTATGATTATACTGGCCCTCCCAAGTTTTTCCCAAGGAGATCCCTCAGAAGCTACTAGGAGCTTGTGCGACTAAGGAGAGTCAGTTGTGTTCTTTGTCAACTTGGTTACTCTATCCTTATGCCAGCTCAGACGCAGTACTGATAGTTAATGACCCGACAGTGAATGGTGTCCACTACCCTCTGGGTAGATCTCCGGCTCGTTATATCCACTGAGCTCGGAACTCTCATCATTCAATTCAAATTAGCCAACGTGAAAACTCGTGCTAAAGAGTGACTTTCGCGAAAATAAGACGGCATTCCACGAATAATGACCAAGTTTCAATTCGATCAGATCTGCATTTTTTGAGTTATTATTGAGAAAATAACAACAAAATTTCGGATCAAAAAGTATCAATTCGATCGGATCTGTATGGTTTGTTATTGGGAAAACAATATTCAACCCCGAAACCGTTTGACCGATTATGCCAAACTTAACCGTCCCATTCGGCTGCGCAACTTATCCTGAAAATTTCCAGTCGCTATCTCTTTCCGTTCGAGGCAACGGTCACCCACCTAGCTACTGAACTCACACAAGGCTGCTTGGATCTCCGAGAAAGCCGAACAGAATCCACTTTGACCTCGAATTCTTCATCCGTGATTCGAACCTAATCGTTTTCGGCGAAAAATTCGATGATTACAAACATTTGGCAAAATGATAGCACGCTGTTCCCTAGAACATGCGTGCAAAATTTGAGAAAAGCACTGACTAGAGGTCAGGTACTGTTGCGCACATGTTCTTTTTTCAAGCCGTTGTTATAGCGTTAACACGTGAAAAAATGCATTGGGTGTTAACTGTATTCAATTTTTAAAGTAAGTAAAATAGTGAAGATCAGCTGATATTCGAATCCGGATCACGGCACCTCTCGGCTATCGAGGTGTTTCTTAATTCTGAGATTGACATGATTTGAAATTTCAGAAGAAGTAGATGCCAGTTAGAAATATAATGATTTCCACAATAATTGCTTTAGTACAGAGAGGATCAAGCTGATATCCTGTACTCGATTGTAAAATGGCGGCTTGATGGTCTGTGCAGAATTCAAGCGGTATCTGACAGATAGTTTCTGAAATATAAAACCTTCGATGATTTATTTTAGTGATACGATCCACCAAAATTATGCACGCTTTCGCTAGAACATGAGCGCAAAAATATATTTCCGATACTTACCTTTCTTGTCTCATCCCCTCTCGTGGCGTGAAAAATTCTGTACTCAAAATTAGCGAATATTTCCATTGATTGATACTGTACAATTATGTCTTGGAAAGTCAGTTCCTCGTTTATGTTGGGCCAGTACTGCTCAACTTTTTTCTGTAATGAAAATTAACAAGTATATCTATACATACATTCAAGGTTATGAATGCCATTTTTACCTTTCCACCTTCTAATATATTAGCCAGCATCACAATATGTCTCACATTTTCTTGCCAAATCATTCTCCAGAAGTCAGTTAGCGTTGTCGGTTTTGGACCTTGAGTTGCTATATATGCTCTTTCGATGTTATAACCCTATGAAATCAACCAAGTATTAAAAATCTGACCATCAGAATACGTAGTAACACCAGTAGCGGCTCGTGATCATTCGAATCGAGGTGGCAAGATATACAGTGAGTGTCAAAAGTATGGAATTATGGACATTTTTCTCGTTATTCTTATTGTTTTACCATTTCTCTTGGTCAAGCGGTGACGTCATCGCCCCTATTGTTTTTCTTGCCATGGATAGATATGAAATCTTAATTAAGTTACGCCATTTGGATCAATAATTCACCTGATATTAAGTTTTTTAATTTGAAAAAGAGATGAAAATTTTGAAATGAACTCTTCACCAAATAAACACACTTTTATTGAAAATATTCATCAAGATTAAATGATTAATCTGCAAAGAATTAACCTCGTGGAATGGGCTGTTGCAACTTACACTCGTTGCATAGTTTTCACAACTCGAAATACCTAAGGAAAGTATCATCGAAATGTCTAGAGCAAGGCTGGAGACAATCATAGCAGATTGTCCACATTTATTCCTGATATTTGAAAAGGCTGTGAACAAATTATTTTTATAGTTCAAAATATATCGAGAAAATACAATCTTATTTTTGGCGCTCTTGTTCCTTGGAACAGAGCGCTTATCAATTTGCCCAAATGTCTGTAATTTTAGAATTTTTAGCTGAAAATGGTCTCAAACGATTTGGTTCGACTCACTGATCAAGAATTTGTGGTCGAAATCGATTCTGTCCGGCCGGCTTGCCGTCCGTTAACACGATAACTTTTGGACGAAAGAAGTTAGAGGATTGTTGTTTACAACACAAAATATTTTCAACATACGAATTATATTAACAAACTAGAACTGAAATAAATATGACGTCTCTTACAGGTAGATAAATGACATCAATGGATTCTTATAATGGAACTGCATCTTAATTTCAAATTTGTGATGTAAAAAAATTTTTTTTTTCGTTACTTTGGAACCGGGGCCGATTTAGCCCAATAACGAACTTAACCGAGATATTATCTACCAAACCTACTCTGAAAATTTCAACTGTCTGGCTCATTCCGTCGAGAGTTATTGTGTATACTACTGTATACGGCCGGACCGGCCTGACAGAATCGATTCTGACCACGGATTCTTGATCAGTGAGTCGAACCAAATCGTTTAAGACCATTTTCATCCAAAAATTCGACATCACAGACATTTGGGCAAATTTATAAGCACTCTGTTCCGAGGAACAAAAGCGCCAAAGAGATACTTGCAGGTCTCATAACTTACAAAAATTATCAAAGGATTCAAATTGATTGCCATTGACTTCCTGATACTACGCCAAACGTGCTTGAAACTCGGGAACAACATTTTGTAGAGTTTCAGGCTGTATTGCTCTCATTTCGTCCTAAATCCTTTGTTTCTAGTCCTCGATGTTGTTTGGTCGATTGCCGAAAATTTTGATTTTGATATAACCCTTAAGAAAAAGTCTAACGGAGTCAGATCTGGAGACCGAGCCAGCCATTCAATAAAAACTCGCTGACCGATCCACCTGTTCAGGAACACTTCTTTCAGGTATTCACGTAAACATAGCGTTTCATTTTGGAGATCAGAATCTGCATATTTCGGGAAAAGAAACGCCAACGCCGGAATCATGCCATCCCGTAATAAATCTAAATATTTGGACTTGTTAACGGTCCTTCACTAAAAACAAGTTGTCATTTTTATTGAGAACTATTACAAATACTAAAAGTGTATTCCGAAATGTGAGCGAAGTGAGAAAAATCTCAGTTGTTTGTTCCGAAATGAGTTTTTCTCAGAAAAGTCTTACATTTCGGAACGGAACATGAAGTAAGAGATCTGAGAGAAGTGAGACTGCTTTTCATCATGCTCAGTTCTCTCACTTATGGCGATTTCCATTGACACGCTCGGAGCACTCGAAATCGATCTCATCTGTATCTGTCCAATTGAACCGAAAATATCAGTCAAATATGTCAGTGTGACAGCTCCGAGTGATCCGAGCGTATCAATGGTCGCGTTCAGCAGAAAGATCGGTAGCATGAACCGCTACGCTACCGATAGGTAGCGGTATCGTGTTCTGCCGAACGGACAGCTCGTTTTGTCAGGAAACCACAGATGTTTGAAGTTCAGGTTATGTGATTCGAATTTTCTTTGTTTGCCTGTCACAAAAATAAATATTCAATCATGAATCCAAATATCATTTCATTACTCTTCGAAGATGATAATATTACGGCCAACATAAGAAGTGAACTTGTTGAATTATTGGCTCAACCTCTGCCTTCATTGGAAGATGAAAACAGAGAAATTGTACCCAGGAATCAGAATTTTTATGTAGAGTCAATTCCTCAATGGGTGATTTATTCAAAGACCATTTTAGAATGTCCCGAAATGCAGGTAATTCTTTCCGTCGAAAATATATGTCCAGTATCCATATTTTCGCTCCTTAATTTTAAAATAAATGTCACAACTGTCAAACTTACAACATGTTACTGAGCGGAAAAAATCTACGCTCCTTAAAATGACAACCGCTACTCAACATGTTCCAAAGTGAGCGTACCGTTCGGCAGAAAAATCATAGAAATATGACAACTGTTCCGCAACTGTTGGTTCTGCTGAACGCGACCAATGGAAATCGCCATTAATGACGGAACTGCATGACGGAAGCGAATATTATAACTTAAAAAATATTATATATTATATTTATATTGGTGTGGAAATACTCGTATTTTGGCGATGCAACGGGGACCTCACACCCAGAAATGTTTGAAAATATTACGTAAATATTGAAAGCATAATTCTGTATAGTTCGAGATAGGAGAAAATTCGGTGAACGTGGATCAGGAAATTTTTGATCGATTACAAGGTAATTTTTCATTATTACTTCTCTTCTTTCATACATGTTTAATGGAATATCTACTATTTGTAGGTACATACTTAAACCTGTTTTGGACAATTGCCATACGATACTTGTTTTTTTTTGTAATTGGAATCTGTTTCAATATTCTAGAATTTATTATCAAATTTTTTTTTATGTGTATTTGTGAAAGAAAAATGTCATATTTTGATCATTTAGGATCTGGTCTTCCCAGACAGATTTGAAGACTCGTTGAGGCAGAATTCAGTACCCACGGGTACTGAACAGATTTTCGGCTATGGAAAAGCTCGAAGTGTCCCACTGAAGAGGATTAACTTGCCACTGTTTTACTTTTGTCTCTCCATTTGAATCAGAAAAATTAGTTTTATGATAAGAAGACAGCAAAGAAAGAACTCTGATCAGAACTCGACTGAGGAATGAGCCAGAAGGGGAATTTTATTAAAAAATTGGTTCAAGCACTGACGTGAAGTCAGGAGCTTTTGCGCGTATGTTCTATTGTCCATTCTTCTATAATGACCACTCTTCTGAATCGAATTTACCATGATGAATTCTATTGTCCATTCTCCTGTATTAGACACTCTTAATCGAATTTACCATGATGATTTTTATTGTCTATTCTCCTGTATTGGACACTCTTCTTAATCGAATTCACCATGATGAATTCTATTGTCCATTCTCCTGTATTGGAGACTCTTCTTAATCGAATTTACCAAGATGAATTCTATTGTCCATTCTGGACAATAGAATGGAGGTGAATGAGGAACAAAAAACCACCAAATTTCAGATGGCTATAACTCTAAAACCGTTTGGCCGATTATGCTCAAAAACAAACTGAAATGTCGCGTTCTGGTGCACATCCTAACCTGAAAATTTCAAGCCGCTATCTCATTCCGTTCTCAAGTTATCGTGACAACTAAAATATTTTTTAATAATTATTTTAAAATTTTCTAGCCATACGATTCGCACAAAATTTCACAAACGTGCTAAGGTTCATATTCTACAACTACCCACCAAGTTTCAATTTGATCGGATTTATATTGGTTGAAAACAAAATTATTACTCGGAAACCACTGGGCCGATTATGCCCATTAACGAACTTGTCCGTCGTATTGGGATGCGCCACCTACCCTGAAAATTTCAAGTCGCTAGCTCTTTTCGTTCTCAAGTTATCGTGGCAACGGCCGGACGGACGGCCCGACGCCGTACAGCCCGACGGACAGAATCAAATTTGACCTCGAATTCTTCATTGGGGAGTCGAACTTAATCGTTTGAGACCATTTTCGTCAAAAAATTTGAAAGTTACAGACATTTGGGCAAAACTATAACGCGATGTTCCCCAGAACATACGCGCAAAAAGGAACGGTCGCTCGAGAAAAGGTTCAACAAACGTTTTATAACTTGCAATCGACCTACATAAAATACAGGAATGTGTAAAAAAACAGGAATGGGGCGTTTGAGAGTTCCCAAATATTTTGATGAAATGAATGAAATTCTTTAGGACAAACACAAAAGCCAGCCTGGTGTCATAACTGATAACGCTTCTAATGAAGATATCCCTACAAGATCTACAGTGAATTCTTCATTGATTGAGAATCAGGGATCTACATCAGTTGCAGGTACATATTCAGTTGAGTCTGTGTCATCTGACAGATTAGAAGTGAATATATTCAAAGCAGGAGAAGTGTACGACCGCAGGCAATTAAAAGAACTGATGTTCTTCGTGAATTGGTTCAAATCGAAAGGGATAGGCTCAGATGATGGATATGTTTGAAGAACATAGTGATATCACTCCTACTCGAAAAATGGGACAGCATAAATGAGATCAGGAATATTTATGAGGTTTTTACGGAAGAGTAGTTTTTGTATTTTTCAAATAGTTTCCAGAGCAGCTATAGGTATATTTTATTCAGGATATGAAAAATTATACCCAATGTTGTGTTTCATAACAGTAGTATAGTACCTATAATAGGCTTTAGGAAATATGTTTATACTTTTCCGAGATTCTTTATTCCCAAATATAATGTTTGAATTATGTAATATTTTGGTAAACCCCTCACCAAATCGATGAGGGGCCGTTTAACTGCAAATTAACCGTATATTATTCATCCTCATTATTACATTCAAATCAAGCCATGAATTTATTCAGTAAATTCATACACGATATTCATTGGGTATGGTTTTGCTATAACAAATCAGCAATTGTAACTCTTCACTATTTCGTCCCTTTCTGTATCACTTGCTAATTCAGGCTAGACTTAAATACAGCATTTTCACAATAACTCCAAACATCTTAATGTACAATACAAAAATTATGTAGTACACAGCAAATGGAAATTATCATAATAGCTTTCTCTATGGAGTTATAATTTATAAATTTCAATATTTTCCATCTCGATCTGAGAATGATAAGAGTATGTTTGACAACGATTCTAGTTTTACTGAGAACAAGATTGGGATTCCATTATCTGATTGATAACTCATTCTTCCCTGAAACATGGTAATGTATCAGATCAAAGATTACACCGTTCTAGAAGAACATGTCTTAAGGAGTCATAAGCCACTCTATCTAAGAATATGCCATATCTCTAATAAGATGATAATTTTCAAAAAAATATTTCTGGAACATTCCATTATATCTCCTATTCTTTGTCAGAGTCTAGAAGACTCTGACTATCATGAACAGATCCAGGGAATCCCACCAAAATATTCGTGAAGATTTGTTTTTATGTGTCAATTGCTAGAAGTTTAATCGAATTGTTCAATGTTCAATTACTAATATACTGATCTAAGGGAGCTCTTCCATTATCTTCCGATGATTCATCAGAAGATGAACTGCTTGATAAAGGAATTTCTTGGAAAATATATGCCGCAACTTGATCGATCACTCAGCCGAAACTTTTGACAAAACAATAACATGAAACTCCAAAATGAAGTGAGCAGAATGTAAGATGAAAGTGTTCCTTTTTAAAAGTGAGCGGTGAACTGAGAGCACAAATTCTCACTTTCTTAGATGATGAGAAAACGGAATACAGCTTAAATAAATGTAACAAAACAACCAATTTCAAACTTTTCACAAATGAAATAATTATCATATTAAATATGTAAGTACAAGGTATTCGCTGAAAGGTCAAAATGCAATACAGCACAAACAGCAAGAAATAAATATTCATCGATTGTAACCAACGAATTTGTTGATTATTTTCGATAAATAATATTTCTTTCTTGCTATTTGTGATCATATTTGATGTTCAAAGTGACACAAGCGTCTACGTTGGCGCATATAGATTGGGTTACCCGGTCTAAAAATCCGGGAGTGTTTTGAATAATCCTACATGAAAGAACAATGCGGTTTCTTAAGTCATTCATATCTTGGACAGGAGTCTTGTAAACCGATGTTTTTAAATGGCCCCAAAAACTAAAATCCAGAGGATTTAAATCTGGTGATCGGGTAGGCCAGAACTGAGTTGCACCTCGTCCTATCCATCGATTTGGATATGAATGATTTTGATTTAAATTCTGGCTGGCTCCAATACTAAAATGTGCATGGGACCCCATCATGCATAACCACAATGTCCTTCGGACACACAAAGGAATATTTTGAAGAACTACAGGAAGTTCTTCTTGTAGAAATTGAACGTATATATTTCCATTCAATCTAGGGGGTAGAAATTTTGAACCAATTATCCAATTAACCCAACATATCCAACCCCGACATTCAGAGAAAATTGTTCTTGGTGGTGAGCCAAGTGAGCCATTGATAGCGTGAGGATTCTCTTCGGCCCATATGTGATTATTATAGAAAATAGTTATTGGATCTCTAGAAAAATTTGCCTCGTCTGTGAATAGGACCTTTTTCAAAAATTGTGGATATTGTTCGATCAAAATAGAAGTGGAGAATTGGAGACGATTCGGAAAATCCTGTGGTAACAGAGCCTGTACATGTTGAATGTGATATGGATATAAAAATTGTTCCTTTGAGATCGCAAACACCTTCATAATATATGGTGAATTTGTAATTGTTGAGCAATTTTCCTAGTTCTTATCTCAGGTTTGCTCGTCGACAAGATTTACTACTGCTTCTTCTATTTCTGGAATTCTAATCTGCCACTGGCGAACACAATAGTTTTTATTTATTTTAATTGTTGCAACGGTGAAATATTTATTGATTTTTACCATCAACAAATGGGGTTCTTTCCCTACCAGTTTTCGACCGATGGATATAAGTTTCCTAGAACGCCGACAGTATTCATTCAGTGTTTGGCTAAGTCACACTGATGATTGGTAATAACCATAAAACCCTGGGTTTGTGTCTGCTCTTCATTAATGCTGTCCTCTTTGGGGAACACTGAGCTATGAGGTGATCTAGCCCGGCCACGCAATAAATATTTCACCGTGTGTCTTATTTAAGTTTTTGGCAATTAGCTACAGTTCACCTCATTATTACATGTTAAATGTAGCACTTTCTCGTAGGCGTTGGTGAATTCGTGTAAATAGAGTGTGATATGGAGCCACACGTTCGGAAAAATTTCCGCATATCATCTGGATGCTTTCAGAAAACTACCACCAGAAAGACCGTAAACAAAGTGCATATCGGTAATTTCTGCGTTTGTTTACACCGTCAATATGTGACAAAAATCTCAAAATGATGAGAGCCAAAGTTAATCAAATCTCAGTTGTCAGTTGTCATAATAAAATGACATCCGCTTACTAGATAAATTCTAGTTCGGAAATAATTCCAGCCTCTACGACTCACGCTATCATGAGGATAAATATTGTTTTCTCAAAAACCGTGAATTTTAGCAAGAAATTATAGGAGACCTTATTTGTTAATAATGGATCAAGCTATCGAAAATATTATTTTTTATTATAAAATATGAATATGGAAAAAAGTTTCTTGTGGAACAACGTTTAGGGGTGGCTAATTCTACCCCTTTCAATCTTAGAGGAACACCACCAAAATTATTTTTGAATGCCTTCTCGACCGCATAAAATATCTGCTTGATTTAATTCTTGTCAGTTTTTTTTTATTTAAAAAAAAAATTAAAAACTGATTTTTGGGTGCCATCTTTATGGGACTGTAACTAAGCAGGGGGAGCTCAAAAAAAAAGTTTATATGAAAGACCCACCCTCTTTTTGAGAAGAAATCACCCCTAAATTTTGTCGCAACTATTCATATATAATACCCTTTATATCTTCACATTTTTGAATTTCTTCTCGCTTATCCATGATATCTACGATTTAGTACCTTTTGACACGCTTCTTTTATTTTTAAACAAGTGCTTCATTCAAGTATCATATATAATTAAAGTGAAATTTTAGAAGAAAATTACTTGTTTCATGTGTGTGAATTTGAGTCATATATGTATATGTTACAGTAGAGTTATTCTTCAGTATATTTTTTGTTACATTACATCTAAATTTGGGTTTTTCAACTCTCAAAATAATATTTATTGGAGGTATTGGAAGATATACAGGGTCGGTCAAGGTCGGAGAACGGGACATACGATTCTATTGAAATTTTGGTTTCTTAGGTAGGAAACACGTTTCTATCGATTTAGAATATTTTCAGTACTGCGGTGTTGCCGCTTATATCAAAAAGTACTAACAACTTTGATATTTCAAATAAAATATCCTATATATTATTAGTTTTGTAGATTCGACGTAGCCTCCTGATTAATTCTGTATCAACTTCCTCCTCCCTATCTCTAGAGGTTTTCGGGTATTTAATAGATTTACCTCCTTTTTGCGCGTATGTTCTGGGGAACATCGCGTTATCATTTTGCCCAAATGTCTGTAACTTTCGAATTTTTTGACGAAAATGGTCTCAAACGATTCGGTTCGACTCCCCAATGAAGAATTCGAGGTCAAATTTGATTCTGTTCGGCCGGCCGTCCGGCCGTCGGTCCGTCCTGCCGTCCGGCCGTTGCCACGATAACTTGAGAACGAAAAAAGCTAGCGACTTGAAATTTTCAGGGTAGGTGGCACATCCCAATATGACGGACAAGTTCGTTAATGGGCATAATCGGCCCAATTGTTTCCGAGTAATAATTTCGTTTTCAACCAATATGAATCCGATCGAATTGAAACTTGGTGAGTAGTTGTAGAAAATGATCCTAAGCTCGTTTGTGAAATTTTGTGCGAATCGTAAGGCTAGAAAATTATTAAAAAATTATCAAAAAATATTTTTGTTGTCACGATAACTTGAGAACGGAAAGAGATAGCGGCTTGAAGTTTTCAGGTTAGGATGTGCATCTGAACACGACATTTGAGTTTGTTTATAAGCATAATCGGCCAAACGGTTTTAGAGTTATAGCCATCTTTAATTTGGTGTTTTTTTCTCCTCATTAACTCGAAAAATACTAAACTGATTGAATTGAAACATGGTTAGTAGTTGTAGAATACCAATTCGAAAATTCTTGCAGAATTTCGTGAGGATAGTATTTGTAGAAAATTTTTAAGAAATCATTGAAAATTTAAAAAAAAATCTATATATCAGTAACTATTCGTCTGAAATTGCTGAAATTTTGCAAGTGCCTTTAGAACCCAACTCTTCTACCAAGTTTTAAGTTTTTACACGATCGGTTGAATATTGTTGGAGATTCGAGCAGCCTTGTGTGAGTTCAGTAGATGGGTGACCGTTGGCTCGATACCTTTCGAACAAAAGGAGATAGGGACTTGCAATTTTCAGGGTAGGTTGCATATCCGAATGGGACAGTTGAGTTCGGTTTTGGGCATTATCGGTTAAACGGTTTCCGAGTTATACCCACCTGGAATATTATTTCCTCGATAACTCAAAAAATAAAGATTTGATCGAATTGAAGATTGATAACTATTAGTAGAAAATCAACATAAAAACGTGATTAAAATTTTTTAAGAACCGTACCCCTAGAAAATTTGGAAAAAATGACGAAAAAAATTTTTGTAAGAACTGTACCTACCCCTAGAAAATTTCATAAAAATTACGAAAAAAAAATTGGTTTAAGCACTGACGTGAAGTCAGGAGCTTTTGCGCCGAGATTTCGTGAATGGATTTCCAATATCCCGTGTATCCATCACGTATAATGACATACGTCCCTAATAATACAGGGTTGTCCAAAATCCGAGGCATTTCCGAGACATACTTAAATGATAAAAAGTGAGTTGTTTCTAAAGGAATGACTTGTATATCATAATATTTGTTGAAATAGAATTAAATTTACGATCCAACCATATAACATGTTCCTATACCTAAATTGTACGGTTTTCGAATTAAAAGCAAGTTTTCATGCCAATGGGAATATTGAGCTGCATTTATTTGACCGAGGTGGCGTTAGTGCCAGGCCGGCCAACTCCAAGCGCTGCTATTCCACCATGGTCAATAGCGTTCCCTACCGTTCTATCACGCTTCTGATATTTTATTCCGATGTTCCGAATAGGTGACTAAGCTTTGTAATCAGCTGAATTCATATACCTAAGGACTAATAAATTATACAATTTTTTTCTTTCAATTCTGAAAACACTACTGGTACAGCGGCATGGGTCGAAGTATGAAATTATTCGCGTAGCGCTCATATAGAAGTTTGTATTTTTAGTTTTCTGGATATCTGAATGGCCGGCCAAGAAAGGTTATTAGCAGGAAACAAGTGTCGATCAATTTCCTAATCAAATTGATGTTTCCGTTCGATTCTGATATCCCTAAGTACCCAGCTCCAAGGATCGAAATATGAGGTTTATTGCATAGTGCTCAGATCGAAGTTGTATTTTTTTTTTGGAGATTCAACTAGCCGGCCAAGAAAAATAATTAGCAGGATACATGTGTCGATAAAATACCTAATCAAATTGATTTTTTCGTTCGATTCATATATCCTTTAGTACCCAGCTCCGAGAATCGAAATATGAGGTTTATATCATAGTGCTCAGATAGATTTTGGTAATTTTTTTTTTCGAAGATTCAACTAGCTGGCCAGGAAAAATAATTAGCAGGTCACATGTTTCGATCAAATACCTAATCAAATTGATTTTTTCGTTCTATTCATATATCCTTAAGTACCCAGCTCCAATCGAAATATGAGGTTTATCTTATAGTTATAGTTCAGCGTAAATATCTCGGACGAGTTCGTGAACCAGCAAAATTCATCGGGCGGTTTCGGGGTTATGGCCGTTTTTAGTAAAAACATTTTTTATGAATATTTCGAAACCGATCACTCGATCTATCTGAAATTTAGCATCATATTGTAGAATCATAACCTTTAGACGCTTGTGAAGTTTTGTATTGATCGGGTTACCATAAATTGTCAAAAAAAAATTTGAAATTTTTTTAATATTGTTTCTACAATAACTTTCGAACGGAATGAGCTAGGCAGTTCAAATTTTCAGAGTAGGTTAGAGATATAAATATCTCGGCTAAGGTCACTTTTGGGCAAAATAGGCCAGATGGTTTCGGAGTAACGAAAAAATTTTTTTTTTTAATTTACTAATTTCAGAATAAATTTTTTTTAAGGTGCAGTTTCATCATAAAAATCAACTGATATCATATTCAACTACAACAAGCTGATACTTTCGGAGATATGATTTTCGAAATTTCAATAATGAATCGTACTTCTATGTTTTCACAAAATGCTATAATTATTCTATCTATGATTTATTATATGATCTGTGTTCATACTCGTACATGTCATCCTGTTCTATAAGAGACAGTCAAATTCATTTTAGCTATTTTAATTTGATGTCTTCCAAGGTGCAGTTCTCATTCTCAGATTGCTCATTTAATCTTGATAAATGAACTATCATTTGAATTGAATCTCCTTTATGATGCAGTTCTATCATAAGAATACATTATAATTGTCAACTATGAGAAATCAATACTTTCGGAGATATAATTTGTCGGTTTGAACAAGAGTGCCAGAAAGCTCCTGTCCACAGGGCTTGAACCAATTTTATCCGTATATTAAGTACCCAGCTCCAAGGATCGAAATATGAGGTTTATTGCATAGTGCTCAGATAGAAGTAGTATTTTTTTTCTGGAGATTAAACTAGCCGGCCAAGAACCAGTATACATGTGTGTCGACCTAATCAAATTGATATTTTCGTTCGATTCAGATATCCTTAAGTACCTAGATCCAAGAATCGAATCGAAATATGAGGTTTATCTCATAGTGCTCAGATAGAACTTGGTATTTTTCTTCTGAATATTCAACTAGCCGACCAAGTGAAATAATTAGCAGTATACATGTGTCGATCAAATAGCTAATAAAATTGATTAATTCGTTGCGTTCAGATATCCTTAAGCACCCAGCTCCAAGAATCGAAATATGAGGTTTATCTCATAGTACTCAGATAGAAGATGGTTTTTTTTTCTCTGAAGATTCGAATAGCCGGCCAAGAAAAATAATTTTTGGGATACATGTGTCGATGAAATAACTAGTCATTGTAATTTTTTCGTTCTATTCTGATATTCTTATGTACCTAGCTCCAAGGATCTAAATATGATGTTTATCTCATAGTGCTCAGATAGAAATTGGTAATTTTTTTTTCTGAAGATTCAACAAACCGGCCAAGAAAAATAATTAGCAGGATACAATTGTCGATCGAATACCTAATCAAATTGATTTTTTCGTTCGTTTCTGTTATCCTTAAGTACCGAGCTCCAAGGATCGAAATATGAGGTTTATCTTTCAGCTCTCAGATAGAAGGTGACTTTGAAAATACCTACTAGTGATTATTTTGAACTTCTACGAATTATGAAAAAGGCGCTGTCGGAAATTGAGGGTGCATATTTGTAATATGTATGATACCAATTAGATATTATAATGACCAAAATCCATTGTCGGGTTTCGGGGGAGAGGGGGTGACTTTGAAAATACCTACTAGTGATTATTTTGAACTTCTACGAATTATGAAAAAGGGGCTGTCGGAAATTGAGGACTGCATATTTGTAATATGTATGATACCAATTAGATATTATAATGACCAAAATCCATTGTCGGGTTTCGGGGGAGAGGGGGTGACTTTGAAAATACCTACTAGTGATTATTTTGAACTTCTACGAATTATGAAGAAGGCGCTGTCGGAAATTGAGGACTTCATATTTGTAATATGTATGATACCAGTTAGATATTATAATGACCAAAATCCATTGTCGGGCTTCAGGGTGGGGCAGAAGGTGACTTTGAAAATACCTACTAGTGATTATTTTGAACTTCTACGAATTATGAAAAAGGCGCTGTCGGAAATCGAGGACTGCATATTTGTAATATGTATGATACCAATTAGATATTATAATGACCAAAATCCATTGTCGGGTTTCGGGGGAGAGGGGGTGACTTTGAAAATACCTACTAGTGATTATTTTGAACTTCTACGAATTATGAAGAAGGCGCTGTCGGAAATTGAGGACTTCATATTTGTAATATGTATGATACCAGCTAGATATTATAATGACCAAAATCCATTGTCGGGCTTCAGGGTGGGGCAGAAGGTGACTTTGAAAATACCTACTAGTGATTATTTTGAACTTCTAAGAATTATGAAAAAGGCGCTGTCGGAAATTGAGGACTGCATATTTGTAATATGTATGATACCAATTAGATATTATAATGACCAAAATCCATTGTCGGGTTTCGGGGGAGAGGGGGTGACTTTGAAAATACCTACTAGTGATTATTTTGAACTTCTACGAATTATGAAGAAGGCGCTGTCGGAAATTGAGGACTTCATATTTGTAATATGTATGATACCAGCTAGATATTATAATGACCAAAATCCATTGTCGGGCTTCAGGGTGGGGCAGAAGGTGACTTTGAAAATACCTACTAGTGATTATTTTGAACTTCTACGAATTATGAAAAAGGCGCTGTCGGAAATTGAGGACTGCATATTTGTAATATGTATGATACCAATTAGATAATATAATGACCAAAATCCATTGTCGGGTTTCGGGGGAGAGGGGGTGACTTTGAAAATATCTACTAGTGATTATTTTGATTACCTGCGGAGTCTAAATGTATCGCTAATTCACCGTCATTCCTCATCAGAATATCCAGTTGGTCAGAGGATTCAAGTCATAAGACATCAGACATAAAGATGATCTTTATGATATGTGCCTTATGCAACGTGAGAATGAGGAGTAAATAAAATGTGTTGGTCAACCTTTCCATATTTATATCATATGGAAAGGTTGACCAACACATTTTATATATTCCTCATTCTCACGTTGCATAAGGCACACAGGGCCGTAGCTAGAAATGAATTTAAGGTAGGGCAATGGAGGTTACGGGTAGGGCAGAAGTAAAAAATGTTACTAGATGTGACCAGATGAATAAATTTTCATCGTACAGACTTTTGGGTGAAATAGGTATTCTTCAGGTTTATTTTATTTCTTTTAGCAAACTGTGATTATTATAATGATGATAAAAATCTTCCCTGAAGCCCCTGAATCCTTCGATTTCCCATATTATCAAAGATGCGAAGGACTTCATTCAGATCAACTGACTTAGTTCTTTTCTTTTCAAAGGCCAGAAATACCATAATCATTAAATGATACTGAGGGAGGTATATCCATTATTAAATGGTTTCTTTCTGGGTTTTCTCTCCTAAATTCTGAAAATACCAATCTATAAAATAAATAAAAATTTTATTTTGTGAATTGCTTCTACGCGATAAACACAATAACGAAAACAAAAACGATGAAACAACTATTTCGTAACGTTTCGGAGTCTATCTCAGAATCCTTCGTCAGACACTTAACTTCAGAATAATTTTTTAGAATTTTTTTTGCGCATATGTTCTGGGAAACATCAAGTTATCATTTCTCCCAAATGTCTGTAATTTTCGAATAATTTGCCGAAAAGGGTCTCAAACGATTGGGTTCGACTCCCTGATGAAGAATTCGAGGTCAAATTTGATTCTGTCCAACCGGCCGGCCGTTGCCACGATAACTTGAGAACGGAAAGAGCTAGCGACTTGAAATTTTCAGAGCAGGTAACGCATCCCAATACGACGCACAAGTCCGTTAATGGGCATAATCGGCCCAACGGTTTCCGAGTAATGATTTTGTTTTCAACCAATATAAATCCGATCAAATTGAAACTTGGTGAATAGTTGTAGAATATAAATCTATGCACGTTTGTGAAATTTTGTGAGAATCGTATTACTAGAAAATTTTTAAAAAATTATAAAAAAATATTTTTTATGTCACGATAACCTGAGAACAGAAAGAGATACTGACTTGGAATATTAAAGTTAGGTTGTGCATCTGAATGCGAGATTTCAGTTCGTCTGTCGGCATAATCAGCCAAACGGTTTTGGAGTTATACCCTTCCGAATTCCAGTTTTTATTTCCTCATGGCAATAACTCGAAAAAAACAAAACCGATCCAATTGAAACATGGTTATTAGTAGTAGAATGCCAACGCGAACATTCTTGCGAAATTTTGTGAGGATATTATCACTGGAAAATTAAAAAAAAAATCATTGAGAAAAATTCTATATATCAGAAACTATTCGTACGACCTCGCTAAAATTTTTCGACAGCCTTCAGAACCTAACCAACTACCAAGTTCCAAGTTTGAACACGATCGCATCTATATTGTTGGAGATCCGAGCAGCCTTGTGTGAGTTCGGTAGCTGGATGGGTGACCGTAGCCTCGATAACTTTCGAACGAAAGGATATAGGGACTTGCAATTCCCAGGGTAGGTTACGCATCCGAATGCGAGAGATACGTTCGTTTTTGGGCATATTCGGATCAAGGGTTTCGCAGCTATACCCACCAGGAATATTATTTCCTCGATAACTCAAAAAATATAGACCTGATCGAATTGAAGCTTCGTGAATAGATGTAGAATAACGACATAAAGACGTGTGTAAAAGTTTTTTAAAACTGTATTACTAGAAAATTCTTAAAAAATTACGAAAAAAAAAATTTAATTAACCATTGTAAATTCGATTAAGAGTATTCAATACATAGGAAAATGGACAATAGAACATACACGGAAAAACTCCTGACTTCACGTCAGTGCTTGAACCAATTTTTTTTGTTCATAACTATTCAGAAATTTGAGAATTTCAGAATAGTTATCAAAAAAAATAATTCTGAAGATTTTCCATCTATGTGCAGAATAAAGAATTAGTGTATGAGGTGGTCCTGAAATTGCTGCGTGTTGTCTATATACAATGACCACGACTCTATTAATGTAATTCTCAATCTCTAACAACCCGTGGTTAATTCGGAATCGCTTTGCGAGTAATTTTTTTTTCCTCGCGTCACATTATGAAAAAGCATTTTCCTTAGCATATTATTTAAATTGTTACTATTTCTTAAGGTAGGGCATTGGAAATTAAAGGTAGGGCATTGCCCCATTTTGCCCCCCCCTAGCTACGGCCCCGAAGGCACATATCATATGTTATATTTTCTGTACTGTTTAATTTGAATAAGAATCAAAATAGATAAAAAAGAAATGTGTCGTCTCATTGATTTGTTATTCTACACGGTTGCCGAAAAAATATTGTACGCAACACGCCCGAAAAAGGTTTTTTTGGACTCATAGACTTCTAGGACTCGCCTACGCTCGTCCTAGAATTTTGTCTATTCGTCCAAAAAAACCCTATTTTCCGGACTTGTTACGTAAATAACTATTTTCAATATGTAAGTCGAAATAAAAAATGTATGAACTAAATTTGCCAATTTGCCGCCTCTTGAAATTTGCCGCCCTAGGCTCCAGCCTACTCAGCCTGCTGGTAAATCCACCACTGCGTATGTCATTATACGTAAATGATACACTTGATATTGGTAATCCATACCCGAAATCTTGACTTACTAGGATTCCAAGTAAGTTGAACTGAAGCTATGTTTTGCACTTAAAGGAAGTAAATCAATTAATTACTTGAAAACTGCTACAGCTAGGGATGAGAAAGTTGATACAGAATTAATCAGGGGGCTACCTCAAATCGTAAAAACCAATATTATATAGGGTGTTCCACTTGAAATATCAAAGTTGTAAGTAATTCTTGATATAAGCTGCAACACCACAGCGCTGAAGATATTCTAGATCGATAGAGTGGTTCCTAGCCAAGAAACCAAATTTTCAATAAAATCATACGTCCCGTTCTCCGTAAAAGTCCAGGGTACTGTCGGCCGTGCCACATCCTGTATATTGTGTCAGTATTATGAGTGTTCCAATCTAAATTGAAAAATATCTCAATACACTCTGCAATAACCCTAACAACTAAATCAATTAATTGCCGAATTAGCTGATATATTGAATATTGACATAGGAGCCGGAGGCCCCAAGTTCAATCCCGAGGCTAGGAAAGATATTTTCTAGTCGCGGTAATCGCCACCATTCACTGTTCGGTCAAAAATTAACAGAGCGTTGCCTAAGGTGGCGCGAGGGCACAGTAACAAAGCCTACACAGAACACAACTGATTCTCCTTACTCGCTCAAGCTCCCAAGAGCTTATGAGGGGTCTCCTCGGGGATGACCTAGGAGGATCAGTATAATATATAAAATAAATAAATAAAATTTATATTCTATATATGGATTACTTCATTAAAAAACGGATAGGTTTCTCCAAGGTATCCGAAACTCAACCTAAAAAATTAGAAGACAAAAGGAGGAAAACGAACAAATTGAAAATAATATATAACATTTCAAAAGCCCCTTCTAACAAAGATTTTTCGTCATCGAAAATCTTCTAGCATCAGGCCGGTTTCAGTGCTACTCATAACTCAAGGAAGATGAATAGGAACACCACGACCAGGACAGGGTCTCTATGAGAATCCAGCAACCACTTCCTAGTACTAAGTTAACAGAAGTGACACCTGGCATTCATCCAACCAAGTTCCTTGACTGCGGTCTCTTGAAACTATAGATTCCTGCGTATATTCTATCTTTACTACGCTGTTTCGCAAGTACTCCGTTTGGAGTCTCATGCTGTTCTTTGAATACATAAGGCATAACGTGTATTCACGAAAGTTTTATTTCACACGTCGTTTTTGAAAAATTGTGTCAGAAATGAATGTGTTTGGCGCATAGTTGTCTGTTGCCCCCTCTGACTGGCCACCAGTGTGTAACATAAATGATAATTAAATCAGTAGAAAAAATCAAAGGTAACTCACGTGAATATAGTTGGCATTGATATAGTCAGAGTTTTCATCTCCAGCAAGTTTCTCTAATATCACCCTAGAATGATCATCTGAAATAGAAATATTTTGTCAACTTTCCTGAGAGAAGCATTTCTAAATACCCTGTTATATTATGTTTGAAATGAGAATTGCAGAACTGTCCAGTGTCTTTTGTGAATCCATACACCACTGAAATTTATGGTTATTAAAGATCCGATATACAGTGCAACCTCAATATAATGATTTACTCGATTTAACTCCTACGATTTCCCTCAAGAGTTGATAGAAATTATACCTTTATATTACGAATAAATTTTTTTGATAGTCCCTTTATAACAAATTTTAAATCATTGCTGAATAAAAAGTATAATATATCTCTTTATAATGAATTTTGACAAACGTATAAACTTCACATAACGTATGTTTCAATTAAACCATCAAGAATTCGGGTCTTGACAAGAGCGTACACGTTGAATTCATAGAAAAAATAAATAAGGGGTTCATTCCTATCCGATAAGTATGAAAGTCCAGTTCATAAAATTGTCCCTATTGTCTTATCGAACAGTTTATAAGATGGAAAATCCAGGAGACGATAGAGAATCGAAAAATAATATGAATTTGCTTAGTGACCTATAGTCGGAACTGGTACGTTTTCAAAGTATAGGGTGTTCAAGTTTGATTAGAAAAAATCAAATTTAGTGAATGAAATTTTCTAACCCTGCATTTCATTTACCCCCATATGAAATAGTCCATAGGTGTTAAAACTGAAGACCTGGGAGGCCATACAAATGGTATTCTCCTACCAATCCAACTCATGCAATTTTTAGATAACACGCTTTGGATAGCAAACACACTCTTCAAACTACATCGGAGAAGATTATACACGTGGACTTCGCCTCAGCTCACCCCAGAAAAGATCGTGATAAATGTGATTGACTTCATCAGGCTCTCAGGATATATATAAAATCGGTAAAAACCTACCCTTGGCCAAACGCGAACAGCAATCATACTTTGCTCGTGATGGACTTCAGGATGGAAAGTTTTAAGAACATCAGACAATAAGTCTTCTGAAATCGTATCCACTTGGATAAGTTGAAAAATCCAGACATATTGGAACAAACAGAGGCAAAGTTCGAAACAAAGTTTGTGAACATGGCGGTTTCAAGTCCCCTGCAAATAGAACAAATATGGACAGAAATCAAGACAGCTGTTACGGAGATTCAAGAGCAGGATATAGGATATCAGAACAGCGAGGGGAAGAAGGAATGGATGACCTTGGATATAATAAATAAAAAAATAATAATATTGGAACTTATGGCTGAGAGGAGAAAGAACAAATTAAATGTCAATAAATACAAAGAACTGATTCAAATCATCCGTCAAAAGTATAGGAAGGCCAAAGAACTGTGGCTTTCAGAAAGATGTCAAGAAATAGAATACTTCCAAGAAAGTCATGATTTTTTTTATGTCGATAGGAAGGTAAAAGAGCTGACAAATCAACGCCGCAGACATCAGAGACATGAATGTGAATGTGTATGCCTGTTTCATTGATTACCGTAAGGCCTTCGACTACGTGAGACATAAGAAACTCGTAGAAGTTTTTAATGAGACTGGTATTGACAAGGAAGAGATTAATATTATTTCGCAGCTATATATTGGCATCAGATGGCAGTAGTTAGAATCGGGAACCAAACACCTGAGGCTGCACTGATTAAAAGAATGGATTAGACAGAGCTGCATCCACTGTCTCCACTCTTGTTTAATATTTACTCTGAGGCTATTTTCAGGGAAGCTTTAGAGGATATACGGGAAGGCATTAAGGTAAATGGTGTCGTAATAAATAACATAAGATACGCCGATGATACCGTAATTCTTGCATATAATATAGACGATCTACAAGTTATGATAGACCACATTGTTGGTGGCAGTAAAGAATATGGCCTCTTTATCAAAGTAACAAGAACGAAGCTACTTGTGTTTGCAAAAAAAAGTATAAATGCCCAATTGAGGATAAACGGGCGCATTATAAAACAAGTGAAAGTCTTCAAATATTTGGGCACTAACATTAACAGCCAATGCGACCCCAAAATAGAAATAAGATCAAGGATTGAAAAGGCGAGGCGGACGTTTAAGAGCATGAAGCTATTCCTTACGAGACCTGATTTAGGACTGGATCTCCGAATGCGAATGGTGCGATGCTACGTATTTTCCATCTTGTTATATGGCTGTGAGGGATGGACTTTCAATCCATCCAGCCAGAAGAAACTGAAGAAATTTGAGATGTACCTCTATAGACACACGTTGTGGATATCCTAGGTGAAAAAAATGACAAATGAATCGGTACTTGCCTTAATGCGTAAACCACTTGAACTCCTCATTGCCATCAAAGGGAAAAATACCAGATATATTAGGCATCTGATGAGGGGTGCGAAATATGAGCTACTGAGGTTGATCATTGTGGGTAAGATACAGGACAGAAGATCGTTTGGAAGAAGACAAAATTCTTGGCTGAATGATTTGAGAAGATGGTTTAGCTGTACTGCCACCGACATTTTTAGAGCAGCGACTTCTAGAATTATGGTTCAATGATGGATCGCCAACCTTCGTTAGGAGACGGCGTACACAGAAGGAGAAGGAAAAAATACTATAAGTAGATGGACTAAATCTGCTGCAAAGGCAATTGGCTTGAATATTAAGGACAAAAATATAACAAATCACTCGAACAGATAAACTGCTGTTAGCGAATTGGCAAAAATTGATGTAAAAGAACAACAATTTCTGAAAATTTCTGGTCATAGCAATCAAAATTTTATAAAACCATACTTAAATCTCGATCAAGAACAAGATCATAAATATTATGTGAGGTAATACATTTTCTATAGTAGAAAACAGCAAAGAATCTAAGGTTAAGTTAAATTTTAATAATTGTACTTTCAATAACTTTAATTTTAATAAATAAATACATGTTGCGTCGTGTTGAGTTATAAATTTTTTAGTCAAAAATGTTTCCGCCGAATAACCCTCGGACATTGACAAATGCCTCATAATTGTATGAAAAATTTCTCAAGCTCACTTAGTAACAGCCCCCAGTGTTTGGGCTGTTACCAAAGAACGAGCTTTCGATTGTCATATAATTATCTCGTCTATTGTCAATGTCAATGCAAAAAGCTTCTGCATCAGAAACAGAAGATATTTGTCAGAAGCAATATATAGAACAACGTTGCCTAATAAACAGTAGCTAAACAACATCAATGATAAAACAACTATTTTGTAACGTTTCGGAGACTAGATCAGACCTTAGACTATCTTTCTATAGTCTAATGCAGCCCATACACGCTCAATATTATTGTATAATATTTTGGTTTGTGCAATGTCAATGCAAAAAGCTTCTGCATTAGAAACAGAAGATATTTGTCAGAAGCAATATATAGAACAACGTTGCCTAATAAACAGTAGCTAAACAACATCAATGATAAAACAACTATTTTGTAACGTTTCGGAGACTAGATCAGACCTTAGACTATCTTTCTATAGTCTAATGCAGCCCATACACGCTCAATATTATTGTACAATATTTTGGTTTGTGCAATGTCAATGCAAAAAGCTTCTGCATCAGAAACAGAAGATATTTGTCAGAAGCAATATATAGAGCAACGTTGCCTAATAAACAGTAGCTAAACAACATCAATGATAAAACAACTATTTTGTAACGTTTCGGAGACTAGATCAGACCTTAGACTATCTTTCTATAGTCTAATGCAGCCCATACACGCTCAATATTATTGTACAATATTTTGGTTTGTGCAATGTCAATGCAAAAAGCTTCTGCATTAGAAACAGAAGATATTTGTCAGAAGCAATATATAGAACAACGTTGCCTAATAAACAGTAGCTAAACAACATCAATGATAAAACAACTATTTTGTAACGTTTCGGAGACTAGATCAGACCTTAGACTATCTTTCTATAGTCTAATGCAGCCCATAGACGCTCAATATTATTGTACAATATTTTGGTTTGCGCAATATATTGCACAACCATTAATATCGCCTACAATATCGATACAATATTTTGCACCAACCAACATTGTTAAATCTGGCAACTTCTCTCCTATCGGCAACTTTGCAAATCTCTAGATTTCGGGGGTTCGGCTGGTGCCAGTAGATTTAGAATGATAGTTCAGGTGGTTCTTTCGAATCTCTGCAACGTGTAACCAAGACGAGTAAGTACCATTGTGAAATAGATTCTGTGTTGTAAATACAAATCTAGACTGCGTGCGTGTGCTTCTCTTATTTCGCTAACCCGTTGAAATTACCTGTCCCAGAACGAAAATTTTCATAAGTACTTAAGTCAAAATTCAACAATCATATTGTACAATAATATTGATTATTATTTATCGTCTAGGGGCCAACGAAAATATATTGTGCAATCCCCATTGCACAAGAATATTGAGCCTATATGGGCCGCTTATGGATGAGACTCCTTCATCCGACACCAAGCGACTTAATTGATGTTTGTTAAATCTCTTTTTAAAGACAAGGAATAAGAATTTGATACTTGGTGTACATTTGTGACTTGATATACACTTTAAGAATATTTATGAACAAATTAGGATTGCCATTTAACAAAATTATCGTTGACGTCATATCTTAAATTTGGCTGTATAACATTTTCTTGCGTCAAAAAGAGCGCAATTTAATTAAATACTAATCAACCTGTCCGAGCATATTTACAACAAAAAAAGCTGTCTTTGATTTACTGAATTTATTCCAAATTATATATTCGCGCTGTATGAATATTCACAGAAATTACTTACATGCAACTAGATTATTATACCGATTCTTAGGCTTATTAACTTTTGTCGAACCATATTGCCAGGATTGTGTCTGACCTCGAGGGAAAAGCTGGAATGTAGTTTTTTTTACAGAAAACATTTTTCAATCTGTTAATTTACTCACTGCATGCTGCCTCTCCAATTCACCGCTTTCTATAGATGTTTTCACATATTCCTCAAAATCGGCCATTACAACCGGTTTGGAGTATAAATTGGTTGGGACATTTGGAGGGTTGGTTGATTTTCTTATCTGAAATAATGGGTTTTACAATTAGAGTTTTCATTCTGATTTATAGGAAAAACATTTTTTTGCGAAAAATAATGTGTTATTAAATGGTTCCTTTCTGGGTTTTCTCATCCAAACTCTGAAAATTATCTATAAATAAAAAAAATATTATTTTGTGAATTGCTCCTGGGTTAGACACACAAGATATTTGTCAGAAGCAATTTATCGAACAATGTTGCTCAACAAACTATAAAGAAACAACATCAACGATAAAACAACTAATTCTTAATGTTTCGGAGTCTATCAGACTCCTTCGTCAAACACTAAACGAGAATCTTTAGAATTATTTTTTCTATGATAGTTATTCAGAAATTCGAAGATATTCATATTGATAGAAATTTCCAAATTCCAACTCCCTTTTCAACAAATTTAACCGAATATGGTCAATTCTAATTCCAATTTGCAAAATTGCATTCTCTATTCAACTAAATACAAGTCGACTCCTTAAGTTTCCTTTTAATGTAATCAGACTCTATCATCAGAATCTTTGTTTTACTCCAATCCATCCTGTGATCTCCATGGATTGTAAAATGTATATACATGTTTGCTATTTTTGATTTCTGTATGTCACTATTTCTTAAATTGTTCTCATGTTCCGATTTTCTTACTTCTAGTGGTGTCGATGTTTCTCCTGTATACGATTGACCACAAATACAAGCAATATTATATACACGGTAAATAAGACGTGTTTTGGGATTTTCCATAAATATGTACAGTAACCAATATACCATAATGAATTTATTCCATTTGGTTTTCCATACTGAATAATAGAAGAGGATAATGAAATCGAAAAACAACTCGATAGACAAACACTGGTAAATATCTGACTACTCTTGAAAAGTTTTGGTAGATACATTTTGATTTTGTCATTCAAAATGTAATATATCAGAAGAATCCACTGAGTAGGCAAAACAATTGATATATTCCAACTTTCCAACTGAATACCGGAAAATTTGAATGGGTACCAAATGAAATCAACCATTGATACAGTCATGTTACTTTGTAACGGTATAAAATCCCTTCACGCTGAATCTTTCCATACTTTAGTTCATTTCAATCATATAGACGGAATATATCCAAGATATAACTATCGCAATTCAATGTTTACGAATTTCGTAGTTTTGCAAACCAGTGATACGTCGAATATGAATTGCGTGTTATTTTTTTTTTCAATATGATATTCAATTGCGTACTATTTTTCTGGTAGATGCTTAGAAATTAGAATTCAGATTGCTCTAAACGAGTCGGGGGAGGATTTCTTCAATTTTCGGTGGATTAAGTGCCTCATGTTTGTTGCCTTTGATGAATTCCGATGAATAAAGTTTTTGTGTTGTTAACTTATATCCCCAGATTCGTACAGATAAATATTGTAGTTTGAAAAGTAATATTTGCAACACTTTCCTTATCTTTAGTTTTAGGCTGGGAGCGAAGCTATACCATTTCTTTTGGCTTCAACAAATGTTTTGGCTGGGAACTATTTTTGGCTTGGGTTGAAGTGGAATGCTATCTACTAGTATTTGGCTTGGATCGAAGTTTTACATTACCCTATTCTTAGGATAAAGCTGATAGTGTTTTTTCTTTATAATCGAAGGAAGTTTTTATTAAACCTTAAAAAATTATATCCCAGGAAGCATTAATATAGCGTTGATCCCTAATAAGCTAGTGGGCCAAACAACTTTAAGAAATAGGAGGGACGTTATAACTTTGTGATGGAAGCAAAGAAATAATGAGAATTAGCCCAATGGTACTGCTGAATATACTAGTAGTCTTCCAATACTCACCGATAATTTCGGCTTCACTTTCATAACAGGCTTATTGGATATAACAACGGTCTCTTTAGTATCCAGAAGAATGTTTTCATCGGCTTCTTTCCCAGAAGGTAACACTATGGAATATCAAATTAGAAATAATTCAGTATGCCAAGAAATGTCAAAATATATAGGGTGTTTCCTTATTAAATGAAAATAATGAGGGATATCAATACAAGCATTAATTCTCGCTTAATTTTTGATATACAAGGTGTCAAAATTTATTTTGGAAATTTCTATTCTTCAATTAACTCCTAAACTATATTAGTTATCAGAAATTGTTATTAGCTTTCTAATACAGTCAGTGAAGTCTCACGAATAACTACACTCTCTTCCATTTACAATTTTGTCGTCTGTCATGTTTCGGAAACGATGTTTCCCTCTTCTGAGACGAAGTATTACTAAAGCATATACTATCTGTTACTCTCCTCTAGTATGGGCTCACCTTACCCTTAGTGATATTCTGATTAGGTGGGTATAATGATTTGTTAATAGGGGTTAAATCATCATTAAAACATATTTTCTCTCATGCATTTCGATACTTTCAACTCAAGGTACAATATATTGGAATCTTCAACAATTTGACGAAACAGATTCAACGATGTTGTTGTTTCGAATGTGTCCCGTATGCTCTTCATACCTTGTAGGAATGTTTCTCGTTGTTTTGTCGACGAAGCGCTATATTTCATTCCATATATACAGGGTGAGTCTTTGACCACTGCATTAATTTTAACCAAAGATTCCTCTCATCAAATGAAACACTTTTTTCCTTTAACATTTTTACAAATTCAGCTCAGGTAAAAAGATACAGGCTGTTGAAATTTTGAGAAAAAATCAATTTTTATTTTGTAGCTTTGACATCCTTTTTTCGAATAAAATGAATGTTGGCGTAAAGTTTCCTATGACTATGATACATATTTTCCATATATTAGTTATTTTCTACTTCTACTGGTTTTCTAGTTATGGACTCGTGGATTCATAAAACTAAACGAAATTAGCATAAAGAAAGCATATAAAGTTTTTCTTGGGTCATTTCAAGAATATTGCATCGTTTTAGAACATTATATTATTCTTCATCATTTCTCCTTAAACGCACCGTTTTCGAGATATTCTTCATTGAATGTTTTAAAATGGAAAACTCCAGAAATTTCACTACTTTTATGGATCCGTCCCTGAGCGTTGGAATCCCGAATCAAGCTGTAAACCACGTTACCATGCCTTATTCTCGCCCGCCAACAATATCATAGATATTTTATATGCGGGAGTGTATTAGCACATTGTGAAATCTTTAAACGCTTGTAACTTTTTACCTGAGCCGAATCTGGAAAAATGGTAAATGAAAAAAGTGTTTCATTTGATGATAAGAATCTTTGGTTAAAATTAATGCAGTGGTCAAAGACTCACCCTGTATACCCGATATTAGCATTTCCGGAGTTATCGATTGGTGTAAATATTGTTTATTTTAATATGGGACAAGCTTTCACGTTCCATCCGAAAACAAACAACAAACTCTAGAATATTTTTAAAAATTGGTTCAAGCACTGACGTGAACCCAGGAGCTTTTGCGCGCATGTTCTATTGTCCACTCACCTCTTTTGGACACTCTTAGTCGAATTTACCATCGATATAGACCATTTTCTCAGCTTTCATAAGATTAATTAAGAATACATTTCGTACCATTTGAGGGACTTGAGTAATGAGAGAATCGGCTAAGATCAGAGAATTTTTAAATCTATCGAAATTGAAATTCATTAAATATCCAATAATATAGGAAAAAAATACTGCATGAATCCTCTTACCGTATCTATTAACTGCGTATTAGATTAAAACTCCTTTTAAAATATTGGAATTCACACAAGTCTGCTCGAATCTCCAATAATAGGTTTAGAGTTAGGTTTTGAGGGTTTTTAATAAATTTCAGCGATGTCGGAAGAATACTTTCTGATATATAGGATTTGTTTCAATGATTTTCAATGATTTTTTTTTCATCTTCTTGTTATACGATCTTCATGAAATTTTGCAAACATTTTTGCGTCGGCATTCTCGAACTATTTACCATGTTTGAATTCAATTGGCATCGTATTTTTTTTAGTTATGGAGGACATAACAACCAAATTTCAGATTGATATAACTCCAAAACCGTTCGGCCGATTATTCCTATTCACAAAATCAAATGTCACATTAGGATGCACAACCTACTTTAAAAATTACAAGTGGCGATATCTTTCCGTTCACAAGTAATAATATTACATTACATTACATTAATATTAATATTATATTATTATTTGTTCTGGAACAAAAGCATTTTAGCGCAGCCAAATAGCAGAGTGTTAGAATGTCAAACAAACGTAGTGCAATTTTGGAGCTGTTTCTTCAAGGTAAGCGTCAATGATCAATGTGCCACAACGAACCGTGTCCGATGCAATTTGCCATTTCAAGGAGCTTGGCCATGATGGTGGTCATCCAGGAAGTGGGAGAAAACGTACTGTCAATACGCTAGCAATCACATCATCGTCAAGAAGCGAGTCAATCGAAAACCGAGGGTCTCCATGAGGAAAATAGCCCGTGAGACCGGTATCAACCAGGAATCCGTTCGTCAAATGGTCAAAAAGGAGCTCAACCTCAAGCCATACAAGCTCCAAAAAATTCAATTCCTCACGGATGAAAACAAGGGCGTGCGACTATAAAGGTGACGCCAACAGCTTCGTCTCGCCACCAGTCAGCAATGGGAGCGCATTCTCTTCACATACTTAAGCTTTTCACCGTAGAACAATCTCACAACAACCAAAACGTCAGAGTCTGGTCCGCAGAGGCTCCTGGTAGGTCGGCCATCGTCAAAATCCGCAATCCGTCATGATCTGCGACAGAATTTGCGTCAGTGGCAAAATACGCTTGTTTAAAGCGTTAAAATCAATCAAGAAGTCTGCCGCTGCATCATTTTCGAGGCCGTGGTACTTCCGTGAGCCCAGCTGCACTTCGGCGACACGCATTGGACCTTTCAACAGGACTCCACTCCGGCTCACAAAGCGAACATGACGCAAGAATGGTGTAAGACTCATTTTCTGGGTTTCATCACATCTGCAGAATGGCTGCCCTACTAGCTGGATCTCAACCCAATAGACTACAGCGTGTGGTCGATTTTGGAGCTCAGGGAATGAGACCGATTAACGCCCGAAGAGCTGTGGCCAAAATCGAACAATTCGAGAAGTGTCTGAAGATGTATATTTCCGCCAAAGGGAGCCACTTTGAAACCACTTGAATATATTATTACCAAATGTTTATGTTATTATTATTCGTTATTGTTTTGTTTATATTCTTTTGTTTAATTAAGTTAAATGAAAAAAAATTGGTTCAAGCACTGACGTGAAATCAGGAGCTTTTGCGCGTATGTTCTTATGTCCATTCTCCTGTATAGGACACTGTTAATCGAATTTACCATGGTGAATTATATTGTCCGTTCTCCTGTATTGGAGACTTAATCGAATTTACCATGGTAAACTCGATACCATGGTATCGAGAGTGTCCAATACAGGAGAATAAACAATAGAACATACGCGCAAAAGCTCCTGACGTCAGTGCTTGATCCAATTTTTTTTCATTTAACTTTATTAAACAAAAGAATATAAACAAAACAATAACGAATAATAATAACATAAACATTTGGTAATAATATATTTAAGCGGTTTCGAAGTGGCTTCCTTTGGTGGAAAAATATATCTTCAGGCGCTTCACGAATTGTTTGATTATGGCCGCAGCTCTTCGGGCGTTAATCGGTCTTATTCCCGGCTCAGGGAAGCTCCTGACTTCACGTCAGTGCTTGAGCAAATTTTTTTTTCGTAATTTTGAAAAATTTTCTAGGGGTAGGTACGGTTCTCAGAAAATTTTACACACTTCTTTATGTCGATATTCTACAACTAGTTACCAAGCTTCAATTCGATCAAGTCTATATTTTTTGAATTATCGAGGAAATAAAGTTCCAGGTGGGTATAACTCCGAAACCGATGGACCGATTATGGCCACCAGCGAACTTATCTCTCCCATTGGGATGTGCAACATACCCTAAAAATTGCAAGTCCCTATCCCCTTTCGTTCGAATGTTATCAGGCCAACGGTCACCCATCCAGCTACTGAACTCACACAACGCAGCTCGGAACTCCAGCAATATAGATCCGATCGTGTTCAGACTTGGAACCTGGCAGTAGAGTTAGGTTCTGAAGGCTCTCACAATTTCAGCAATGTCAGAGGAATAGTTTCTGATTTCTGAATTTTTTTCAATGATTTTCAATGATTTCTGAAAAATTTTGGAGTTATACCATCCTCATGAAATTTTGCAGGAATTATTGCGGTGGCATTCTACAACTGACAACCATGTTTGAATTGGATCGGCTTATGTTTTTCGAGTTATTGAGGAAATAACAACCAAATTTCAGATGGGTATAACTCCAACACCGTTAGGCCGATTATACCTATAAATGAACACAAATATCCCATTCAGATGTACAACCTTACCCGAAGATTTCAAGTCGCTATCTCTTTCCGTTCTCAGGTTATGGTGACATAAATAATATTTTTCGATAATTTTTTTAAAATTTTCTAGTGATCCGATTCACACAAAATGTTACGAGCATGCTTAGTTTTGCATTATAAAACTACTCACCAAGGTTCAATTCCATCGAACTTGTATTGGTTGAAAACAAAATTATTACTCGGAAACCGTTGGGCCGATTATGCCCATTATCATTTGCCATCCAAGGTGAGGGCTATGAATGGACGAGTTTTCAGAACGACGGTGAAAAATTTCTTAATGAAAAAGGCTTATTATACTACCAATGAGTACCTAAATGATACCAATATTACTATGTAATTTTTCTTTTTCTCTTTTCATTTTTGATGTAACGCTGACCTGTCCTATACATTTTCATGTCAAACTGGATCAATAAATTATTATTATTATTATTATAACGAACTATTGGGATGCGCTACCTGCCCTGAAAATTTCAAGTTGCTATCTCTTTCTGTTCTAAAGTTATCGTGGCAACAGACGGACGGCCGGCCGGCCGGACAGAATTAAATTTGACCTCGAATTCTTGATCAGGGAGTCGAACCCAATCAATTGAGACCATTTTCAGCGAAAAATTCGAAAATTACAGACATTTGGGCAAAATGACAGCACGATGTTCCCCAGAACATACGCACAAAAAAAGTTTGTCTGAGAAATATCAGACAAATTGAGCGGCTAGTGCAGAAGATACGGAATTTTTCTACTATCTGACTAGTGAGTTATAGGTAATGGAATATAGGTATATCTATTCCAATATTTATATTTTAAAAATTCCGAGCCCTATTTCGGACAGTGTGCTCGAAGCATCCACATGCGTTTTATGTGAGGAGAAGGTTGACCTCTTGAATCTATTGATATTTTTCAATTGAGTTTCTCCATGTAACGTATTCATTAAAGAATTAACTTACTTCGAGAAGAGGACTCCAATATTTTCTCCAATGAAATAGTAGGTCTGACAAACACTATATGTTTGCGTCTGAAACAAAATAAAAAATATATGTAGGATTTCAATAAGGAATTCAATACTCGTTAGAATTAAGATTATATTTGAAGGGTGCAAACGACACTGACACATCAGACGTTATCTGGACTCTCGGGCGCCCCAAAACCTATTAGTATATCAGTAGTGATCTTGGACAGATCCCAAAGAACAAGAACCTCCCGGCAGGAGATGAATATATAAAATTTCACTGATTTAATTGAATTTTTGCTTGCATTTAGAACATATTCTATGCTTCAATTTGACTCACAACGCAAAGGAAGGAAATACGGAGGAATGCCATGAAATTTGGTCTGTTCATTGACATACAATTTATTCTCCAGAAGACCAAAAGAAAGAATTCCAACGTTTTCAAATCGCAAGATATCGCTGGCCAAGTGACTTCACTGTTCGGCAGACTATCCGCTCAGGAAATATCTGCTGCGGGTGAGCCATTTTGGCTTGGGTTGTGTGGATTTGGCCATCTTGTTGAAACCACATATCATGGATGTTATAGTCTTTCAATATTGGTCTGAATGATTGTTCAAGATTGGGTGGTAGCACTCGCGATTTACTGTGACCATCATTATTTACAAAGAAAAAAATGGTCCAATGCAAAGAAAGCACACCAAATTTGTTTTGGGATTCATTGGTGCTTTCACAACATTGCCCTTGGATTTTCATCAGCCCTGCAACGGTTTTGCACGCCGCCTATGCAAATTCAATTAAAATACAATGCAACTGGTCACAGTCACTGAATCGTGATAACTAGTAACAGTTATTCATTATCATATATTTTCGGTTAAGAACCAGCATCGCATGACTCAATTTTTAGCCAAAGTGAGTTGTTGACGCTTCTTCATTAAAATTGATACGCCCGTTTATTTTCCTGCTCGCCGCTTACTTATTAATTTTTTTAAGGCTGCACCTGGAATAAGATTTTCTCTTATTATGTCAATCGACGCCACTATGGACAAGGAACATACAAACCAAATATTACAGAAATGTATTGGGTGGTTCATAAGTTATGATTAATAGAAAAAATAGGGAAAATTAATAAATCACCCTGTTTATAAAGAACGATAGATCCATAAAATATAGGTTATTTAGAAGCAATTCGGTGGCCTCCATATATCCTTACTGTATGCGCATTTCTCAATGAATCATCATTATGATATTATATTATGATTTCATAAACAGGATGATTCATTGGGTCATAGGGCGAGTCTTTGAATTCCACATTAAATTCAACCATAGATTCCTATTATCAAACGAAACACCTGTTTCGTTTACCATTTTTCCAAATTCGACTTAGGTAAAATAGATTCAGGTTGTAGAAATTCTAAAATGTTATTGCGAAGTTTCTTATAACTATGACATACATACATATTCTCCAGAAATTTGTCTACTTCCTCTGGTTTCCTAGTGATAGACTCACGAATTCATAAAACTTGATGAAATTGGCATAAAGAAGGCAGATGAAGTTTTCTCGAGTCATTTCAATAATTTTCAATCGTTATAGAAAATTGAATTATTTCTCATCATTTGTCCTTAAACGCTCCGTTTTCGAGATATTCTGCATTGAATGATTGAATCAGAAATTCCAGAAATTTTACCATTTTTATGGATCCACCCCCGCGTATTGAAAAAACAAATCAAGCGATAAACCACATTGCAATTCCCTTTTTTCGTTCATCATCAATGGCATAGGTGATGTATGTACAGAAGTGTGTTAGCAAATTGTGATATCTTTAAACGATTGTTACTTTTTACCTGAGCCGAATTTGAAAAAATGATGAATGAAAAAAATATAAAAAAGCACTGAAGTGAAGTCAGGACTCTTTGGCGCGAGTGTTCACATTGGTTAATTTGAATTGAATGATGAGTGTTTCAAGATCAGTGGACAGAGCGAGCCGGAGATCTACCGAGAGGGTAGTGCACACCATTCACTGTCGGGTCAAAAATTAATAGTGTTGTGTCTAAGCTGGCGCAAGGATAGAATACAAAAAATGACATAGTACACAACTGAATCTCCTTAGTCGCACAAGTTCCTAGGAGCTTCTGAGGCATCTCCTTGGGGAAGACTTAGGAGGGTCAGTATAATCATAATAATGTTTATAGCACGTCAAAGCTTTTTTAGCCTTTTTCTTTCATTGTGAAGTCAATCTGCATTTGCGCACGTGCTATAAACCTGATTATGATTATACTGACCCTCCTAAGTCTTCCTCAAGGAGATCCGTTAGAAGCATGTATGTACAATCCATGGAGATCACATGATGGATTGGAGTAAAACAACGATTCTGATGACGGAGCATGATTACATTAAAAGGTAACTTAAGGAATCGACTTGCATTTTGTTGAATAGAGAATGCAATCCTCAATTAGAATTAACTAGTAGCCAGCAGTCCATATTTTGGGATTCAGATGAGCCAGCAGATCTACCTAGCAATAGATCCACATTTTTCTGGTAGATATACATTTTTTCGGTAGATCTACATTTTTCCAGTAGATCTACATTTTTTCGGTAGATCTACATTTTTCCGGTAGATCTACATTTTTCCGGTAGATCTGCATTTTTCCAGTAGATCTAAATTTTTTTGGTAGATCAATATAATCGGTAGATCAATTGAACCGGTAGTTCAATGCCATCTAACGGGTCCTGTTGGGATTCTGAGAATCATTCACACCCGAAAGTACCCTCGAAATATGTCAGGAGTTTTTGAGTTGCTAAAAACCGAATATAGCGTTACATACAGAATCGTATTGTGTACCTTTGTGCCTTCCGAAATACAATCACAAAGATTCATCAAAAACGGTATAGCCATTTTTGAGTTCCTGTAAACCGATTATAGTGTCTCCTACCGGGGAATATTGTGGATCTGTAACTTTGACAGATACACGCACAAAGTTCCATTGAAATCGGTCCAGTCGTTCTTGAGTTGTTATAAACCGAATGCAGCACCACCTAACAGGTTTCTATTGTGACACTGAGAGCCACTCAAACACGTACACAATGTTTCATCAAAATCGGTCGAGGCATTTCTGAGTTTCTACAGACCGATAGCAGCGCCACCTACCGGGGTATATTGCGGACCTGACACATACTCAGATACACACACAAAGTTTCATCGAAATCGGTTCAGCCGTTCTTGAGTTTCTATATAAACCCAATACAGCGGTTTCGGAGTTGACATTTTTTTAAAAACACCCCGTATATCAGCGGTTATCTTTTCGTAGCGGTTTTACAGTGTTGAGAATTCTCTTTACGATACAACTCTAGGGGTGACATTTTACTTGAAACACCCTGTATAGTTAATTTTCTGCTTAATGTTTGAATATTTTGAGTAATTTTAATGCAAAAATCCGTCTGATCGAACGGATATTCATTATAGATTTCGTAACTTACCGAAAAGATCCAAATCCCAAGATACGTTTACTGGAGTACGCTCCTCTTAGTTTTTCATTGGGTAAAAATGAAAGAATACTAAGAAAAAGCTATTTCGGACGCTCGGAGATTCGATCCCGCCGCTCCGCGAGGCTCGGGAGCTATAAATCAATTTACCAACGCCTTAGACCGCTCGGCCATGCCAGCTTCGTGAATCGGTTCCGATTTTCTGGCACATAAACATTTTATAGTACTGGGACGATTTTCGTCTTTCGATTTTCACAATATTGTCAATCCTGTCAAGCGATCGATCGAAATCGGTTACTCGTTCGTATTTCTCACGGTTTTTCTATTCGATTCCAAGATTTTCGAGTGATTCCGTTCGAAATTCAAATTCGATTTGACATTTATCGTGGCTCGTTCGGACCGAAATCGTCGACCTTACAGGAGCCGCGTTAAAATTCGCCACAGAAATACGTGAAACGTCAGAATTTTGTCGATTTTCGCGAAAAAGTCACATTTTCCTATCGTTCTTCCGGGAAAACGAAAGAGAGAATCGAAAAAAGGGCCGTGTTACGGACTAATTTCGAATCTCGTCTTCGCGTTCCCGCAAATACCGTCGTTCCGAACGCCACCGTTTCTCCGGATGCCTCCACACAATTTTGAACCTTTTGCCAAATTCGGCGTTTTTGCGATTTTTTTTAAAATACACCCCCGTCTTTTCGCTCCGAAAACGCGAAACCCTACGAAACTTCCTTATTTTTCCTCGATAAAACCCCTGGAAATTTCCCCCTAACCCCCCTCCTAACATCCAAAAAAACGTCACGTTTATAGTAATATTTTCAAAAAAGTTTTTTTGTTCCTTTTCTATGAAACCCATCTTCATTTTAGTATTGGGACCATATTTGGTTGAATTTGTTCAAAAAGGAGTTGGAACTTGGAAATTTCTATGCAAAGTGAAACTATGTTGCTATCATCTTCAAAGACTGCCAATGTGACAATTTTCAAATTTCAGAATACCTATCAACAAAAAATAATCTGAATAATTCTGAAGATTTTCGTTAGGTGTCTGACGGTCTGATCTCTAGTCTCCGAAACGTTACGAAATAGTTGTTTTATAGTTGATGTCAAGGGCGTAGCCAGGAATTAATTTCGGGAGGAGGTTTTGGGGGTGTAAGGGTCACTTTCTGCCGCAAATTTTTTTTTAAGAGAAAAATAACATTTCGGGGGGGGGGGGGGGGGGGGGTAATTGAACCCCCAAAACCTCCCCCCTGGTTACGCCCTTGGTTGATGTTGTTTCGTTATTGTTTGTTAGGCAACATTGTTCTATACAATTGCTTCTTACAAATATCTTGTGTTTCAAACGCAGAATTACTTCTACAAATAATACATTTATTTTATTTTATAGAGTTTATTGGGAGTTTGGGAGAGAAAAACCCATAAGGAACCATTAAGTAATCCACATTTCATATGATTAATGGTATCTTTCCCTTAGAGTGATATTCTCTTTTTCTGGTTCTTAAATGAAGGCGTTAAACTAATAAATCAAGCTGAGATTTGAAATGATCAGAAATAGAAAATCTAGGATCTACAACACCTTCGAATTGAATACTTTAAATTGAATCGTATAAACTGAACAATACTCACTTTATCACCACCACAATTATTATGGGAATGAGGAGTAAAAGTAATAGCAAGGCGTAGGCAGCATTTCCTCCAGAATTATCTTCATCCTCTCCTCTTTTTCTCTCAGGAGGGGAAGGCGTCATCTCTGGGTTTCCTTCGGTTAAGCTTCTTACTTCGTGCGAAGTATGTCTATATTTTTTTTTATACCCATTAAATATTATAATCGTTATGTTATAATAAGTAGCTTTTCGTAGCGGTTTATTGACACTTTCGTCCTTTCCATCACCAATTTTGAAATTCATAATAGTTGTTGATAGATTTTTTAGGTCTAATACAACCACAAACCGTAGCCGAGATTTCGCATCAAACGTTGAATTCATTCGTTCCTCTAGTACTTTCAGTTTTGGATCCTTTACATCTGATGCAGAGTCATCTATGAGAACGATAGCGAATTGTTCAACCAATGAATTATTGACTACAACCTGCGTTAAATCCAGACTTAGCGATATAGTTGTCTCTGTATAATTTGTGATGGAAATACGGGACCTTGCTAGATCTGGTTTTGCTGGGTAAGAACTTTCGTATATTTCTGCAGCTTCGCTTTCATAAAGAGTATTCTCAGTAGTAATTCGTATAGATAAATCCACAGCAGAAGGAACAGGATTAGAAATCTGAAATAGAAACACGATATGATTTCAGAAAATTCCAAGATTGTACGTTTGCGATTGCTGTTGAAGGACATTCCGAAAATAAAAATTTTTAATTGTTTCCGATAGTTTCATCATGGAACATCTTTCAAATGCTCAGAAGCACATTGCGAATACATTAAAAATTGGTTAAAGTACTTTTGCGCGAATGTTCCATTTTGTATTCACCTCTATTAGGCTCTATTGGACACTCTAAATCGAATTTACAATCGATAGTTTTCTCAGCTTTTATAAGATTTGAATACATTTCGTACTATTTTAATGACAAACCTGCGTAATGAGATCAGAGAATTTTTAAATCTGACATAATATGTATTCTATCGTTATGCGCATGAGCAGACCATCAGTGATTTAACTGCTGGTATTTTCGTCGGAGAGGATTGGGATTTTGGGGTGGCGGATGCTATTCTTCCATAGAATCCACTGGTGAGGGTCTGCGCATGCGTGGATTCAAGATGCAATATCTCCTGAACGTCTAGTGTTGGAGAATCGGAGTTTTTTGTAAGGTGTGTGATTTTAGGAGGACTTGCAGCCGCTAGTAGATCGCGCATGCGCAGAAGAGAAGTGCCTGTTTTTGGGTTGTGTGGGTTATGTTGGGAGTGCTGCGCCGATATTGTGAGGTTTCAAAAGAATATTCATGGCAATTCAGTGCAAGGACAAGTCAGTTTGGGGGATGTAGCGTTGTTTCCGAGTTAAAGTGTCCGTACCGTGGGCCTGGGGCTAATTTCGAAATTGATGTTACCCCTTACGGGCATTTTTCGTTATGCGCATGAGCAGACCATCAGTGATTTAACTGCTGGTGCTTTCGTCAGAGAGGATTGGGGTTTTGGGGTGGCGGATTCTATTCCTCTATAGAATCCCCTGGTGAGGGTCTGCGCATGCGTGGATTCAAGAAGCGATATCTCCTGAACCACTAGTGTTGGAGAATCGGAGTTTTTTTGTGAGGTGCGTAATTTTGGGAGGACTTGCAGCCACGAGTATATTGCGCTTGCGCAGACGAGAAGTGTATAGTTTTGGGTTGTTTGGGTTATGTTGGCAGTAATGAGCCGATATTGTCAGGTTTTAAAAGAATATTCATGTCAATTCAGTGCACGGACACAAGGCAGTTTGGGGTAAACAGCGTTGTTTCCGAGTTGAAATGTCTGTATGGTGGCCCTGAGGCGAATTTATGTATAACTGTATTCGGTAGATCTATATTAAAATACGTTCGGATTCGGAGAAGAGGCAATTGCGTTCCTAACAGAGGTCCCACAACCGCAATTTTTTTCGATCTACGGTAAAGCTAACAGTCAAACTGTATTGAAAGCTATATTTGTCAAAGGAACTTGAAAAAATAAAAAAAAGCACTGACTTGAAGTCAGTATTCTTTGGCGCGGGTGTTCACGGTGGCTAATTTGAATTGAATGATGAGTACTTCAAGCTCAGTGGATAGAGCGAGCCGAAGATCTACCCAAAGGATAGTGGACACCATTCACTGTCGTTTCAAAAATTAACAGTGCTGTATCTAAGCTGCCATCAGGATAGAGTAATAAAGTTGGAAGAGAACACAACTGACTCTCCTTAGTCGCACAAGCTGCTAGAAGATTTGGGAGGGTCAGTAAAATCCTAATCATGTTTATAGCACGCGCGCAAAAGCAAATTGACTTAACAATGAAAGAAAAAGTGTAAAAAGTCAATCTGCTTTGGCGCGCGTGCTATAAACATGATTAGGATTATACTGACCCTCCCAAATCTTCTAGCAGCTTGTGCGACTAAGGAGAGTCAGTTGTGTTCTCTTCCAACTTTATTACTCTATCCTGATGGCAGCTTAGATACAGCACTGTTAATTTTTGAAACGACAGTGAATGGTGTCCACTATCCTTTGGGTAGATCTTCGGCTCGCTCTATCCACTGAGCTTGAAGTACTCATCATTCAATTCAAATTAGCCACCGTGAACACGCGCGCCAAAGAGTACTGACTTCACGTCAGTGCTTTTTTTTATTTTTCTATCTATGAATTAGTATATGAGAAATAAATGTCAAAATTATTTCTGATTCGTTATTTTTGATATGAAATACCCTTCCTATTTTATAAAACAAAGTATGATTGAATGCAAAATGACCAATGAAATAACCTGAGCTATGGTACTTTTGAGGTGATAATAGAATGCCCGTGGATACTCCATATGATGATGGAAATATGTATATTCTTTGGTGAGATACATAATCAAATTGGGTTCAGAATATCTTCTCCACTAAAAACAAAACTGCAATGTTGTCTAAGTTTTAATTGATATATGTAATATAATTTTAGGAGTAGATTTGAAGAATGAATATCTCGGATAAGTTCGTTATTGGGGAGAATCGGTCTGTTTGAATTTAATTTCTTCCATGATGCAGTTCTATCGAGAGAATCCATTTATTTGAAGAATGGTTTCACTACAGCTATTTTGAAAGATTTCGGAAAGATACCTTATTTAAAAGACATATATACGATATGGGCCAATGGTTTCGCAATTATCTCAATCGATTTTTTAATGACTGCCATTGAAATCCCGTCGTATCCGAAAGTGTTCATATTTTTCATGTTATTAACCGTCTTTATTACTTCCTCTGGTGTTATCTCAAAAATATAAAAAATTTGGATTTCGTGAAATGGGAAGAAAACTGGGAGTATAATTGTGTCTTGGACGATGAGGAAATATTGATGAAATGTTTGTTGAATGCGTCTGCTAGTTCCTGGGGATTATCCGTCTTGATCATATTCCGGAATTCATTAGTTTTTGCGCGTATGTTCTGGGGAACATCGCGTTATAGTTTTGCCCAAATGTCTGTAACTTTCGAATTTTTTTACGAAAATGGTCTCAAACGATTAAGTTCGACTCCCCAATGAAGAATTCGAGGTCAAATTTGATTCTGTCCGTCCGGCCGTTGCCACGATAACTTGAGAACGAGAAGAGCTAGCGACTTTTAATTTTCAGGGTAGGTGGCGCATCTCAATACGACGGACAAGTTCGTTAATGGGCATAATCGGCCCAGTGGTTTCCGAGTAATAATTTTGTTTTCAACCAATATAAATCCGATCGAATTTAAACTTGGTGGGTAGTTGTAGAATATGATCTTAAGCACGTTTGTGAAATTTTGTGCGAATCGTATGGCTAGAAAATTTTTAAAAAATTATTAAAAAATATTTTTGTTGTCACGATAACTTGAGAACGGAATGAGATAGCGGATTGAAATTTTCAGGTTAGGATGAACACCAGAACGCGACATTTCAGTTTGTTTATGAGCATAATCGGCCAAACGGTTTTAGAGTTATAGCCATCTGAAATTTTCTGAAATTTTGTGGTTTTTGTTCCTCATTAACTCAAAAAGTACTGAACCGATTGAATTCAAACATGGTTATTAGTTGTAGAATGCCAACGCAAAAATGTTTGCAAAATTTGGTGAGGATAGCATTCGTAGAAAATTTTTAATAAATCATTGAAAATAAAAAAAAAAATTCTATATATCAGTAACTAATCGTTTGAAATTGCTGAAATTTTGCAAGAGCCTTCATAACCTAACTCTACTGCCAAGTTTCAAGTTTTAATACGATCGGTTAAATATTGTTGGAGATTCGAGCATTCTTGTGCGAGTTCAGTAGATGGGTGACCGTTGCCTCGATAACTTTCGAACGAAAGGAGATAGGGACTTGCAATTTTCAGGGTAGGTTGCGTATCCGAAAGACAGTGTTGAGTTCGTCTTTGGGCATAATCGGTCTAACGGTTTCCGAGTTATACCCACCTGGAATATTATTTCCTTGATAACTCAAAAAATAAATATTCGATCGAATTGGTGCTTGGTAACTAGTAGTAGAAAATCAACATAAAGACGTGTTTAAAATTTTGTAAGAATCGTATCCCTAGAAAATTTGAAAAAAATGACGAAAAAAAAAATTTCAAGAAACCCCTAGAAAATTTTTAAAAAGTCACGAAAAAAAAAATTGGTTCAAGCACTGACGTGAAGTCAGAAGCTTTTGCGCGTATGTTCTATTGTCCATACTTCTGAATTGGACACCCTTAATCGAATTTACCATGGTAAATTATGTTGTCCATTCTCCTGTATTGGACACTTAATTCGAATTTACCATGGTAAATTTGAATTGAGAGTGTCCAATACAGGAGAATGGACAACATAATTTACCATGGTAAATTCGATTAAGGGTGTCCAATTCAGAAGTATGGACAATAGAACATACGCGCAAAAGCTTCTGACTTCACGTCAGTGCTTGAACCAATTTTTTATTTCTCTATGCGTCAGTTCAATTATCAACTACCATTTTTGTCATGAGAGTTATAAACATGATTAACACAAACAGATTTTCGTTCCTATGGATATTAATATTGAAAGTATAGTTTCGGTTGAAGGAACCAATAAAAATGCTTCGATCTAGAGCTACGTTTCGACGTCTATTTTTCGTCTTCCTCAGGCTACAAAGAAATATACATACACATTATCTTGGAACTGAATTGAACAAAAGCAAATAATACATAATATGAATTACATCACAAAAAATAACAGCAACTCAATTGAGATTGCATGGAAGAAAAACACATGGTTAAAAAAAAAACACAAAGAAATCAAATGTAAACATCAAATCTGTACCAAAATTCAATATAAATTCACAATTGAAGGGACTGGCAATTAAACAATCAAAATATGAACGAGATGTCGTGTAGAATGCTACGAGCTCAACAGGTCAACGAGGTCAACGAGTTCAACAGGTGAGTAATTGGAGTGTTAGTGGGTGTTTATTGTGGTGAGTAATTGGAGTGTTAGTGGGTGTTTATTGTTGAGCTCGTAGCATTCTACACGACATCTCGTTCATATTTTGATTGTTTAATTGCCAGTCCCTTCAATTGTGAATTTTTATTGAATTTTGGTACAGATTTGATGTTTACATTTGATCTCTTTGTGTTTTCTTTTTAACCATGTGTTTTTCTTCCATGCAATCTCAATTGAGTTGCTGTTGTTTTTTGTGATGTAATTCATATTATGTATTATTTGCTTTTGTTCAATTCAGTTCCAAGATAATGTGTATGTATATTTCTTTGTAGCCTGAGGAAGACGAAAAATAGACGTCGAAACGTAGCTCTAGATCGAAGCATTTTTATTGGTTCCTTCAACCGAAACTATACTTTCAATGTTATAAACATGAGTTTTCAAATAATTATTCTCATTATTTTTGAGAGCATTGTCATATGTTTTTTCGTTTCTTTGTAAATAATATTGTATTCTGGATGGTAGAGAGATGCTGTGTAGATGTAATCTAACTGTTTTTTGATGCTCACGACCTGAGTAGATTTATCAATAGGTATAGGTTTATTAAGATTGTTAAGTGGGAAAACGGAGTGAAAAATAGCTTTATATCTTTCAAAAAAACTATCCCAGAGGTCGTCTACAATGTATTTACCCCGCATTGAAGATGGTGTATCCCATTTTTCTTTTGATGAAAGTTCGATAAATCTTTTCAACTTGTATTCATTGATCAGTCTTACTTGTTTCGTTTCCGGTTTCGAGGAAATGTTAGGAATTGAGAAAGACAATCTTGAAATGAAATGAAATGGCCAGTTTTATTTAAGAAACGATATCTAATGTAATCAGTCCAGAGATAACTCAAACCAGAATACTTTTGTAGAAAATCAGATATAATCCGCATTCTGTGAAAACATAGAAGTACGATGTATCATTGAAATTTTGAAAAAACTTATCTCCGAAAGTAATTGCTTGTTAGAGTTGGGAATAATATCAATGAATTCTTATGACCAAACTGCATCTTGAAAATAATTGAATTGGAAATTTGTAATGTAAAAAAATTTTTTTTTCGTTACTCGGAAACCATTCGGCCGATTTTACTCTGTAACGAAATTAACTGAGATATTTATGTCCCAAACCTACTCTGAAAATATCAACAGTCTAGCATATTCCGTTCTCGAGTTTTAGTGTTAACGGACGGCCGGCCGGACGGCGGGTCGATTTCAACCACGGATTCTTGATCAGTGAGTCGAACCGAATCGTTTAAGACCATTTTCAGTCTAAAATTCGAAAATTACAGACATTTGGCCAAAATGATAAGCACTCCGTTCCGACGCACAAGAGCGCCAAAACCGAAGTATAGGAGGACGGCATCTGAACAGCTATGTTCCCGACGAATCAAGCTACAAATCTGTAGATAGGAATGGAAATTATTCGGAAAATATTAATTTTCGTTACGGCGCAACGGTTATTCACAGAATTTTACTGTATATTTGAATTCAACGAAATATTATTCCGCAAGGTTTGGCGTTCTTGTTTAAAAATAAATTTAATTCGAGCAGAAATGAAATATTCAATTTTGAAATAAAATTATATGGTTGAGGCTCATCATGAAGCGTATTCCTCAGGGAGGAAAGCGAGGGAACTTTACAGCTGTTTATTCGATAATGTTCGAGACATAAGTGGCATTGTCTTATTAGACAAATTATCAGGAATATTTAATTGTACATTTCACCGCCGAACCAATCATTCCTTGATTTTGAAGGATTTCCTGGGCAGCTGATTCAATTCGTTGAATCAATTCTTCTTTCGATTCCACTGGAGCTCGCTTGTCGTCGATCAGATTTTCGTATGACCCCAGAAATGAAAATCCAGTGGTGTTAGACCTGGAGAACGTGGAAGCCAAGCAACAGAGGTCCAAACCGACCAATCCATCGTATCTCGTAGGAATCGATAGAAGCCATTTCTATTCAATGTTTCAGTGAGAATGAAAGGTCCGATGAAGAATCTGACCTTCATTCCCACTCAAATATTGTCTGAAAACCTCTTTTGACTATTGAAAACGAAGGATGTGGATTATTCCTTTGCCATACCACATTAATTTTTGACGGGCTGTTCAGGTGAACAGAGAGCCTATCAATTCGTTCAAATGCCTATATTTTTCGAGTAATTGGCTGACAATGGTTTTAAATGATTATTGATTAGTAGTTATAGCCATCTGCAGTATTGTTTTCCAATAACTGGAATAATACGAATCTGATCGAAATAAAGCGCGGTAGTTAGTTGAAAAATACTAACACGAAGCATGTAAAATTTTATGAGGATCGCATTACTGTGAAATTGAAAAAAAAAATTTGAAAAAATTCGGTACCTGAGGAACTATCCGTCGGATATCGTTGGAATTCCGCGAGAGCCTTCAAAATCTTATTTTACAGTGAAGTTCTAGATTTGAACTCGATTGGATCTATATTGGTGAATATATTGCGGAAATAATACAATGATCGAGATGTACAGGTCCACTGAAATAGACTGGGCAAAATATGTTGTCAACAGCTTTTGAGTTTCGATGCGCCTGGAGATAGTTTAATAAATCATGTATATAGATCTGCCAAATTCGAACGTCACTAGGTAATAACTTTCGTTCAATACTTAGTGAGAATTGGATATGTTCCTTATTTTACGGCCAAGTTCTCGATTAAAACTTTCGAATAATATATAATATGATGACGTTTTTCTGAAATCACAAAATTGAAAACAAGTTATCAAAGGTCAGTAACAACAACAGTTCAATTTCAGGTTTTCATCATATACATACATCATTATTTGCTGCTTCTCTAGCCTAGTGGTAGAGCACGTAGGTGCCGGGGTCGATGCATATGGCCGAAATTATTTATCCGTTTCATTCCATCGAAATAATAATCTCCCAAAGTATTAGTTTGTTAGAATTGAAAATGAAATCAATGGATTCATATGATATAACTGGATCTTAAAAAAAATTGTTTTTGAAGCCATCAGGCTAATTTTGCACAATAACCAACTCAACCGATATATTGATTTCTCAAACTTACTTTGAAAATTTGAACTGCCTAGCTTATGCCGTTCGAGAGTTATCGTGTTAACGGATGGCCGGACAGAATAGATTTTGACCAAGGATTCTTGATCAGTGAGTCGAACCAAAACTTTTGAGACCATTATCAGCCAAAATTTCGATAATTACAGACATTTGGAAAAATGGATAAGCACCCTGTTCCGAGGAGAAGAGCACCAAAACTCTCATTTTTACCCTGCTGCTACGAAACTGGTAGAGATATCAAATTTCAGCTTTCGGCATTATTCATACAATATTAGTACTGGACTGTCATAACCATATCATCATACCTCTTAAAGATCTTAAGATGGCATGTACCTTCTACATGTCCTAAAAATTAATTTTAAATTGTGGGAAATTAATTTTAAATTGTGGGATACTAATTTCGGAAATAATTACGATATGCTTTTGACTTCTCGAATAATTTTATTTGACATTTTTGGATCTGATAGGAACATTTCGCAATCTTGCATAAATAGAACTGCATCATAAATATAATTGCAGCGTTACTTGAAGAAATACTGTTCGCCGCCATACCACTCTGAATATGGTAGATACCGTTCGAACACTGAAGCCACAGCAGCTTCGGGCGCGGTTAGTATTTGAATGTGTGACTGCTTAGAAAAAGCGCGAGCCGTAACGATTTTACGCGCATGTTCTGGGGAACATCACGTTTACCTAAATGTCTGTAATGCTCGAATTTCTGGCCGAAAGTGGTCTCAAACGACTAAGTTCGACTCACCGATGAAGAATTCGAGGTCAAATTTGATTCCGTCCGGCCGGCTGGTCGTTGCCACGATAACTTGAGAACGGGAAGAGATAACGAGTTGAAATTTTCAGGGTAGGTGGTGCATCCCAATACGACAGACAAGTTCGTAAATGGATATAATTGGCCCAACGGTTACTGAGTGATAATTTTGTTATCTACCAATACAGATCCGATCGAATTGAAGCTTGGTAGCTTGTTGTAGAATACTGACACAGTTCTAGAATGCCGACGCAAAAATTTTACAAAATTTCGTGAAGATCGTATTACTAGAAAATTAAAAAAAAACATTGAAAACAAATTCATATATATATATATATATATATATTCTTTTGAATTCATAATATATCAGGAAGCAGTAGTCCGACATCGTATCGCTGAAATTTTGCGAGAACCTTCAAAATCATGAATGTCATGATGACATATCAAAATATTTCAAGGTCGATTCATAATAGATAGTGAAGCTTGTATCTATGGGAGATGATAGTCCTACATTAGGGTCCTGTAACGAACTTCGAACATCTGAAGTTCTGAATAATCACCTGGTAGAAGCTCGTTGCTTTTTTCTTGAAATTGGAGATTAAATTGCTAATGAACCTGGTGGTCATCGATTTTCAGGGTAGGTTTCACAGCCCAATCGGAGAGTTAAGTCCGTTTTGGCCATACTCGGTCCATCGGTTTCGGAGTTATACCCACCAGGAATATGATTTCCTCGATAACTCAAAAAAAATAGGCTCGATCGAATTGAAGCTTGGTAACTGTAGAATATCGACATGTGGTGGGCCAACCGGTATAATGAATAATATTGAAATCAGGATAATGCTGAGAAATATATTTAAATCAAAAAGTTTAACGGACAATTCCGCACGTGCAAGCAGCATGATTTTTATCTGCTGCGTTTTCGGAATTACACGTAAAACTTTTTCATTAATAATATTCGTATTTCGGCTGATAATGCACTTGTCGCACTTAACCACATAGAGTCATACAAATGCCATGCACTTTACTGTATAGTAACGCCATCACTATCAATAAAGCACAGTTGACAGAACGGTGAATTAAACAGTTAAAGTTTAGGAAGGTAAAGTTTGTCTTAATGAATATATATATATATATATATATATATATTTTGGGCGATCACATAGCTTAAAGCTGGTCTGTGATATTCTTATGAGACTTGTTTCACATCCATACGGTTCCATTCGGTTCTGTTAGTTTTCGGTTTCGTTTCGGTCGCTGGCGACAAGGGTGAAACTGTACTTTTCAACGGCTATAGATTTTCGAAAATGTGAAAAAAATCTGTTGCATTGACTACTAGAGCTCGTCAGATATTGATAGCATCCATGTCCTACGAATTTTTGATAATGTTCGTATGTTACTCTGATCGTTTGTATGATGGTCGTGGTCGTAAGGTGGGTAAGGTGGGTAAGGGTTGAAAATGAGAAAAAGAAATGTAATCGAGTGCGTCAGATTTTCTGAGGGGATTTTCAATTTTTTTTTACAAATTTGATCCTTTATCCTTGACGGGCGGCCATATATATCGGGTTCATATTTGGAGGAGGTACTTTAACGGGTACAAGGTATTCCCCTGTATATTAATCTGCCGCGCTTTCAGTAAATCCCGAAATCCCAGATTGGCTCCACTAGTATAGCGATTGAGCCTGCGTTTCCGAAGAAAGCACAAAGCTTAATATAAAGCATGTATGTCTGAGAGGATTCCATTTATTTTCGGTTGAAATCAGAAACAACCCGACCGAATTTAATCGTATGCAGGTGAAACAAGCCTATTTAATATTGCCCGTGAAATGGTGGTAAATTTCATATAAATTTTATACGCGTTCTCGCAAATATAAATTCTCTGGATTTTTAACGTAGAGTAGTAACTCTATACTTTTAAAAGTTTGACATAAAATTAAGCCAACTTGGCTTAATTTCATGTAGGTCTTTCTTTTCTAATAATTAACTTTCAACAAATTTTACAGGTGAGCTTGGCACTTTCCGATATGATTTTATCCTTCCTATCTGCATTAGTACTTTATTTATGCATTGAGGCACCACTGAGAAACATATTTAAGGAGTTACTTATGCCCACCAAGTCTACACCACCACCATCTACCAAATCTGCTAAGGAAATGGTCGAGGAAGAACCAGTTATGGAGAACAATATCGTGAGAAATATGGTCCATTACGAAGGCGTGTGTAGAATTTCGTGAAAACCGTACCCCTCGAAAGTTTTTAATAAATTACGAAAAAAAAAATTGGTTCAAGCACTGACGTGAAGTCAGGAGCTTTTGCGCGTATTGTCTATTGTCCATTCTCCTGTATTGGACACTTTCAATCGAATTTACCACGGTGAATTCTATTATCCGTTCTCCTGAATTGGACACTCTTACATAATATAATATAATACAGGAGAACGGACAATAGAATTCACCATGGTAAATTCGATTAAGAGTGACCAATACAGGAGAATGGACAATAGAACATACGCGCAAAAGCTCCTGACTTCACGTCAGTGCTTGAACCAATTTATTTTTTGATAAATTCGAAAGTACACTCTGTATATATGCAGTGCATCCCAGCACACAGTAACTTTGCACTAGAATGAAATGACTTTTGAGCGAAAATTAGAATAATTGCCAAAAACCAAATTCAAACCAAATTTTCTAGTTATACTCATATTCATGCTGACACTAATATTTACTCGATGCCAAAAAATAATGTGTTAGGTAATTATCCAATTTTTGAAAGAGTTCAAAACAAAACGAAAAAAATTTCATGGTTTTTCCTACCTGAATTTTCACACATTAATCTAATATGTAATTTCAAACAAGGTCACTTTGAGCGTTTCAGACAAAAAGTTTGAATTTTCCGTGATAATAGACATTTTTCTCAAAAAATGTCGATTTCCGCCCAAACCGGAAGTAGCAGTTGACCCAGTTTTGAACCATTTTTGATGCACTAGCTTTTTGTGAAGAAAGAAATTCGGAAATATTAAAAGAAAAGAAAAGTCTCTCTTGGTGCGGAGTTGCTGGGAAGCACTGTATATAGTTTAATCTTTGTTCGAATTGAACATTATAAAGGGCATATGATGACGTAAAGTCGCCTCTGGTCGAGGTAACATTCCTACATGGATCAATCGGAAAACTTTAACTATATTATAATTTTGTTTTATTTCGTATTGTATGAATTGAAATAATTATAACATACCCTACAGTGGTAAGTCAGCTTCTCTTCATAAACTATATATGGCAAATTAATTTGAGCACCATGGCTAGGAGTCACTTGAATATTGAATTTGTTCAAAATTCCATTCGTTTTGTTAGGATGAATCCAAAATAATTCCATAGTATTATTCAAATTCCAGATGACACTCAAATTGTATGGTTTCTCAGGAGCTGTGAAGAGAATAATATTACACGATATACCCAATGGATAGACAATGCAGAAAAATTTCGAATAAACGATATTGAGTGACTTCTTACATTGTGAAAACAGAAAACCTGAAATTAATATAATAATATAATATTTTTCTTGATCACTATTTTAACTGATTGTCAGTTGCAAAAAGGCTTCCATTCATTAAGCATTAAGTAGCTAATTGCGCATTAAATGTAATGGATTCCTTAGTTTAATGCCTGTTGGGTCCGAATAATGGTTTATGTCAAGCGGAGTGTACATAAATTATAAATATGAGTAACTGAAAACACATGTCCCTATTCAGGAAGAAGAGTCATTTCCGATCGGAATACGGGGAGTTTTCGAAGTGAGTCTTTTTTTCAACAGAAGGTAGAACTCATCAAAATGATTAATTTTCCGAAAAATCGCATACATGAAATATGCATGATAGAGGTGCTATCCACCCCCAAAGTCGCATGGGATACCACGAATTTTCGAGTACGGCTCTGTCTCCCCACGCTTTCCACCATCGTAAACGCATTATCCCAAGGTCGCATACAACTTAGCAATGCTTATCTGTGCGTTGTACGTCCATTTAGTTTTTTGTAAAGGATCTGCAGGGACTATGGGAACAGGAACGCCTTTTCCTGGACGTACAACGGTAGGTTTCTGCACAGATAAGCATTGCTAATTAGTATGGAACCTTGGGATTACGCGCCTACAAGAGTTGAAAGCGTGGGGAGAGAGAGGCGTACTCGTAAATTTGTGTAATCGCAAGCGTCTTCGGGGGTGGATAGCAGCTCTATCATGCATGTCTTATATATTTTTGGATTTTTGTTGAAATGATATATTTTGATAAGTTGTATCTTCGGTTGAAAAAAAGGCTCACCTTTGAAAAGACTCTGTATATTCCGAATGGGGAAACCTTGAGTGTGGTGGATGTCGTGAGAGTTTTGGGTGTTATGTACGACTCTGGGATGAGTTTCAATGTGCTCATAGAGCGTAAAAGTTGGAGAATGCTTGGCTTAATCTTGAGGAATTGATATGAATTCAAGAACACTCTCACCCTCAAGTAGATACCTCCATAGCTTCAGCTTCAGCTTCAGCTCTCAGCTTTCAGCTTTATTTCAAATAATTGTACCATACATCTAAGTCGGGCAAAACGAAATGAAATAGTGTCACCTGTCACATATATCAAGAGTCTACCTAACAAAGATCTCCAAACAGTAAGGCTCTCTATTTAATAATAAGTAATATATTTTTGCGCGTATGTTCTGGGGAACATCGCGTTATCATTTTGCCCAAATATCTGTAATTTTCGAATTTTTCGCCGAAAATGGTCTCGAACGATTGGGTTCGACTCCCTGTTCAAGAATTCGAGGTCAAATTTGATTCTGTCCGACCGGCCGTTGCCACGATAATTGAGAACGGAAAGAGATAGCGACTTGAAATTTTCAGGGTAGGTGGCGCATCCCAATAGGACGGACAAGTTCGTTAATGTGCATAATCGGCCCAATGGTTTCCGAGCAATAATTTCGTCTACAACCAATACTAATCCGATCGAATTGAAACTTGGTGAGTAGTTGTAGAATATAAACCTAAGCTCGTTTGTCATTTTTTTTTTCATAAAACCCATAAAACATTAAACCAAATCTAAGTTTGGATGGTGGCATGATACACAGTTTTTGAAATTTTTTAATTTAGTTATATGGATATTACTCGGAAGACATATATGTATAGAAGGTCCCAGTTTTTCACCTAAGTAGCTTACATGGGCTTTCCTGATAAGCTCTTCATCAATATGCACACCAAGGAATTTTGTAGATTTTGCTACTAGGTATTTTTTATTATTGAGAGTCACACTGCTTGGACTCTCTATTCCAGAGTTTGATGGATGGAACGAAACTATAGTAGTTTTACTTTTGTTCAGTATTAAGTTGTTCTGCTGTAGCTACTCTTCGGCCTCTTTTATGACATTCTCTACAACCATTTACAAGTCCGGCCATAAAGTCTCTACTACAAGCAGATTTGTATCATCTGCATAATTCACTTGAGAAATAGTTATTGAGTTGTTTCTTGGCGGAATATCAATTTGAAAATCGTTGATGTATAAAATGAATAACAAGGGGCTATGCTACCCTGAGGTATGCCCAATAATTTTTTTTTTCTTCGGATCTTATTGAAATTTCATTTGATCTTACTTCCACCACTTGGTATCTTCCTTCAAAATATGACTCAATCCACTCCAAAGCAACTTCTCCGATTCCTACTTTTTCCATCTTTTTCATCAGTATACTGCAATCAAGACAATCCGTAGGCTTTTGATAGGTCTAAAAATAGTGCTATGTTTTTGTTTTCAAACGCATCAGTAATCTTTTTAATGAAATGGTACACTGCAGTCTTAATGGATCTGCCCTTGAGGTATCCATGTTGGTTTTCACTGATTACAGCACTCTGGATGAGATATTCCATCGACTGATTACAGAAAGACGATTCAGAGATTTTTGTAAATGATGATAGTATGCTAATTGACCTATAGTTTTCAAAGTTATCTGTGTTTCCCTTTTTAAATATTGGTTTTACAATAGCTATTTTTAGGTTAGTTTGAAACTTTCCTTTTTGTAGTGAATTGTTTATAATGTAACGCAGTGGTGCTAAAATTTCCTCAAAGGTTTTCTTTATCATGCTATTTGATACCTCATCTATACCACTGCTATGATTGTTTTTCATCTTTTTGACAATGTCTCTAAGATTTTCGTCTAATATTAATTCGATGTGTAAAGGTTCGACTCTCTTTGCCTCATTTCTTCGTTTTCTAGAATTAGCTTGATTTGTTGTGTGAGGTTTGGGGCAATTTTTATAAAGAATGTATTGAATTCATCTGCTAATTTGTTCAAGGAATTTACAACAGTCCAGACAGCTTCATTTTTATCATCAGAAGATTCTATTAATTGTTCATAGGTTGTAACTTTCTGTTTGGAAAGTAATTCATAAACATTTTTTTTGCTTCTTTGTATCTGATTTTAAATTGTGGATCTCTACTACTCATAATCAACAAAATATCCAGTCTATCTTCAACTACTTCAATTGACGGATCCAGAGTTATTTTCCATTTCGGTTTTATTCTGACCAATGGACAGGTTGTGTAAATATATTTTCTGGAAATTCTTAAATTTTTCATCTATATATTCTTTACTGGCTTCATAGACCGACGACCAGTTCTGAGAAACCAACAGTATTCTGAATTTGTCTAAGTTGATTTCGGAATATATTCTGCTATAGGTATGTTTTTCATCACATTTTATTTCAAATAAGATTTTTTGTCCGGAATGATCTGAGATATGAGTATGCACTATTTTGGTTGAAAAAGAATACTAGTCTGGTGAGATCTCAGTTAGAGTTTGCATTCTGTGTGCCGTGTCTATGCACTCTGCTGGAGAGTGGTAGGATCGAGGCTTTTCAATATAACTTCCTTTACTTCTTCGTATTTCTGCCAGAATGGGCATTCCTCGAATCAATTCCTCAGCAACTCATGTGAGAGGGGTACTTTACTTGCCATCCTTGAGAACTCGTAGGATGAGGAGTGATTTATTGCTGTTCACTCGAGTTCTTAAGGAGATACTATCGACAAGAGAACTGATATATCACTGACAACTAGAGAGTCTGTCCTGCTTAGCATTCTCAATTACCGGCTGAATTATGCCGGAGCATCACCAATTCTCAGAATTTCGGGAAATGTAAAAGTGGACGGTCGGGTGGACTTTTTTTTACATCATATTCTGCAATTGATAGAAATTTAGACGATTGTTTAATTTTATTCAGTTTTCATATGATATGTTTCTTATGAGATTGGGTTTATCCCGTTAATAAATAAATTATAATGGACCTTCTTGCAACTGACTGTATGTGTTAGAGTAACTTCACGTCTTGTTAGGGAAACCTGACATTACAAATACCCGGTCTTTGTGACCATATAGATAAAAACAATATTCATAAATCAAACTTGTACTTAATTGTTCAGTGGATAATCTGTGAATTCTGAAATCAATACTTACTTGTTTCAAGAACAGGAATATCTTGCTGATAAGCGATTCTCTGGTATTTACAATTCTCCTTATTACAGGCGTAGATCTGAAATTTGAATACAGAATTATTATAAGCAAAAAATATATTCAGTATACGTTTGATCATCTCTAACTTAATTTCTAAAAACTCAAATACAACTCGTACAGCATTTAAGTTTGTCGGTCAACTTCGAGGGAATGGCTTATTTCCTGTTTCGAAAGATATAAACCCACACAAAGTTAGTGTTTCAGCATTGAATCAGCCCAAGAGAAAGAATTTTGAACTAGAGGACTCTTTGATCCCTGAAAAATCCGTTCAAGATGGAGTGTCTATGGCAGTAAAATATCACCTACATATTGTAGAAATCAGCAAGGCCAGAGCGTTCTGCCAATAGAGTCTCGAAATGGGTTGGTATGACCAATATACTTATGCATTGATTTCATAAACCAAATCAACATCTAAGGGATTTCATTGATTCATTGAACAAGAACATACAGGTATCTGGCTTCTTGGCATTCATTAGTGTTCCGTAGCTGTTGAAAATTTCAACTAAACTGAGCCGTGTTAAGCCTTCCATATCTGGCCTGAGCGAATATATATATTTATATATAAATTTTAGGGAAAGTTTTCTTGGGTATTGTTGCACGTTGTGTTTGACTAGTAAAACAATATTTACTTTTTCATTTTATAATCCAACATATGTTTCGGCCTTGATTGGCCTTTTTTAAGGATGTATAATATAACAATATAATACTAATTTTTGACAAATTACAAGTTGTAATTTGTCAAAAATTACTCCTCTTTAATTTTTCCCCAGTTTCCTAATCTGGTCCAAAATTAGTCAACCTTTTATCCAAGTTTTGTGTGTAAAACTTGTACAAATAGTTTTTCCTAGGTTTCTTTCAAAAACCGACTTAGATAGTTTTTCCCAGGTTTTTCTATTGTATAAAAACCGAATTAAAAAAGTTTTCCCTGTGTTTCTTATAATAAAAAAACCGTGAATTTCTAAACTTTAATTAATAATAATTGAAAATAATCAATATTACGTCAATTAAGCATTTTCCTGGTCATAAAACCAAAAAATCAAATCGCAAAATGGCTATGGAAAGAATAGATTTGTCATTAGCGGAGAAATTTGGCACTCTCCTACCGAAATTTTCGGGTATTGAAAATGAATTACATTCATTCATTAAAAGCTCGAAACAATATTTAATGATGTTTTTAAATGAACCGCAGATAGTTAAAGATTATTGTTTTGCTGTCGTAAAATCGAAATTAATAGATAGAACTTTAGCAGAAGTTTCAACTTCGGATGTTCCAAATAATTGGGAACTTTTAAAACAATTTCTCTATGTAAAGTTTGGAGATCAAATTAATTTAGATGTTTTGATACATCAGTTACAGTTTCTAAGTAAAAAACCAAATGAGGATTTATTGAATTTTATAGATACTATCATTTCAATGAAAATCAGGATAAATTATAGAATAGATGCCGATATGATGCCTGATCCTGAAAAGCAATTATTCAAGACAAATGTATTGAGAATATGTAAAACGGTACTTATTTCGAATTCACCTATTGAATTACGAACATACCTAATTACCAATAATAATTTCACATTTGACCAAACTATAAATGCAGTAAAAGATTATATTTCAAATATGGCACAATACGATTTACTCGACAGGAGCCGTCGAAATAAAAATACTCAATCTCATCAGAATGTGAGAAATTTTCCTCAAAATAATTTTTTTCCTAATAACAGAAACAATTATCAGAATCCAAGAAATAATTTTATTAATTTTAATCAAAATCCTTTTAATAATTATAATAATCGAAGCTTTCCGTCACAACCCATACATTTCCAACGAAGAAATGTTAGTACAAATTATCCAACTAATCGACAAGTATTCGGTACCCCTAATACAAATTATATAAATACCCCTAAACAAAATACAAATGTTTTCAAACCGAATCCTAATCAAAGAATACAAACCCCTCCAGAAAGAATGTCGATACAGACAAGAAACTACTCCCAAAAACGTGGCAATTATTCCACCCAATTTCAAATAAACCCCCAAAAGAAATTTTATACTAATAACCAGAATCCCCAAAAAAATCTTAATATGAATAATCAAAGCCCTCATTATACATTTGAAGAGCTAACTCATTTAGAATCTCCTTCTACTTCAAAACAAGAAGTCAGTAATTTTAACAATTCTACGAAAATAAATTTTCGAGGAAACGCCTCAACAGGAACGTTGACATAAATTCGACATTAGATAATTTTAATCAACTTCCTTATATTGAATTCCAAAATCCCAAATGTAAACTTTTAATAGACAGTGGATGTTCTGTGTGTCTGATAGACCCAAAATTTGCTTACAATAATTTACCTCAAAATATTTTCAAGGAACAAACGACATTAACTTCATGTCATAAAAAACAAACTACTAATGAAAAAGTTCTTATACCGTTATTTTCAGAATTTCGCTTAAATGATTTGCATCCGTTTGTTGTGTATAAATTTCATAAAAATTATGATGGACTCATAGGAGCCGACTTCATGAATAAATATGGCCTAAGCCTAGATTTTAAAAATCAAATTTTGAGAAATGAATATTGTCAAATACCTTTTAGCTATCAACAAGTTTGTCAAAAACAGACAAAAATTCCAATTGAACTTTCGCATTTACAACCGACTAATAATGCAGATGCTCTTAGTAGAATTATTTTAGAACCAACCGATGAATTAACTTATGAAAATTTCATTGAAGTAAACGAAAACAATGATATCGGAAATGCCCCTAATATAACTGAGAAAGTAGAAAATTTATTTAAAGTTCCAAAAAAATATGCTTTAGCGCATTGTGTTTCCAGAGATTTTCATATGAATAAAGGTATAGCCTTAAATTTTAAACAAAAATTCGGTCGAGTAGACGAATTAATCGCACAAAAGAAATTAATAGGCGAAGTAGCGACCTTACGTATAAATGAAAGAAATATTTATTATTTAATTACGAAAGAATATTATTATGACAAACCGGAATATAAAGATGTTTTCCAGTCACTGTTAAATTTGAAAGAATTATGTATTTTTAATAATAAAAAATATTTAGCGTTACCACGCATTGCTTGTGGTTTAGACCAATTGGAATGGTCTATTGTATTTAAAATGATAAAATATATTTTCCTGAATTCTAATATAAAAGTTGTCATACATTCCATGACCAACCGTCGTCAAGAATGCTTAGAAAACAAAAATATTGAATTTAACGGAATAGAAGATGATGTAATTTCTATGATGAATCAAATAACCGATGAAGAGTTAGATGAATGTTTAGATCTCTTGAATGTTAAGGATCAACGTGAAAATAGTGATTTAGAAGTTTTAAAAGGTGATTTATTTGAACAGAACGCAAGTGATTCAACTATTCATAGTAATGTAGAAAATCCTATTTTAGAACTTCCTTATACAGAAAGAAGTTTGAATTCGTCAAATTTTCAAATAATTTTCAAAATTACTCCGAATTATAAGGTGACAAAAACTAAAATTTTTGGAGAAAAACTTAGATTTAGAGTTGAAATAAATTCAATAGACAAAGATCTATTCAAATTTATTAAAGAATATATCCGACCAAAATGTTCGTATACATTATATTTTATATCTCAAGAACTAGAAAAACCCCTTATACGAATATTACAAAAAAAGTTTGATTATAAATCATTTGACTTAAAAATTTCGAAAACATGGTTAGAAGACGTAGAAGACGAAGAAGAACGTTTACTCAGAATACAGCAATATCATGAAACAAAAACTGTTCATCGTGGATTAAGAGAAAATTTAATTAGTCTCAAATCGAAATATTACTGGCCAAATATGAATAAAGATGTTCAAAATTATATTAACTCGTGCGAGATATGTCAAAAAAGTAAATATGAGAGAACTCCTATACAGTTGCAATTTAAACCTAACCCTATAGGATCGAAACCATTTACACATATTTATTGGGATACAATAAGATTCGGTCAAACAAATTGTTTGAGTTTAATCGATTCATTTTCAAGACTAGGACAATGTTATCCTTTACTCCAAAAGACAGGATTAGAAATCGTAGATAAACTAATAATTTATTTCAGTCATTATGGAATACCTTACAAGATAACATGTGACAATGGAATAGAATTTAAAAATAGTGTTGTCCAAGATTTCTGTAAAATTCATAAAATCGAAATTCATTATATTACAAATTACAATCCAAATTCAAATGCCCTAGTAGAAAGATTTCATTCTACATTAATTGAACAATTAAGAACAATTGACAATAAAAATTCCACTTTTCAAAATAAGCTTTCTCGAGCTTTATTGAGTTATAATAATTCCAATCATTCCAGTTTGGAGATGACTCCAATGCAAATTATTAAAGCCGACTTAAATTATTCCTTACCGATTGAGCGAACTCATAATGAACAAGTCCAAGATTATGTAGAAAATTATGTAGAAAACTTAAGGGATATATCGAAACACTTAGAAAAAGGCAAAGAAAAGAATTTAAAACGTTTAGAAAAAACTAATGAAAAACGGTCAGCTAAAGAAAAATATACTCTAAATGAAACTCCCGTTTATATTAAAGGACGTGTTATACGAAAATTAGATCCAGCCTACAAAAGAATAGAGGCTAGAGAAATTGATACCCATAGGATACAAGATGACAAAAATAAACACATTTATCATAAGAAAATAATGAAACAAAGAAAGAAAGTATTTAAGTAATATTTTATTTTATTGCAGATCCACTATGGAAACCCTAGTTATAATCATATTATTGAAAATAATCACTACAACCGTAGCTATAGAAATTATACCTTTACAAAATAATGTATTGCCTATTTTATTGGGAAAAGCTTATGTGACCAATAGAAACTTACAATTGATTTATCATATAGACCTAAATAAAATGGAAGAATTAATTATCAGATATCAAAGAGAAATTGAGAATTTGAAAGATCAACAATTAGGTTTTGCACAAACGGCAAACCATAGATATTTGCAGCATTCGAATAAAATTAATATTAACACACTCGAAGAACTTCTTAACGAGAAAATTAGAATTAAAAGAGGACTGATAAATTTAGGTGGCAAAATTTCAAAGATATTATTCGGAACCTTAGATTCTGACGATGAGGAATTATATAGAAGTTATTTTAATAGCATAGAGAAGAATGAGAATACACTTAAGAGGAATCAAAAACAAATTGCTACTATAGTAAATGATTTGAAAAATAAATATATTGATAAATTCCAAAAGATGAATGAAAATCTTGAATTATTAAAAATTGTTCCAGAGTTAAGAGCTGTAGAACAAATGCATCTTATGACCTTTGAACTCAAAGATATCAAAATTATATTGGATGAAATTCAAACTGCAGTAAGCTTTGCAAGATTGCACCTGCTACATGAATCTATTTTACCATATACCAAATTTGCAGAATTGATCAAAAATGTTACTATAATACCAGTATACCATCTGAAAGATTATTATCAATTATGTCATACAAAAGTAGACTTTCGAAATAAAACTTTATTATTCTTAATATCGATTCCCACTATTTATGAACGGAGTTATGATCTGTACAAGTTTTATTACCTATCCCAAAGTAATTTAACCCTTCTTCAAACCTATCCTTATATGCTCTCCCAAGAAGAAATTTTAAAATGGTCGACAAACCAATGTCATCCAATAGAAGAAGACTTTTTATGTGATCAAGATTCCCTCAACAAACCTCCACAATGTTTGGAAAATATCCTTATGAATCATACAGAAAATTGCCCAAGAACCAAATCTATTCCTGCATCAGATTTAAAGTTATTAGAAGATGGAAGCATTCTATCATTAGAGAACGAGAAAATCCAAGAGAAATGTCCTCAGCAAATAAAACATTATTTTATACCCCCAGCTGCAATTCTTCGATCCAAATGTGTAATTAGTAATACTCAAAAAGACATTTTTCCCGTAACTACTGTCAACGAAGAAAAATACATTATTCTACCCAAGATGACCACATCTATAAAGAACCATTCTAACGATGAAGATTTCAAGAAAGAAGATGAAATTCCAGACATCGACATAGAAGAACTGGATCAGTGGAATCATCACCCTTCGAAATTCAGCTTTTTATTATTTCTATTGATAACCATTATAATCATTATAATCATTGCTTGTATTTTGAAATATTTTAGAAAATACTTAAATTTTACTAAAGTCACACCTTCAGGTGATGCCTTTCTCCAAGAAGGGGAGGAATCATGTAATAATGCCCCCTATTAATTAAATACCTTTATAATTAGAACGCATAAGAATATAAATATGACTGTGTTAAGAATTGCTGATATAGCTTTTACTGATAACGCCACGTGCGACGCTTCCCATTGTTTATAAAACTATAAATAGCCTCCCACTCAATTAGTCGGGGAGAATTAGAGAATCATATTGAGTACGAGTCAGTAAGAACGTAATTGTATCATATCATCCATCAATTTCTTCCGCTGTAAATAAAATCTGTTTCAATTTTTAAAAACAGTGTTTTTTACCCCAAATTCATAAATATATACATATAGCAATATATGGGCAATGTATTACAACACAGAGATCACATTTGTATTAAATGCTCTATATTTCGTCTCTGATTAGAGACTTCTTCAGGAGCGTACTGAAAATAAAGATAAAGAAAATAAAATAACCAGCCTAATTGAAGTTATCATATACACAATCTTTGTCTCAATGATACTCACAACACTATGAAATTTAAATTAAGTCAGCAACATGCCAATATATCATCAAGTAAGAGTGGTAATATGAGATTTTTTATAGTAAATGTACAAAAAAAGACAGCAGCCAGAAAGAACCGAACAGTCAACTAATATACAATTTTGAGGTTATATAATTTTGAGTCACAGAAATAAAATAAAAACTCTCTCCTCTTTTTATCTAAACCGAGCAAAAACTTGTAGATATTACTTAAATTGTCAGTATCAGATTTTCGATTGATTGTCAAAGGGTCCAGTGATATATGGCACATCTCTAGGAATAATCTTTTTTGATAGTTGCTCTCTCTATATAATATCCACATTATCGTAGTCCATCTGGTGGTCCAATTCCCAACTATGCTTTGACAAGGCACATCTATCTGGCCGCAACCTGGAGTCACTTTTATGGAGGATTATTCTTCTTTTCAGAGATTGAGATGTCTGTCCAATAAACGATAGCGGACAACCTTTACAGTTGATTTTGTGCACTAAATCTTTCTGTTTAAACTTCGGAATTTTGTCCTTTTTGTTCATGAAGAAAACTTTGTTAGTTACTATATTGTACTAAGCGATCTTGACTTCTGTATACTCCTTGACCATTTTGATCAGTTCCTCTGTCAGACCTTGTATGTAGAGTAATGTGCTATATCTTATTTCTTCTTGTTTGGTTACCTGTGTGTTCTCTATATCAATGGGGTTATTCGAAAATGGGACACTATGTAATAGTTTCCGCAAGAAAATGGCAGGATATCCGTTCCCCAAGAGTATGCTGTACAACCTCCTCAAGGCCAAGTCACGAAACTCCCTGTGTGTAATAGAGATAATTTTTTTCTTCAAACCCAACACCATGTTTGTCGTTATCTTGATGTCATGATACGATCTGTAGTGAATATACCGACCAGAACTACAAGGCTTCTGATACCAATCCAACTTGAGGATATTGTTGGTGTCTCGGACCACAGCTGTATCTTGGAAGGGAACCATGCCATTGTTCTCCTCCTCAAGAGTAAATTTTATGCGCTCATCAAAGTCAACAAAAAGGTCTAGGGTAATCTGAGAAGCGTAAATTGGAATGGCAGTGAGGATATCATCCATATATTGATACAAAAAAAAGCACTGACGTGAAGTCAGTACTCTTTGGCGCGTGTGTTCACGGTGGCTAATTTGAATTGAGTGATGAGTACTCCTTTTTGGGTAGATCTACGGCTCGCTTTATCCACCGAGCTTGAAGTACTCATCATTCAATTCAAATTAGCCACCGTGAACACTCGCGCCAAAGAGTACTGACTTCACGTCAGTGCTTTTTTTTCAAGTTCCTTTAACAAATATAGGTATCGATACAGTTTGGCTGTTAGCTTTACCGTCGATCGAAAAAAATTGCGGTTATGGGACCTCCGTTAGGAACGCAATTGCCTCTTCTCCAAATCTGAACGTATTTTGATATAGATCTACCGGATATAGTTATTTATAAATTCGCCTCAGGGTCACCATACAGACATTTCAACTCGGAAACAACGCTATTTCCCCCAAACTGACTTGTGTCCGTGCACTGAATTGACATGAATATTCTTTTAAAACCTCACAATATCGGCTCATTACTCCCAAGATAACCCATACAACACAAAAACAGTCACTTCTCGTCTGCGCATGCGCAATATACTCGTGGCTGCAAGTCCTCCCAAAATTACACACCTCACTAAAAACTCCGATTCTCCGACACTAGTGGTTCAGGAGATATCGCTTCTTGAATCCACGCATGCGCAGACCCACACCAGGGGATTCTATGGAGGAATAACATCCGCCACCCCAAAACCCCAATCCTCTTTGACGAAAACACCAGTAGTTAAATACTAATGGTCTGCTCATGCGCATAACGAAAAATTCCCGTAAGGGGTAACATCGATTTCAAATTTAGCCCCAAGGCCACGGTATGGACACTTTATCTCGGAAACAACGCTACATCCCCCGAACTGACTTATCCGTACACTAAATTGCCATGAATATCCTTTTAAAACCTCACAATAATGGTTCAGCACTCCCGACATAACCCGTACAACCCAAAAACAGTCACTTCTCATCTGCGCATGCGCAATCTACTTGCGGCTGAAAGTCCTTCCAAAATCACACACCTTACAAAAAACTCCGATTCTCCAGCACTAGTGGTTCAGGAGATATCATATCTTGAATCCACGCATGCGCAGACCCTCACCAGGGGATTCTATGGAGGAATAGCATCCGCCACCCCAAAACCCCAATCCTCTCTGACGAAAGCACCACTAATCACTAATGGTCTGCTCATGCGCATGACGAAAAATGCCTGTAAGGGGTAACATCAATTTCAAAATTAGCCCCAGGGCCACGGTACGGAAACTTCAACTCGGAAAGAACGGTGCATCCGCCAAACTGACTTGTCCTTGCACTAAATTGCCATGAATATTCTTTTAAAACCTCACAATATCGACTCAGCATTCCCAACGTAACCCATCCAACCCAAAAACCTTTACTTCTCTTCTGCGCATGCGCAATCTACTCGTGGCTAAAAGTCCTCTCAAAATCACACATCTTACAAAAAACTCCGATTCTCCAACGCTAGTGGTTCGGGAGATATCGCATCTTTAATCCACGCATGCGCAGACCCTCATCAAAGATCTGGATTCTATGGCGGAATAGCATCCGCCACCCCAAAACCACAATCCTCTCTGACGAAAACTACAGCAGCTAAATGACTTCTCATCTGCGTATGCGCAATACGAAAAATGCCCGGAAAGGGCAGCATGAACCTCAAAAACATAGGTTTCGGCATTTAAATCAAAGTATTCCGCAAAATAGTAGTAATTTTTTGATTTTTTTCATGTCACGTGATCTTCACGAAATTTTGCAAAATTGTTTGCTTTGGTCTTTTGGGTCTAACTACTGAGTTTCAATTTAATCAGATCAGTAATTTTCGAGTTATCGTGAAAACATTATTTTCGAATTTTCTAATTTTTTTTTGCCACTTTAGGGCCATCCGTTCAACACAAAACTTCGCAGGCATATAAAGGTCATGATTCTACAATTTGATGCCAAATTTCAAAAAGATCGAGTTATCGGTTCCGGAAATATTCATTAAAAACGTTTTTACTATAAACATCCTTAACTCCGAAACCGCTCGGTCGATTTCGCCCGTTAACGAACTTGTCCGAGATATTTGCGCTACGAAACTACCCTGCAAATTTCAACGCTCTAAGTCATTCCGTTCGAGAGTTATCGTGCCAACGGCCGGCCGGACCGGACGGACAGAATAGAATTTGACCTCGAATTCTTCATCAAGGAGTCGAACACAATCGTTTGAGACCATTTTCGAAAAAAAATTCGAAAAATACAGACATTGTGACGAAATGATAGCACGCTGTTCCTTGCGGAACACGCGCGCAAAAAGGAACTTGAAAAGGCAGCCTAGGCAAGGTGAACTTCAATAGTTTATTCACCACAATATTTGCCAAAATTGGGCTCAGGTTACTACCCATTGGACATACAAACAGTTGTTCATAATATTCATCGTTAAAAAGAAAATAATTTGATTTGAACAGGAATTCAATAACGTGGATGAATTCCTCTTCAATTATATCTGTGTGTGGAAGTATTAGTTCTCATTCTTCATCAATAATTTCAATAGTAAGCTCTACCGAGATGTTTGTGAATAACGAAACAGCATCCAAGGAGACCAATTTGAACCCTTCAGGAACTTCAAAATCATTGATTTTATCGGCAAATGATACCGAGTCCAAAATCGAGAACTCGTTATAGTGCAAGAATGAAGTCTTCAATATCTCTGCAATAAACTTACTAAGCTTTTGATGTAGGCGCATTGATGGTTCTGACTATGGGTCTCATAGGGACCCCTTCCTTATGAACCTTTGGAAGACCATAAAAACGAGGAGCCACAGAATCGTATACATTCAACGACCTGCCAGTTAACCCAGTGATATAAGAATTGTCTTTGAGACGTTTAATTATCTTGTTGTTATCGTTTTCAATTTTATTGGTTGGATCTGTGCTCAATTTGCCATAAATGTTATTGTCATCCAACAAAACTCCACATTTTTCATAATAATCTGACACTTCCATAATAACAGTCACCCTGCCCTTGTCTGACTCACTCACCACCAGGTTAGGATTTTCCTTCAAAAACCTTCTTGTCTCTTCAATATATGTCTCTGTATATATATATATATATATATATATTAAGCAAATGAGTGAGTTTCGCTTTTATGGAAAGCTAATCACTAGACATGAATAATAATAGGACTAGCAGGGACCGCAGTTAAGAGTCATCCACAAAGTGTAATTCCATCAACCGCGGTATGTTGCTAGTCAGCGTTGATGGAATTACACTTTGTGGATGACTCTTAACTGCGGTCCCTGCTAGTCCTATTATTATTTATATATATATATATATATAGATTTGTTCGACCGCACATACAGACCCAAATCGACATACTTTACCGATTATACAGTCCAAAAGTGACGTTTTCAGACCCGACTCCGGGTCTGGTAACGTTTACCTATAGAATTGTACTCAGGGACGTTAGGGGATGCCAGGGGTAAATTTTCAGATGGGTCTGAAAAAGCGGTGATACATCATATTATATACAGAAAAGCTTCAGAGTTTGGCCAGTGCGAGGGCGCTTCTGCTCACATTAGCTCGCTGTATATAATTCGTATAGTTGATCAACGTCTTGAGACCTTACATCCGGCAACGCTGTAGAGCGAGAGTTCGAAAATAATATATTTCATCCTATCGATATACAAACCCAAAACCAATACATACGAAAACTTATACGAGCCCGGTATAGGTAGTCAACGTCATGAGAATTGTTAATTGTGGATTGTTCAAATAAAACTTCAAATTCAGATACTTCTTCCTTTTGATATACGAACCTAAAAACCACACTTATGAACGCTTATACAAGCCTGGTATATGGAGTCGTCGTTATGGGACCTGTTTATTTCGAATTCTCAATCATAATTCTGAAGGAGTGTTGAGGACAAATATCATTTCTTCATGGATCATTTTGGAAAAAATGAACATAATAAACAGTAACGAAACCATTCTGTAATATTTCGGAGACTAAATCAGACTCCTTCATCAGACACAAAGCGAAAACTTTACCAATTATTGTTTGTTGACACTTATTATGAAATTTGTTACACTGCAAATTACAGTAATAGCTGAAGGACACACGGAGAAATATTCATTGATTTTAATTATCAACAAATATTTCGTGGATACGGGCTGGTCCCCTCATCGCTCAGTATTCCCCTAATGAGGAAAGCGTCATTCAGGGGCAAATACAAATCAGTTTCATGCTTATTAACAATCGTCAGCATAACATAGCCACACTGAATGACAGCTGAAGAAGTTCTAGGAAACATAAAGTTGTTGTGAACAGGTAGGAAGAAAATCTCATCAGCTGCATCTAGGGAAATCCTTAGGAACTCTGACCCTCTGTGATGCGGAAACCATAAGCGATGTTCAGTGATGTTCATGCTTTTGTCATAAGAGGGTCAGGGACTGCAAGGCTGTCTACCTGATTTGGCAATTAACAGCTGTCAAAGCTTTGTGAAACCCATCGTAAGAGTTGGGAATTATAACAATGGATTCTTGTGATAAAACTACATCATAAAATAATTAAATACAAAATGTTTTTTACACATCTCATATCGTGAGACCATGTTCGGCCAATTCGAAAATTATCGACATTTGGGCCAATTGATAAGCGCTCTGTTCTGAACAACAAAAGCACCACAAATAGCAGAATATGTATGTACAATCTATAGAGATCGACATAATGGATTAGACTAAAACAAAGATTCTGATGACGGAATACCACTCACATGAAAAGGAAACATAAGGAGTCGACTTGTATTTTGTTGAACAGACAAAACAATTATCCAAATTACTCAATTGGAATTGTCCATATTTGGTAGTTGAATTTGCTGGAGAAATAGTTAGAACATGGAAATTTCTATCTGAACTGACACTGTGTTACTATGTTTTTGGTGCTTTTGTTATCAGTTTGCCCAAATGTCTGTAATTTTCGAATTATTGGCTGAAAATGGTCTCAGACGTTTTGGTTCGACTCACTGATCAAGAATCCGTGATCAAAATCGCTAGACTTCAAGAGCTAGACTATTGAAAATTTCAGATTAGATTTGGGAGATATCTCGGTTAAAAAAAATAAAAATATTTTTTTTATATCACAAATTTAAAATTGTTTTTTTTATATGCAGTTTTCCCACAAGAATCCACTGATATTATTTAAAACTTTAACTACTACTTTTGGAGATATGATTTTTCAAAATTTCAATAATAAATCTTACTTCTATGTTTTCACAGAATGCTATAATTACTCGATCGTAGAATTCTCAGTGTTATAATATGATATTATTTTTTGCGCGTATGTTCTGGGGAACATCGCGTTATAGTTTTGCCCAAATGTCTGTAACTTTCGAATTTTTTGACGAAAATGGTCTCAAACGATTAAGTTCGACTCCCCAATGAAGAATTCGAGGTCAAATTTGATTCTGTCCGTCCGGCCGTCCGGCCGTTGCCACGATAACTTGAGAACGAGAAGAGCTAGCAACTTGAAATTTTCAGGGTAGGTGGCACATCTCAATACGACGGACAAGTTCGTTAATGGGCATAATCGGCCCAGTGGTTTCCGAGTAATGATTTTGTTTTCAACCAATATAAATCCGATCGAATTGAAACTTGGTGAGTAGTTGTAGAATATGATCTTAAGCACGTTTGTGGAATTTTGTGTGAATCGTATGGCTAGAAAATTTTTAAAAAATTATTAAAAAATATTTTTGTTGTCACGATAACTTGAGAACGGAATGAGATAGCGGCTTGAAATTTTCAGGTTAGGATGAACACCAGAACGCGACATTTCAGTTTGTTTATGAGCATAATCGGCCAAACGGTTTTAGAGTTATAGCCATCTGAAATTTTCTGAAATTTCGTGGTTTTTGTTCCTCATTAACTCAAAAAGTACTGAACCGATTGAATTCAAACATGGTTATTAGTTGTAGAATGCCAACGCCAAAATGTTTGCAAAATTTGGTCAGGATAGCATTTTTAGAAAATTTTTAATAAATCATTGAAAATAAAAAAAAAATTCTATATATCAGTAACTATTCGTTTGAAATTGCTGAAATTTTGCAAGAGCCTTCATAACCTAACTCTACTGCCAAGTTTCAAGTTTTAATACGATCGGTTAAATATTGTTGGAGATTCGAGCATTCTTGTGCGAGTTCAGTAGATGGATGACCGTTGCCTCGATAACTTTCGAACGAAAGGAGATTAGGGACTTGCAATTTTCAGGGTAGGTTGCGTATCCGAAAGAGAGTGTTGAGTTCGTTTTTGGGCATAATCGGTCTAACGGTTTCCGAGTTATACCCACCTGGAATATTATTTCCTTGATAACTCAAAAAATAAATATTCGATCGAATTGGTGCTTGGTAACTAGTAGTAGAAAATCAACATAAAGACGTGTTTAAAATTTTGTAAGAATCGTATCCCTAGAAAATTTGAAAAAAATGACGAAAAAAAAAATTTCAAGAACCGTACCCCTAGAAAATTTTTAAAAAGTCACGAAAAAAATATTGGTTCAAGCACTGACGTGAAGTCAGAAGCTTTTGCGCGTATGTTCTATTGTCCATACTTCTGTATTGGACACCCTTAATCGAATTTACCATGGTAAATTATGTTGTCCATTCTCCTGTATTGGACACTTAATTCGAATTTACCATGGTAAATTCGAATTGAGAGTGTCCAATACAGGAGAATGGACAACATAATTTACCATGGTAAATTCGATTAAGGGTGTCCAATACAGAAGTATGGACAATAGAACATACGCGCAAAAGCTTCTGACTTCACGTCAGTGCTTGAACCAATTTTTTTAAATGATGTTTTAATGCCCGTGGATAATCCATATTATGATGATTGAAATATATACTTTGGTAAGTTAATCGAATGGGGTTCAGAATATCTCCAGTAAAAATAAAACCGGACTATTGGCTAGGTTTCAATTGATATAATATAATTTTCAGAGTGGATTTGAGGAATGAATATCTCGGATAAGTTCGTGGTTTCGGAATAATTTTTGGCACTCTTTTTTTATTAAATGACACTTTTTTTAATTTAATTTCTTTCATGATGCAGTTGTATCATAAGAATCCATTGAAATAATTCCCAGCTCTAAGAAACCAATACCTACTTTCGGAGATATGATTTGTCGAAGTTTGAACAAGTGCGCAAAAGCTCCTGCCCACAGGGCTTTTCCACTTTTTGTAACATGCAATTCTATCTTAAGAATGCATTGATATCCAACTCTGAGAAACCAATATTTGGAGATATGATTTGTCAAAGTTTGAATAATAACTCGCTAGTAGTTTGATGAAAGCGCCAAAGTCCCTGTCCACAGAGCTGTCCCACATTTATAGTTAAATATCAATTCAATAAAAGATTTGATCCGAATCATTTTTTGACAAATTTGAAAAAAATCTTCTTCAAAGCTTATTATATCTCGCTGTAGTATCATCTTATTTTGTCTTTCATTCTCTGATGAAAGCATGTCCACATTTTTTCTCAATTTTTTGGCAACCATCACTTTCTAAAGGCAATTTAATTCTTAGGAATTTTGTAATTTTTATTCCATTTTCTCTGCATCTGCACATGCAAGTGCGACTGTAATTTCAGAGAAGGACGATTGCAAAAAGCCCATACTATCATTTCAAGAAGGGAGGTGAATTCATCACTGAATGGTTCCTTTCTGGGTTTTCTCTCTTAAACTCTGAAAAATATCTATGAAATAAAAAATTTCTTTATTTTGAAAGTGTTTCTGCGTTAGTTAGAAACATATGTAGATATTTGTAATTCGATTGCAATTACAGAGTCTGATGACATTAAAAGATAACTTAAAGGAGTCGCTCTGTATTTTGTTGATCAAAGAAAACAATTTTACAAATTGCTCAAGATGAATAGACCATATTTGGTTGAATAGGTTGAATAAAGAATTCGAACTTGGAAGTTTCTATGTAAAGTGGAACTGTGTTACAATATTTTTCCAAAGACTATCGGCTGTCGGCTTGACAAATTTCAGTATTAGTGTAATCAAATATAATTCTTAAGATCTTCGCTTGGTGTCTGGGAAAGGAATCTGCTTTAGTCTCCGAAACGTTACAGAAAAGTTGATTCATATGTTGTTAGTTATGCTACTGTTCATTAGGCAATATTGTTCTATATATGGCTTCTGGCAAATATCTAATCTTTCTAACGCCGAAGTAAATTTAAAAAAATTTAAAAGAAATTACGAAAAAAAAAATTTTAAGAACCGTACCCCTAGAAAATTTTAAAAAAATCACGAAAAAAAAAATTGGTTCAAGCACTGACGTGAAGTCAGAAGCTTTTGCGCGTATGTTCTATTGTACATTCTTCTGTATTGGACACCCTTAGTCGAATTTACCATGGTAAATTATGTTGTCCATTCTCCTGTATTGGACACTTAATTCGAATTTACCATGGTAAATTCGAATTGAGAGTGTCCAATACAGGAGAATGGACAACATAATTTACCATGGTAAATTCGATTAAGGGTGTCCAATACAGAAGAATGTACAATAGAACATACGCGCAAAAGCTTCTGACTTCACGTCAGTGCTTGAACCAATTTTTTTTTTCGTGATTTTTTTAAAATTTTCTAGGGGTACGGTTCTTAAAATTTTTTTTTTCGTAATTTCTTTTAAATTTTTTTAAATTTACTTCGGCGTTAGAAAGATTAGATATTTGCCAGAAGCCATATATAGAACAATATTGCCTAATGAACAGTAGCATAACTAACAACATATGAATCAACTTTTCTGTAACGTTTCGGAGACTAAAGCAGATTCCTTTCCCAGACACCAAGCGAAGATCTTAAGAATTATATTTGATTACACTAATACTGAAATTTGTCAAGCCGACAGCCGATAGTCTTTGGAAAAATATTGTAACACAGTTCCACTTTACATAGAAACTTCCAAGTTCGAATTCTTTATTCAACCTATTCAACCAAATATGGTCTATTCATCTTGAGCAATTTGTAAAATTGTTTTCTTTGATCAACAAAATACAGAGCGACTCCTTTAAGTTATCTTTTAATGTCATCAGACTCTGTAATTGCAATCGAATTACAAATATCTACATATGTTTCTAACTAACGCAGAAACACTTTCAAAATAAAGAAATTTTTTATTTCATAGATATTTTTCAGAGTTTAAGAGAGAAAACCCAGAAAGGAACCATTCAGTGATGAATTCACCTCCCTTCTTGAAATGATAGTATGGGCTTTTTGCAATCGTCCTTCTCTGAAATTACAGTCGCACTTGCATGTGCAGATGCAGAGAAAATGGAATAAAAATTACAAAATTCCTAAGAATTAAATTGCCTTTAGAAAGTGATGGTTGCCAAAAAATTGAGAAAAAATGTGGACATGCTTTCATCAGAGAATGAAAGACAAAATAAGATGATACTACAGCGAGATATAATAAGCTTTGAAGAAGATTTTTTTCAAATTTGTCAAAAAATGATTCGGATCAAATCTTTTATTGAATTGATATTTAACTATAAATGTGGGACAGCTCTGTGGACAGGGACTTTGGCGCTTTCATCAAACTACTAGCGAGTTATTATTCAAACTTTGACAAATCATATCTCCAAATATTGGTTTCTCAGAGTTGGATATCAATGCATTCTTAAGATAGAATTGCATGTTACAAAAAGTGGAAAAGCCCTGTGGGCAGGAGCTTTTGCGCACTTGTTCAAACTTCGACAAATCATATCTCCGAAAGTAGGTATTGGTTTCTTAGAGCTGGGAATTATTTCAATGGATTCTTATGATACAACTGCATCATGAAAGAAATTAAATTAAAAAAAGTGTCATTTAATAAAAAAAGAGTGCCAAAAATTATTCCGAAACCACGAACTTATCCGAGATATTCATTCCTCAAATCCACTCTGAATTTTTTTAAAATTTTCTAGAGGTACGGTTCTTACAATTTTTTTTTCGTAATTTTTTTCAAATTTTCTAGGGGTACGGTTCTTACAATATTTTAAACACGTCTTTATGTTGATTTTCTACTACTAGTTACCAAGCACCAATTCGATCGAATTCCAGGTGGGTATAACTCGGAAACCGTTAGACCGATTATGCCCAAAAGCGATCTCAACTCTCCCTTTCCGATACGCAACCTACCCTGAAAATTGCAAGTCCCTATCTCCTTTCGTTCGAAAGTTATCGAGGCAACGGTTACCCATCTACTGGACTCACACAAGAATGCGCGAATCTCCAACAATATTTAACCGATCGTATTCAAACTTGAAACTTGGCAGTAAAGTTAGGTTATGCAGGCTCTTGCAAAATTTCAGCAATTTCAAACAAATAGTAACTGATATATAGAATTTTTTTATTTTTTTTTCAATGATTTATTAAAAATTTTCTACAAATGCTATCCTCACCAAATTTCGCAAATATTTTTGCGTTGGCATTCTACAACTAATAACCATGTTTGAATTCCATCGGTTCAGTATTTTTCGAGTTAATGAGGAACAAAAAACCACCAAATTTCAGAAAATTTAAGATGGCTATAACTCCAAAACCGTTTGGCCGATTATGCTCATAAACAAACTGAAATGTCGCGTTCTGGTGCACATCCTAACCTGAAAATTTCAAGCCGCTACCTCATTCCGTTCTCAAGTTATCGTGACAACAAAAATATTTTTTAATAATTTTTTTAAAATTTTCAAGCCATACGATTCGCACAAAATTTCACGAACTTGCTTAGGTTCATATTCTACAACTACCCACCAAGTTTCAATTTGATCGGATTTATATTGGTTGAAAACAAAATCATTACTCGGAAACCACTGGGCCGATTATGCCCATTAACGAACTTTTCCGTCGTATTGGGATGCGCCACCTACCCTGAAAATTTCAAGTCGCTAGCTCTTTTCGTTATCAAGTTATCGTGGCAACGGACGGCCGTACGGCCGGCCGGCCGGACGGCCGGCCGGACAGAATCAAATTTGACCTCGAATTCTTTATTGGGGAGTCGAACTAAATCGTTTGAGACCATTTTTTTCAAAAAATTCGAAAGTTACAGACATTTGGGCAAAACTATAACGCGATGTTCCCCAGAACATACGCGCAAAAAAAAACATTGTTTATTTTATGGATATTTTTCAGAATCCAAAAAAGAACCATTTAATCCACTTCTAAATTTGGGGAAATTTTCAACTATTTTACGCAAACGGTGTACAGAAATGTATAGGTGGATAATGTTGACTGAATAAAAGGCCAATCTTGTTCAGCGTTGAAAGAATCAATCAACATACGCCGTTTGTTGGATAAAATAATATTGCTTCTAAAATGTCAACAAAAGAAATTAATCTGGAATAATAGACATTTTGTTGAAGACATATCATCTCTTTCATCGTCCCTTATATTCTTCGGTTTCGTAGAGCCTTCATATGTAGCATTCATTCGGATCCATTTAATTTTTATTGCATCTACTCTCATTTGTCTCCCTTATTGATACTTTTCTCGTCACTTCAAATTTACTCTTTTCCTCTTTTCTTCTCTTCTACTTGTTCCAATTCTAACTAATATTCCGTAACTTCATTCTGGACAAGACTCTTTCCCCTCATCAAGCAGCAATAGTACCTTCGCAGTTACAGGGTGTTCCTTAAAGACATGCTAATATTTAAGGTGGTGATTTTTTGACTTATTTTAAGAAAAAACTTCCTATGAACGTATGTCCTGAAAGTTTTAACTTTTGAGATACGTGGTGATAAAATGTTGAAAAAAAATCAGTTTTTAAATAATAACTGAGATAATATTGCAGACATCTTCATAAAATTTGGTACATGTTTATGTGCATCAAGGTGGATTCTGTGATGTACAAAAATTTTCATTTTCTCTACTAAATACTAGGCCACTGCTTTCTTTTCGAATTACAATTACTTTTAAGATCCTCATTCATTTTTGAGCAAATTTGATCCCATGGGTTTTCTTTGTCCGACACACGGTTTCCACCTAAAAATACAAATAAAGATCAATTCCTCAAAAATCTGAGGCGGTGTGAAATATTTGTGCATCGACTGAAAGCAAATTGAGAGATCAGATTTGTTCCAAAATGAATGAGAATCCAAAAAATAAGTTTTCTTGTCATATGCTCTGTTCTTGATTAAAATAATTAAATTGAAATTACTTCATATCGCAGCACAAAATTTTATCATCCTGTATCTCAAAGGTTAAGACTTTTAGGACATACGTTCATAAGAAGTTTTTTCTTAAAATGAGTTAAAGAATCGCCACCTTAAATATTAGCATGTCTTTAAGGAAGACCCTGTATATGCTCTGACATTCTGAAAAAAAAATATGTGTTAGTAAAAATTATTGTAGATAATGAATTCTCGCTGATCACTTGGAGAAACATTTTGACAAGTTATTGAGGTAAAGAAAAAACTTGGCTTGGGTTTCACAATATATAATACTATGTTCTTGACATTGTTCAGTCTTGAACATGGGATAAGCCCGAAACATATATTTATGTCAACAATATGGTATTATATTGTAAAACTTAAGCCAAATGTTTAAAATTGGAAAAGATTGTAATTTTACATCAAATGAAATACTGTACCTATAGAACTCCTAATGGCTCTTATTTACGTACCTAGCTGTTGCACTTTTCATCATCAGCTTCCTTCTTGCAGACATTAAAATCACTTCATAACACAACTAAATCAATGTAAACGATTCCAGCTTCGTTTTCGCGCCCTTTCGTATATCGAAATTGGCGCAATTAGTCCCGAAGAGCTGGCAACAGCGCTGGGTTCGAAGACGTTGGCTGAAGATACTTGCGGAGTATATGTGGGATCAGAAAGTCGGCAGAATGATTCGGGATTCGAGAAGTTTGACGAATATACAACTTTTTTGAACGAAAAAAATTCCTTCCCCTCTCAAGATGCCTAAGGAGTTATATTTTCAATCTACCCATTTTTTGTCTATATACTCCTGGAAACATTTTGGATCATATGGGTCTCAGGTAGCCTTCAGAGTGTACCGGGACTGGATACGTCTATTAGATAAATATATATATATATATATATATATATATATATATATATATATATTTATATATATATATATATATATAATCAGGTAACTAAGGGTATTAGACTCAATTGGTAGTAGGAAGTAAAACTCTTGTTTCTTTGCCAAGCTTGCGCAATCAGTTTTATTGCATCCTCAGGGCTTCTAAAATTACAAACAACATTACAATCTCTGCTCCACAATCACATATTTGCTCTTACCGAATTTGAGGTTTTCCTTAAAATTAACATCTACGTGAATACATCCAATTAAAGGTATGCGCAATAGAATAGAAAAAATATGCCACCCGGATTTTCTAAAAAATAGTCTCGACAAACTCTACAGAACATTATGTCAAAATGCGTATCCACCAAATATGTTAAAAAAATTGTTGTACTCATCCACAATAACACAGGACATTCTATTTCTATTAAAATAGAAAAAGAAAAAAAAAATACAAGGAGATAATTAAATACACAAACACAAAGCGAAACAATAATCGATTTTTTTTTATTATCAAAGACCCTGATGAATAATGATTTAAAAAAAATGGTTCCTTAATTTTCATAACAAGTGGTAAAACAAATTGTTATTTAACACATGCGTTTTTAATCAATAATTTTTTTTTATGAACCTTTTATTCTTAAAATCATAATTATCATCAAATGCTATGATATAAAAAAAATTTTTTAAGGTATTTTATAAACAACTCATTTGTTTAAACAATTTTTTAAACAATTAGATATGAAAATTAATAAAAATTATTTTTAAGTTGCTTCTGATCATATGAAAATGGATCAATAAGCACCTGATATTATAAAAAAAAGTTTTTTTAATGTTTAATGAAGCTTCATAATTTTTCACTTAAGAGAATAACGAAACGAAAATCAACAATTTTTGAATTTTCTCAACGGGAATCTATCTTAAGACCTTTGAACAATAGCTGCCCGAGTGGAAAAAATTCTCAGATTAATAGTTTAATAATTATAGCATTTGCAATGTTAATGTTGGTGCTACAAAAAATTGGTAACTAACTAATTGAAAAATCGCGATTAGCTATACTGAACTCATTTAATGCTGCTCAGATCTACAACAATATGGATCTGATCGTGTTCAATTTTGGAACTTGGCTGTAAATTTATGTTCTGAAATTCTGTTTCTGAGATATACCGCCGTATTCACAAAGCATTCAATCTCCGTTAAGTCCTAACTGAGGTCCTCATTTAAGGATAAATTGGGGATAATAAGGGACAATAAGGAATAAAGGTGGTAAAACAGGCCTGTTTCACCACCGTTAAATACGTTAACTGAGGTTGCGATTCAAATTTATCCTTAACTGAGGACCTCATTTAGGACTTAAAGGAGATTCAAACACTTAACAATGCTTTGTGAATACGGCGGATAGAATTTTTTTCGAAGATTTTCAATCTTTTTGGCGCTCTAGTTCCTCGGAACTGAGTGCTTATCAATTTGCCCGAATGTCTGTAATTTTCGAATTTTTGGCTGAAAATGGTCTCAAACGATTTGGTTCGACTCACTGATCAAGAATCCGAGGTCGAAATCGATTCTGTCCAGCCGTAGGCACGATAACTCTCGAACGAAAGGAGTTAGAGGATTGAAATTTGCAAGGTGTTTTTGGAGCGTAAATATCTCGGACCAGTTCGTTAATGGGCGAATTCCATAAAGCGGTTTCGGAGTTATGGCCAATTTTAGTAAAAACATTTTTATGAATATATCCGAAACCGATCACTCGATCTGTCTGAAATTCAGCATCAAATTGTAGAATCATGACCTTTATACGCATGTGGAGTTTTGTATCGACCATGTTACCGCAAAGTATAAAAAAAAATTTTGAAAATAAAAAAAAAAAATTTCTACAATAACTCTCGAACGGAATGAGCTAGGCAGTTGAAACTTTCAGAGTAGGTAAGGGAGATGAATATCTCGGCTAGGTTCGTTATTGGGCAAAATAGGCCAGATGGTTTCAGAGTAACGAAAAAAAAAATTTTTTTAAGTAACAAATTTCAAATTCAATTTTTATTTAAGATGCAGTTTCACCATAAATATCCATTGATATCATTTTCAACTCCAACAAGCTAATACTTTCGGAGATATGATTTTTCGAAATTTCAATAATGAATCGTACTTCTATGTTTTCACAGAATGTTATAATTATTCTATCTAAGCTTTATTATATGATCTGTGTTCATACTCGTACATGTCATCCTGTTATATAAGAGAGAGTCAAATTCATTTCAGCTATTTTAATTTGATTTCTTCCATGGTGCAGTTCTCATTTTCAGATTGCTCATTTAATCTTGATAAAGAAACTATTATTTGAATTGAATTTCCTTTATCGTAAGATATCATATCATCATAAGAATCCATTGATATAATTCCCAACTCTGAGAAAGCAATACTTTCGGAGATATAATTTGTCTGTTTGAACTAGAGCGCCAGAAAGCTCCTGTCCACAGGGCTTGAACCAATTTTTTTTCAATTCTGGTCATACGATCCTCACGAAATTTGGTAAAAATTTGTGCGTCGGCATTCTACAACTAATAGATCTCTTGCATGTAACATGAAATACCATATGTTTATGTTTTTCTGAATCTACTTCAATACCACATCATCATGTATGCCCTCATACACTTTCATAATTTATAAAATTTTAATATTTCGGTATTGGAAGCCGGTGAATCAAGAAGCAATTTCAAATGAGGTGAAACGCTTCTGAATCGTTGCTATGACGGATGACGTAATCAAAATTTACCATCTGCTTGTTACAGCCAATGGTGAATGCGAGCCCTTTATAGGGCGCTGTTACACTGGAATAAAGAGTGAAACGGAAACGAAAAGAGAGTGAGAGTAGATATGACGGATTACGTCACGGTCTGGCGCCAAGTTTCGATCGTTTAAACAGGCATTATGTGCAATCAAATTTGAATGATCATTTTGTCTTTAAAAATTGAAATTTTTGACGGTGGTTGAACTTTTTCAGTATTCTTATGGATATAGTAATCGATTCCAATAATAAAAAAATTCATGCAAGGGACCTATAACCATGTTGAATTAGACTAGTTTCATATTTTTTGAGTTAAGGATGAAATAAAAACAAAATTTCAGATAGGTTAAACGCCTGAACTGTTTGGCAGTTTATGCCTATTAATAAACTCAAATGTTGCATTCCGATGCTCAAACTACCCTGAAAATTGCAAGTTGCAATCTCTTTCCGTTCTCAAGTTATCGTGAGATGAATAATATTTTTACTAATTTTTTTTAATTTTCTAGCACTATGATTCTCACCAAATTGCACATACGTCTTAAAGTATGTATTCTACAACTACTCACCATGTTTCAGTTGGATCGGATCTGTATTGGTTGAAAACAAAATTATTACTCGGAAACCGTTGGGATGATTATGCCCATTAACGAAAGCGTCGTATTGGGACGCAAATTCTTCATCAGTGAGTTGAACATAATCGTTTGAGACCATTTTCGGCAAAAAATCGAACACTTGGGCAAAATGATCACGCGATGTTCCCCAGAACATACGCGTAAAAAATTTTTATTTGATGACAGGAATCTATGGTTGTAATTAATGTACACCTTAATGACCCAACCTGAATAAGATTTTTTAATTGTAATATTTATAAATGTTAATTCAAAGGCCAAAGGGCGATGGCCAGTTGCCCAATGTAGGCAATAAATAATATTTACTGCTACTACTATTTATGACAATGTATAATTAATATTATTACTGAACCATCTACCAAAGGTGGTTAAAAATGCACAGCCTAGACCTGTGCGTGCCAAGTGTATTTTGTCCGTTCAAGAGGGTGTTGAAACAACAAATGAATACACTATTTCTGTACCGAAGCATGAAATTGAAAATTGAAACCTCTCACAAAGTTTGATTTTTTTAATTTCAGTTTTTTTAACTTACCTCCATCGAATATTTGCTGCCCGGTTTAATACCTTCGGTAATTTTATAACATTTATATTCTGGCCAGATAGAACAATTCTTAGCAAGAACTATCTCATTAGTATTCTCACGACCATATTGACAACTGGTACACCTTGTAGTGATTTTGTATTTTCCAATTGTTCCTGTGGGTGGATACGGTGGAAGCCATCGTAAGGATATGAATGTGTATCCGGCAGCTATCACCGAAAAATCTGTCAACTCATTAGGAACTGCAACACAATATCGTAAGATTCTCATTCAATATGATCATTAGAAAAGTTGGAACCTTCAAATCGTACCTGAAAATTTTGTTCTGAAGGTTCTGTTATTATATTTTTCATTTATTTCACAATTTGTTTTTGTTTCATTTCGACAGAAAAATATATCAAATTTGTATTCAGAATATGGTTGCAATCCATTTAGCCTTTTAGATTCTTCAAATGAAATCTCAGAATGATTTTCCGTATTCGAACACCATATACTGATGCACCGATATTGAATTGAAAATATTAAGGGACCCTGGAGTTTATTGCATTGAACATCCTTGAATTCTATGGAAGCTGATCTTTCAGATGTTTCTACTGTTATTTTTATGTTTTCCAAATTCTCATCTTTCTCGAAATGATCTGAAAATATTAGGAATATTAATTGAGATTTGATGATTTCCGATACTAGATGATGATATCCTTGTATCAATATATATTATATAAATATATATATATATATATATATATATACGCATATGGCTATCTATACCAAGCCCGACACATACCTTCGGCCACTCGAAGCCCAGGTAAGGAGGGCTATGCGGGGAGTGTATATAATTTATACGTTCATGAATATGTTTCACTAATGATCAGAAATCCAGTATATTATCATGGTAACGCAAAGCCCATCTGTATAAAATTAAACGTTCGTATGTTCAAACAAAGCCCTTGTGGTGTTGCCGGAATAATTCAGTTGGATATTGCATTTAAATGCTTTGAACCGGATTATTTCGATATCTGTTGAGTGTTCAGATATATACTCGCTCCACGAAATGAGATCATTTGAAGCCAGAGTAATAATAAGTTGCACCCTAATAAATAATTCCCTTCATCGTTAATTTAATACTGATAATATGGAAATAGGGAGCGTGAACATGTAGTGAAGATAATGAAATTTATCTTTTGAATGGTAAATTCTTCTGAACTTGTTCTTTCGGCATGTTCTTGTACTTCCATGAATAATTTGATGGTAATTCCGACCAAATTGACTACCTATTCATATTTTTGTGAAATCATAAATTGTGTTTCACGTCCTTCCATAATTATGGGGGTAGATTTCACAAGGTTAGGAATGAATACAAACAAAGTCGACGTTCGACTTTCTCAAGAGTCTCAAGACTAAAAAACAGAATTTATAATTCAGACTACGAAACTTAACAGGAAAATGTTGATTTAGACACAAGGATTTGAAAAAGAAAACTTCAAAATAAAATTGCCATCAATTAAAATCAGTTTCGCACAACGACAATCTACGTGTCAACAAGAAGTAAAACGTGATTTATAAACATGGGCGACGGACACAGTCAACATTCAATATCCTGCACACAAACGTTCCAACAAATATTTCGGGGGAACTATTTCAACGATACTTATTAACGATAACTTTTTAAATAATTGGTTCAAGCCCTGTGAACATGAGCTTTGGCTCTCTTGTTCAAACTTTGACAAGATTCCGCTGTTGTTTATCAAGATTAAATGAGCAATCTGAGAATGAGGACTGCACCATAGAAGAAATCAAATTAAAACATAGCTGAAATGAATTTGACTCTCTCTTATAGAACAGAATGACATGTACGAGTATGAACATAGATCATATAATAATTCATAGATAGAATAATTATAGCATTCTGTGAAAACATAGAAGTACGATTCATTATTGAAATTTCGAAAAATAATATTTCCGAAAGTATTAGCATGTTAGAGTTGAAAATTATATCAATTGATTTTTATGGAGAAACTGCATATTAAAAAAAAGAATTTGGAATTTGTAAGTTAAGAAAAAAAAATTGTTTTTGTTACTCCGAAACTATCTGATCTATTTTGCCCAGTAACGAACTTAACCGAGATATTTATCTCCCAAACCTACTCTGCGAATTTCATTTGCCTAGCTCATTCTGTTCGAGAGTTATTGTAGAAACAAAATTTAAAAATAAAAAAAAATATAAAGGTCATTATTCTAAAATTTGATGCTAAATTTCAGATAGTTCGAGTAATCGGTTTCGCAAATATTCATAAGAAATGTTTTTGCTAAAAACGACCATAACTCCGAAACCGCTTGGTGGATTTTGCCCGTTAACGAACTCGTCCGAGATATTCACATTCTAAACCTACCCTGCAAATTTCAATCCTCTAACTCCTTTTGTTCGAGAGTTATCGTGTTAACGGACGGAAGGCCGGACAGAATCGATTTCGACCACGGATACTATATTATTGAGTCGGACCAAATCGTTTGAGACCATTTTCAGCCAAAAATTCGAAAATTACAGACATTTGGGCAAATTGAAAAGAACTCTATTCCGACGAAAAAGAGCGCTAAAAATGATATTAGGTGATTGTTATGATTGGGATGACACTTGAGATTTGATCGAAGTTAAACTGATGACTTGTGCTGAAAGTGTGCGAAGTTAGCTAAATTTGCCGTCTATATCCTAATATTTTTCTTTGCGGTCATTTTTATGTTGTTTAATTCTATTCAAAAGTAACTGTTTGGTTTGTCTTGTGTATTTCCACAGTTAGCACAGGAATCTTCATAAATTAAATTAGGGCCGGTTTCTCAATTGCAAGTTAACTCTAGGTTGCGAGTTACGCGATATTCAGCGATTTAGCGTATTTAGCGATATTCATGAACACTTGGGTTACCCCCAACCTTGAGTTAACCCGCAATTGAGAAACCAGCCCTTGGAGTTATCAGGATTCTTTATTTTATCCTTCAGTTTAGAAAACAGTGACCTTCCTATATTTAAATTGCCAAAAACAAGTTTTGTAATAATTGACACTTTTTGTATCAAGTTGTCTATATTGGAAGACAATTTTGTTTTGAAAGGAAACCTAAAATAAGAGAGGTTCTCCTGTGGTTGGCTCAATTTACTATCAAGAGCAGATGGGGACCGATGATTTCATTATTTGGGGCAATGGTTCATCAAGAAGTATTTTATTTTATATATGGAACTCAACGGTGCGTAGATTGAAAGCTTTGTTTAACAAACGCTCGTGTTGGATCTGAAATTCATCAATTTTCTTGAGCTAGCAGATGGACCTACTAGGTCGTCCATTGCGGAGCCATATATAGAATATATTAGAAGAATTCACAATTATGCCGAAAACAGCTTAAATTGAATTGATTATTCTAAGAAATAACTGTTCGTAAATGTATGTGCACGCAGTAATGTAATGCCAATTTTGATTTATGATGAAATTAATCAGTTCCTTTAGGGTTGTTGGTGAACAATGACACCATATCAAGTGAAACTAGCTGATAGCCCTCAGGTACTGTTGAATCACTTAAGGAGGCAACAAACTCGAAGGAATTCCTTTCTGTGGACGGACACTTCTTATGTGTCTTATGCTAATTTTGGGCTTATGGAATTTTCGTAAGCCATATAGTTTAGGTGGAACCAAATTATGACGTCTTGTTGCTAAAGCTAAATATCTAGTAATTATCATTGGTTGTTTAGAAATCATTAATTAGATCATTTCTTCTTGTTTCAATATCGTTGGTAGGGTATCTACTGATTTTTATGTATTTTGTGTCGTCTGACAACATTTCATTCATAAAACCATAGGATTCTGACTTCAGCATAATCACTGTTAAACTACCCTTATCTGATTTCATTACGATCAATTCAGGATGTTACCAGAGCAAAAACTTTGTATTATTGTAATCTTTTCGAATTGGTCTAGTTTTTGAATTAGGATGAAAACTAGTGGGCCCGCAGATCTACCTAGCCAGTAGATCTACATTTTTCCGGTAGATCCACATTTTTTCGGTAGATCTACATTTTTCCGGTAGATCTACATTTTTCCGGTAGATCTACATTTTCCGGTAGATCTACATTTTTCCAGTAGATCTACATTTTTTCGGTAGATCTACATTTTTCCAGTAGATCTTCATTTTTCCGGTAGATCTACATTTTTCCGGTAGATCTGCATTTTTAATGGTACGAACCCGTAGTTCAACGCCATCTAACGTGTCCTGTTGTGTGAAAGTCCTTTTGAAATATGTCGAGGCGTTTTTGAGTTCCTAGAAACCGAATGTAGCTCCACCTACCATATCGTATTGTGAACCTTAGGCCTTCCGAAACACGATCACAAAGTTTCATACGGATTCTAGTTTCTGAAACATGCACATTTTTTTAAAAAGACATTTTTTTATTTTTTTTTGAAGCCTTAAAAAATTCCTCAGAAAATAGTAGGTCGGCATTCTAGCAGTAATTACAAAGTTTGAACTGGATAGGATTTGTATTTTTTGAATTATTGAGCAATAACAAGAAAATTTATAAATGTATAATTCCGAAACCGTCTGGCTGACTTTGCCCATTAAAGAACTTAACTGTTGTATTCGAATGCACAACCTACCCTGACAATTGCATGATGCGCTCTATTTCCGTTCGAAGGGTATCGTGGCAATGGTGACCCATCTAGCTATACTGAACTCCCCCATTCAAGAGCACTAGGCTGCCAACATTTTTTCAATATATCTAAAAATATAGATCTGAACTTGTTCAAATTATGAAATTGACTGTTGAATTAGGTCTGAATACAGTCGAAAAATTTCACCATTATTGGACGGATAATTTTTGACATAGGTACAGATTATTTTTCAATATTTCTTTTTGAATTTTCTATGATACGATGCTCACGGAAGTTTGCGCAAATCTTTCCAAACATTTCCAAACATTCTTGGGTGTGAGGTCCCCGTTGCTTCGCCAAAATACGAGTATTTCAACACCAGCATAATATTTTTGAAGTTATAATATTCCCTTCCGTCAGTCCCGTCATTAAGTAAGAGAACTGAGCATGATGAAAAGCAATCTTACTTCTCTCAGTTCTCTTACTTCATGTTCCGTTCCGAAATGTAAGACTTTTCTGAGAAAAACTAATTTCGGAACAAACAACTGAGATTTTTCTCACTTCACTCACATTTCGGAATACACTTTAAATTAGTTTGTCTGTCAACATGCGTCATGTGATGTTCGACATTGACATGAACTTGAACATAGAGAAATATGAATATGAAAGACATCACAGAATACTAAGAATAATGATCTATGGAAACATGTCATGATTACTTATATTCTTTCAACGAAAACTATTGAGAATTTATTTGGTTGAATGTAAAAACAGTGGACCAGTTGACCCCAATCTTTGGAATATTTTGCAATTTCGGCAATATCTTCACCAATATAGATCCGATTGAGCTCAAATCTAGAACTTTACTGTAAAATAAGGTTTTGAAGGCTCTCGTAGAATTTCAACGATATCTGACGGATAGTTTCTGAGATACAGAATTTTATTAATATATTTTTTTTCGTTTTGTAACCATGGGATCCTCACAAAATTTTGCATAAGTCTTCTTGTCGGTATTATTCAACTAATTACCGTTGGGAAAACAAAATTCCAAATGGCTATAATTCTGAAACCCCTCGATGGATTTTGCCCATTAACGAACATAGCTGACGCATTTGGACTCCAAACCTACCCTCAAAATTTTAAGTCTCTAACAAATTGCGTTCGAGCGGTATCGTGCTGACGGCCGGACGGCCGGCCAGACAGAATCAATCCTGACCTCGGATTCTTGAACTGTGAGTCCAAACTAATCGTTTAAGACCATTCTCGGCCAAATATTCGAAAATTACAGACATTTGGATGAGTTGATAGGCACTCTGTTCATAGAACAGCGCGCCAATAATATGACTATGTTTCAAATCTGTCGTTGCTCTCTATCCAAGCTGTTTATTTCAATAAAATACTGTAGTTGTTAGTTCTTGACCATTTATTGTACAACTTCCACATTCGTCATGACATTGACTCGGCCTATGTTTCCTTCTCAATCTCACCATACATATTCTATGCTACGTTCCGTTAGCTGTGACATTATTAGCTACGTTCCGTAACATCTCCCTTTTTCCCCAATGTGTATCCTAATCCAATATCCTATGCCTATACTTCAATATACAATATATATACAAATTTTAAACTTATCTATAATCATTATTTACAAAAAAGATATATTTAAGTTGTCATTGAGCTCAATAGGCTCTCCATATCTAACAGGTTTCTTTATTGTTCTTCCAGACCTTGTTTGTTGAAAATCTTCCACATTATGCTTTAAGTTTGACTTAACTGATTGTGTAATTTCATCATTGAATGGTGGAAAGAAGTTTAATGACTTCAAAGCATTAACTCTAGTATCATCAATTTGTGTCACAGAAGGCAACATTTCTGAATTTTCTATTGTACTTTTGTTTGACCTAACATGCCTTGTATTGCGACGATATATTCTTCCTTCATTATCATTTATTAAGTTAGACCTTTTACCTAAATACTTTTCAATTGTACCTGGTAACCATTGATCAGAAACATGTTTTTTGAAATAGACTTTTTCTCCTACAAAGAGATTATGCAAATTCTTTTTCTGGCACTTGTAATATTTTCTCATTTTTCAAATATTATTGGACATACCTGTTTTGTATTCATTGAACTTGACTATTTTAGGTTTCAATTTTTCCTCGGTGACAGGTAATACGCACCGAAGCTGTCGTGACATCAGTAATTGTGCAGGAGAGGGAAGATTATCTTTAGACGTATTTCTATATTGTAAAAGGGCTAGATAAGGATCTGAATTTGCTTCTGAACATTTTCTTAAAATATTTTTTATGATTTTAATTGAACTTTCAGCTTGACCATTAAATTGGGTATAGTTTGGACTCGAAGTAATATGTTCTATTTCCCACTGATAAATAAAATTTTTGAACTGAACTGAATTGAAAGGATGACCATTATCACTCACTAATTGCTGCGGTATACCATGTCTAGCAAAATTCGATTTTAAATGCAAAATAACATTTTCTGCATTATAACCTGATTTCATTTCAGACATCTCAATAAATTTGGAAAAATAATCAGTGACTACTAAATAATTGGATTTATCAAAATATAGGAAATCAACGCCCACTCTTTGCCATGGTACCCTACAAATTGAATATGGCTGAAGAGGTTCTCTTTCATTATGAGGTTTGAATTTTGCACAGATTTGACAATTTTCGACTACATTTTTTACATCATTGTTTATGTTTGGCCAGTACGCTTTAGACTTCAAAAGATTTCTACACTTATTAATCCCCATGTGACCCATATGTGCTTACCTTAACATTTCAGACCTAAGACATTTTGGAATTATCAATTTATCACCAAAAAATACTAAATTACTAACAGAATATATTTGTGACTGTAAATTAAAATAGGGTTTGACAATACCCTTTACCTTATCTTTATTGTTTGGCCATCCTTCTGTGTAATATTTTCTTAAGAGATTTAATTCAATGTCATTTTGGCTAGCAATCTGGTATAAACATTAATTTACCTGGTACATAGTACATACTCGACATCAATATCATACATTTGAAGGGACATCATAATTCTTTGCAATCTAGGCGGGACTTCATTGAGTGGCTTTTTAAATAGAGCTACTAATGGACGATGATCGGTATGGACTAATGCTTTACGACCATAAACATATTGATGAAATTTTTGACAACCGTATAAAATTGCGTAAAGCTCTTTTTCTATTTGAGCATATCGATTCTGTGTCTCCGTTAGACTCTTAGAACCGTATGCAATTGGTTTTTTATCATGCAAGATAACTGCACCTACTGCTGATTGTGATGCATCTACAGCTAAAGTTATTTTCTTATTAATATAAAAATTGGCAAAAACAGGAGTTGAACTTATGCATTCCTTTGAATTATTGAATGCTTCATTATGATTTTCATCCCATGTCCAACAAGAATTCTTTTTCAATAATGTTCTTAGTATACTGGTTTTCTCTGACAAATTTTCTATGAATGGAGACAAATAATTTAAAATTTCCAAAAATCTTTGGAGTTCTTTTACGCTTTTAGGAGTTGGTATTTCTCTGATCGCTTTTATTTTATTATAATCTACTTTTACACCCTCTGACGAAAATTCATGACCCAAAAAATTACACTCTTTAGACCAAACTTACATTTGTCTTTATTTAACTTTATTTTTACTTCTTTCATTTTTTCCAGAACTCTCGCTAAGTTACTATTGTGCTCCTCTTCATTTCTCCCATAAACCAGAATATCATCAATGAAAATCAATACTCCAGGCATATGAGCAAATAATTCAACCATTTCTGTATAAAAAATTGGTTCAAGCACTGACGTGAAGTCAGAAGCTTGTGCGCGTATGTTCTATTGTCCATTCTTCTGTATTGGACACCCCTAATCGAATTTACCATGGTAAATTATGTTGTCCATTCTCCTGTATTGGACACTTAATTCGAATTTACCATGGTAAATTCGAATTAAGAGTGTAAATTTACCATGGTAAATTCGAATTAAGAGTGTCCAATACAGGAGAATGGACAACATGATTTACCATGGTAAATTCGATTAAGGGTGTCCAATACAGAAGAATGGACAATAGAACATACGCGCAAAAGCTTCTGACTTCACGTCAGTGCTTGAACCAATTTTTTTTTTCGTGATTTTTTAAAAATTTTCTAGTGGTACGATTCATAAAATTTTTTTTTCGTCATTTTTTTCAAACTTTCTAGGGGTACGGTTCACACAAAATTTTAAACACGTCTTTATGTTGATTTTCTACTACTAGTTACCAAGCACCAATTCGATCGTCTATTTAATTTTTGAGTTATCAAGGAAATAATATTCCAGGTGGGTATAACTCGGAAACCGTTGGACCGATTATGCCCAAAAACGAACTCAACTTTCCCTTTCGGATACGCAACCTACCCTGAAATTGCAAGTCCCAATCTCCTTTCGTTCGAAAGTTATCGAGGCAACGGTCACCCATCTACTGAACTCGCACAAGAATGCTCGAATCTCCAACAATATTTAACCCATCGTATTAAAACTTGAAACTTAGCAGTAGAGTTAGGTTATGAAGGCTCTTGCAAAATTTCAGCAAATTCAAACGAATGGTTACTGATATATAGAATTTTTTTTTTTAATTTTCAATGATTTATTAAAAATTTTCTACAAATGCTATCCTCACCTAATTTCGCAAAAATTTTTGCGTTGGCATTCTACAACTAATAACCATGTTTGAATGCAATCGGTTCAGTATTTTTCGAGTTAATGAGGAACAAAAAAACACCAAATTTCAGAAAATTTCAGATGGCTATAACTCTAAAACCGTTTGGCCGATTATGCTGATAAACAAACTGAAATGTCGCGTTCTGGTGCACATCCTAACCTGAAAATTTCAAGCCGCTATCTCATTCCGTTCTCATGTTATCGTGATAACAAAAATATTTTTTAATAATTTTTTTAAAATTTTCTAGCCATACGATTCAAACAAAATTTCACAAACGTGCTTAGGTTCATATTCTACAACTAGCCACTAAGTTTCAATTTGATCAGATTCATATTGGTTGAAAACAAAATTATTACTCGGAAACCACTGGGCCGATTATGCCAATTAACGAACATGTCCGTCGTATTGGGATGCGCCACCTACCCTGAAAATTTCAAGTCGCTAGCTCTTTTCGTTCTCAAGTTATCGTGGCAACGGACGGCCGTACGGCCGGACGGCCATACGGCCGGACGGCCGGACGGACAGAATCAAATTTGACCTCGAATTCTTCATTGGGGAGTCGAAATTAATCGTTTGAGACCATTTTCATCAAAAAATTCGACATTTACAGACATTTGGGCAAAACTATAACGCGATGTTCCCCAGAACATACGCGCAAAAATTCCAGAGGCGCACGATAGTCCATAAGGCAGTCTTAAAAATGTATAGCGACCAAAGCACGTTTGAAAGCATGTTAGGTCAGTAGGTACTTCGTTCATCCAATTTTAGCATCCAGAAACCCGAATAAGCATCTAAATGTGAAAAAATTGTAGCATTTTTTAGTTTATACCTAATTTCATCTATATTATAGGTATGGAATAATGTGATCTCATTATTGCTGTATTCAAACTTCTGGGATCTAAACAAATACGAAGTGTATTATTAGGCTTTCTCACCAATACAATAGAATTCACCCATTTTGTAGGTTTTGTTACCTTCTGTACCACCCCTAACTCTTCCATCCTTTCCAATTCCTCTTTTAATTGCTGTCTGAGGTTGAAAGGAATTTTTCGTGGTGCATCCACCTTTGGTAGAACATGTGGGTTAACTGTGATTGTGCATACATGTGGAAGACATCCAAGACCTTGGAATAAATGGTTATACAGAGTTACTAATTGATCTAAATCTATATTGGAAGAACTTCGAACTCTATGGACATTCTTTACTAAATTCAGTTGTTTGCATGTTGGTAAACCAATAATGGGGGCACATTCTATATCTACAATAATAAATTGTAAAGGTACTTCAGTATTATTGAATTTACAAATTAAATCGGATTTTCCCAGCACTGGAATTTTATGCTTGCCTAAACCACTAAGATTAATACCTGTTATTTTGGAAATTTTATCTTCCAAATTCAATTCCTTCAATGTATGAATTGACATTATATCAAGATCTGTATCTAGAAGAAACTTTACAATTTTACCATTTATTTCGAATTTAACAAACCAATGTTCCTCATTTGACTTTTCCTGAGATAAAGCTCCAATAAAATGCATTTGATCATTGACTTTAGACACTGAGATTGAATTTATTGACCTATCTTGTGAATGACTCGACTGATTTTTATTACGACAACATTTTTCAAAATGGTTATACAAATTACAAGACCTGCACTTTACTCCCTTTGCTGGACACTTGAAGCGGTGAATTTGTCCATATCTTCCACAATTTTGAGGAGACTTGCACTTTTTCCTTGATTTCGCCTATCTTGTGAGGAACTTCGATGTCGATATGAATTTATTCCAAATGTTGAATGTGGTCTGATGGACTGTTTCGAATAATTTGAAGAACTTCTGAGTACTTCGTGTTGATCCGGATTTATTAAGATAGCATTTTCATGAGACAAAACCATAGATCTGGCAATTGAGAGTGATTTTTCCAAGTCGACATCTTCTTGTAGAAGTCTTTCTCGAATTTTCGAGTAACGACTATGCAGATTTGTAACAAATATATCCTTCAATAAAGACTCTTGCAAATCCTTCAATTCACATTCCAAACTTAAATTTGTTAAATCGGTGATGAAACTGTCTACATTTTCGGTTGCACCTTGTCTTCTCGTGAAAAATTTATATCTATTTATTGTCAAATTTCGCTTCGGAACGAAGTAGTTCGTGAAAAGATTAATGACTTCGTCTTGTGATATTGTATCCATGCTAACATTGAAGGAGTTAAAGATTTCGAGACCTTGGGGCCCAACGTTATGCAGTAATATAGCAACTCGTCTTTGTTCTGATTCCTTTTCTAAATTAGTCGCCAGCATATAAATCTTATATCGCTGTAACCACGATTCCAAGGTGTTCTTGATATTCTTGCAATCTTCAACCACTAAATGCTGAAGTGAAGACGACATGGCTGATGATGAACGTGGTCTTGAGAAAACCTCCTCCACTATTTCTTTTTCTGAAGACATCTCGGGAGTGTTTTGAAATTGTCCACTAAATTGTTAATCACGGCACTTACTCAACTTTGTTCAGTGACGAATTACAATATTTTCAATTTTCACACCTGACACCATGTTTATTTCAATAAAATGCTGTAGTGACATTCGCGTCTGTTTCTAAAACCGGACTGGCAGTGCGTGAAAATGTCATTATCTTCAAAATGGGCATTAATCTGATCTTTCTTTAGAAATCCTAAAATCTTCGAGAAACAGGGAGAATTACTCTTATTACATGGTCTCTTTCTGAGTTTTCTCTCCCGAACTCAAAAATATATATAAAATACAAAATTTATTATTTTGTGATTTGCTTCTGTTTTAAAAAACACAGATTTGTCAGAAGCAACGTTTTGGAGTCTATATCAGACTCCTTCATCGGACACTTAACTAAAATCTTCAGAATTATCTTTTGTTAATTGCTATTCTGAAATTCGAGAATTTCAGAAAGAATCATTCAATAATGAATATACCTCCCACAGTATCCTTTAATGATTACTTAGAATTACTCTTCATTGGGCCCCCTTGTTCTTATAGTTTGGAACAACTTTAGCTATAAAAGGTTCAAGCACTGACCTGTCCACAGCTTTTGCGCGTATGTTCTGTTGTCCATTATCCTGTATTGGAAACTCTTAATCGAATATACCATGTTGAATTCTATTGTCTGTTCTCCTGAATGGCACACTCTTAATCGAATTTACCATGGTAAATTCGATTAAGAATGTCCAATACAGGAGAATGGACAATAGATTAAACGCGCCTTTTTTTTGCAATTTTTTTGAAATTTTCTAGGAGTACCAAGCTTCAATTCGATCACGTCTATATATGTTTTGAGTTATCAAGGAAATAATAATCCAGGTGGGTATAACTCCGAAACCGTTGGACCGATTATGTCCAAAAACGAACCTAACTCTTCCATTCGGATGCACAACCTACCCTGAAAATTGCAAGTCCCTATCTCCTTTCGTTCGAAAGTAATCCGGGCAACGGTAACCCATCCAGCTACTGAACCCACACTGCTCGGATCACCAACAATATAGATCCGATCATATTCAAACTTCCCTTTCCCATTCTAAGTAGAAAGGAAGAATGGGAAAGGGAGTTCACCACCCAGACTTTCAAAGAAAATACCATAAAATGGTACACAGATGGCTCAAAAACCACGACGGGAGCTGGCGCTGGGGTATATGGGACAGGCACCAAGTGCGCACTGTCGGTAGGCTCCCGTTTGAGTATCTTCCAGGCAGAATTACTCGCAATCGAAAGATGTGCAGATATTAACCTAGAAAGAAAATATCAGAAATGCGACATAGCAATCCATTCGGATAGTCAATCTGCTATCAAAGCACTGAGCTCCCATGCCATCGATTCAAAGTTGATATGGGAGTGCCGAAGAAAACTAAATGAAATTGGCAAGAATAATAAGGTCTTTTTAGTCTGGGTCCCCGGTCACTCGGGAGTCAAGGGGAACGAAGAGGCCGATACACTTGCCAGAAAGGCAGCACGAACTCCTTTTATCGGCCCAGAACCTTTCTGCGGTATAGGAAAATGCACCTACAAGAAAGAGTTTCTGGAGAAGGAGGAAACCAAAAGAGAGACACTCTGGCGGAATCTTCCAGGTTTGGTTCATTCCAAAAAGTTCCTTAGGAACTTTAAAGAAGTGAGATCCAAAAGGTATCTGGATCTCTGTAAGAATAAGTTACACCTGGTCACTGGCTTCCTCACAGGACACTGTCGCCTCAGGAAGCATTTGATTAGAATAGGTTTATCAGATACTGACGAGTGCAGATTCTGTCGGGAGGAGGAAGAAACTCCTCTTCACCTTGTTACAGAATGCCTCGCCATTGCAAGTCAGCGAAAGGAATGCTTTGGACAGGAAACTTGTAGGAGTGAAGACGTAATATCCTTGAAGCCTTCCCAGATATTGAGGTTCATTTATACTCTGGAACTGGAGGGCGAGCTGTAGATGGCGTAATGGTGAGAACAGCTCTGATGGGGGGCACAATAGATCTCAAGGTCGCGGTGCAACGTAACCCCTTATCAATAATAATAATAATAAAATATTCAAACTTGCAGCAGAGTTAGGTTCTTGAAGCTCGCACAAAATTTTAGCGATGTAGGACGAATAGTTTCGGATATATAGAATTTTTTTCAACGGCTTTCAATGATTTATTAAGAATTTTCTAGTAATATGATCCTCACGAAATTTTGCATGAATTTTCAAATTGACATTCTATCGGCCGTATTCACAAAGCATTGTTAAGTGTTTGAATCTCCGTTAAGTCCTAAATGAGGTCCTCAGTTAAGGATAAATTTGAATCGCAACCTCAGTTAACGTATTTCACGGTGGTGAAACAGGCCTGTTTTACCACCTTTATTCCTTATTGTCCCTTATTATCCCCGATTTATCCTTAAATGAGGACCTCAGTTAGGACTCAACGGATATTGAATGCTTTGTGAATACGGCGGTATAACTAATAACCATGTTTGCATTGGATCGGTTTTGTATTTTTCGAGTTATTGAGGAAATAACAACCAAACTTCAGATGGGTATAACTCCAAAACCGTTTGGCCGCTTATGCCTATAAAGTAACTCAAATGTCCCATTCAGATGCACAACCTAACCTGAAAATTCACTAACTCTTTCCGTTCTCGGGTCAACGGGACAAATATAATATATTTCAATAATTTTTTAAAAATTTTCTAGTGAAACGAGTCCCACAAAATTCTTTAGTTTGTATTCTACATCTTTAGGTTTGTATTCTACAACTACTCACCAACTTTCAATGCGCCCGGACCTGTATTGATTAAAAACAAAATTATTACTCGGAAACCGCCGATTATGCCCATTAACGAACTTGTCCGTCACCGACGCGCCACCTACCATGAAAATTTCTGGTCGCTATCTCTTTCCGTTGTCAAGTTATCGTGGCAACGGACGGCTGGCCGAACGGCAGGCCGGCCGCCGGACATAATCAAATTTGACCTCGAATTCTTCACCAGTGAGTTAAACTCAATCGTTTGCGACTATTTTCGTCAAAAAATTCGAAAATTACATTACATTTAGGCAAAATGATAAAGTGATGTTTCCCAGAACATACGGGCAACAAAGACACATGGTGAAATATTCATTGATTTTAACCATCAACAAATATTCCGCGTGGCTGGGCTAGATCACCTCATCGCTCAGCGTCATTCAAGGGCAGACACATACCCAGGTTTCATGGTTATTACCAATCATCAGTGTGACTTAGCCAACACTGAATGACAACCGAAGGAGTTCTAGGAAAGTTAATTCCATCATTTGCGAACTGGTAGGAAAAGAACCCCATCAACCCCCTTACGAACTCCGAACCTCTGCGATGAATAAACGTTGAGCGATGTTCAGCGACGTTCATTCCTTTGCCGTGAGAGGGTCAGGTACGGCAAAGCCTTCTACCTATATAAGAACTTTACGGACTGAAAACGCCCGGTTGAGTGTGGTTAGATAAACCATCAACCAGTGAACATTCAACCGAGGTGAACTGTGCTAATTGCCAATAACTAAAAAAAGACACGGTGAAATATTTATTGAATATATTAAATAGAATAATTTTGTTGATGGTTAAAATCAATATCAATATTTATTGAATTTATTATAATATAATATTTGTTGAAGATTAAAATCAATAAATATTTAACCGTGTTTTTTTTTAGTTATTGGCAATTAGCACAGTTCACCTCATTTGCCGCAGCACATGGCCCATTCGACATGCACTGGTTGAAAAGGTTGGTCAGTGGATAAACAATAATTTCCCTGAGAGTTTTGACGAGCTTTGTGTTCAGATTGTAACAGTCTTTGCATTTGCAATACCTCAAACTACTTATTTTATCTTGCACCATATTGAATGTAACCTGGAAGCTAACTTCATTTTTAGAATTTTTTGGTTCCATTCGTCAAAAGTCATGTCATATGTCTATTATTTTCCCAAATATTCTAGACCAATGACTATATAGGTACTCACTTAAACCTAGCGTTTCCATTAATTTGACGGTTGACTGTTTACTGGAGTAGAATCTGTTGAATGCAAAAATGGCAACTCCATAAACTGAATAGGGTTCCAAATTATTTAGTTGTATGCTCTTATCTGTGGTATTCATTTCTGCAGGGTTTTCAGTGGAATTCTTAGTGCAAGAAATACGCCGAATTTTCTGAAACATAAAATGAAAGATACTGTGATTATAGCTCCTGAGTATAAATTCTATGAAAATAATATACTTTTTTTGTCGACTTCTATGAAAAGTGACATTTCATGTACTAATTTTCGGCCGTAAATCGACTATTATTGAAGGCAAGTACTTTGCGCACGAGGAAGTACTTCCTCGTGCGCAAAATTACTTCCTGGGCCGTTTATGAAACGGCATGATACGGATCAATAAAAACATAATTGTCTGTAAGAATAAAGTTAGAGACAGACTATGCCCACGTACGCCACGTACGCAACGCATTATGATATCTGGACCCTTGAATTTACATGCCTAGAAACTCACTACACAGACGCTATCATACGCAACGCTATCCCACGCGGCCCACGCAACGCGGTATCCGCTGATCCAGATCGACGTGGGAAGGTGGAGGGGATTGCTAGTTTGTTTCTATAGAAACTTACATTCGCAATGCGTCAATATGAATTTTGAAAAAAAAATGGGTTCAAGCCCTGTGGACAGGAGCTTTCTGGCGCTCTAGTTCAAACAGACAAATTATATCTCCGAAAGTATTGGTTTCTCAGAGTTGGGAATTATATCAATGTATTCATATGATAGAACTGCATCATAAAGGAAATTCAATTTAGATAATAGTTTATTTATCAAGATTAAATGAGCAATTGAATACGATAGTACGATTTTTCGTGAAAAGCAGCAAGTTGCGATGGACGTTAAAAGAAGAACACCCTGTATAGAGATTTCTAAAAAATACATTATAAGAATCCATCCAAGATTTCTATTTAGATAACGGTTTGTTTGTGGCAAAAATCAAATCAATCGCGTAATATTGTGCCGATAGGAAAAGAACACCCTGTATAGTAATGGTTTGTTTTCAACGATGTAGGTCCCGAAAGTATATATTTTATCACAATTGAATACAATAGTACGATTTGTCGTGAAAAACAGCTAGTTGCGATTGACGTTAATACAGAAACACCCTGTATAGAGATTTTTAAAAAATACATTATAAGAATCCATCCAAGATTCCTATTTAGATAACGGTTTGTTTGTGTCAAAAATCGAATCAATCGCGTAATATTGTGCCAATAGAAAAAGAACACCCTGTATAGTAATGGTTTAATTTCAATGATGTATGTCCGAAAGTATATCTTTTATCACAATTGATTACAATAGTACGATTTTTCGTGAAAAGCAGCAAGTTGCGATGGACGTTAAAAGAAGAACACCCTGTATAGAGATTTCCAAGAAATACATTATACGAATCCATCCAAGATTCCCATTTAGATAACGGTTTGTTTGTGGCAAAAATCAAATCAATCGCGTAATATTGTGCCGAAAGAAAAAGAACATCCTGTATAGTAATGGTTTGTTTTCAACGATGTAGGTCCCGAAACCATATCTTTTAAGACAATTGATTACAATCGCACGATTTGTCGTGAAAAGCAGCTAGTTGCGATTGACGTTAAAACAGAAACACCCTGTATAGAGATTTTTTAAAAATACATTATAAGAATCCATCCAAGATTCCTATTTAGATAACGGTTTGTTTGTGTCGAAAATCAAATCAATCGCGTAATATTGTGCCAATAGTAAAAGAACACCCTGTATAGTAATGGTGTATTTTCAACGATGTATGTCCGAAAGTATATCTTTTATCACAATTCAACAATAGTACGATTTTTCGTGAAAAGCAGCAAGTTGCGATTGACGTTAAAAGAAGAACACCCTGTATAGAGATTTCTAAAAAATACATTATAAGAATCCATCCAAGATTCCTATTTAGATAACGGTTTGTTTGTGTCAAAAATCAAATCAATCGCGTAATATTGTGCCGATAGAAAAAGAACACCCTGTATAGTAATGGTTTATTTTCAACGATAAGAGCTTCGGAAAAAAAAGAAAAACACCCTTACTCAAAGTCGACAGATATAGCGTAATTCGAAGTTAATATTCCGATAGAAATTGAAAAAAAAATCACGAAAAAGCGTAATTCCCTTTCCGGGATTCGAGTCCGCCTTTCTCGTGACGAAACCGAGACCCCGACGTTCTAGACCACCTAGCTATCGGACTGCTCGTCAATCTTGTCGATCTCCGCTATTACAATATGACGTCGGTAATTACCAGAGAAATTATATTCTTAATTTTCACTTTTTGGTAGTGACCGACCGAAATTTCGGTTTCGGCCAGTTTCGGCCAAAAAATCTAGTTTCGGCCTTAGTTTCGGTTTCGGCCGAAAATGGCCGAAACTTTCGGCCAGGCCGAAACTAGAGTGTTCGTAAATTATCTTGGGGGTCTATTCTCGACCATTCGCAATTTGCACGATCGTGCGCATCTCTATAGCAATATATAGCATATGCGACCGATCGTTAAAATTGCGAATGGTCGAGAATAGACCCCCAGGGGACCTATTCTCGACCATTCGCAATTTGCACGATCGTGCGCATCTCTATAGCAATATATAGCATATGCGACCGATCGTTAAAATTGCGAATGGTCGAGAATAGACCCCCAGGTCGTTTGGCCAGGAGTTATAAGTAGGTATACGTAATTGTCGTACGAGTTATTGTGATCTATCTGTGATCTGTGATCTATCTGACTGAGAATTCACTTTATTGATTATTAATTAGATTACATAGGGTGATTCCAAATAAGACGTGAAACTTGGAGGATGACACATTAGCTGTTGTTTAATCCATATTTATTTGTAACCGAAAATCAACGGTTTTTGGAGTTCGGGTGATTTTCAAAAGATTTCTGAACTTATAGTACATATTTCGTAAATTTTTTCTACGTTGACCAAATTTGGTGATAATTTTGGTTTATTTTCATCAGAAAAGAATATGATATGTACGAAAAAAGCAAAACTAAGCTGTATAAGAGGTTGAAAAAGAATTAGTATGATTTGAAATGTGGTATATGAATAAATGAAAAATCTATTTCTAATATCGATTTGTCTGCAACTTTCGAATTTCACAATTTTGTATGCCAAAATTATTTTAAAAACTTGCCAAATTCCTTCTTCATTCTCTAAAAGATTTCGTTAGATTGCTTAACTAGTTTCGTTTCAGCAGATTTTTTATAAGCAACCTTTTGAATGTCCGGCAATAGTGAATGTGTATCAAAAGACAGCGTGAGTAAATTTCAGGCGGAAAATAACAACTGAAGACATCAGAAAGACGGCACGTGCTAGCCTATGGAAAGGTGGAACATAATTTATGAATACATTTTCTAATGTAATTTCGAGCTTAGTTGCAAAAAAAAAATTGAATTCGTTGTTTTCCTCTATTTGCTTCTTATATCCCCTTTCAAATCATACTAATTCTTTTTCAACAGAACCAGAACCTACTCAAATATCTCGGAAACCGTTGATTTTTGGTCATCAATAAAAATGGCTCAAACCACAGCAAATGATCCATACTAACACCTCCTCTAAGGTTCACGTCTGATTTGGAATCACCCTGTATACTTCGACTGATTATTTTGATAACTCGGTAATACCAAAATAATAAATAAAGATCTCAAAAAAAATGTCTTTTTATTTTATTTAACACTCCTTAACTATTTTTATGTATATGCGAATAAAATTGTGAAAAATACAGTAGATTTCAGTATGAAATATAAAGTTTCGGTTTCGGTTTCGGTTTCGGCCGAAACTGAGACCCTGGCCGAAAGTTCGGTTTCGGTTTCGGTTTCGGCTGAAATACCAGTTTCGGTCGGACACTACTTTTTGGACATAAAATCGCCACATGGGGGTTTATTTGACGGTTTCTTACCATTAACTTCGCTTTTCGCCAACTTTCAGGCCCTAAAAATGCCTAGAACGGCCGTTTTCATACACCGTCTATCTTAGTCGATTTTGACGTTTCTCGAACCAACTATTATCATGGAAAATCCCCGGGGTCGAAAAAACCTACAGAACTTGTATCAATTTGATATAGTAAGACTTATTGTACGTGAATGAAAATCATCTCGATAGTAATTTTAAGGGACAAAAAGTCCTTCGATTTGAGTTTCAGGCAAAATCAAATTGGAACCTCGTTTTTCTAGGTTACTTAGGAAAAAATACAAATTTGTTCATAAATCATAAACTATTAAAGATATCGACTCGGGGTTTTCGGTTTTACCTTTTCTCTTTAGCAAATTTTCGTTATCTACCTCTTTCAAACCCCCACATTTACTGTGGATTCTTAAAAAAATTCTCAAAATTCTCGTTTTACTCATCTTGGATTGTTAATCTTATATTTTACTGATTGTGATCGAAAATCGTCAAACGAAGGTTTATCGGACGATTTTTCACAATTATCTTCTATTTTCTTCAAGTTTCAGGTCCCAAAACCACCTAGAACGGCCAAATTAGGCCTAAAAAAATCTCAAACCTCGTCTCTCATTACGAAGAATTTGTGACGTTTCTATGATCGAATTTACAAAGGAAAATTCTCCAGGTCAAAACTTCCAGAACATGTATCGATTTCTTATATTTAGACTTAATGTAGGTACATGAAAAGTTGGAAAATGACGAATTGATACTTCTCGTTCGACTCGGTAACGATTCCGTGGGCAGAGCAGCGGTTCCTTTTAAGTTTTAGACAAAACCAACTCGGCACCTCGCTCCCTGTACCTACCTCACCTGAATTTGCTCATTTTTCACATTTCTAGATCGAAAATAGCCACATGGCGATTTATGGGACGGTTTTTCGCCCTTATCTTTCATTTTCTTCAAGTTTCACGCCCCAAAAAGGCCTAAATCGTCAGTTTCGCTTCCGAAAATATGATAGAACTGCATCATAAAGGAAATTCAATTTAAATAATAGTTTATTTATCAAGATTAAATGAGCAATCATGAGAATGAGAACTGCACCATGGAAGAAATCAAATTAAATCTGGCCAATTTTGCCCAATAACGAACTTAACCGAGATATTCATATCCCTAAACTACTCTGAAAATTTCAACTACCTACCTTATTCCGTTCGAGAGTTATATCTATGTCTATAGATGAAAAGCAGTCTCACTACTCTCAGATCTCTTACTTCATGTTCCGTTCCGAAATTTAAGAATTTTCTGAGAAAACCTAATTTCGGAGCAAACAACTGAGATTTTTCTCACTTCGCTGACAATTCTTCGATTGATTATATAATGTCATGTCTCAGGAACATCATTTGACATTATGACAATTCATACATAGAATAATATCATTCTGTGACAACGTTGAAATACGATTTATCATTGAAATTTTGAAACATCATATGTCCGAAAGTATTAGCTTGTTAGAAATAAAAATGATATGAATGGATTCTTATGATAAAATTGCTTATTGAAAAAAAATTAATTTGGAATTTGTTTTGTATAAAAAAATTTTTTTTTTTATTACTCCGAAACCTTCTGTCCGATTTTGCCCAGTAACGAACTTAGCCGAGATATTTATCCCCCAAACCTACTCTGAAAATTTCAACTCTCTAGCTCATTCCGTTCGAGAGTTATCGTGCCTACGGCCGGCCGGCCGGACCGGCCGGACAGAATAAATTTCCACCACGGATTCTTGATCAGTGAGTCGAACCAAATCGTTTAAGACCATTTTCATCGAAAAATTTGAAAATTACAGACATTTGGGCAAATTGATAAGCACTCAGTTCCGAGGAACTAGAGCGCCAAAAATGGGTTCAAGCCCTGTGGACAGGAGCTTTCTGGCGCTCTAGTTCAAACAGACAAATTATATCTCCGAAAGTATTGGTTTCTCAGAGTTGGGAATTATATCAATGTATTCATATGATAGAACTGCATCATAAAGGAAATTCAATTTAAATAATAGTTTATTTATCAAGATTAAATGAGCAATCATGAGAATGAGAACTGCACCATGGAAGAAATCAAATTAAATCTGGCCAATTTTGCCCAATAACGAAGTTAACCGAGATATTCATCTCCCTCAACTACTCTGAAAATTTCAACTACCTACCTCATTCCGTTCGAGAGTTATATCTATGTCTATGGATGAAAAGCAGTCTCACTACTCTCAGATCTCTTACTTCATTTTTCCTTCCGAAATGTAAGAATTTTTTGAGACAAACAACTGAGATTTTTCTCACTTCGTTCACAATTCTTCGATTGATTAGATAATGACATGTCTCAGGAACATCATTTGACATTATGACAATTCATACATAGAATAATATCATTCTGTGACAACGTTGAAATACGATTTATTATTGAAATTTTGCACAACAGTGCAAGCCTGCCAAGTACCTACCTGCTACTATATTTTCCTTTAACATATTTGTACTGTATGAATTGGGTAGGTGTTGTAATTATTTCTATTTATCCACTATGTAGGTACGTTTAATACTGAATAAATTAATAAGTGTGGGTATCTGTTTCTTTATTTATACCGTGTATCCAATATCTTCTCTTTTTTTTGTTCTTGTGGCATGGACATATCGAAGTAAAAAAAAATAACAAACATAATATATCGTCCTCAAATTCACTCTCAGAATCCGAAAACATACTCGTAGTACACTATAATGCACCTGAGAATTGACCGCAACGTCTGATGTCAATTTGCGTTGCATACGACGGAAATATTCAGGTAAAAGCAACAAACTTAATATATCGTCCTCTCCCAATAATCAAAAAACATAGTACCCACACTGTCAAATGACAACGTCTGATGTCAATATGCGTTGCATACGTGGGACAAGTGTGCACACAAGCTCTCCCACGTTGCGTCGCGTACGTTGCATACGTGGGCATAGTCTGTTTCTACCTTTACTGTCAGTGCTGTGATCACTATGGATACGGTTCAATACAAACATTAGGCTCACTTTCAATTGCAAACACTAGCTAACTGTTTACGTCTGTAAGCATTTTGCTAATACTTTTATTCGTGGTTGTTTGCTACCTGAAACAACCTGGTTGCGATCTGTTTACGTCAAACAAGCGAAGATTCTCGGATATATGTTTGCTGTCATTTGTACGTTGTGATTTGTGAGGGAATTGGGTAATTTTACAAATTTATTAAGTTTCCTTAATTTAGGTATTTATTTCTATCCGCTTTTTCACACTAACTAGCGAATTGTCACCCCTTTATTGTATATTTATCTTATCTTTATATGACGGCCCAATTTTGGCTACAAGTGTTTCAAAACTATCAGAATTCATTCTGAAAAATTAAGTAAATGAAATATCCAGTTTTATTCATGAAACAAATTTATTGTAATCAGTCCAGAGAGAACTCAAACCAGAATACTTATGTAGGAAATCTTAAATAGTGTTATTAAGGAATAACTACCTATACATTAGTTGGAAATCCCATTCCAAATAATTGGATAACCATTGATCCATGAATGGAGGCCTCAAGTGGGTCAATCTTTCTCCGATCCACATCAGAAGTGAGCATCTTTTTTTCGCTATAGAGTTTCATAATTATTGTCCAAAATATTACTCAATAATATAAGTTTATCTTACATAATTACTTAATTAGATAGTAAATCGTAAGTTAAGTCCGACTTCCTTGCACTATTCATTTTCGACTCAGTAACCAAAAAACTCTGCCTATTAAATTAGCGAATAGAAATTCCAAATTATTTACATGCATACATCAACCAAACTGCTCAGAAATACACTTTCAATTCCGTTTGACATTAATGACGTTTATCTTTCAAAGAGGACCAAACGATAGCAAACGCAAACAGTAACCAGTTAGTTGAATGGAAGTAAGGCTATAAGTGTATGTGTCATTTGCTCTTGTGAAATTATAAGAGGTCCGAAATTCATAAAAATATGTGGAGGTCGACGAAAAATGTAATATGCACCTCGGCGAAAAACTATCTATTGTCTCGCCTGCTTGTTATCCTCGGCACCGCGACGGATAGCAATTTTCAGACTCGTCAGCAATCAACAAGTGATTATGTCTGCGGAATCAAAAACATCAATTACCAGACCTATATGAATCAAGTTTAATTACCTAAATTACAATATCGCATCGAGGGAAACCATATGCCACTATGGTTGACTTCGCCTTCCGATCGGAAGGCCGAACCACACTTATACGGGATGTGTCAGATACAGATGAGGGGTAGGTATTTCGAGGAGACTCGCTAAGCCCGTTATTGTTCTGACTAATACTCCTGCCATTACCAGCTGAGTTGAGGGAGAGCACAATAGGGTAAACGGCCGGGCCACCAGATAGAAGAGGACACTTGGTCTCACATCTCCTGTACATGGATGAATTAAAACTGTACGCTCCTTCCAAGGCATCATTACACTAACTGCTTAATATCGTTGCCGAATACACCTCAGCAATAGGAATGTCAGTCGAGTTGGAAAAGTGCGCTGTTTTTCATCTAAACAAAGGAAGAACTGAAGAAATAGGAAATGGCATCGAACTAGAAGGAGAAAATATCATTCGGCACTTTCAAAAAGAAGGAATTTATATATTTCCTGGAATGGAACAAAGAGGTTTACTGGAGACAACCCAGATCAAGGATGCCTTAACTGATAGCTGAAAATGGTAGCTCATCATGAAATGATGAATCAAGGAGCTTTCCTATTTAGGGCTGTAGAGGGAGCCTTGGAGAAGCTCAGTATATGGGGCATATCCATCGGTCATGAGCTAACACTAGCACTATCACGCCAAAATACCCAAGAAAAGTAGACAGATAGATAAGATAGGCACAACAAAAGACAATACTCGAAGAGCACATAAGTAAAATTCAGCATTTCATCACTCGGAAACGGTCTGCTTGCGGAGTCCATGCTCCATCGGGATACCTATATAGAAAGATACAATGTGGCACTCCTTTCTGATCCATCTGAGAGAAGTTTATAGTATAGACAACGAACCAGTGCTGCCGTATGAAGCTCTGGAATGTAGAGCAGTTATTGAAAATGATGGAACTTGCATCTACTGGAACTATGCTATCCCAACAACTCGGCAGATCCATGCCCTAAAGCCGGATATAGTCCTGCCGTACAAAGAGTTCACGGAAATGTTTGGTTTTTAATTTTCCTCTCCCACCGAAACTAATGTGCTGATGATAGAAGAACAGAAGAAGGAAAAATAAAAGGAATTTAGTGTTCGAACTGGGGATAAAGGCATAACGTTAAGATGGTCGTACTAATTATCGGATATTTAGGCGAAATGAAAGCGAACCACGTGGCATAATTTAAGGTTATTCCGGGTTCTATATTTCTGGCCGAGGTTTTGGTGCACAGAATGCAGGAAACAGTGTTTCTCGGATCACTTCGAGTCATGAGGTCCCATCAAATGTAAAGGCCACTTACAGCTCATCTCTTTTGTTAAGGGACACTGTCAGGACGAAGAACTACTCCAAGGAATGTGTGAGATGTTTTTTAGTGAGTACCAACAAGAACTGGAGTCTAGCACTTCTGAGAGTGCAGAGCGGCTCAAGGAAGCCTATAAAAGGTTTTTCCTTTCACAGGGAAAAAAAGGAATATTAATAATGATGATTCACGATTAGTTCAAGTTATAGAAATTCATGAAACTGATAGAAAGTATATATCGTTTGATCTATCTCTATCAATCATGCCAAACAAATTTCCTCATTTGAATTCGAAGATTCAATATTTTGTGGTGATCGAAAAAACAATAATAAAGTATATTTTCTCAGAAAGATTGCATCATGAGTATAAAGATATAAGATTTCAGAATTTCATTTGCTGTAATCCAGTGGAAACGAGTCAGCAGAACCAGTTTGTATGGTAAAAATTCTTAAGTATTAATATCATTTAAATTTTCACGGATAAATACAACCTTTCTGAGTTCACATTGTAACGTTCGTTTGTTTACCTTCGGCGGGCGATGAGGTTATCGTTCGTGTTGATATTGAATTTGAGGTTGGGTCTCAGTGGTACCAATCGACGCTAAATACTTATTGTATTCGAGGGGCCGAATGACTGTTGGCAATATTGTTGCATTATGACAGTCGGAAATTTAGTGAGTGCGTCGGTCAGGTGAAGTCGTCCATTTTTGTGTGAACAGTCAACGAAGAAAGCATAGGTTAAAACGTATTTTCGGAACTCTAGTAGAATTATTGGAATCGTCTTAATTGGATATAGTTTCGAAAATCGGATTAAGAGTGAGAGTTATATTGGTTTGATTGGGAAGGATAACAGATAACCATCACTTGTCTCGAAAGAGGATATAAAAGCCTTTTGCAGATCCGAGTTGAGCACGTGAACGATCTTGGCGGCTTGGTCAGAACATCGCTGTGTGCCTGAAGAATTATTTGGTGGAGGCACGGCCAGATTTGGTTTCGAAGCAAACGTGTGCAGGACAACCCCGAACATCAGGGTATGTACGAATTCTATAACTATTGCATAACAACGAATAATTGGTCTGATTAATATTCTGATAACCGAAATTATTATGTGTTGGGAAAATTCATTTGTTTCTTATCCGAGAGAAGTCACTGATGATTTTTTTTCTGTCATCAGGGTTTTTGTGCCAGCACGATTTTTTTGTGTCAGGACGAGAGGGATATTTACGTCAGGAGGAGTAGCACTGAGGCACTCGAGTATATAGAAGGTGGTCCATAAGTAACGCTGTGAGACAGCCAACGCAGGGTTGCAGATCCCGAGTATATACAAGGTGGTCAGTAAGCAACGCTGTGGGACAGTTAATCGAGGGTTGCAGACTACGAGTACAGAGAGAAAGAGGACATTATTGCGAGAACATCGACGCAGTACTACGTTCAGGAACAAGGAATAACAGCACGCAAGTTATAAGAAACATATCTCGAAACATATCTTATACCTGCTATATATATAACGTGAACTTATTATCATCAATTATATAAATTATTATTGTTGTTGTAAAGCGGAAATTGGGGAAAGATTTGTGGTAGTCATATATGATCATAGATAAGAAACGTGGATGCGCCTGAGCTCAAGCGACGCGTATTTGAATCAAATATTAATATTATCTACGTACAATTTCCGCCACCCTTATTCAGGGTTTCACAATAGTTTTACTTTATTGAAGCTACAGAGCTGGGTTGTAAGCTACTGGAATAAATTGTTTGTTTTTAGCGTGCATATTCTTTTGGTGAGTTTAGGAATTATTACAATACGCTGGGGTATCTGGGAGACTTAAATTTACCTGGCGCCCATTTACTAGGTTCCCTTTTTAGAAACCCACTCCCATCTCCACTGGAGCTAGACCGCGGATCCCCGAGTTCTAGTAGCTCCGAATTTAACCACTGCGACTTGGGAACAGTCGTATGCCGTTATAAATTGGCGCCCAACGTGATTTTTGAATTTGAGTAGTTGTATTGAACAAATTTACACCAAAATTGATGTAAATAGTGGTATTCTTGATATTTTTTTTGAGAACTTGCTGTATCGTGCTTCACATTGTGCAAAATTGACGTAATTTTTTGTATAGATTTGATTGTATCTGATAATTGTACAGGTCAGTTGAAAGGTGGTTATTTGATTCGCAAAATGGGAGAATTTAAATTGATTGTCAATAGGTTGGATAAAAATCAGTTGATATATGAATTGGTTATTCGGGGTATGTCAGCTGGTACAGTTGAGCATATGCGCAGTAACTTGGCTTTGTTAATTAAGCAGGAGAAGAAGAAAGTTAGTTTCATATACCCAGAGCATCCTTTTTCATTTCAGGATGATAAAGTTGCAATTTCCAACCTGTTAGAACGCTTAGTAAACGAATTTGAAACCTTAGATTTGAATTCACCAAATATAGCGAATAAATTCACCACTGATTTGGTACATGTGATGGGTAGGATAGATAGAAGTGTCCCTGTTAGGGAGGATGAAGTCAGTTGTAAAAGTGAATTCTGCAGGAGAGCAGACAATTTAAAGACAGCATATATAACTAAATTTTTGAAATTTAAAGCATCAGCACCCGATACGTTAGAGGAGAGTAGTGATAATGCAACTGATGATGATAGTGACGAACCTGACAGAGATATACATTTTTCTCCCTTCATGCGACATTCGTCTCCTCCAAGGGGAAATTCTACGGTTATTACATCGGTAATGAAGTCAATTCCAGTCGAGAAATGGAATTTAAAGTTTTCTGGCGATAAAAAGAGTCTATCAGTAAGCGCATTTTTAGAGAGGGTTGAAGAATTGAGATTAGCCCGAGGTATTTCAAAATCGCAATTACTTGGTAGTGGAATAGATCTTTTCACGGGGGTAGCATTGCATTGGTTCAGGGAAGTTAGGAAATCTACGGCTACATGGGATGATCTGATTACTAAGTTAAGAGAAGATTGGCAACCATCAGATTATGATGATAAATTATGGGATGAAATCAAAAAGAGAAAACAAGGTCCTAATGAGGATATTATAAGTTTTATGTCAATAATGTCATCTATGTTTGATCGGTTGTCTCATACTGTCAAAGAAGAAGACAAATTAAAAATCGTTAGGAAGAATTTGCATCCCTATTATTTAGATCGAGTCAACCTAGGTAAAATCAATACATGGTCTGAATTAAAATCAGCTTGTCGGCAGATTGAAGATCAGAAGCGGTTGGTAGAGTCATATTCAGTACCTTCTAGAAAGGGTTGTTTAGAACCAGATTTAGCCTATATCGATACATTGCCTTCCACGTCCACCAACAATGGCACCGACCCTATCGTACGGACAGAGCCAACCACATATGGTGGATTCGCAAACATAAAATGTTATAACTGTGGCATGGCAGGCCATAAAATTAGGGGTTGTCTCAAGCCGAGAATTTTAAAATGTTACCGTTGTTCAAGGGAAGGGTTCACTACTAAAACTTGCCCATCTTGTAATTCTGGTCGTGGACGCAATACTTCGGGAAACGGGGGGAATCGTCACTGACCTGTCGCAACAGTGACGATGCTTTTGGCGACCCATATTCTTCATGTAACACCGTTGATAGCTATAAAGAGGAAAATACTCAACCGTCATTCATACCAGTATTGAGTTATTTAGCAAGCCAGGCGGAAGGGGATAATAGACCCCATCTTAAGGTGGAAATTTTGGGAAAATGTTTCTTGGGTTTACTGGACTCTGGTTCTTGCAGATCAATAATGGGAAAACCGGGATGGAATATTATTAAGAATATGGGAATATCTATCCGAACCTCTAATACCAAGTACTGTAGAGTGGCGAATGGAAGTCTATGCACCGTCCTGGGAAGTTGTGACCTCCCGGTAAAGTTTAAAAATAAAGTGGTACTCGTAGAAATGTTAATAATACCAGAACTCCCACAGACTTTGATTCTGGGTTGGGATTACTGGAATTTGATAGGGCTGATTCCGTCGTTTAATGAATGGCAATTCTGTAAGAATGATGTGGACGTTAATTGTGTTGATGTAGTACAAGGTGAGGAGATTTTGAATCAAAAACAGAGAGAAATCCTAGAATCGATAGTTGAGGAAAATTTTAGGTCTATGGGGGAAGGATTAGGATGTTATCAGTTCGGTTGTGTGGATATTAAGATCGATCCGGATTGTGAACCGATAAAACAGCGGTACTATAGGGTGTCTCCGGTAATGCAACAACATATAGACCGGGAATTGGAAGAAATGTTGAAATTGGGAGTAGTTGAAAAGTCGGAAAGTCCATGGGCATCACCGATTGTATTGGTCAGGAAAAAGGCGGGATACAGGTTTTGCGTTGATTTCAGGAAAGTAAATTCTGTGACGAGGAAGGATAGTTACCCTCTCCCGATGGTATCCGATACATTAGATAAATTAAGAAATGCGAAATATTGTTCGACAATAGATATCAAGAGCGCATATTGGCAGGTACCCCTTTCAGAGTCATCGAAACAATACACCGCCTTCACTGTCCCAAATCGTGGTTTGTTCCAGTTTACTAGACTGCCATTCGGATTAGTGACTAGTGGGTCAAAATTCCAACGCATCATGGATGGAGTGATCGGAGCTGATCTTGAACCTTACGTATTCGTATACTTAGACGATATAGTGATCATTTCAGAAACTTTCCAACATCACTTGGAAATATTAGGGGAAATATTTCGTCGTGTTAGGAAAGCAGGGTTCACTTTAAGTAGGGAGAAATGCGAATTTTGCAAGCCACAACTTAAATATCTGGGATATGTGATTGATAGGTACGGATTACATGTAGACCCCGAAAAAATTAATGCTATGCTTTCATTACCAACACCTACCAATGTCAGAGAAATTCGCAGAGTCGTGGGTACTCTATCTTGGTATAGACGTTTTGTCCCAAATTTTAGTGACCTTATTTCACCTCTCACCCTTTTGCTCCAGAAGAATGTAAAGTTTAAATGGAATACCGAATGCGAGGAGGCCTTTCGGAAAATAAAACAGTGTTTGGTTTCTGCTCCGGTGTTGAGTTGTCCGAATTACGAGCAACCGTTCCAAATTCAAACTGACGCTTCCGGCTTTGGAATAGCCGCGGTATTATCACAACCTCAACCCGATGGGGGAGAAAAGGTTATAGCATATATGAGTAAGTCTTTGACGAAACCCGAACGAAACTACTCTACTACGGAAAGGGAATGTTTGGCAGTAGTATGGGCAATTGAAAAGCTTAGGCCATATATCGAGGGTATCCCATTCACGGTTATTACGGACCATCATTCGTTGATTTGGCTTCATAATCTGAAGGATCCTGCGGGTAGATTGGCGAGATGGAGCGTTAAACTCCAACAATATGATTTTAAGATTGTGCATAGAAAGGGAAAGGAACATGTTGTACCGGATATGTTATCTAGAGCCGTTCCTATGATAGATACGATACAGGTGGATAATGAAATCGAGGTAACTGATAGGTGGTATAAAGAAATGTTCAGTAAAGTTTCAAATAAACCTGCGAAATATCCCCAGTGGAGGATTTCAGTGGATGGTGGGACTTTGTTTAAATACGTAAAGCACGATTATTCGGATTTAGCTTCGGGATCTGACGAATGGAAAATAGTATTACCCAAATCGGAACGTAGAAGGGTGATTTCTAGTTCTCATGACCCACCATTAGCTGGTCACCCCGGTGTATACAAGACGTATTATCGTGTTCGGGAGAAGTATTACTGGCCTAAGATGAAACAGGACATCGCTAAGTATGTGAGGAAGTGCGCTATATGTGGTGCTCATAAAGTTCCAAACCAGACACCGGCTGATAAAATGGCATCTCACCCTAAACCGAACTTACCATGGGAAATGATTTCTATAGATCTTATGGGACCATATCCTAGGTCGAAGAGTGGCTTCACGTTTATATTAGTGATCACCGATTATTTGACTAAATTCCCAATAATTGTTCCGTTGAGAAAGGCGACGGCAGTGAATGTAATTAAGGTTTTGGAGAATTCAGTTTTCCTAATGTTTGGGGTTCCGAGGATAATTATAGCCGACAATGGCGTACAATTTTCGGGAAATAAATTCAGACAGTTTCTTGAGGAATATAAGGTGAAGAAAAAATTCTGTGCCCTTTATCATCCCAGGTCGAACCCAACCGAACGTATAAATCGTTCCTTGAAAACTATGATTAGAATGTATGTGTCGGACAATCATAAGGATTGGGATAAACATCTAACCGAAATTTCTTGTGCAATACGAACCGCAAAACATGAAACGATGAAGGTAACCCCATTTTTCGCTAATTTCGGGAGATCTTTCAAAGGTTCTGGAGAGGATTATGACCATGATTTAAGAGATAGCTCGGAACCTATAGATTTCAAAACTCGAAACATTGCCTTTCAACGAGTTTGGGATGATATCAAGAAAAGGTTAGAAAAGGCCAACAATAAGGCGGTTCATGACTATAATTTAAGGCGTCGGTATGTGGAATTTCTACCGAATGAGTTGGTATGGCGTAAAAACTTTGTATTGTCGGATGCCTCGAAAAATCTGGTGGGGAAACTTACTCCTCGTTATATAGGGCCATTTAGAGTTAGTCGTAGAGTCTCGCCTTGGATGTACGAACTTAAAGATGACAAAAATAATATGAGGGGAGTATGGCATATCAAAGATCTGAAGGCCTATGAATTGCCGGAAGGATAAATAGGATATGTTTATTTTGAAATAGGAAATTTTTGGAGAATGATTGGCATTTGGTGAATCGGATATATTTGTGAATCGGGTGATTTTTTTTGATGGGTTGCTAGTTTTGTTTTTGTTTTTGATTGCCGATTGATCGCGAGTGAAAGAGCGAGCGCTTGGGGGCTACCTTGACTATTTTGTGGGCGGTCGTCTGCGTGATCCCGAGTGAGTTTTCAAGGTGGGATCGACTTTAATTTTTTTTTATATTCAAAATTCCTTAGTGTTGAGCAGACGAGGTGGGAGCTGAATATCTAGCCCCACGCACTGTTCAACTGGTAAGCGACCATTTCCTTACCAATTTCTGGCCTTAAATTATATTTTTTTTTGTGTGGCCGGTCCCATGTTGATTTCTACATTCGCGGATCATTGCTGGCGGTCATCCCTGAATAGGTTTTGGGGTGGTACCGGGTTGCTTGCGTGTGGGAGAATGAAGGCTATAGGCTATGGTTGATGGAGGCTGAAACCCGAAACTCACCACCTATAGACCTGATGCACATCCGGGTTAGCACAGGCGTCCTGGACTATACCGGGAGCTAGGGGGGTCTGACTTGGCTATCTTCGATGACAGGGATGCGACGGTACTGCACTCGTTCTTTGGGGGAACCACTTGCCAGGCTTGGGATGGTGACCGGCTAACCTTGCCGCTCGTGTGGGGGGTTCCTGCTCGTCTGTGGTGACCTCGTCGTATCTTGCCTTGTCTGGGCAGCTTCTGGCTGTGGTGTGGCTCAGGGCCGGCGAGTCCCTCCACAAGGGTTAGGCCCTTGGGACCGGATGTTGCCAGTCGTGGGGCTAACTGGTGAGAGTCGATGAATGAAAGGAATGAGTGTTGATGTGCATGATGGAGTATGAACTGAAATTGTAATGGCTGGAATTGGAATGGAAGAGGTGTAGTTTTTTTATGGTTGCTCTTGGTACCTGTCCACGCTCGATGACCCGAACTCTTTGGTTTTTTTTTTTTTGCTAAGTATTGTAAATCCATAAGTAAAATTTACTAGGTAAATTTTTTTAGGCAAGGGGGGATTTTGTAACGTTCGTTTGTTTACCTTCGGCGGGCGATGAGGTTATCGTTCGTGTTGATATTGAATTTGAGGTTGGGTCTCAGTGGTACCAATCGACGCTAAATACTTATTGTATTCGAGGGGCCGAATGACTGTTGGCAATATTGTTGCATTATGACAGTCGGAAATTTAGTGAGTGCGTCGGTCAGGTGAAGTCGTCCATTTTTGTGTGAACAGTCAACGAAGAAAGCATAGGTTAAAACGTATTTTCGGAACTCTAGTAGAATTATTGGAATCGTCTTAATTGGATATAGTTTCGAAAATCGGATTAAGAGTGAGAGTTATATTGGTTTGATTGGGAAGGATAACAGATAACCATCACTTGTCTCGAAAGAGGATATAAAAGCCTTTTGCAGATCCGAGTTGAGCACGTGAACGATCTTGGCGACTTGGTCAGGTATGTGTTGGATGTTTTATTCTCGTCATTTCTAGTGGAAACAATTCAGGTCGTAATTATATTTCTATATCCAGAACATCGCTGTGTGCCTGAAGAATTATTTGGTGGAGGCACGGCCAGATTTGGTTTCGAAGCAAACGTGTGCAGGACAACCCCGAACATCAGGGTATGTACGAATTCTATAACTATTGCATAACAACGAATAATTGGTCTGATTAATATTCTGATAACCGAAATTATTATGTGTTGGGAAAATTCATTTGTTTCTTATCCGAGAGAAGTCACTGATGATTTCTTTTCTGTCATCAGGGTTTTTGTGCCAGCACGATTTTTTTGTGTCAGGACGAGAGGGATATTTACGTCAGGAGGAGTAGCACTGAGGCACTCGAGTATATAGAAGGTGGTCCATAAGTAACGCTGTGAGACAGCCAACGCAGGGTTGCAGATCCCGAGTATATACAAGGTGGTCAGTAAGCAACGCTGTGGGACAGTTAATCGAGGGTTGCAGACTACGAGTACAGAGAGAAAGAGGACATTATTGCGAGAACATCGACGCAGTACTACGTTCAGGAACAAGGAATAACAGCACGCAAGTTATAAGAAACATATCTCGAAACATATCTTATACCTGCTATATATATAACGTGAACTTATTATCATCAATTATATAAATTATTATTGTTGTTGTAAAGCGGAAATTGGGGAAAGATTTGTGGTAGTCATATATGATCATAGATAAGAAACGTGGATGCGCCTGAGCTCAAGCGACGCGTATTTGAATCAAATATTAATATTATCTACGTACAATTTCCGCCACCCTTATTCAGGGTTTCACAATAGTTTTACTTTATTGAAGCTACAGACCTGGGTTGTAAGCTACTGGAATAAATTGTTTGTTTTTAGCGTGCATATTCTTTTGGTGAGTTTAGGAATTATTACAATACGCTGGGGTATCTGGGAGACTTAAATTTACCTGGCGCCCATTTACTAGGTTCCCTTTTTAGAAACCCACTCCCATCTCCACTGGAGCTAGACCGCGGATCCCCGAGTTCTAGTAGCTCCGAATTTAACCACTGCGACTTGGGAACAGTCGTATGCCGTTATAACATGATCAGTTCGCGCCTCAAATATGATGTATCCTGATAAACTCGAATTTGCATATTATTTTATCACTCACAGGCATACAGGGTGGGTCTTTAAGTTGAACATTCATTTTAAACACAAATTCCTTTCGTCAGAGTTGGAAGATAGAAATCAAAAAGTTAAGTTTAAGAATTGTATGTCATAGACTAGAATAAATGATCACGGGATACCACAGGGCACAATTCTGGGAAACTTTATGTTTTTGTTGTATATAAATGATATTTTTAAATATGTGTTAAATTGTAACATAACATTATTCGCTGATGATACAATGATTTATATTTATGGAGAAGATACTAGTCCATGTTCAGGTTGATCAGTAGTGACTTAAATAGAATTTTTTATTTGGTTATGTGATAATACTCTCAACGTATATATGTTTATAGGTTGTAGACAGAGATTATCTTTCAGCGCTTTGAATGATTTATCTATGAAAATTGATGACTAACATATTGAACGAGTACCTACATGAAATGAAGTATTTAGGTCTTATTATAGATGAAAATGTGTAAATCATGTAAATTACATTTGCCAGTAAAATGTCCAAAAAGGTGAATTTCATTTCTAGATTGAGAAATAGGGTTGATAGGAACACATCATTATTTTTGTTGAGATCATTGGTACTACCACATGTTGATTATTGTTTTCTGTTCTGTTCAATTTTCAAAAGGGTCATATTTTAAATTTGCATAGACTACAAAAAAGAGGTATGAGAATAATCTTGATGTTTACTAGAAGAACTCCCGTGAGAACAATGCCGGAGGTGCTGAGATTGATGGGTGTGAACCAGAGCATTACTTTCAAAACATTAGATTTGATTTATAAATTGCAAAATAAGAAGTTACCAGATTATTTGATTTAAAATATCCAATTTGTCGGTGAAATCCATGGTTATGGTCTTCGTCTATTCAATGATTTTCCATTAACTTTAAAATGTTGTGAATATTATAAAAAATTCAAAAGATTGTTGATGACATTTATTCTCCGAAAATGTTTATGATGGGGTGGATGTGCTCACTTTGTTTTGAATAGCCAACTTCTGGAGCAGAGTGCAGAGTGCAGAGAGCAGAGTGCTTATCAATTCACCCAAATGTCTGTAATTTTCGAATATTTTGTTGAAAATGGTCTTAAATGATTTGGTTCGTCTCACTCATCAAGAATGCGTGGTCAAAATCGATGCTGTCTGGCCGGCAGTAGACACAATAACTCTCGAACGGAATGCGCTAGACAGTTGAAATTTCAGAGTGAACTTCCCCTTGGGATTTCCGCATTTGACGTTTGAACCTGTTCTCGTTCTTTTGTAATGTTAATTTGAGATGTGGAAATAAAGACATAATAATAATAATAAATATCTCGGCTAAGGTCGTTATTGGACAAAATCAGACTGATCGTTTCGGAGTGAGAAAAATTTTTTTTTTTTTAATTACAAATTTCACATGATTTTTTTTTTAAGATGCAGTTTCACCATTAAAATCCATATATAATTTCCAACTCTAACCAGCTAATATTTCCGGAGATATGATTTTTCAAAATTTCGATAAAAAATCGTACTTCTATGTTTTCACAGAAGGCTATAATTATTCTATCTATACATTATCATATGATATGTGTTTCTACGTGTCATCTTATTTTCCTATAAGAGACATGTCAAATTAGCTATCGTAGAATTGTGAGGATTACAATATGATATTATACTTTTTGGGTGATATTTTAATGCCCGTGGATAATACATATGATGATGAAAATATATACTTTGGTAAGTTAATCAAATTAGGTTCAGAACATCTCCAGTAGAAACAAAACTTGGATATTGGCTAAGTTTCAATTGATATAACATAATTTTCAGAGCAGATTGGAGGAATGAATATCTCGGCTAAGTTCGTGGTTTCAATTTGATAATTTTTGGCACTCTTGTTTTTTTCTGAATGACAATTTTTTTAATTTAATTTCTTTCATGATGCAGTTTCATAAAAATCCATTGATATCATTGCCAACGCTGAGAAACCAATACCTTCGGAGATATGATTTGTAAAAGTTTGAACAAGAGCACCAAAGCTCCTTTCCACAGAACTTTTCCACTTTTTCATTTACCATGTTTTCAGATTCGGCTCAGGTAAAAAGTTATATGCGTTTAAAGATTTTACAATGTGCACATACAGCCTGCACTTTATGTTGAACACAGAACCCCTTACTGGATTGATTATTGTATAAGTTTCTGAAAATTAATCACTAAAGGATACTGTGGGAGGTATACCCATTATTAAAAGACTTCTTTCTGTGTTTTATCTCCCAAACTCTGAAAATTATCAATGTGACAATTCTCGAATTTCAGAATAGCTATCAACAAAATAATTCAGAAGACTTTCGGTGTCTGACGAAGGAGTCTGATATAGACTCTGAAACGTTACGATATCGATGTTTCTTCGTTGATATTGTTTCGTCGTTGTTTGTTAGGCAACAATGGCAAGAAGTACTTCAGCGGAACTTCTTCTACTTTTAAATCATCCTTGTATTATTTTCAAGATCGCCGTTCCTTCCTTTCCTATATTTCGTCTAATCAGGAGAGCCTCGATATTTAAGTTAATAATCTATTGTACTCTGGTTGAAAAATATATTTCAGTTCAAAATGAGTTAGGTTGGCAGGAAGATATCGCTTGGCGATATGCCCACCTATTGCTCATTTGATGGAACATAATCCCAGGTAACACAGGGACCTCTCAGAGATGTCTCGGCGCGCTCTTGCTGGGATATTGTGACGCCTATTGAGATATCGCTGGGAGGTTGCCAAGAGCTCCCTATCACCTTCAAATATCCGCCACAGGGGATGAGCCCAGTAATATCTCCGAGATATCACATGGGGAAGTTCTCAAACTGCTCACCCGGGGGAATATTTTGGAACGTTTATTGAGATATCGCAGGGAGGTCACCCAGACCTCCCTATCACCTCCAAATGTCCGCCACAGGGGATGAGCCCAGTAACATCTCAGAGATATAAAATGGGTTCTCAAACTGCTCACGCTGGGGAATGTTTTGAGAGGTCTATTTTGATATCGCAGGGAGGTCACCCAGACCTCCCTATCACCTCCAAATGTCCGCCACAGGCGATGAGCCCAGTAACATCTCAGAGATATCACATGAGGAAGTTCTCAAACTGCTCACCCTGGGGAATATTTTGAGAGGTTTATTGCGATATCGCAGGGAGCTCGCCCAGACCTCCCTTTCACCTCCAAATGTCCGCCTCAGGGGATGAACCCAGCAACATCTCAGAGATATCGCATTTCCGCACTGTTAACAGTGCGGAAATGGATTAGCAGGCGTTTTTTCCGCACACTTTTTATATAGAATATACTGAATTATCTAATATTTCTATGCATCGAACGCTTACGACGAGGTTACTATGGAAACAACATGTGAATTGACAATTGTCATTAATTTATTTTAAAATAGCAAATTGATTTCAATCCGTACGTAATATTTTCGGTAAGAATGGATATATCTGATGATGACCTGCCCTCGGACATATTAGAAGCATCTTATGAAGCCAATTTGAAGTTGCTTCCACCCAAATCAATCGAAAAATATGAGAAGCGCTATTCTCAATTCATTGCCTGGTGTGATTCCAAGAAAGTAAAACCCACGAAGGAGGAAGTCTTTTTGGCTTATTTTTTGGAAATTTCGAAAATTTTTAAACCGAACACATTATGGTCCGTATATTCTATGATAAAGAGTGTTTGTAAATTGAAGCAAGATTTGGATATTGGAAAATTCCATAAATTAACTGCCTCCATTAAAAGACAAAATGTTGGGTTTCGTCCGAAAAAAGCCAAAATTTTTAATGAAGAGGACATATCCAAATTTATGAGTGAGGCACCTGATGAAATTTACCTAATGATCAAGGTGGTAACGATTTTTGGATTGGCTGGTGCTTGCAGACGGGAAGAATTAACAAAAATAACTATCGACGATATAGATGATAAAGGAAACATGATTATTGTCAACATTAAGGACTCCAAAAATTATTCATCGAGATCATTCGTTATCTCCCAAGACACCAACGACGGACATTTTTTAAATATATATCGAAAATATGCCAACTTACGTCCGAAGGAAATAGACCATCGCCGATTTTTCTTAAGGTACAATAAAGGAAAATGTACAATGCAACCTATAGGAATAAATACGATAGGAAGAATACCTTCCGAAATAGCCGGATTTTTACGATTACAAAATCCAGAATTATACACAGGTCACAGTTTTAGGCGCTCTTCTGCTACATTCCTAGCTAACCGTGGAGAGGGAATCACCAATATAAAACGATTAGGAGGGTGGAAGTCAACTTCTGTTGCTGAGGGTTATTTGGAAGAATCAGTAAACAAGAAGAAAGAAATGTCCAGCAAAATTCTTAATTTGAATGCTCCTTCAACTTCAACCTGTTATTCAGAATTATCTTCTTCGACGGAGCAGCTGACTTCGACCAACATGATGGCTACCAAAATTCTGAATTTGAATGCTCCTTCCCATGTTCCTTCCACTTCAACCGGTAATTCATAATTATCTCCTTCCACTGAGCAGCTGACTTCGACCAACATGATGGCTTCTGCTATAAACTTGCATAATGCGACCAACTGCACGTTTACAATAAATATAACTAATAACTAAATATTAGATACTAATATGTATATATTATACATAGCTATTCTTAATTTCCTTATTGCAGTTTATTTTTGTTTGCTGTTAGTTATCCTCGTTTTATTTCCAATTAATATTATTAATAATAAAGAATAAATGAATATTCCAGTTCATAGATATAAATATTTCATATGCCTCTATGGACCGAACGACAACGATGACATTGATGACAGTATAGGTATGATGGTAACGACATGCAAGGATTACGCTTGTCATTCATGTGTAGGTATTATGAATTAATAATATCAAATTTGTTCTGTGTGTTGAACTCAAATCGATCTCATACCTATAATAAAAGTGCTTGTAGAAAAAACATTGTTCCTAACTCGAGCGAAAAGTGTCTTTCCCGCACTCAACTGCTTATCCGAACTCCGCTTCGCGTCGTTCGGCTAACGGCCGTTTCGTGCGGGAAAGTATCACTTTCCGCACTTGTTAGGAAAATAACTATTTTCATTTACCATTTTTCCAGATTCGGCTCAGGTAAAAAGTTATAAGCGTTTAAAGACTTTACAATGGGCTGATACTCCCCTGAATTTTCTCTGTTGAGCACAGATTACTTTTAATGTAACTCGTATTGTATATTGACCAAATCTCTGTATCATCTGATGCTTGAAATTCACTGAATTTGTTTGAGAAAACGTATTTACTCACGCAATTAATATGATTTGGCCCTTCGTGCAACATTTCCAGCAAAAAATTTCTTCAATTCTTGAATTTTAAAACAGTGAACTTCAACTTAATACCTATACCATCCATTCGATACTTCATTACCCAATTGTTTCCACCGTAATAATATACACGATTTCATGATCTTCTATTAAGAAAAATCCTTAAATATCCTAAACATCTTCAATGACACTTGATAATTAATTCACTCAAATTATTCCAATTCCAATCCAACCTCAATATAAATCACAGCACAGAACACTTAATAATCGATGATCGAACTCCATAGCAATGATCTAATAATATGTAGAAGAAGAGCTTAGAGAGAGAGAAATAGGCATTGACTCCAACATAAGAGTGAGATGCAATGATAGAAAACAGCTGATGTAGGTCAAAACAAAACATTGTGTTTTGCAATGCTAAGTCTTAGTAAATTATCATATTTTATTCGTTTTTTCCATGTTCATTGAATTGTTTTTGACTTATTTAAAGTTTTATGAAGATTAATAGATATACCGCCGTATTCACAAAGCATTCAATCTCCGTTAAGTCCTAACTGAGGTCCTCAGTTAAGGATAAATAAGAATCGCAACCTCAGTTAACGTATGTAACGGTGGTGGAACAGGCCTGTTTCACGTTAATTTTCACTTAAACTGAGGTTGTGATTCTTATTTATCCTTAACTGAGTACCTCAGTTAGGACTTAACGGAGATTGAATGCTTTGTGAATACGGCGGTATATCTAACAATGAAGATGGCCTATTTGGCGTCCGGTTGTACGAATATTATAAAAATAAATCATTAAAGTTCAAAGGTGAGCTATCTGAATCTTAGGAAATAATAATTTTATTCCATACTGATACATTATGAAGAAATAATCTCTTAGTTACCGTAACTATAAACATGGTTATAACTCCCTTGGGAGTTATACTCCCATACTAGGCAGTTACAGATCTTTAACTCCCCCTAATGAAGCAAATCCACAATTGTCAAATATACAAACCATCAAATTTTCAATTTTCATATTTTGTTTCATTCAGTATGTAATAAAATTAATTATCTATCACGAGAGTTATTGGATGTTAACAACCTCGGGCAACTTAACAATCCCTCGGGACTCACTTCCCTCGGGATTGCAATCTGTTGCCCTCTGTAGTTAACATCCTCATAACTCCCTTGATACATAAATAACTATATACACATTCTAAAATATGAGACGTAAGTAGGTATTTGAAAAAGAATCAGGGATGACTAAGAGCTGATATCAATTCTGCAGAATCGATCATATTTTTATTTGTGTAGATAGGTACATGCTGATTTGAATATAAATTTCACATACATATTATTCACAGTAATGTGTAATGTTTTTGTCCAAAAGAGAATCAAGAACTTGCGAACAAACGCAAGTTATTACGAGTACATACATGTTTATTAATAGAACTGAATCCTTTGACACCTATTAAATGTTTTTTGAAATTTTCAATCAAAATAATAAACGATGGCATTGTGGCTTTCAGTTTTGATCAGAGATATGAAGGTATCATACCTCTGGTTTTGATTGAGGGTTCCTTAACCAGGGGCGGATTAATACATGTAGTGGCATTTCTGGATTTTTTATCAGACTTCATATCATTCAAAGAAGAATATCTTGAGAACGGTACGTTTTAGGAGAAATGATGAGTAATACTTTATTTTTCTAAAATGATTGTAGATTCTTATAATAACTTAAGCTAACTTTCATCTGCTTTCTTTACGCTAATTTCTCATAGTTTTTTAAATTCGCGAGTCTATAACTAGGAAACGAGTTGAAGTAGGAAAAAATTGGTTCAAGCCCTGTGGACAGGAGCTATTGGGCGCATGTTCATCTTCCTTGTGGCCCGTACTGACCAGTAAAGAAAAAAAGCAGTATCATGTTGAATACCTTAATATTATTGATTATTATATAATAATCGATGAAAATACTGAGAGAGACCCAGGAAATTTGACACATTTTGTCTTATATCTCCAGAAATTGAAATCGTATAGAGCCAAAATTTTGCACAATGTTGCAAAATACTACAATTGACGTTAGTACAAGTTTTTGTTGCAATCTGATGAATAGTTCAAGAAAAAAAAAATTTTTTTTCGAAAAAATTAAAAAAAATATTTTTTTAAAAATTACCAACATTTCGATCATAACAGAATTTTGCCAAAAGTTGCGCGTTTATATCCTCGAACTGACTACCAAGTTTCGATTCAACATCTTCTTTAGTTCCTGAAATATCAGGGAAATAACCTGAAAATTTTAAATGTCTATAACTCCTAAACCGTCCGGCCGATTTTGCCCGTTAACGAACTTAACCGTCGCATTTTGATCAGAAACCTACCCTGAAAATTTGAAGTCGATAGGACCTTCGGTGCTCCTGCTATCGTGCCTACGGCCGGAAGGCCGGCCGGCCGGACGGCACCCAAAAATCTGACACCGGATTCGTGATCAGGGAGTCCGAATTAGTCTATTAGCCAATTTTCAGCTCGAAATTCGAAAATTACAGACATTTGGACGAAATGATAGGACGATGTTCCCCTAGAACATGCGCCCAAAAACTGTTAATTGGAAATTATGTATCATAGTTATAGAAAACTTCACCCCAAAATTAATTCCATTCGGAATATCCATGTCAAAAATAGAAAAGAAAAACTGATTTTTTTTCGAAATTTTAACAGGCTGTATCTCTTTACTAGAGCCGAATTTGAAAAATGGTATATGAAAAAATGGGTTCAAGCCCTGTGGACAGGAGCTTTCTGGCGCTCTAGTTCAAACAGACAAATTATATCTCCGAAAGTATTGGTTTCTCAGAGTTGGGAATTATATCAATGTATTCATATAATAGAACTGCATCCTAAAGGAAATTCAATTCAAATAATAGTTTATTTATCAAGATTAAATGAGCAATCATGAGAATGAGAAAAGCACCATGGAAGAAATCAAATTAAATCTGGCCAATTTTGCCCAATAACGAACTTAACCGAGATATTCATCTCCCTAAACTACTCTGAAAATTTCAACTACCTACCTCATTATCCGTTCGAGAGTTATATCTATGTCTATGGATGAAAAGCAGTCTCACTACTCTCAGATCTCTTACTTCATGTTCAGTTCCGAAATGTAAGAATTTTCTGAGAAAAACTAATATCGGAGCAAACAACTGAGATTTAACTCACTTCGCTCACAATTCTTCGATTGATTAGTCTCAGGAACATGGAACATCATTTGACATTATGACAATTCATATTCATACATAGAATAATATCATTCTGTGACAACGTTGAAATACGATTTATTATTGAAATTTTGAAAAATCATATCTGAGATTTTTCTCACTTCGCTCACAATTCTTCGATTGATTAGCATAGACAATATATACTATGATTTATTAGTCTCAGGAACATCATTTGACATTATGACAATTCATATTCATACATAGAATAATATTATTCTGTGACAACGTTGAAATACGATTTATTATTGAAATTTTGAAAAATCATATCTCCGAAAGTATTAGCTTGTTAGAGTTAAAAATGATATGATTGGATTCTCATGAAAAAACTTTTTATTAAAAAAAATTTAATTTGGAATTTGTTTCGTAAAAAAAAAATTTTTTTTTTGTTACTCCGAAACCATTTGTCCGATTTTGCCCAATAACGAACTTAGCCGAGATATTCATCCCCCAAACCTACTCTGAAAATTTCAACTCTCTAGCTCATTCCGTTCGAGAGTTATCGTGCCTACGGCCGGCCGGCCGGCCGGACCGGCCGGACAGAATGAATTTCGACCACGGATTCTTGATCAGTGAGTCGAACCAAATCGTTTAAGACCATTTTCATCGAAATATTCGAAAATTACAGACATTTGGGCAAATTGATAAGCACTCAGTTCCGAGGAACTAGAGCGCCAAAAACTGTTTTATTTGACGAGAGGAATCTTTGGTTAAAATTAATGCACAACTCAAAGACTCACCCTGTATAGTTCGTAGTTCGTTACATCTGAGCTAAATAAGAATTATAAGAAAATTCTCTTCAATGATAATTAGGTTGTTAGTACGATTGAATAGGAGGAATGATAGTTATAATTGATATTTCAGTATTGATGAAAAGACTGAATTTCTATTTGCGGATACATTAAATTTTGTTCCACATACCAGATAAATCCTTGGAATGATTGTGCATGATCAAAACAGTATGGAAATAAATGTATTGATGATATGAATATCAGATAATTCAAAAATTGTATTCTAGTTTGAGAGGTTCACTGGGGGTCGCCAAGAGCTCTATATCTTCTCCAAATGTCCGTCACGGGGGATAAGCACAGTAACATCTCAGAGATATCACATTGGGAAGTTCCCGAATAAATCATACTGCGGAATAGTTTGAGAGGTTCGCTGGCAGTACTATATCTCCGCCAAATGTGATGAGCCTGGTAATAGCTCAGATACATCACAATGAGAAGTTGTCAAACTGCTCACCCCGGCAAATATTTTAAGAGGTTCGCTGCGATATCGCTGAGAGACCGCCAAGAGCAATAACATCTCAGACATATCACATGGAGAAGTTCACAGACTGCTCTACCTAGGCAGTATTCAGAGAACATCGCTGCGATATGGATCTATAATCTATATGTCCTCCTTATTATGTGCAGTACACATGTGGCGCCATATCTAAGCACTCCTATGCTTAGATCGATAGTCGACTCGGGTTATTAACGATGCGAATGTTCTTCCGGGTAGAGCGTAGATGATTGCGCCATCTACAGGTGGAAATGGGAAGTGGCTAGGGATGTAGTAGATCCCTACAACACCCCCCCCTACTTTGTTATTCTTGTTGATTTTGCGATGACTTGAGGAGCTCGCAATAGGACTGTTTTTTTCTCGTTACACTTGTGATATCTGGAGGAACTCTGCGATAGGAATTTCCTATTCTCGTTATACTCAGGATAAATCGAGGAGCACGCAATAGGAATGTCTAAAAGCAGATAAAGTTTATCTGAAATCATTGTAAGAATCTTCAATGATTTGAAAAAAATTAATAATTCTTCATAATTTCTTGTAATATGCACTGTTTTTGGGCGCATGTTCTAGGGGAACATCGTCCTATCATTTCGTCCAAATGTCTGTAATTTTCGAATTTCGAGCTGAAAATTGGCTAATAGACTAATTCGGACTCCCTGATCACGAATCCGGTGTCAGATTCTTGGGTGCCGTCCGGCCGGCCGGCCGGCCGGCCGGCCGGCCGGCCGTAAGCACGATAACAGGAGCACCGAAGGTCCTATCGACTTCAAACTTTCAGGGTATGTTTCTGATCAAAATGCGACGGTTAAGTTCGTTAACGGGCAAAATCGGCCGGACGGTTTAGGAGTTATAGACATTTAAAATTTTGAGGTTATTTCCCTGATATTTCAGGAACTAAAGAAGATGTTGAATCAAAACTGGGTAGTCAGTTCGAGGATATAAACGCGCAACTTTTGGCAAAATTCTGTTATGATCGAAATGTTGGTAATTTTTAAAAAAATATTTCTTTTAATTTTTTCGAAAAAAAAATTTTTTTTTCGTGAACTATTCATCAGATTGCAACAAAAACTTGTACTAACGTCAATTGTAGTATTTTGCAACATTGTGCAAAATTTTGGCTCTATACGATTTCAATTTCTGGAGATATAAGACAAAATGTGTCAAATTTCCTGGGTCTCTCTCAGTATTTTCATCGATTATTCTATGAACTCTTTGAATTCCACCGAAAACAAATTCAAAGACATAAACATAAAGAATCAAGTCATAGTTTAGACGTCGAAAGAAGGACGATGTTGATCGACTTGAAAAGGTACCTATTTCAAGAAATGCAATAATGAAATGCTTAATTTTTTTTATGGTCACAGAAAATCGTCACAAAAATCTATTTACCTCATTTGACGGCTGTTTGTCAAATCAATTAATTCCAATGATTGATGTCAGATTTCCTACATACCAAGTTCAAACACATTTTATTATATGGAAAACACTTATTATGATCACGTTCTACAGGAATTGATACTAAATAGAAGCTAGATGAAGATTATTGTAATGGAAAATTTGTGTTCCAGAATAATATTAAGGTATTCAACATGATACTGCTTTTTTTCTTTACTGGTCAGTACGGGCCACAAGGAACATGCGCCCAAAAGCTCCTGTCCACAGGGCTTGAACCCATTTTTTAGGATATTCTTCGCTGAATGTTGAAAAATCGGATAAAAATACTAGAAATTTAACTGCTTTCATGATTTCGGCTCTGAACTACAATCACAGATAATCGTGAAATAGCGAATAAAGGAATAGACATAGGCAATCATTATTCAAACAACTTGATTTGCAGGGTATTTATCTTTCGAAAAGTAGATGAATAGGCTTACCATGATCTGCTCAGGTAACATAGTTCTCGCTCAGAGATCTTTGAGATATCACAATCAGGATGTATTGCGAGCTGCTATTGTGAGATCCTAAATATATCACAAGTGTATCAAGAATAAGAACTTCCTACTATAGGGTGCCTCTGAATGTCACACATGTAACCAGATTCAGACATTCCTATTGTGAGCTCCTCAAGTTATCACACAGGTCACCAAAATAAGACATTCCTATTGCGAGCTCCTCAAGTCATCGCAAGTAAAACGAGAATAAGAAATTCCTGTTGCGGATTTCCTCAAGATATCACATACGTAACGAGAACAAGATATTCCTGTTGCGAGCTCCTCAAGATATCGCAAATGCAACGAAAATAAGAAACTCCTATCGCGGACATCCTCTAGAAATCACTTGTAACCATAATAAAAACCGCTTTACACAATGCAATATTGGTGCAGTGCGAGAGCAATGCAATGGGGATCAATGAGAGATTGTCCAATGGCGGTTGCGTGACGATGCGCCATTGGTCGATTTCTCATTGGAGATGTCTTATTAACTCCACAGTAGGAATTTTCGATTCCCGATACACTTGCGATATCTTCAGGATCTCACAATAGGAGCTAGCAATACATCCTCACTGTAACCTCCCAAAGATCTCTATGCGTGGTCTGTGTTACCTGGCCAGATCATGGAAAGCCTATTCATCTACTTCTCAAAAGATAAATTCAAACAAATTAAATACGTTGTTTGAATAATGATTGCCTATGTCTATGCTTTTATTCGCGATTTCACGATTATCTGTGATTCTTGTTCAGAGCGGGATTCATAAAGGCAGTTAAATTTCTGAAATGTTTATCAGATTTTTTAACATTCAATGAAGAATATCTCGAAAACACTGTATTTTACAAGAAATGGTGAAGAATAATTCAATTTTTTTAAATCATTGGAGATTCTTACAATGACTTGAGAAAAACTTCATCTGATTCCTTTCCGTTAATTTCTAATAGATTTATGAATTCGCGATTCTATAACTAGGAAACGAGTAAAAGAGGGAAAAAATGGTAATTGGAGATTATATGTCATAATTACAGGAAATTTCAACACTAAAATTCATTTCATTCTGAATAACCATGTCAAAGCTACAAAAGAAAGATTTATTTTTTTTATTTCTACAGCCTGTATATTTTTACCTGAGTAGAATCTGGAAAAATGGTAAATGAAAAAGGGTATTTTATTTGATAAGAGGAATCTATGTTTAAAATTAATGCATACCTAACTTAGAGACTCACCCTGTATACATTTTTTCCGACGTAAAAAATGTATTCTCCTAATCACGTCAATATTGTATCGACTTTTGTACGATTATATCCGAATAAATATAACATAGATTTTGAATTCACTTTCTATCCTGCTGATAAACAAAATGATATGTATTCCAAAACTTCCAGAACGATAACCCAGAAAAATGTTTTTTCCAGTAGATACTCACCCGATAAACTATTTTATATTTTTCGATTACACCATTCGCCAGTTCAGGTTCTTTCCATCGTAACTGTATGTAGCTGGCTGTACTTTTTTCCACTTCTATTTCACGTACTTCGCTGGGTGCTGGAAAAATTTGAAAAAATAGCTGTTACTCAAATCCATCCTTTCATCTCGAGATCCTTGAGAGCTCGAAATGTCGAATCCGACTGAATTATGGACGCAGTTCAACCCGGAAGATTCATATATATTGTCACATTGACAATATTTGAAAATCATAGTAACATAGTTTCACTTTGCATTGAAATTTCCAAGTTCCAACTCCTTTTTTAATAAATTCAGCCAAATATTATTATTATTATTATTATTAAAAGAAAGAAAAGAGAGGAGGTTTACACCTATAGACTCTCATGAAATACAACAAAAAAAAAGAAATAAATAAAAAACAGAATTAGCAGTTAAGTGCATCCAGACGGTTCTTGAAGGCATTCAGACTAGGAGCGCAAGCAATGTAGCCTGGTAGGGAGTTCCATCTGTCGAATATCCTGTTGGTCAGAAAATGCTGTCTGTGAATCGTGTGATACTTTTCGTGATAAAGTTTCAGCTGATGACCTCTAAGGTTGTTGGTATTACGAGTATAAAGGTGCTGGAGGTCACAACCGAACAATCCATTCAGCGCTCTATATGTAATTATCAGGTCGCCACGCTCGCGACGTTCCATAAAGGTACGGAGACCGAAGAGGCGTAATTTTTCCTGATAAGTAGGCCGAACAACACCAAACGGCACTCGCGTTGCACTACGCTGGACTCGTTCGAGACGTTCACGATCACGCACTAATGTGGGCGCCCAGACAGGACCGGCGTACTCCAGGATAGGTCGCACATAGTTGTTGTATAGTATCTTTGCCGAACCTACCGAACACCGAAGAGATGCCTTCCGGATCAAGTATAGCACTCTCCCAGCCCTCGCGACAACCCCATCTATGTGAGCAGACCAAGATAAATCCGACGACACAATCACTCCGAGGTCGCTGTGCTGCTCGACAGCTTGAAGAGGAACATCATCGATGTAATAGCATCGCCGTGGATTGTTTCTTCCCAAATAAAGCACCTTGCACTTCTCAACATTCAGGGGAAGAAGCCACTCACGACACCACCCAGCTATACGATTCAGATCCCTCTGAATCGTAGAAGAGCGTGCCTCGGCAAATATCCTAAAGTCATCCGCGTAAGAGGAACAAGAAGACGAAACAGCCAGTGGGAGATCAGCCACGTATACCAGAAAAAGCAGCGGCCCGAGGACAGAGCCCTGTGGGACACCACTCGTTACAGGCTCGTGCTGGGACAGTGATGCACCAACCCTAACCGCAAACCGGCGTTCACTCAGAAATGATTCGATCCAACGGAGTAACTCCCCCCTAATGCCGAAATGTTCTAGCTTGTGAAGAAGTCTCCTCAAGGGAACGCAATCGAACGCTCTTGAGAAATCCAAATATACCACATCAACAGGGTTATTCGAATCGAGATATTTAGTCCATGCATTCAGGGACTCAAGCAGGCACGTTATCACCGAGCGGCCTGGAACAAAACCGTGTTGACAGTCGGGTATCGTTTTGTTGGAGATCAAGAAAGGTAGCATGCGCGAGCAGATGACCTTTTTAGCAATTTTTGCCACAATGGAAGTCAGACTGATAGGCCTATAGTTGGATGCTGAGTGTCTGTCTCCCGCCTTGAAGATAGGCGTTATTCTCGCCAAACGCTATGCCTTCGGCACTCAAGCCGAACTGAAAGAGGAACGGATGATCTCAGTCAGAGGCTTGGAAATCTGGTCGGCGCAAGATTTTAAAACAATGGCGGGAAGATCATCGGTCCAGGGGCCCTAGAGGGGTCAAGCTGACTCAACAATCTTCCAACCTCCTCCTCAGTCACCTCGACGCAGTCCAAAGAAGCAGCAGACCGAGCGGCTCCAACCTCCAGCATAACCCCAGGAGGTTCCCGAGTGAATGCCTCAGCAAAGCACTTAGCAAATACAGCAGCTGTTTCATCGTCATCTCGACAAACATCATCAGGTGTTCTACGCAACGAAGGAATAGTGCGAATTAAGCATCGAGCGAACATGTTTGAAAAATTTTTACGGTTCCTCGAGGAGGCAATCCGATCCTCATAACTTCTCCTGGCATCACCGAGGAGAGCAGACAAACGGTTGGAGCATCGGCGATGATTGTTGTAATCTTCCCTAGTTCTATGTCGTAGGTATCGCTGCCAAAGATTTCTTTTCGTACGGATAACACTCAGAATATGTTCATTTATCCAAGGTTTGGATGGATTCACTCTAGTGGTCCTTGTATGTGAACAAGATTTTATTTCATTGGAGAGTAGATTGTGAAATGAGTCCCACTTAGCGTCGACATCCTCACGACTAAGAGCCTCATCCCAATTTATGCCAGATAAACTATTCCTCAGCTGTCGAAGTCAATCTTTGTGTGAGTTTTTAAGGTTGATATTAATCTCGGGACATAGGAAAATTCAACTCGAGCAGATATAACAGAATGCTCAGAACGCCCGATCGGCTGATGATACTGTACACCGCAGACAAGGTCCTCATCATTGGTTATCAAGTCCAAGGTGGAGAGGTCTTGTCCGTGACAATAGCGTGTTGGGCGATCAATGAGCTGAACCAGACCGGCCTCCTCAAGGGCTGTGAGAAATGATGCAGACAGGGAGCTGGATGACGACGGCGAAGCCGGACCATTGGTCCACACGATGTCTGAGTAATTGAAGTCTCCAGTTATTATGAGGTTCCGATAAGCAAGCGAAACAGAGATCATGAGGTCACAAAGAAGGGAATCTGAAGTGGAAGCATGGGGGCGATATATGCAACCAATTAATGCAGAAAAATCATCAGTAGTCAGCCGAAGAAACAGATTATCTATACCGGGTAAGTCATGAACATGGGCTTGAACCTTGAATGATCTCATGTGAGAGATATATACAAACTCCATCAAAACCAACGTTGATGTCACCATCACGACGATATAAAAAGCAATTTATTAAAAGCAATTTATTTCCAACAGGGGTACCCAATTACAGGAAATGCTATCATAAAAACATAGATACTTAACATTCATATAGTTGGATCCCTGGAATTTTGAAGCAGCAATCTGGAATACCATCTTGTAGCCAAGTTTCAGCAATGCAAATAATCTCAGGTTTCAGAAGGGAAACAGTTGCGCACAATTCATCAAGCTTATTCGTGATAGACCTCGCATTTGTGTACATGATGGTCCAGTCATGAAATGAACAGCTTAGTTTTTTCGCTGCGAAGAATCTGCCACATCGATAACAGTTGGAATGCCTCTCACATATTTTATAGTAAGATTCGTTTCTCCACGAGATTGACGAGCCTTCAAGTTTTCTCTAGCCCTCTGCAAACAGGAGATCTGATAAGGAGTAGCATCATCAGATATAGCAACTCTGCTGAAAACAGCTGAAGTTGAGATGAGCTTCTTGTTTCTCAATATCGTCCAGGCAGTAAGGCTGGTTTTCCTGTCACGCTGACGGTCGGCGCTGATGGGTCAATATGTATGTAGCTATAGGTAGCGTTTTCGAGTCACGCGGCGCTGACGGCTGTCAGCGCTGAGCTATATTCGCGCACGTACGCGCCGGCGCGCTGGCGCCGACAAGCCTCCACATTCAGTGAGCCAGAGACAATAGCATCCTTCTTTTTCTCAATGTGATCAGCGTGATCCGAGATGACCGATCAGCGCTGACCGTCAGCGCCGACCGTCAGCGTGACAGGAAAACCAGCCTAACAGGGTTCGAGAATTTAATTAACAAAGGTCGCGGTTTCCCCCCCTTCCTCTTTCCATCTCTGTTTTGCGAAATAATATGTTGTGCACCAGGAGGATAAATATGGCCTACAATATTGTGAGCTACTACACCATCTGAGGGGTCATCGGCTGTCTCCGGCAAATTCCTGAGGATCAAGTTGTGTGATCTGCGCACTCTCTCCAAGATCTCAGACGAGTGCAGTCCAGATTAATCACTGTCATTTTCAACTCCAGCCAAAACTCCACTCGTTCTTTCCTGTAGGCCTGCGATGTCATCCCTCAGAGCACCCAAATCGTTAGATAGCGAGGAGTAATTATTTTCGCAACAGAGCAGTTGTGATTCATGTTTTTCCAGCAAAACTTTATAATGCTCAATATCCGAAGAACAGTTTGCTACTTGATTCGACAGAAGTTCCTGTGACATTCGAATGGAGTGAATGTCATCCTTGATTGAAACAACATTGGTTGTGAGTGAGTCCAACTGAGCCATCAACTCCTTAAAATGACGCATCGTAAGTGGAGCACCATCAGACTCAGCCCGGCCCGCCGACGGTGTGGGGCAGCTTGATGAAGCAGAATTGGTGGGAACATTCCTTCCTCTTCGAGATCTCGAGCAATAATTGCAAATCCACTTCCTACAATCCAACGTCGTATGGTCAATACTAATAGCAATTTGCAAAATTGCATTCTTTGTTCAACAAAATACAAGTTGACTCCATAAGTTTCCTTTTAATGTATCAGATTCTGTCATCAGAATCTTCGTATTACTCCAATCCATCATGTGATCTCCATGGATTGTACATACATGTTCTGCTATTTTTGATTTCTGTACGTCTCTATTTCTCAAGGTGTTCTTATGTTCCGACTTTCTTACTTCTAGTGGTCTTGATGTTTCTCTTGTGTAAGATTTACCACAAATACAGGAATATTTTATATAAAGTTTTTTTATTTTGTTTTGTTTTTCATTAGTGGGTTTTGTCTTTGTTAATAATGACCTAAGATCTTTTTTTTAAGTTCAGTATGAGAACCGTCTTCAAAACACAAAATGATCTTAGTTCTTTATCAACAAAGACAAAACCCATCAATGAAAAATAAAAATGAAAAAACTATAGCTATAATATTCCTTGTACACAGGAGAAACATCAAGACTACTAGAAGTTAGAAAGTCGGAACATAAGAACAGCTTGAGAAATAGAGACATACATAAATCAAAAAAAGCAGAACATGTAAGTACAATCCATGGAGATCACATGATGGATTGGAGTAATACGAAGATTCTGATTATAGAATCTGATACATCAAAAGGAAACTTAAGGAGTTAACTAGTATTTTGTTGAACAGATAATGCAATTTTGTATGCATGTACAATCCAAGGACCACATGATGTATTGGAGTAATACGAAGATTCTGAGGACAGAATCTGATTGAATTAAAAGGAAACTTAAGGAGTCAACTTGTATTTTGTTTAACAGAGAATGCAAATTGCTCAATTGGTATTGACCATATTTGGCTGAATTTATTAAAAAAGGAGTTGGAACTTGGAAATTTCTATGCAAAGTAAAACTATGTTACTATGCTTTTGAAATACTGTCAATGTGACAATTCTCAAACAAAATAATTCGGAAGATTTTCGTGTCTGACAAAGGACTCTGATATAGACTCCGAAACGTTACGATATAGTTGTTTCATCGTTAATGTTGTTTCGTTGTTGTTCGTTAGGAAAAAATGTTTGATTAATTGCTTCTGACGAATATCTTGTGTTTCTTACGCAGAAGCAAATCACGAAATAATCAATATTTTATTTTATAGATATTTTTCAGAGTTTGGGAGAGAAAACTCAGAAATAATGAAACACTTTTTTCATTAACCATTTTTTCAGATTCAGCTCAGGCAAAAAGTTATAAGCGTTTAAAGATTTTAAAATGCGCTGATGCACCCTTGCACTTTATATAAATGTTGAACACAGATAACTGTTAATGTAACCCGTATTGTATATTGACCAAACCTGTATCATCTGATGGTTGAAATTCAATGAATGTGTTTGAGAAAACTTACTTACTCACTCAGTTATTATGATTTTGCACATGATGCACCATTTGCAACAAACATTTTTCACAATTCTGGATACCTTGATACCAAAGTATGTGCTAGATTTGATATACACTGCTCAACAATTGATAGGGATCACTTACCTTTTCTAAATTTATTTCTGAATTATTCGCTCCAAGATTATAAATTTAGTCAGATATCAGAGTATTTTCAGTTGATAATATGGTTCACTTGAGAAAAGAATGAAAAAATGGAAAGTTGAAGAGAAAAAAAGACTTTATTAGGAACACTCAAAATTCTGTGTTTGAAAAACATAAAAATTTTATGATGACACCACAAGAAGGCTGAAGTTTCGGTTAAGCTAGTACCTAGTTGGCCCCCCACGAGCTCGTCTCAAGCATTCTACCCTACGAGGCATACTTTCAATCAAACGATTTATAAAATTTTGGGGCAAATTCGTCCAAATATCCCGTAAAGCGTTAGAAAGGTCCTCCAGGTTATTGATCGGTTGTTCTAAGGTTGACAATTGCCTAGACATCTCAGACCAGACATGTTCGATGCAATTCATGTCTGGAGAGCGAGCTGGCCAGTCCATCCTATCAATAGCATGAGTTTCTAGCGCTTCATTAACCAGACGACTACGGTGTGGACGGGCATTATCGTCAATTAAAATGAAATTCTCGCCCAAGGCAGCCGCAAACGGAAAAATTATGGGTTCAATAATCATATCGTGATATCTCTGGCTGGTCATTGTGGTGTTCTGCAGAACAACCAACTCTGTGCGTTGGTTCAAACAAATGCCTCCCCATACACATATAGAACCTCCGCCAAAAGCTGTTGTGGGTACCATAAACTGTTCTGCATACCTTCGACCTCTTTCCCTCCAAGCAAGAATACGTCCATCGGAGTTGACCAAACGAAATCTAGACTCATCCGTAATTAAACATCGGCTCCAATCTTCAACTGTCCAATTGCGGTGCTCCTCAGCCCTTTGCCGTCGATGAACCCGGTGTTCCCTATTCAAACGGGGATGTTGTACCCTCCTACGTGCTCTCAAACCACGAACATGTAGTCGTCGTCTTACAGTCTGGTTCGAAATTAGAACTCCTGTTGCAACTCTCAGTGATCTATTGAGCCGCGACGCCGGGTAAGTGGGATTTCTCCTAGCATTGAGATCCAAAAGACGATCTTGGGCAGCTGTTGTACTGCGCTGCCGACCTCCCCCATGAACATAAGCTACTGAGTCGTTTTGGATGAACCTATTCCAAGCCCGACTCACGACACTTTGCGAAACATTCAACCGCCGGGACACTTCTAGCTGGGACAAACCTTCCTGTATCCACCGTATGATTTGGTCCAGTTGCACAGGAGCCAAACGTCTTCTCGGCATGACTGATAAGCTAATATTGTTCTCATTTCTTCAATTATTGTCACCTTATGTGTTTGAACGAGAGAAAAAAACAGATTTAATAACAAATACCACATTGCTTTTCACTCCACATGTAACAGCCTACAGATAATAATCGATTTTGTGAACAAGAGCCGATGAAGTGAGGAAAATTTGATATAATCAACTCAAAACATCTTAATTTTTCCTTAGAGAACATATAATGTACAGATATTCACGAGATAACTTGAAAAAAATACAAATGAAGAGAAGTTCATAAGTGATCCCTAGCAATTGTTGATCAGTGTAGTTACGAGATGCCGTTCCCACGAAATCGCTGAAGACAGTTTCCGAGTTAGCGGAATACAAGAGCGAGAATTTGTGAACTCGGTGTGGATTCGATTCCTCTGGAATCCGAAGTTTCGTTGTCAGAAAAGACAGATCTAGTAGTTAGTTTCATTTAGACCTTTGAAATAGACAAATCTATGTAACTCCGTTTCACTATTACTGGATAAATTACATCATTTAGTTATTCAATTGTGATTGGTAATTGAAAGATTAACCGCCGTATTCACAAAGCATTAAATCTCAGTTAAGTCCTAACTGAGGTCCACAGTTAAGGATAAATAAAAATTCAGTTAACGTGAAAATTAACGTGAAACAGGCCTATTTCACCATCGTTAAATACGTTAACTAAGGTTGCCATTCTTATTTATCCTTAACTGAGGACCTCAGTTAGGACTTAACGGAGATTGAATGCTTTGTGAATACGGCGGTAAATCTTTTTAAAAACAGAATTGGCGAATCGACAATCGTAATTATATAAATTGAACTACAATTGAAATAAAATATGGAATTGAACTTAAATTAACAAATTTATTAATGGACAAACTTCATAAATTTTTTGAGTCGATCGATTATTTTGCCGGTGAGTGTATTCAATAATTTAATCGACGAATATTTTGCCGTGGATCTTTCAGCTACACCGTTAGATTGAAATTTACCTGTATAAGTTGTAGTATATAATCTATATACACAAAATTGTTATTGAAAAATTTTATGAATATTCGGAAATATAAGATTAATGACTTATTCTAAAGGGTGACAGCGGAGGATAGAAACCAAAGAAAAAATATTTATCGATAAACTCCCAACATATTAACAGGAAAGTCGGTATATGCGTCCCTGTTATATTGTTCTTATGTTTGATCATTCTACAACATTCTACAAACAGCAGTTTTCGAGTCTTGATGAAAAGATCACCGACATTTGAAGAAATAGGTTAAAATATTCCGAAATAAATATACTTTGTACATCTTCTTGTTCAATATTGTTGGTTGGTAATCCGTTTGCTACATATTTAATGATTGTTGTTGGAAATATGAATGGAGATACAACATACTGAAATAAAAAAAAAGTACCTGCTCCTTGAGTTGTGAATTGCCTGGTTATACTTTTAGATCGAAAAAAGAATTTAAATGTGTAATTTGTGTAAATTTTCAAGCTGGGTATTATAATCCTCTTTGAGGCGTTTCCACTATGAATCACTTCGCCTTCTTTGTTCTTCAACTCATAATTGTATAACTTCACATCGCATTTGTCTTTGGTTACCTAAAAAATATTGAGTATGTTAAAGATTAACAAAATACAAGATTGGCTAAAAATAAATTTCCTTAATAATTATCAACCGATTGTTTACACAAAAGAAATGTTAATATCTATCTATTTTGAATATTTTGACTTTCAATACCAGTGTATACACTGGCCTTACACTCTTATCTATAGAAAGCCTCAATACATTTTTTTAAATGAATTGTATGATGAAGGATAAGCCAGATATTAACAGAAGTAAAAGTTTGAGAGCTTAGAATCAGAATGCTGCAAGTTTTAGACAGAGAAAGGAAATAGGACGTACGATCTAGAAGGGGAATAATACTCGATTTTTGGCGCGCTGTTCTATGAACAGAATGCCTATCAATTCGTCTAAATTTTCGAATATTTGGCCGAGAATGATCTCAAACGATTAGTTCCGACTTCCTGATCAAGAATACGAGGTCAGAATTGATTCTGTCCGGCCAGCCGTCAGCACGATTAGGCTAGAACGCAATGTAGTCCAAATTCACCGGCTAAGTTCTTTAAAGGGAAAAATCCATTGAAGGTATTCAGAATTATTATTATAACCACAATAAGAGTAGAGGTATACAAACCTATAAACTCAAACTAAAAAATGACATTCAAACAAAATATACGTTTTAGCTTAAAAATGAAAATATAGTACATAAAAGAAGGATAATTTTCAACGTTGAGTGATCCAGCGGTCGTATCCGTTCTTGAAAGCATTGGTGGAAGATGCATTTACCAGGTCGTCAGTTAACCTGTTCCAGAGATGGAACACCCTATTGGTGATGAATTGTTGCCTCTGGGATGTCCGAAAATTCTCTCTTCCAAGTTTGAGCGAGTGACCTCTCAAGTGATTGGTATTCAAACAGTATTGGCGACGCACATCCTCACCAAAACGGCCGTGAAGGGCACTGAAGGTAAATATCATATCACCTCTAGTTCTCCTATCCTCAAAGTAGGGCAAACTGAAAATTTGTAACTTCTCCTCGTATGAAGGTCGTACAAAGCCGTAAGGAAAGCGCGTCACCCATCGTTGGACCGACTCCAAAAGAACCACATCCGCTCAGGAGGAAGGCCACCAAGCAGGACCCGCGTACTCCATAATGGGGCGCACATGGTACTTGTAGAGTTGGCTGAATGTCCTGGCACTACAGCCATGGAAGGATTTTAGCAGGAGAAAAGCAACCTGCTTGGCTCGGCTGGCAGTTTGGGAGACATGCTGAGACCAAGATAAATCACTAGAAACAGTTAATCCAAGGTCGCAATAATGAGTAACTGACCGCAGAGTTTTACCGTCTATTTGGTATTCATGAAGAGGGTTGTTCTTTCCAATGTGCAGTACTGAACACTTCTCGATGTTTAAGGGCAACAGCCAAGTGGAACACCAGCTCTTTAACGCGTTCAAGTCCTCCTGGAGAGTGACTTAGTTGGAAAGAGGATAATTATATAGCTTGGTATCGTCCGCGAAAAATAAACAAGAAGATCTCAGCATGCGTGGCAAATCAGCTGTATACAGCAACAAGAGAATTGGTCCCAAAACTGACCCCTGTGGTACGCCTGACACAACTGGCACATCGGAAGAAGAAAGGGTATCACCCACTCTCACGCGAAAGGATCTACCAGATAGGAAGGCCGAGATCCAATCCAGAAGCTTCCCTCTGACGCCACAATGTTCGAGCTTGGAGATGAGTCTCCTGTGTGGAACCCGATCGAAGGCTTTAGAGAAGTCCAGGTATATTACGTCCACCGGAATGCCGCGGTCATAAGATCTAGTCCAATCAGACAAACAGGTCAAGAGATTTGTGGTAGTAGAGCGGCCGGGAATGAAGCCGTGCTGTTCTGGCGGTATAATAGACTGCCTCATCGAGAATTCCATTAGTTGATCACACACGATTCGCTCCAGAACCTTCGCAACTGAGGACACCAGGCTAATAGGACGATAGTTTGTGGGTGACAATTTATCACCTTTTTTAAAATCCGGAGTAACAGTGGCAGATAACCAATCTGATGGAAGACAAGAATGGTAACATGACTTGGAGAAGATAATAGTTAAGGGTATTGCCATTGCCTTGGCGCAAGTTCTGAGCAAACGTGAAGTGATGCCATCACGACCCGGAGAAGTGTCCAGTTTCAACTTGAAAAGGTATTCCTCAACCATGCCTCATTGATGGAAATATCTGAGATTTCCGGACCAGACCGCATCGCAGGACATGATGGAACCGGTCCCAGAGGTTCCGAAGTGAACGTCGAAGAAAAGACCTCAGCAAGCAGGTTTGCTGACTCCGCCGCGCCCTCACACATACTCCCATCGGGCCTCCTCACTATTGGATTCCCAACTTTGGAGTTGAGAAAAGATCGCACATACTTAAATATCCTTTTTGAGTTATTGGAGGAAACTAATTTGTTCTCGAATGCTGCCTTGGCTAACTGGATTTCTTTACTGACATAATTAGAAAAGCTACGGTGGTTGTTGTAGTCTGAACTGGCTCTTGTCCTCAGGTACTTTTGCCATAGAGCTTTCTTTCGTCTTATCAAATTTAAAACACGATCATTGATCCATGGCTTTTTAGGGTTATATTTTAAGTGTTTTATGTGCGTGTTAGAAGCCATGATATTCTCAAGAGTAGATAGGAAGGTTGACCACATAATTTCTACCCCCCGGTCTGCAAGGAGTAAATTACAGTTCATCGAAGATAGAGCCGCAGAAACACCATTGTAATTCACTGTTCTAATGGTTTTGGATTGGTTGCGCTGGGGGAAAGGAATATGGAGTTGAATTTCAGTTGATAATGTCGAGTGGTCAGATTTCCCGAAAGGTGGCAGATAATTAATCTCCGATAGGATGTTTGCATCGGATGTGAAGAAGAGATCAAGCGTGGATGGATTCTGGCCCGGGCGATATCTGGTTGGTTGGTCCACCAACTGCTGAACTGCTGAGTTGGTAACTATTTCAGCGTATGGAAGAGATGGTGAGTTGACTGAGGGCAAATAAGTCAAAGGCCAACTAATGTCCTAGTCTCCTGTGATCAACATGTTGCCATACTCCAGGGAGGACTGCTGTATAAAGTCGGCGCAATCTCGATCAGCAGAACTAGGACGAGGTCTATAAATACAGCCGACCAATAGAGAGAAGCAAGGTCGTGTGATTTTCAGAAATAGGTTATCAATCCCTGCCCAATCACGATGCATCAGTTCGACATCAAAGGCTGAAGATATGTGGGAACTAATGTAAATGCAAACACCTCGATAACCAAGGCAATTAAGGTTGTCATCTCGGAAGAGAGTGTAGCCCGAAATATCAAAGATAGAGTTAGGTACGTTAGGTTGCAACCAGGATTCAGAAATAAATAGCATATAAGGTTTGTGTAATTGAACAAATGAAAGAAGTTCAGGAAATTTTGAAGAAAGAGATTGTATATTTGTGTATACAACAGGCCAGGTATTCAGGTACACTAGTTTTTTTAAACAGTATTTTCCTTTCTAGGCAGCATTGGTACAATAGATGGCACTCCTTTAGTATACTCAATTGTTATGTCGCTTTCCCCCAGAGCCTGCCTTCTCTTAAGCTCGTCTCGAAGTGAGTTAAGTTCAGAAATTTGACCCCTGGTCTTGTCATCTTGGATCTTGATGTTACGAAATTTTGGATTGCCTTTAAGGGATGACCTGTTCCTTAATATACTCGAAACAACCTCAGGGTTAGAAAAGGTAAGCCTGGTCCAGCGTGGCCTTGTTTTATCCTTGGACTGGATTCTCACAGCATTAGTCAAGTGTTTACTGGAACTGGAGGAAATAAAATCAACAATCTCCCCCACAACAGGCACGTCGCTATTATCGTCACTCTCAGGAAGGTTGGTGATGATCACATTGAAAGACTTCCTCACTCTCTCCATGATATCCGGCAAGACACCAGTAGGAGCGTCTGGTTGGGTGGTAGGTAGTTTCGACTCAACAAGGGCTATTTTGTCGACAATAGATGTTAAGTTATGAGAGAGAGATGTATGAGCGTTTTGAAGAGAAGTAATGTCGGACTTGCATGCGTGAATAGACGTTTCGTGAACTGCCAGGGTATTGGAATATTCACTCAGAGTGGTAGAACACAAGTCCAGTTTAGAGAAGAGATCGTCCACTCTTCTCCCGACTCTCTCCAGACCCGCTGTCATAGCTCGCATTTGTTCCATGAGCTCATTGAAATGCCTCAGTGTAATGGCTTCATTCATACTCGAATCTTGTGATAGTGAAGGGGAGGTTGATCGAGTCACGGCGCTGGTGGAGCTGCTACGAAGTAAGCGGTCGGAGTTGGTGCAAGAAGGGCACTTCCATTTGGCATTGGTCTCGCTCAAATACTCCAACTCTTTGCTCGTGATATCAACACAGGAAGGGTGAAACATTCCCCTGCATATATGGCAGGAGACAGGCAAAGTACCTGCAGAAAATGGCATACTGCACTTGACACAATTTTTCGGCATTATTCTCAAGGGATACCAAGGTAGGGAAAATTTCACAAAACAACAAGCTTCACTCCCCTGGGCCCGTAGGGAAGACTTACACAGATCAGGAAGGCCACGGAAAGGAACGATGAGTGAGAGAAAGGGAGGCCGAGATCAAAACGCAATCATGCAAGCGAATGAACCCGTTATTCGAAGCTCTACAGGTACACCCAGTCCGACCCCGTGGACGCCGCCGCTGAAGGAGCCAGTTAATATTAAACTAGAAGAAGGAGATAATAAATTAAACTTACTGTGTAGAGATTCGATTTGAAAACTTCGAATTATAAGACACGGAAATACAACTCGTCCGGAGCACTATAAACACGTCTTTATCTCTTATTATAGCCATTTGAAATTCAGTTTTTCCAATACCTCGAAAAATACTAATCTGTTCGAATCAAAGCAAGGTAATTAGTTGAAAAATAGACCTTTGGAAAATAATGTTAGGATCGTAAGGCTGCAAAATTTTTTAAAAATATTTAAAAAAAATCTGTATCTCAGACAATATCCGTCAGATAACATTGAAATTCTAACTATATAAATTCAGATAATAGAATCAGAATATTGTAAATATAGCTAAGGAAAACATGTATATATAGGATTAAGAACTGATAGAATTAAGGAATGTAGGGGAAAAAAAATATTTTCAGGTTAACCGAAAAAAAAAATTTTTTTTTCTCTCAGAGAGGGAAGGTGTGATAGATTGAACAGTCATTCCAATCATCGTAACTCTAAACAACCTGTATAATGTATATCCTTGGCATAATTCAATACGTGAGAAGAAGAAGGTATTTCATCAAGGATTGTTAGTTCCAATTCAGATAATTTATAAACATTGTCATAACAACCATGTTAATGTATCTTCATTGTTTAATTTGTTTATAAACGCTACCATGAATGGTAAATATATACACCGTCTCCAAATGTGAGCAGTCATTCTAGTTAGTCTAGTCTAGTCTAGAGTCCTATCATCTCCGAGAGTAAGTGTTTTACTTGTACCCCTTCGGCATGCTAGATTAAGGCGAACCACCCAAGAACATCACAACTGGTTCTTAGACTAAATGGTTCAAAATCCAATATAGGATCTGGCGCTGGAGTATATGGGGAACAAAATGCTCACTATCGCTAGGTTCCTAACCGAACATCTTTCGGGCAGAAATACTCGCAAGGGAAAGATGCGTGGAAAAGAACCTATCAGAGGTGTATTATAGCAATCTATTCTGACAGTCAAGCTGCTATTAAAGCTCTGAGTTCCCATGTTATCGAGTAGGCAAGAACAACAGGTCTCCTTGGTCTGGGTTCCTGGTCACTCAGGAATTAAAGGAAATGGGGAGGCCAACAGACTGAAGTTCATTTGAACTCTGAAACTGGAAGGCAAGCTGTAGATGATGATGACATCGACGTCTCTAATGGGGGACACAATAGATCCTAAGGTTTCAGTACAACGTTACCCCCCACAACAATAGATAGAGGGATACATCGATAATTAATTGAATTCAAAGTACAGAGATATGTACAAGAAAGAATGTCAACAATAGTTACATTAAAGAAAACATGTTCTTTCAGCTTTACAAAACTCAAAATATTCTTGTACATTATAAGGCTCACATTTTCCTATGAAAGAATTAATACTCCTATGTAGTAATATTTCGGTCTTTATGTCAACGTCAATATTGACTATGTCACAGCCGACAAGGCAGCACCACTTCTGGTCAAGGATATTTATTTTCATAACATTATATTAGTAGATGTGAAATTACTGCTATACAGAGTGTTTTTTGTGAATTATCAACTCATAGTGAATCATGGCATAACCTTACGATTGAGCTGATTTATTTTATAGAGAGTACTCTCGGAATACACTATTGTTTATCTCATGGCACAATTGAACTGATTTGTGTCCTTACACCACCACAAACAAAGCACTGTTCATTTTTGACCCAACAGTTGATTCATGTATTTCAATAGAGACCATACGCCACCACGAACACAGCACTGTTCATTTACGTACCAATAGTGAATGTATTTATGTATGTGAGTTGAAACTAATCGTTTGATACTATTCTCGGCCAAAAAGTGTACCAGTTTTTTTTTGAAGTTTGTTTTTACTGTCGGATTTAAATTCTGTCCAACTCCCTGTGAAAATTTACTAGTTTAGTATTTTTTTTTTCCTGCAGCTAAGCAGCTTAGGGCGAGTTCAGTACCTGGATGGGTGCCAGCTCTGCCTATAGATCTAGACAGCGCGCCAAAGGTCCTGTCCACGGGGCTTTCCCCCTTTTTTGAAAATAATTACTTCACCCCCAGTAGTTTCGGAAGCTATCCCGGTTGATGGACTGTAGTTTTGCGCTTATGTTCTGGGAAACATCGCGTTATCATTTTGCCCAAATGTCTCTAATTTTCGAATTGTTTGCCGAAATAGGTCTCAAACGACTAGGTTCAACTCACTGATGAAGAATTCCAGGTCAAATTTGATTCTGTCCTGCCGGCCGGATAACTTGAGAACGGAGAAAGATAGCCACTTGAGATTTTCATGGTAGGTTGCGCATTCAAATACGACGGACAAGTTCTTTATTGGGCATAATCGGCCCACGGTTACCGAGTAATAATTTTGTCATCAAACAATAAAGATCGAATTGAAACTTGGTGAGAAGTTGTAGAATACAAACGTTTGTGAAATTTTGTGAGAATCGTATCACAAAAAAAAAATTAACAAATTATTGAAAAATATTATTTATGTCACCATAACCTGAGAACGGAAAGAGATAGCGACTTGAAATTTTCAAGTTCAGTTGTGCATCTGAATGTGACATTTCAGTTTTAAAGGCATAAACGGCCAAACGGTTTTGGAATTATACCATAGTATAAGAGTATTCTTGTACCATGAGTTATACCCATCTTAAATTCGGTTATAATTTCCTCAATAACTCGAAAAATATAAAACGGATCCAATCCAAACATGGTTATTAGTTGTAGAATGCCAACGCGAAAATTCAGATTCGATCGAATTGAGACTTGGTGAGTAGTTCTAGAATAGAAACGTTTGTGAAATTTCGAAGGGTCGTATCACTAGGAAATTTTCAAAAAACCATTGAGAAAACTTCTATAGATCAGAAAATAGTCGTCCGACATCGCTAAAATTTTGCGAGAGCCTTCAGAACTCAACTCTACTGCCAACTTCGAAATTTGAACACGATCGGATATATATTTTTGGAGATCCGAGCAGCCTTGTGTGAGTTCAGAAGCTGTATGAGTGACCGTTGCCTTGATAACTTTCGAACGAAAGGAGATAGGAACTTGTAATTTTCAGGATAGCTTGCGCACCCGAATAGGAGAGTTTGGGCCTAATCGGTCCAACGGTTTCGGAGTTATATCCACCTGGAATGTTATTTCCTGGATAACTCCAAACATATAGACATTTATACAGGGTGTCCCGTAAAGACCACGTCAAACGAAAACGGAAAGTAGATCAGAATGTGCTCTACCTGATGTGAAAAAATCGTTCATATGAAAATCTCACAGTTTTCGAGATATTTGATGTTTCATGAAAATGTTGAATTTTTTCACTTAAAATGCTTTCTCTCTTGCGGAAGCTACAATTAAATACTTTTCGAATCAGTTGTTTTTCCGTAAATATTGTTGAATGACTACTTCAATTCATGCAATGAAAAATAGCACAAAATATTATACAGGGATTCTGAAAAAAAAAATTAAATTCATGTTCTGAAGGAAGACACTAGACCTTTTCTGCTTATAACGTTGAAAAGTTGCTCATTTTGTGAGGATTCCGAAAAGGTTAAATACAGGTGATAACCTTCTTCACGAAAAAAGATATTTGAATGTTTATCGAAAATGGAACATGTCTGAGAAAAACTGATTTTGTCACCTTTTCCACAAATCCTTTCATTTTGCAGATTCTGCTGTAACATATTGAATAATTCTCTCGTAAAATGTCAGTTAGTCCTTAAATTACTTATAATAGTATATTATTTAACGAGCGGTAATGTAAGTCATAACTCACGCAGATGAAGTTTGCAGCGCGAGCCGGAGGCGAGTGCTGTAATTCATCAAGTGAGTTATGGCCATTACCGCAAGTTGAATACTATACTTTATCTACGACTATAACAATAAATACAAAATCTAAAATAAATTATGATATTAACTAGATGATGAAAACGATTGAATTATTATGAGATCTACTACCTTTGTTGCCAGATATTTCTGATCAGGAGCTACATTTATGAAATCATTTACTTGTTCTGGCGTAAAACTTTCTGCCTTTTTAGCTACATGTTTCTCTGATTGACGTTTAAGAAACGCACGTAATTTTAAATAATTATCTATATTGATTCCATTATTTATGTTGAGTGTGCTTCTTGGCATGGAGCAGGAAGTCCATACAGACGGTGCTGAGTTCACTGAAATGTGCCAAAGAACATTCACTGTAAACGATGACTTGTTTTTGCCGCTACACCAATCTTGAAAATATTTGTAATTTGTATACAACTTTATACTTGTTTTGAGATCTTTCGGCAATAAATTCTGTATGGTGACATTAGCTGCTTCTCTTATTTCTGGAGGTGCACATAATAATTCATCTTCACTATCAGAATTCATCGTTTTCAGCAAAATATTCACGGTAATTAGGTATCAACTCTATTTCAAAACGTCAAAATGATTCAGGTGACAGAAGCACAGACCCACCTTGATATTCAACTGGTGAATAATTCCACGAATAGTAATGAGTTATAGCGGTGAGTTATTATTACTCACGGTGTTTGTTTATAGATACTATTAATTGAATGAAAGCAATTGAATAATGAATATATTATTTAATAGGAGTAGATAAAGTGAAATATCCCTTAATTGCAATGATATAATGTAATAACGCACAGGACCTTCAACATCAACAAATCTATTGTGAAGAAACTTTATGAAAATATCAATAATAAAAATTCAGGATTCTTATTAGAGCAAATGCTCAAAATGACCACCCCCTTCTCTAATACATGCCCTGGATCTATTGAGAAATTACCTTTTCAAACCATACAAACTTCTCCCCGCTATTTTGGCTGCTGAAATACGAATGCGACCCCTTAGTTGTGCTTCATCTCTTATGGGATTCGAATAAATTTCATTTTCTTTTTAAACCCCAGTACAAAAAATCCAGAGGATTTAAGTCTGGTGAACGGGGAGGCCACAAAATTTCACCGCCCCTTCCGATCCACCGGTGAGGATATGTTTGGTTTAAATATTCCCTAACATGACGACTGTAGTGTGCTGGGCACCCGTCGTGTTAAAACCATAGATTACGTCGCATTTCCAGTGGTATATCTTCTAAGAGTAAGGGTACACTGTTCCTTAGAAAATTAAAATAGTTGGTGCCGTTTAATGATTGCGGCAATTCTGTCGGACCGAATATTTTCCCATCGTGTATTCCAGTCCATAAATTCACCGTAAATCGATATTGGGATCTATCTTGCCTTATATTGTGCGGATTCTTGATGTTCCAACTATGAAGATTATGCAGATTGATATAACCGCTCTGAGTACAGGAAGACTCATCAGTCCAAAGGATATTATTGAAAAAATCGGGATTTTCTGTATGTTTCGGCAACATTTGTTGAAAAAATTCTACTCGGGCTTGATAGTCTCTTGGTAGTAGTTGTTGAACTCACAGAATATGGTAGGGGTGATATTTGTGTTTCTTCAGGATTCTATGGGCACTTGATTTTGATATGCCTGTCATGAGCTCTATCATTCTGGTTGATACTGAAGAATTATTTTCGACATCATTCAAAATGGTGTCATCTTCCACGATCGAAGGCCGGCCACTACTTTTACGACTCCCAGGAACTCTTTCTTCGACAATTGCATTATGGGTCCGGACAAAAACTTCGTAACTAGGATGTCGGCGATTGGGGTAGCGCTCTGAATAAAGCATCGATGCTGCTCTAGCATTAAGACGTACTTCTCCATAAATAAGGTGCATGTCGGCGTATTCTCTTGCAGTATAAGAAACATTTTCTGTAGACATTTTACCCAGTAAACTGATACGCATTAACTTCCACTAGATGAAAATGAACGTTTCCATAGATACCTTAAGTACCTACCTTAAGTTTGAATCATTAAATCGCATCACATCATATCGATGTTCGAGGGTTCTTTAGGCAAAGAAAAAGAAATAAAAAAACTCAGTCAGTGAATTGGCATCTTAATAACATTTTATTGATTTGTTGATTGATTATTTTCAGCAGGAAGTGCAAAATGGAAGTATTTATGAAAAGGTGAAAAAATCAGTTTTTCACAGAAATGCTCCATTTTCGATAAACATTCGAATATCTTTTTTGGTGAAGAAGGTTATCACCTTTATTCTACCTTTTCGGAATCCTCAGAAAATGGGCAACTTTTCAACGTAATATGCAGAAAAGTTCTAGTGTCTTTTTGGGCGTATGTTCTAGGGGAACATCGTCCTATCATTTCGTCCAAATGTCTGTAATTTTCGAATTTCGAGCTGAAAATTGGCTAATAGACTAATTCGGACTCCCTGATCACGAATCCGGTGTCAGATTTTAGGGTGCCGTCCGGCCGGCCGGCCGGTTTTCCGGCCGTAGGCACGATAACAGGAGCACCGAAGGTCCTATCGACTTCAAACTTTCAGGGTAGGTTTCTGATCAAAATGCGACGGTTAAGTTCGTTAACGGGCAAAATCGGCCGGACGGTTTAGGAGTTATAGACATTTAAAATTTTGAGGTTATTTCCCTGATATTTCAGGAACTAAAGAAGATGTTGAATCGAAACTTGGTAGTCAGTTCGAGGATATAAACGCGCAACTTTTGGCAAAATTCTGTTATGATCGAAATGTTGGTAATTTTTAAAAAAATATTTCTTTTAATTTTTTCGAAAAAAAAATTTTTTTTTCGTGAACTATTCATCAGATTGCAACAAAAACTTGTACTAACGTCAATTGTAGTATTTTGCAACATTGTGCATAATTTTGGCTCTATACGATTTTTTTCTTTACTGGTCAGTACGGGCCACAAGGAAGATGAACATGCGCCCAATAGCTCCTGTCCACAGGGCTTGAACCAATTTTTTTATACCACGTCAGATATAATTCAGTACTAACGAACACTTCCTTCAGAATATGAATTAAAATTTTTTTTTTTCAGAATCCCTGTAAAATATTAAGTGCTATTATTCATTGCATGAATTGAAGTAATCATTCAACAATATTTACGGAAAAAACTGATTCAAAATGTATTCAATTGTAGCATCCGCAAGAGAGAAAGCATTTTAAGTGTAAAAATTCAACATTTTCATGAAACATCAAATACCTCGAAAACTGTGAGACATTCATATGAACGATTTTTCCACATCAGATAGAGCACATTCTGATCTACATTCCGTTTTCGTTTGACGTGGTCTTTACGGGACACCCTGTATAGACGATAGAATTCAAGCTTGGTAGCCCGGTGTAGGATATCGACATAAGGAAGTGTGTAAAATTTTGTGAGAACCGTACCCTAGAAAATTTTGAAAAATTACGAAAAAAAAATTGGCTCAAGCACTGATGTGGGGTAAGGAGTTTTTGCGCGTATGTTCTATTGTCCATTCTCCTGACTTCACGTCAGTGCTTGAACCAAATTTTTATTGGCTCGTTCAAGTATATGTTTTACCCGGTCTCACAACCAATTGTCGCCACAAATACAGATTCCATTTCTTTTTGTGCACTTGTTGCACAAGGAAATATCGTAAATATCTCGGTTATGTTCGTTCATGCGGAAAATTCACCGAGCGGTTTCTGAGTTATTGCAACATTTTTGATTTTGACAAGAACTCGAAATATACAAATATGATTTAATTGAAACTCATTAGTTAGATGAAAAAGACCGACGCAAACCCTTGTGCGAAATTTCTTGAGGATCTCATGACTAGAAAAAAATTAAAAAATTCCAAGTATTTTGCGGAACATTTTGCTTGAAATTCTTGAAGCAAATATCGAATTGAGTCTAGTTTTGGCATTTCGGTGACCAATAATGACCTCTTAGAGCGGTCAAATTCTCATTGAAAACAGAGCACTACAAGCCTCAAAAATTTCATAATTTAGAACTTCTAAGACTCGGCAAATTATTTCAGTTATTTTCCAGTGAATGCACTTTCTGTTTGTATTCGACTTTTGTTCCTACACTTATTTTATCTGATTATAGCAATCGCTATCATATGCACAAGACAACTAATTTAAATATGGACGTTTAATATACGGTGGAAATTGAATAAATGGGTAAGCGATGTGTGTAATTTTGAATTGTTTTTCAGAATTTGTCGGAAAGTTGAGAGACTGGAGAGGAACGTCAGGGCCATATTACCACCTCATGACAATTATGTGAGTGAACAAGCCATTTTCGAGGAAAGGGCGTAGTATCCGAGGGTGGGGTGTCCATTACGTGGACCTTAGGCCAAGTCATTTTTGAAATTCATGCTATTACCTTTTTTGGGCATTTTCTGTTATGCGCATGAACAGACGAGGCGTGATTTAACTGCTGTAGTTTTCGTCTGGGATGATAACACTTTTGAGGTGGAGGATGCAATTCCTCCAAAGATTCCCCTTGTGATTTTGAGAGGACTTTCAGCCACGAGAGAATTGTGCATGCGCATAAGAGAAGTGGCTGTTTTTGGGTTGTATGGGTTACGTTGGGAGTGGTTTACATCTAGCGGTCATGGGTCTGGTGTTCAGCTGATGTTGCGAGGTTTTAAGAGAAAATTCATGGCAATTCTGTGCGCGAACAAGTCACTCGCGGCGATAAAGCGTTTATTCAAAGTTGTAGTGCTCATATTTTGGAATTTGAAATTTCCTGACGAGTAAATTGCGCATGCGCTCAACATTATGAGTATTTTGTGTCCTCTTTTTATAATCTTTGATCTGATCTGACGTTTTGTTCAAGAGTTACAGTGATTTTACTAAAACAATAAATTTCAATATCATAATAATGGCAAAAAAATCATGATTTGCTTTTTGATGGGGAAATACTGCTGAAAAATATCCTGACTTTTTAGAACTCTTACAAAGAGATGAAAAAAACGTTTTATGTGGATCCGTAACGATATACAATACTTGGATCCACCATTAAACGTCAGAGTTAAATCAACAGAGTGGACAGCAGTCGGTGAATCGCTCAGATAGACCGAAAGCGCAACAGAGTAGTGGCGAGGTTATGGCAGGCGTTTTCTGGCATGCATATGGTATTTTGTTAACTGAAAAGTGCAAGACAGTCAATAGCAATCACTACAAGGCAAACTGGATCGTTTGAACGAGGAAATCTCGTAGAAACGGACAAATATCCAAGTGATCCAAAGTGATATTTCATCAAGACAATGCACCGTGTCCCAAGTCTGTAGCTACGATTGCGAAATTGAATGAAATACACTTCAAAATGCTTTCGCATCCACCTTATTCTCCATATTCAGCACCCAGCCACTTTTATTTGTTTGCAGACGTAGACGAAATACTCGACGGAAAAATATTCTTTGGGCCGAAATTGAAATCGTTCCTTAAGAAAGGCATCGAACGAATTATTAGAGAAGCGCTAGAATTATGGTACAGCTTTTGAAGAAGATCATAAAGTAGAAACAAAAAAACTCGAAATTAAAAGGTAAACCCTCGATGATATAGAGCCTGTACCTATACAGGGTGAGTCTTTAAGTTGTACATTAATTTTAACCAGGTATTCCTCTCATCAAATGGAACATCTTTTTCCTTTACCATTTTCCCAGATTCGGCTCAGGTAAAAAGTTATAAGCGTTTAAAGACTTCACAATGGGCTGATACTCCCCTGAATTTTCTCGTTACGTGAAACACAGATTACTTTTAGTGTAACTCGTATTATATATTGATCAAATCTGTATCATCTGATGCTTGACATTCACTGACTTTGTTTGAGAAAACTCATTTACTCACTCAATTAATATGATTTGGCCCTTCATGCAACATTTCCAGCAAAAATATCTTCAATTCTTGAATATTAAAACAGTGAACATTAACTTGATACCTATTCTATCCATTCGACACCTCATTACCCAATTGTTTCCACTATAAAAATATACACAATTTCATGATCTTCTATTGCGAAAAATCCTCAAATATCCTATATATCTTCAATGATACTTGAAAATTAATCCACTCATATTATTTCATTCCAAACTCAATATAAATCACAGCACAGAACACTAATAATCTATGATCGAACTTCGAACTTCATAGCAATGATTTAATAATAAGTAGAAGAAGAGCTTAGAGAGAGAGACATTGACTCCAACATAAGAGTGAGATGCAATGATAGAAATCAGCTGATGTAGGGCGAAACATCGTGTTTTGCAATGCTAGTCTTACTCATATACGTATTAGATCTATTATACGTATTACATCTATTAGGTATATGGTCTTACTAAACTATCATATTTTATTCGTTTTTTCCATGTTCATTGATTTTTTTTTGACTTATTTAAAGTTTTATAAAGATTAATAGATAATATATAATAATGGGGATGGCCTATTAGGCGTCCGGTTGTACGAATATTATAATAAAAATAAATCATTAATTTTCAAAGGTGAGCTATCTGAATCATAGGAAATAATAATTTATACACATTCTAAAACATGACAGACGTGAGTAGGTATTTGAAATGGAATCAGGGATTACTGAAAGCTGATATCAATTCTGCAGAATCGATCATATTTTTATTTGTGTAGATAGGTACATCCTGATTTGAGTATGAATTTCACATACATATTATTCTTAAGTAAAATATTTGATTGCTTTCAAAGGGTTGTTCAAAACAGTAAGTCTTTAGGATTTGAATTATTTTTTTGGCCAAAAAAGAATCAAGAACTTGCGAACAAACGCAAGTTAAAACATACATGTTTATTAATAGAACTCAATCCTTTGACACCTATTAAATGTTTTATGAAATCTTAAATCAGAATAATAATCTATGAACGATGGCATTGTGGCTTTCAGTTTTGATCTGAGATATGGAGGTATCAGATCTCTGGTTTTGATTGAGGGTTCCTTATCCAGGGGCGGATTGATAAATGTAGTGAAATTTGTGGATTTTTCATCAGACTTTATATCATTCAAAGAAGAATTTCTTGAGAACAGTACGTTTTAGTAGAAATGATGAGGAAACCTTTACTTTCTAAAATCATTGTAGATTCTTACAATAACTCAAGCTAAATTTAATCTCCTTTCTTTATGCTAATTTCTCACAGTTTTTTTAATTCGCGAGCCTATAACTAGGAAACGAGTAGAAGTAGGAAAAAACTGTTAATTGGAAATTATGTATCATAGTTATAGAAAACTTCACCCCAAAATTCATTCGATTCGAAATATCCATGTCAAAGATAGAAAAGAAAAACTGATTTCTTAACGAAATTTCAACCGCCTGTATCTCTTCACCAGAGCCGAATTTGGGAAAATGGTAAAAGAAACAAGTGTTTTGTTTGACGAGAGGAATCTTTGGTTAAAATTAATGCACAACTTGAAGACTCACCCTGTATATCATATAGATTATATTTTACCAAGACAAAATTTGTCTACATACATATAACATTTAATCACCACATCACCAATTGTTTTAGCTCATCCATTGTCGCTTCTGTTGTCAATATTTATTGGGATTAATCTATGCATATTTTTAATTCCAAGATTTCAGATTAATAGGGCCTGTCTTTCTTTATTATTGCGCGTATATTCTATGGAACAACGTACTATCATTTGTGGGAATAATCGGCCAAACTGTTTCGGAGTTATACCCATCTGAAATATGGTTTCCGCAATAACTCAAAAAATTGGTTCAACTGACTTCACGTCGGTGCTTGAACCAAGTTTTTTTTCGTTATTTTTTTCGAATTTTTTAGGGGTACGGTTCTTAAAAAATTTTAAACACGTTTTTATGTTGATTTTCTTCAAATAGTTACCAAGCTTCAATTCGATCCTTATTTTTTGAGTTATCGAGGAAATAATATTCCAGGTGGGTATAACTGGGAAACCGTTAAACCGATTATGCCCAAAAACGAACTTGAATCTCCCATTCGGATACGCAACCTACCCGGAAAATTGCAATTCCCTTTCTCTTTTTGTTCGAAAGTTATCGAGGCAACGGTCACCCATCTACTGAACTCACACAAAGCTGCTCGAATCTCTAACAATATTTAACCGATCGTGTTAAAACTTAAAACTTGTTAGTAGAGTTGGGTTCTAAAGGTTCTTGCAAAATTTCAGCAATTTCAGACGAAAAGTTACTGATATATAGAATTTTTTTTTTATTTTCAATGATTTCTTAAAAATTTTCCGTAAATACTATCCTCACCAAACTTTGCAAGAATTTTTGCGTTGGCATTCAACAACTAATAACCATGTTTCAATTCAATCGGTTCAGTATTTTTCGAGTCAATGAGGAGAAAAAACAACCAAATTTCAAATGGCTATAATTCTAAAATCGTTAGGCCGATTATGCTTATAAACAAACTCAAATGTCATGTTCAGATGCACATCCTAACCTGAAAACTTCAAGCCGCTATCTCTTTCCGTTCTCAAGTTATCGTGACAACAAAAATATTTTTTAATAATTTTCTAGCCATACGATTCGCACAAAATTTCTTAAACGTGCTTAGGTTCATATTCTCCAACTACTCACCAAGTTTCAATTCGATCGGATTTATATTGGTTGAAAACAAAATTATTACTCGGATACCATTAGGCCGAGTATGCCCATTAACGAACTTGTCCGTCGTATTGGTATGCGAAACCTACCCTGAAAATTTCAAGTCGCTAGCTCTTTCCGTTCTCAAGTTATCGTGGCAACGGCCGGACAGAATCAAATTTGACCTCGAATTCTTCATTGGGGAGTCGTTTGAGACCATTTTCGTCAAAATATTCGAAAGTTACAGACATTTGGGCAAAATGATAACAAGATGTTCCCCAGAACATACGCGCAAAAAGCTGATACAATACCAATAAGCAAAGTTTTGCAAAAGTTAGTGAGGATCGTATTACTAGAAAAAAAATGTTTCTTCAAGAATTTTATATTTCAGATTCCGCTTCAAACCGCCATTTCACAGTCCCGTACCGGATTTCATTTGGGCTGGCTTTGTATTGTTGGAAGTATTGTGAAAATAAACGTTCGAACTGGTATTTACTTCTTCTGAAATATAAAATCATGTAAATCTCAGATTGTAACAACACCTCGTTGGCTGATATTTAGGTGAGCTCTCCTCTGGCGGAGAAGATCAGGGTTCCAGTCCCAGCTGAGTCAGTTAAATTTGTAATTTTATTATTTATTTTCAAATTTGAATTCATATTTGAATGCATATTTTCACGTGTTAACGCCTACTTCATTCAAACTCAACTTCATGCAGTATTTTTTGAGGGTGCATTTGATCGTCTTGAGATTCATCTAGAAAAATTGTTTTTTTCAAATATATTTTAGTTTCGATTAGTGCAACCCGAGTATCATGATAATGAATATTTTCAATGAAACAAATTACACTCCCCTGCACTCCAAAAGAATACAATATTTTCTAAATGATTTTTGGCACTCTTGCTCCTCGGAACAGAGTGCTTATCAATTTGCCTAGTTTGCAATTTTCGAATTTTTGGCTGAAAACGGTCTTAAACGTTTTGGTTCCACTGATATGATCAAGAATCCGTTCTCAATTTCGATTCTGTCCGGCCATCCATCCATCCGTTAACATGATAACTCTCGAACAGAATGAGCAAGACAATTGAAATTTTCACCGAGGTGACGTTAGCTCCCAGCCGGCCATCTCCAAACGCTGCAATTCCACCACGGTCGATACCGTTCCCCTACCGTTCTCTGGCACTTTCGATATTTTATTCCGATGTTCAGAATAGGCGACTATCCTTTGTTATCAGCTGAATGCATATATCTAAGCACTAATAAATGACTCAAATTTTTTCATTCAATTCTAAAAGCACTACAGGTACAGCTGCATTGTTCGAAATATTAAATTATTCTCATAGCGCTCAAATAGAAGTTTGTAATTTTAGTTTTCTGGATATCTGAATGGCCGGCCAAGAAAGGTTATTAGCAGGATACTTGTGTCAATCAAATACCTAATCAAATTGATTTTTTGGTTTGATTCTGACATCCTTAAGTACCCAGCTCCAAGGATCGAAATATGAGGTTTATCTCATAGTTCTCACATAGAAGTTGGAATTTTTTTTTCTGAAGATTCAAGTAGCCGGCCAAGAAGAATAATTAGCAGGATACATGTATCGATCAGACAACTAATCAAATTGGTTTTTTCGTTCGATTCTGATATCCTTAAGTACCCAGCTCCAAGGATGGAAATATGGGGTTTATCTCCTAGTGCTCAGATATAAGTTGGTAATTTGTTTTTTCTGAAGATTCAAGTAGCCGGCCAAGAAAAATAATTAGCAGGATACATGTGTAGATCAAATACCTAATCAAATTGATTTTTTCGTTTGATTCAGATATCCATAAGTACCCAGCTGCAAGGATCGAAATATGAGGTTTATCTCATAGTTCTCAGATAGAAGTTGGAATTTCTTTTTCTGATACTTCAAGTAGCCGGCCAAAAAAAATAATTAGCATTATACATGTATCAATCAGATAACTAATCAAATTGATTTTTTCGTTCGATTCTGATATCCTTAAGTACCCAGCTCCAAGGATCGAAATATGGGGTTTATCTCATAGTGCTCAGATAGAACTTGGTAATTTTTTTTTTCTGAAGATTCAAGTAGCCGGCCAAGAATAATAATTAGCAGGAAACATGTGTAGATCAAATACCTAATCAAATTGATTTTTTCGTTCGATTCAGATATCCTTAAGTACCCAGCTCCAAGGATCGAAATATGAGGTTTATCTCATAGTTCTCAGATAGAAGTTGGAATTTCTTTTTCTGAAACTTCAAGTAGCCGGCCAAGAAAAATAATTAGCAGTATACACGTATCGATCAGATAACTAATAAAATTGATTTTTTCGTTCGATTCTGACATCCTTAAGTACACAGCTCCAAGGATTGAAATATGGGGTTTATCTCATAGTGCTCAGATAGAAGTTGGTAATTTTTTTTTCTGAAGATTCAAGTAGCCGGCCAAGAAAAATAATCAGCAAGATACATGTATCGATCAGATAACTAATCAAATTGATTTTTCCGTTCGATTCTGATATCCTTAAGTACCCAGCTCCAAGGATCGAAATATGGGATGTATGTATCTCATAGTGCTCAGATAGAAGTTGGTAGTTTTTTTTCTGAAGATTCAAGTAGCCGGACAAGAAAAATAATTAGCAGGATACATGTGTAGATCAAATACCTTATCAAATTGATTTTTTCGTTCGAGTCAGATATCCTTAAGTACCCAGCTCCAAGGATCGAAATATGATGTTTATCTCATAGTTCTCAGATAGAAGTTGGAATTTCTTTTTCTGAAACTTCAAGTAGCTGGCCAAGAAAAATAATTAGCAGTCTACACGTATCGATCAGATAACTAATAAAATTGATTTTTTCGTTCGATTCTGATATCCATACTTACCCAGCTCCAAGGATCGAGATATGAGGTTTATCTCACAGTGCTCAGATAGAAGTTGGTAATTTTTTTTTCTGAAGATTCAAGTAGCCGGCCAAGGAAAATAATTAGCTGGAATCATGTATTGATCAAATACCTAATCAAATTGATTTTTTAGTTCAATTATTAATTACACTAATTATTTTAATATCATGATAACCTCTTACATCGTCAAAAAAAAAATACATTTATCTGATAGTAATGTAAGATTCGGTATACAGTATTTTGAACAAAAGGAAGCATTTGACTGTGCACTAAGTGGATAACCGCATATTTATTTTCATGGAGATGGGGACTTGGAGCACTCTGATTCTATAGAAAAAGTTGATTTGATTAGTTATCGATTGAATTCTGCAGATCATTCTTCTTCGCCAGCAATACAAATCTTCAGAAGAAAAAAATTACTAACTTCTATCTGAGAGCTGAAAGATAAACCTCATATTCCGATCCTTGGATCTGGGTACTTAAAGATATCAGAATCGAGCAAAAAAACCAATCTGATTAGGTATTTGATCGATACATGTATGTTGCTAATTATTTTTCTTGGTCGACTACTTGAATCTTCAGTAAAAAAAAATTACCAACTTCTATCTGAGCACTATGAGATAAACCTCATATTTCGATCTTTGAAGCTGGGTACTCAAGGATATCTGAATCGAACGAAAAAATGAATTTGATTATGTATTTGATCGATACATGTATCGTGCTAATTATTTTTCTTGGCCGGCTACTTGAATTTCAGAAAAAAAAATACCAACTTCTATCTGAGCACTATTACATAAATCTCATTTTTCGATCCTTGGAGCTGGGTACTTAAGGATATCTGAATCGAACGAAAAAATCAATTCGATTAGTTATTTGATCGACACATGTATCCTGCTGATTATTTTTCTTGACCGGCTACTTGAATCTTCAGAATAAAAAAATACCAACTCCTATCTGAGCACTATGAGATAAACCTCATATTTCGATCCTTGGAGCTGGGTACTTAAGGATATCAGAATGGAACGAAAAAATCAATTTGATTAGGTATCTGATCGATACATGTATCCTAACAATTATTTTCCTTGGCCGGTTACTTGAATCTTCAGAAAAATAATTCCAACTTCTATCTGAGCACTATGAGATATATCTCATATTTCGATCCCTGGAGCTGGGTACTTAAGGATATCTGAATCGAACGGAAAAATCAATTTGATTAGGTATTTGATCTACACCTGTAACCTGCTAATTATTTTTCTTGGCCGGTTACTTGAATCTTCAGAAAAAAAATTACTAACTTCTATCTGAGCACTATGAGATAAGCCTCATATTTCGATACTTGGAGCTGGGTACATAAGGATATCAGAATCGAACAAAAAAATCAATTTGATTAGTTATCTGATCGATACATGTATCCTGCTAATTATTTTTCTTGGCCGGCTACTTGAATCTTCAGAAAAAAATTCCAACTTCTATCTGAAAACTATGAGATAAACCTCATATTTCGATCCATGGAGCTGGGTACTTAAGGATATCAGAATCAAACCAAAAAATCAATTTGATTAGGTATTTGTTTGACACAAGTTTCCTGCTAATAACCTTTCTTGGCCGGCCATTCAGATATCCAGAAAACTAAAATTACAAACTTCTATTTGAGCGCTATGAGAATAATTTAACATTTCGAACAATGTAGCTGTACCTGTAGTGCTTTTAGAATTGAATAAAAAAATTGAGTCATTTATTAGTGCTTAGGTATGTGCATTCAGCTGATAACAAAGCACAGTCGCCTATTCTGAACATCGGAATAAAATATCAAAAGCGCCAGAGAACGGTAGGGGAACGGTATTGATCGTGGTGGAATAGCAGCGCTTGGAGTTGGCCGGCCGGGAGCTAACGTCACCTCGGTGAAATTTTCAGAGCAGGTTTGAGTGATAACTAAGTTCGTTATTAGGCAAAATCAGCCTAGTGGTTTTGGAGTAACGAAACAATTTTTTTTTACATTACAATTCTCAAATTTTAAGATGCAGTTTCATGATAAAAATCCACTGATATAATTCTCAACTCCAACAAACTAATACTTTTGGAGATATGATTTCTCAATCTAGCGCCTGCATAATACTCAAGTGCAGAACGGAAGTGTTACCTGGAATCAGTTAACGAAATTTCTAACGTACGATAAATATCTCGGCTAAGTTCGTTATTAGGCAAAATCTGTCTAGTGGTTTCGGAGAAACGAAACAAAATTTTTTTTTACATTGAAAAAATCAAATTTGAAGATGGAGTTTCATCATAAGAATCCACTGATATAATTCTCAACTCCAACAAACTAATACTTTCGTAGATATGATTTTTCAATCTAGCGCCTGCATAATACCCACTGGAGAATTATCTTAAGTGCACAACGGGAGTGTTACTTGGAATCAGTTAACGAACCTATTTCTAACTTACTGTTTGATAGTTTTATCAACAAGTGCATCTACAGTGGAAATTTTGTTAGAGGCATCCGGCAAAGGAACATCTAGAGCACTACAGAGCAGTTCCGTTAGCGAGAAACGTAATCTTGTTCTTCCTCGATTATCAGATCGGCTTGTCCAAGTGTAATCCCAGTGGAAATCTTGTGATAATCCACCACGTCTGTCTGCTAGGTTAGGCTAATCTAGGTACGTCCAGCCAGTGTGTATTGAAGGATTTTGATAGTCGCCACCACAAAGACTTGTGCCGGAAGTATTTCAGTGCAAAGTTCATCCCCGACCCTATTTTGATGTTATTATAAGATTCATTGCTCATTAAAACATATAGATATTGTAAAACCGCACAACTGTATTTGATGTAAGACTTTGGAGAATAAATAATTCCAACCTTCGAGTTTGTTACTAGTAAGCCCCTTACACAATAATTAATCGTAATTTTATAATTTCATAGTCATAGAATGCTCTAATTATAATTTGCTGATGTAAGTAAACCCAACATTTGAGATCATTCATAGACCTACGTTTCGAATTTAATTTTTTAGGATGTAGTTGTATCATAAGAATCCATTGATATCATCCCAAACTTTGAAAAACTAATACTTTCGGAAAAAATTTAATGCTTGTGGCTTTTACTTGATGCAAATCCATATTAACTCAATGAAAAATTATATACGATTTACACCTATTTATTCAATATTGTGACGCGTTTCGTCGACACAGCGACTTCATCAGACTACATCATACTAAATTCTTAACAAGTTATTATCTCCCTATACCTTTATTCAATTCAATTGAATAAAGGTGCGCAACTCAATTACTGGGAAATGGTGGAAATAAATACGGAAAAACATACGGGTAATTTAGTTAATGAACAATTAGATCTGAATTTTTCACCGTTACTCAATCTATTCAAATGGAGAATCAATTTATAAAAGCATTAGGAATGAATTATTGTTAATGTGTACAAAGAAACCCGCAGTGAAATCTCATGTAATTAGTTTTAAATGATTCTGTGTCCATGTCATCTAGGTATAGGGAGATAATAACTTGTTAAGAATTTAGTATGATGTAGTCTGATGAAGTCGCTGTGTCGACGAAACGCGTCACAATATTGAATAAATAAGTGTAAATCGTATACCATTTTTCATTGAGTTAATACTTTCGGAAATATGATATGTCAAAGTTTGAATAATTACTCGCTAGTAGTTCGAAAGGAGCGCCAAAGCCCCTGTCCACAGGACTTTCCCACATTTTTTGATTCGTGATGAGAAATATTTTTGAATTATTTTTTAATTTTCAACTGTCTTCAAGTAAAATTAAAAAGCACCCCTTCTCACGAGATACTGCTTCAAGCAGCCTTCTTCCAACCGAGTACTAGATTTAAATTTTATGGGATCTGAATTTTTAGAAATATTGGAAAATACAATTTCAATGGAATGTAACAGGTAACTTATGAAATATAAAATTTTTCAAGAGAATTTTAGTATTTTTTTTTTGTTGTGATAAGATCACGAAATTCAGAAACAAATTGTGCGTCGGCATTCTACAACTTAATTACCTAGTTTCAATTTAATCAGATCAGTATTTCTTGAGATATTGGGAATAACAACAAAATTTCAGATGGGTATAGCCTTAAACCTGTCGTTATGTCGTTCCGTTCAAGAGTTATCGTGGCAACGGACGTTTGGCAATTAGATATTCCATATTCCCTAGAGAATAGGCTCAAAAAAGGAGCTACTTGTATATATTTATATCGTAACATACTCAGAAAACATCTACAGGAGCTTTTGCGCGTTTTTCCATTGTCTTTTCATGCCTCATACACAGTCGATGTAGCTGAAATTCGGTACTCGGTTATAAAATGGCGCTCTAAGGTATGTACGGAAAATCAGGGCATTCTGAAGGATAATATTAATAAACTTTATTAAGCTGAATCAGCTATTACATACAAATAAATCCATAATACTATATTTTTTGAAAAACAAAAAAAATACCAGTGTCAACCTAAAAAATACATTGTTCTGAATCTTGATTCCAATTGCCCTATAGTAGTAGAAGTTTTTATATTCTCTGACAAGCTGTAATAGTTTCTGAAATATAAAATTTTCGAGAAAAAAAAATTATTTTATTTTTCAAGTGATACGATCACGAAATTCCGCGAAAATGAGTGCATCGGCATTATACAGGTAATTACCAAGTTTACATTGGATCCGATTTGAATATATTTTTTGAGTTATTAAGAAACATTCCGTTTGAAAGTGGCAAAGGTCATCCATCCAGCTACTGAACTCGCCGAAGGCTGCTCGGCGGCCAATATTTTGTCGATATCTCCAACAATATAGATCCGATCGTATTCAAATAAAAAATTAAATTAGGTTTTGAAGGCTGTCGCCAAATTTCAGTGTTATCGGACGCATACTTTCTGAGATACATTTCTTTTGTGATTTTTTCAGAAATTTTTATTGATACTATCGTCACGAAATTTCACAAAAATTTGCGCGTCGGCATTCTACCACTAATTCACAAGTTTGAATTGTATCGAATCTGTATTGTTATTGAGCAAGAAACAACAACATTTCAGATGAGTACAACTCCAAAAACCGTTTGGCAGATTATTTCTATTACCGAAACCCGCTTGAAAGTTATCGTGCTAAAGATCACCAATCCAGGTACTGACTCAACCAACGCTGCTTTGTTTCCAATATTTGATAATTAATACTTTTAATTTTTTACAAAGTACCAGGATTGTCATATTGAATTGTTAGTTTTAAATAAGCCCTAAGAAGCGGAAAGAAGAAGAACCAAACATTTGTATGTCCAGGTCATGGATTTTGATGTATAAGGATGTTAAGAATTTTATTTCATACTGATACATTATGAAGAAATAAACCCTTAGTTACCGTAACTATAAACATGGTTATAACCCCCTTGGGATTATACTTATGCAGCCCATTCACGCTCAATATTATTGTACAATATTTCATATTTGTGCAATATAATTTATCATGTGTGGGCGATATTGAAAGATTGCGCAATAGTGCAATATATTGCACAACCTTCAATATCGTCTCCATACGATAGAAATGTTTGATCAACCAACATATTGTACAATGGTATTGACCGTCTAGGGGCCACCGTCAATATATTGTGCAACCCACATTGCAAAATAATATTGAGCGTGTATGGGCTGCTTTAGCAGTCATAGATCTTTAACTCCCTCTGTATTTACATACCAAAACAAACCGACAATTGACATTAATCATTTTTGGCGCTCTAGTTCCTCGGAACTGAGTGCTTATCAATTTGCCCAAATGTCTGTAATTTTCGAATTTTTCGATGAAAATGGTCTTAAACGATTTGGTTCGACTCACTGATCAAGAATCCGTGGTCGAAATTCATTCTGTCCGGCCGGTCCGGCCGTCCGGCCGGTCCGGCCGTAGGCACGATAACTCTCGAACGGAATGAGCTAGACAAATGAAATTTTCAGAGTAGGTTTGGGGGATAAATATCTCGGCTGAGTTCGTTATTGGGCAAAATCGGACAGATGGTTTCGGAGTAACAAAAAAAATTTTTTTTTTTGCAGAACAAATTCCAAATAAATTTTTTTTCAATAAGCAGTTTTACCATAAGAATCCATTCATATCATTTTTAACTCTAACAAACTAATACTTTCGGAGATATGATTTTTCAAAATTTCAATGATTGAATTATTCTGTGGCTATTCTATGAATTGTTATAATGTCAACTTTGACGTTGTCTCATTGTCATTCATTCCAGTAATGGTATCAATATGAGAATTATAATAATGATACTTATCATACTTTTTGTTGGTTGATATTTTCATGCCGATGGTCAATCCATCTGATGATGGGAATGGTAATGGTAAGTTAATAATATTGAGTTCAGAATATCTCCACTAAGAACAAAACTGGCATATTGGTGTATTGGAGTAGATTTGAGGAAAGATATATATTATCGTTCATCATAGAATTGAGGAATGAATATCTCGGATGAGTTCGTTGTTGGGTAGAATTCGTCTATTGGTTTTGGATTGATAATTTTTGGCACTCTTGTTGAACTTAAATTCTTCTATGATGTTTGAATTCAATTTCTGCTAAGATGAAGTTCTAAATTTCAATAATGAATCGTACTTCTATATTTTCACAGAATGCTATAATTATTCTATCTAAGCTTTATTATTTAGCGAGGATACCGCTTATAACCCGGTTATTAACAACGGTTTGTCATCAATGTCAAAATTTGTTCCCCCACCACATGACCGCGAAAGGTTGTATGTGTTTTCACTAAAACGTCAACGGTTAACCGTAGTCCTAGTAGTAATATTTGTTTACTTTTTATTATTCAAACCTTACTTATTCTAACGTTTGATAAACAATTAACATGAATTACATGCAAATGTTGAATTTATTTGACGAAATGCTATTCACTAACGAGAATTATTGTGTCTTATTGGAATTTCTCAACAGTGTATTACATCCAAATAATAGTCCCACTTCCCAGTACTGATAGCACTATTCAAATTATGGATAATGCACTTCATCCTAGACCTAGGAGATATCTGGCTTGAAATATATACTGAATTTGTATTTTTTCAATTGTTTCGAATGAAAAAAAAAACCTTCCATAATTTAATTTGTTTGATGAAATTATAGAAAATGATTCTCACCACCTAATTAAGAAAAAGTAAGGAGGTGGGTACTAACCAGTACAACAAGAACGTAGTCTTCTAGTCTTTTTGTGGTATATATCCAAGCCAGATTGCCTTCATTCTATCACCGTTTAATAAAAGATTCGCTATTTGGCGGTCTGTAATGACGAAGTAATCCCCACTCCTTGGTTGTTTAGAGTATATTAAAAAAATTGCACGCTTTCCTTTGCCACAGCCGTTTTAATTGCTTTCAACAGTTTCAAACTTTCAATACTTTTGACAATTTCAAACTTTCAACAAATGTCAACCGCTAGTAACCCACCTCATGGACCCGGTTATAAATTTTGATACCGGTATCAAATGTCAATATGACAGCTTTGGAGGGGAACTTCCGTTACCGCTTGTAACCACTCTCGCTAAAATGTAGAAATTATAACCGTTTGATACCGGTATTAAGCGGTAACGTCGCTAAAAATCGATTATTATTTCCAATGATCAAGTTTTCAATAATTGTCAATTTTTTTTTCATTCAGTATGAAATATATATTCTTTTGCCTGAGAGTTTTATGCGTGTTAGCAGAAGTTGGTGTAACGGGGTACCATACAATTCTACGTATGATACAAGAGCTTAGGGAAAAACCTCAGCAAAAAAACCCTGTCTTCCCGTGAGTGTTGTGATTTGTAACTATTGTTCGCAACATTTTTTGAAATTTAGAAATACTGATTTCTTCAATATGGACTCCTTCGTCCATATCACGTGAGTTATTGGATGTTAACAACCTCGGGCAACTTAAGAATCCCTCGGGATTGAAATCTTTTGCCCTCTGTAATTAAAATCCTCATAACTCCCTTGACACATAAATAACTATAGTAAAATGCAGAAGTGGACGAAACGCTGTACAATTTTAAATAAATAAGTGTAAATCATATATAATTTTTTATTTGAGATATCTAATAAAGTTTAGAAGTTAATTAAAAAATAAAAAAAACTTCCAAATAAATTTCGACACCCTGTAGTTATGTTGAAAATAAAGGTATACTTATATGAACTTATTGAATCGAAATACATATTTGATTTTCTCTTTTATTGAAATTCTCTTGAAAAACTCCCTTTATAATTGTAATATAATTTACAAACGACAATTTATTTCGATCAGATCAGTAGACTTTCTTGTATCATTTATAAGTTTCAATATTTGTAATATAATTTGCTAATTTGCTAAACCCGTATGTTCATACATTGTATGTATAAATAAATAAAATAAATAAATTGATTAATTTTACTTACATTCAGCTGAATGGTGACACTGGTTGATGTAGTGTTGATAACTATGTCATCCTCTTTCCAATCTGTACGATATTTAGTTAAAATTAGCAATTGGGAATTTATTATTCTTACTTTAAAACACAACAGAAAAACTTGAGCGAAGTGAATTTATATATTTATTTTCAAAGAAGGAATACTAATAGGCTCGAAGCGCAAATAAAGTATTCACATTTTAGCACCAAAGACCAATTATCAATCACTTAGTACACAGAAAAAAGAATTATCACATTGGGTATGCCTTTGCCTCAAAGATCTATTCATTGAAAGCAACAATTGATGGAAAACGTCCACACTGATTAGAAGCGAATTGCAGGCAACCATCATCCTGCAGAACGGTGAATTTTGTGATAAATGTGTATTTCTAAATGGTATGTAAATTGGTTCTTTAGACCTTAACGTTAACTTCGGAATCGTAAATGAAATGCTCTGCCACATACTCAGACATCTTATACATCATCATTACATCTGCAAATTTTCTAAGGTTACCTAATCTTAACATATTACAACTGTTCATAATTTCAGTATAATCGTGATCTCGGTCGACTATTTTACTTTTAACGGGTTCGCCATCTAACGTTTTTTTTTCAAAAACAATATTACTTGCTTATTTCGTGAATTGTAACACTTAGGTCATGTCCGATTTGACAGATAATTAGTTTAATCCTTCCGCTGAACGAATATGGTTGTATATACGCTTGAACGACGCTGGGAAATATTGCGACATTACTTTGAAAATCATGGCAATGTTGCAGAATGTGTGCGAAAATTGCGTACGGATTTTGGAAGCAGAGAAGCACCGTCAGCTCCGTATGTTCGTTATCTTGTGAAAAAAGTGAAAGAAACTGGCATCCTCATCGATAAACCAAAGCGTGAAAAGCCAAAAACAGTGCGTACACCCGAGAATATTACTGCTGTGGCAGAAAGTGTGCGTGAAGCGCCATCAACATCAATTTACCGTCGTTCTCAAGAATTGAACATTTCGGAGACATCATTGAGACGAATTTTGCATAAAGACCTTGGTATGACGCCAAACAGCCACACAGCCGAAGCTACACTCGATGTTTTGCGCCCTGTTTTTGAAGATCGCATTATCAGCCGCAGAGCTGATGTCGTTTGGCCACCTCGGAGCTGCGATTTGACACCGTTGGACTATTAATTGTGGGGTGCCATCAAAAATAAGTGTTACGCCAACAAGCCAGAGACAATTGACGCTTTAAAGGACAATATTCGTGAAGCCATTGGTGAAATAAAGCTGCACACAATCGATAATGTGCTTAAAAATTGGACCGATCGTGTTGGCTACTGCATGGCCAGCCGAGGCAGCCATTTGAATGAAATTATTTTCCATTATTAACCGGAAGGATTGTACTTTCAAATAAAAAAAGAAATTTGACAAAATATTCAGTAGTTTTTTTTAATGCATTTTCGAAAAATAGTATATTACGCACCGAGGGAGAAAAGTAGGACATTCACGCCCGCGAATGATTGTCACCCGAGCCGAAGGCGAGGGTGACAATCGCGGGCGAGGATGTCCTACTTGTCTCCCTAGGTGCGTAAACAATTTTTTTCTTCTCCGTCTAATTCACTTTCATCAGAGTTAATCAAATCCATTTTTTATTATATTTGTCGGTATTCACTGAAATAATTAACCTTTTTTTGACTCAGCTGTCATCAACTTGAGATATAAACACGCGGTTGCTAGGTAACCGGGAGATAAAGTAAAGTACCCGCATGCGCAAATTTGCCATCTCACCGGGAGAGAATCGGGTACTTTTGTCCCGTGTGACAGGGACTAAAAGTGAACTTTTCATCCCGGAGGAGAAAAATAGTATATTACGCACCGAGGGAGAAAAGTAGGAGGACATTCACGCCCGCGAATGATTGTCACCCGAGCCGAAGGCGAGGGTGACAATCACGGGCGAGGATGTCCTACTTGTCTCCCTAGGTGCGTATACAATTTTTTTCTTCTCCGTCTAATTCACTTTCATCAGAGTTAATCAAATCCATTTTTTATTATATTCATCGGTATTCCCTTAAATAATTAACCTTTTTTTGACTCAGCTGTCATCAACTTGATATATAAACACGCGGTTGCTAGGTAACCTGGAGATAAAGTAAAGTACCCGCATGCGCACATTTGCCATCTCACCGGGAGAGAATCGGGTACTTTTGTCCCATGTGACAGGGACTAAAAGTGAACTTTTCATCCCGGAGGAGAAAAAAAAAGTTATTTGGCGGACCCGTTATAAGGCAAGAATCTCCGAAACCTATTCTGCACTCTTTCGAATCGTTTAATGTAGCATTCATACCTAGGACTCTACATGGAAGAAGGAATAGGAAATAATAATAAAGGGTCAAAACTGTTATCGAAATGACGGCTATTGCGGAAGAGAAAGTCCAACACTTTATGCAGGAATTCACAATATTGTAAATGTGTTGATCAAATATTAATTTGGGATCAAGTGTTACTCCCAAATCACAAACATTACTTACTTCGAGAACATTGATATCGTTAATATATTAGTGTCAGTGGATGTTCTTGGTATTTCTCGTGAATGTGAACTTGAAACATTTTTTGAAGATTTGAAAACATAGAATTACTAGGTACTGCAATTTTCTGAAGTGTCTGGAAATCACTCTGTAGTTTAGCACAGTCCTTCCTGGAACTTCAAGTCGTCAGCGTAAAGAAGGTATGGAGCGAAACTAAATCATTTATAATGAAAATGAAAATTAAAAGATCTAGGTTGAGATATCTCGGATGAGTTGGTATAAACATATGACCTAAACTCTTGACTGTTACAAACTGTGATATATTTGTGATGTATGATTCCAGCCATCTTAATAGGACCCCGCAAACACCAACTTCCACAAGCTCACACAGCAGGGTAGAGTTATTGATCTTATCGAATGCCTTCCGAAAATCAATGTATACAGTGATCATCAAAAGTATGGAATAATGGATTTATTTTTTTCCCATTTTCAGGAATAGCGAAAAATGATTCGATAGGTCAGATTAATTAATCTTTTAAGAAACATTTTTCCGTAATTCTTATTGTTCTACCATTTTCCGTTACCAAGGAGTGACATCAGGGACTTTTTTTTTAATTCTAAGCCCTTGCCATGGATAGATCATAAAATTATGAATTCAGTAATGCACATGTAACGCCATTTTTGCGCGTATATTCTGGGGAACATCGCGTTATCATTTTGCCCAAATGTGAAATTTAATTCTGTGGTGCCGTCCGGCCGTTCCCACGATAACTTGAGAACGGAAAGAGCTAGCGACTTGAAATTTTCAGGGAAGGTGGCGCATCTCAATACGACAGACAAGTTCGTTAATGGGTATAATCGGCCCAATGGTTTTCGAGTAATAATTTTGTTTTCAACCAAAATTAATCCGATCGAATTTAAACTTGGTGACTAGTTGTAGAATATAAACCTAAGCACGTTTGTGAAATTTTGTGAGAATCGTGTCACTAGAAAAGGAGATAGCATTTACCATGGTGAATTCGATTAAGGCTGTCCAATACAGGAGAATAGACAATAGAATTCACCATGGTAAATTCGATTAAAAGTGTCCAATACAGGAGAATGGACAATAGAACATACGGGCAAGAGCTCCTGACTTCACGTCAGTGCTTGAACCAATTTTTAATAATTTGTGCATGCGAAAATTTTGAAGATCTTTATTGCTAAAACAAAAAATTGATTCAAGCACTGACGTGAAGACAGAAGTTTTTTCGCGCATGTTTTATTGTCTACTGACCTCTATTGGTCACTCTACTACGAATTTAGCATCGATATATACCGTTTTCTCAACTTTTATAATATATGAATACATTTCATACCATTTTAATGACCGACTTCAGTGACGTCTATGATCACACAGTTTTTTATTCTATTGGAATTGAAATACGAAAAAACTTACGCCTCAAGTAACTCCAGGATACGATATTCACGAAATTCCGCGAAAATTAGTGGGTTGGCATTCTAAAAGTAATCAAAAAGTGATGCAATGGTCAAAAAAGTAAGCATTGAGAAGAACTTCACCACGATGATAAGTAGAAAGGAAGAATGGGAAAGGGAGTTCACCACCCAGACTTTCAAAGAAAATACCATAAAATGGTACACAGATGGCTCAAAAACCACGACGGGAGCTGGCGCTGGGGTATATGGGACAGGCACCAAGTGCGCACTGTCGGTAGGCTCCCGTTTGAGTATCTTCCAGGCAGAATTACTCGCAATCGAAAGATGTGCAGATATTAACCTAGAAAGAAAATATCAGAAATGCGACATAGCAATCCATTCGGATAGTCAATCTGCTATCAAAGCACTGAGCTCCCATGCCATCGATTCAAAGTTGATATGGGAGTGCCGAAGAAAACTAAATGAAATTGGCAAGAATAATAAGGTCTTTTTAGTCTGGGTCCCCGGTCACTCGGGAGTCAAGGGGAACGAAGAGGCCGATACACTTGCCAGAAAGGCAGCACGAACTCCTTTTATCGGCCCAGAACCTTTCTGCGGTATAGGAAAATGCACCTACAAGAAAGAGTTTCTGGAGAAGGAGGAAACCAAAAGAGAGACACTCTGGCGGAATCTTCCAGGTTTGGTTCATTCCAAAAAGTTCCTTAGGAACTTTAAAGAAGTGAGATCCAAAAGGTATCTGGATCTCTGTAAGAATAAGTTACACCTGGTCACTGGCTTCCTCACACGACACTGTCGCCTCAGGAAGCATTTGATGAGACTAGGTTTTTCAGATACTGACGAGTGCAGATTCTGTGGGGAGGAGGAAGAAACTCCTCTTCACCTTGTTACAGAATGCCTCGCCATTGCAAGTCAGCGAAAGGAATGCTTTGGACAGGAAACTTGTTGGAGTGAAGACGTAATATCCTTGAAGCCTTCCCAGATATTGAAGTTCATTTATACTCTGGAACTGGAGGGCGAGCTGTAGATGGCGTAATGGTGAGAACAGCTCTGATGGGGGGCACAATAGATCTCAAGGTCGCGGTGCAACGTAACCCCTTATCAATAATAATAATAATAAAATAAAAAAAGTAATCACAGAGTTTTAATTGGATCAGATCTATAAATTTTTGAAATATAGATGAAATAACATTTGGCAAATATCGGTTAATTTGATTCTAGCAGAAAGTAAACTTGAATTAAAGTAAAAAATGTTTCAAGAATAAAATATAAGTCATAAATATAAGCAATAGAGCCACTAATGCTTTGTTTTTTTTAATGATACAACACGTTTACAGTTACACCCGAAACACAAATTTTTAAAAATCTCACTTGAGATTAGGGGGAGGAGTCGAGGAAAATCTTACGACATCTCACCAGGGGGGAGGGCGAGTTGCTTACCCTCAACTCAGTTGTTAATGGTAGAAGTGTTATGCAGAAAAATAAGGGGCTCATCGAGTATCCTTGAAAAACGACTCGCCGGTATCTCACCATCCGGTATAAAGGATCCGACCTTCGGATCGAACGGGAACTTATTTTTTCATAACGCCCTGATGTTTTCCATCACATGGATAATGTTAGGGTGGATTTTGAGCAGCTGTATTATCAAGCTGTGCGCCGATGTGTCAAATGCTTTCGCGTAATACAACCATGATGTATATATAGGTCTCGCATATAGTGCCTCGCAGATTGACTAATGCTCTTGTCTTTAAGGAGGTTGTCCTTGCACCTCTGTACTCCTTTCCTCGCTCCTCATCGTTCGTAGATTCGATTCAACACTGGTCCAAATAACTCCAGAATCCGATGATGAAGAACACATGTGAGAATTTTATGCAGCGTGTTGAGACACGTGATTGGGCGGTAGTTCTTTGGCTGTCCTTGATCACCTGATTTCAGCATCAGTACAGTTCTGCCCTCTACAAACCATGGAGGAATTGACTCACGGTGAATTATAATCTCACTGAATAATCTAGCTAAGTGTTGGTGGGTAGCTGGAAAGTTCTTCCAGCAGTAGTTCTGAACGCCATTCAGTCAAGGCTCCGTGTAATCATGCTTGTTCTTCAAGGCATGTCTCTTCGGTTTTTATTTCAGTAAGCTCTTTGGTCTGGTGCAGATTTTGATCACTGAAGTGAAGTGCTGGAGTATCCCTGTTTTGCTCTGGTCACTTGTACAATTTTTTCCAGAAATGATGGAGGGCTTCTTGCTTGTACTTGTTTGGGTCGAAGTAACTTTAAAGGTTCTGCGATGAAAGTGTTGTTGTCTTCTATCCACTTTTGCCTCTTGATCGGCTTCTTCCTTACCGCCACAAATGATCTTATTTTATCGACAGCTTTCTGCTTCAGTAGATTGACGGTGGGCAAGCTCATCGTTCGTTGTAAATCACGCAGCTCACACACCATGACACCATTATTTTCTTGCTCGGCTTCAAGTGTCCTTTCATAACATCTATGATACATTGGTACCAACATGCTTGCTACCTTACGGTTCTTATCTTCTTGTCGAGCTTATTGAATCTTGACCTATGTTTGTCCTCCTTTGTTGTTGTTCTTCCTGGTGGGCAGAGAAGTGAAGTAGCAGCTCTCATTGCGGCCACGACATCTTATAGCGAACAGTCTGCTTTAAGTGATTGTCAATTATATTATTCATCAAGGCTAGGTCTTCAGCCGGCAGTCTAGATTTCATTGTGGTCTGCATGTTAGTTTTCTTTACTGCAGCCTTAAATGCCTCCCTTTTATTGATGGCTAGCTCTGGAACATATTTCACCTGTTTCGTTGTTCGCCCGTTGCAGTATGCAGCATTTTCGCCTCGGGGTGGGGCAGCTCTCTCCTCCATGTCCGGTGCTGTGACTTCTACATATGACAATCCAGGCATTGTAGGTTGAATGTTTGCCTCTCATCCTGTTGTTCTTCCCTTTGACCCGTCAAGTGTTGCTGTAGGTTTGGAGCATCTCTCACCTGCTCTTCAGCTCGTTTTTATATCCCATCTGACTCTTGAAACTGCTGTTAGATACCTCTCTTCTTGACAGGGCTAACCTGGCCTCGAAGCCTTATTCTTTCTGGTCTTGATCTTCGGTATAACACAGACAGCTCTTCATGTTGCTCGGGTGTCTACTTCTGGCGTCCCCTTTGTGCGGCCTTATTCCTGTTGCCGGGTTCGACTACGGGTTGCCCTTGCGAGCGCTGTGTCCCTATGCGACCGACAACTTGTTCTCTCTCCTCGTTGGAAGCTGTAATTTCTTGTGTGACAGGTGCTCGCCTCTTCAGCATCCTGCCTTTGGTGGCCCACATGCTATCACGTCCAGCACCAACCCCAGACGTGCCCTGGTAATCCGCAAGCAGCAGCTGCTCTCCGAGGCTTCGTGGATTGTGATGCATCATCGGTTGAGAATGACTGGGGTCCACGGGCTTGTCACGCCCGTATGCTACTTAGTAGTGCCTCCGTGTCGTTTTGTATTTTATACCTACTGCCAGGTTTAGCTAGGGTACCTCGGGTTTGCTGAACCCGTACTCTGGGACATAACCCAGGGCCCCTGAGGGGCCTGATCTCGAGTAATATTATTATTATTATTATACTGATCCCCCTAGGTCTTTCTCAAGGAGACTCAAAAGCCTTCGAGAAATGAGCGAGTAAGGAGAATCAATAGTGTTCTGTGTACGCTTCGTTACTGTGTCCTTACGCTACTCTATGCACAGCACTGTTTTTGACACAACAGTGAATGGTGGCGATTACCGTTCCACGTAGGAAAACAACTGAAATACTTTGCCCAGTCCAAGTTCGAAATAATTAATTTTTTTTTAGGTTCCTAGTGGTCTTTTCTTACTGAAATTTTGCACACCCCAAGGGGACATTGATCACCGAAGAATCAAAATAGAACTCAATTCGATATTTGGTTTTGAAATTTGAAGCAAAATATTCCGCTAATAGTTACTACGCAACGCTGTCGATCTGAAACCAAAACTTTGACAGACTATGACAGTTTGGTGGATACTAAACGAGGTGGTGGACATGTGTTTCTTGTGTTTATATGAGCGATTACGGATTGTTTTGCTATAAAACTGTGTTACACATAATGGTAGGATGTGCAGCTTAAGGCTGTAATAGCCACAGCAGGAAAAAGGAACTAGGTTCTGTGGTCATGTGGTGGACATTTGGTTTCAGGGAATATGTTATCCGTCCTCTCTCTTCTATAGTCTAAGAGTTAAACATTTTTTGAATTTTTTTACTCACGAAATTTTGCACAAGTCTTTGCGTCGATAATTTTCATCTAACTACCGAGTTTCAATTCAATCGGATCAGTATTTTTGAAAATTTTTTGCCAGTTTATAGCCCTCCGATCAATACAAAACTTCGCATGCTTATGAAGGATATGATTCTACAATTTGATGCTAAATTTCAGATGGATCGAGTGATCGGTTTCAGAAATATTCATAAAGAATATTTTAACTAAAATGGCCATAACTCCGAAACCGCTTGGTCGATTTCCTCCATTAACGAACTTGTCCGAAATATATTCTCTCCAAAATTTCAATCCTCTAACTCATTTCGTTCGAGAGTTATCATGCTAACGGCAGGTCGGACAGGACGGGCAGGATTGAATTTGACCCAAGATTATTCATCAGTGACTCGAATCCAATAGTTTGAGACCATTTTCGGCAAAAAATACTGTTCCTTGCAGAACACTCACGCAAGAAACGTTGAGTTTTAAAAGCTCATCTACTTGGAAATGCAATTGTTCTATTTGAACGCCTTTTTAACGGACGTTAAAAAGGCCCTCGTGCGAATGAGGCCGTTAAAAGTTGTCATTATTGCGAGATCGACGGAAAAATTATTATGAAAATTCTTGAGACTGACTGTATGAGTATGTGAGATATTAACTTCTCGAGACCAATACAGAGAGACTTAAGTTACTCTCGAAATCCTGATTAGGTAGTCGGTGCATTTTTCTCATTAGGGATTTTAAGCTTACAGACTGTAATGAATCTGCTTCTGATAATAATTAAGTCTGTAGAGTAGAGGCATCAGAAGAGCAAGAGGTGAAAATTCTGTTAGATTTTGTACTTTTTTCTTTCCTGGGATGATAAATATTTCTAGAATAAATTTCACCAGCACATTATTCTGATAATTTCATATCTCCACGCCTCTGATAAACCAACTTTGGCTTCGCCATTTCTGTTGTTCTTTTATGCTAGTTTCCTGCTCAAAATAATTCAACCTACTTATTGCATATTGACAAACTAAAATTGTTACTGAGCTACTTACCATTGCATGTCGTTTCGCAAATTCTGAATGGTAGGTTTTGTGAATTCAAATTTTTTATGGTATATTTTTCATCACTTATAAGAACTCTTATTTTGTACTTCTTGCTTGCATCCAGATTTTTAATCACAGCAGTATTGTATTTTTCTATTTCTTCATCTGTCCCATAATCCATCCACCTCGGGTTATTGTGTGTGGACTCCTCCTGTAAATTAAATCATATGCTAATACAGAAACTCATGGGTTGAATTGAAATCCGTTAAAAATCAGGTGTCCCTATGACAACGAATGAGTTCGTACATAACGCCTATAATATTTTTCAAAACGTCTCGTCTCGTCTTGTCTCGCTTTTTCGAGAACGAGAACGAGACGAGAACGAGACGATAAAAATCTCGCTCTCGTGTGAAGTCCTAGATAGCACCTTGAAATTTTCAGGCTAGGTATCGCGTCCCAATACGATGGACAAGTTCGTTAATGGGCATAATAGACCCAACGGTTTCCGAGTAATCATTTTGTCCGAAACGTGAATATCGTAGCCTGAAATTACTTGAGAAGTAAGTTTATTCGTATATCATTAGATATTTGAAGAATTTCAATTCAGAGAATACACATGTCAGACTTAAAAATTCTTTGATCATAGAGGTTTCTCTCATTACTCAAATTTGTCATAGAGATGGTACAAAATGTATTCATATTTTACAAAAGCTGAGAAAACGGTTTATATCGATGGTATATTCGAATAAGAGTATCCCATAAAGAGAATAAAATATTAAGGTGGGTGGACCATGGAAGGCCACTCTAACGAATAAACAGTTTTTATTTGTTCATTTACTAGATAAATAAAAGAAACGACTCATTTATAAACACTTTGTTTTATTGTGTATCATATAAATAACTTTTTTTTATTCTAGATGTAATCACTATTTCTCGAACTAAACTTTTATAAAGCTCTTCTAAACGGCCTTGTAAGGAACCAGGCTCCAAACAAGGCCAATATTATAAATCAGTCGTTCAATTCACAACTAGAATTGTAATAATCAAAATACCCGCTTTTACTAAAACCACAGAAGAAGCTCTTTAATTTGAATAAAAAATTAAATGCCTAACACATGATAATCTTCTTTAAAAAACTCAACGATCATTTCTTGAACACCATCTCATAACTAAGGATATATTAATGGAAATTATATAAACACTAGCTGACCCAACGAACTCTGTTCCGCCTTAGAGGCAATAAATAAGCAGATTTTAGATTTTATTATACCCGTTTGTCATAAAATATAGATAGTTTATATTCACTGTTTCTATACAATCCCTTTATGTCTCAATAATTGAACGTTAATTGGATGTAGTTAAGCATAAAGGATCCAACCCACAAATCGTTGTTTAGGAATTTCAATTTGAAGTATATGAGTAAATACACTATATTTTTATTTAATTTTATTGGTACAAATCACTTCAATCGCGTACAATTGTGCAATTAGAAAAAAAACACCCTGTACAGTAATGATTTATTTTCAATGATGTATCCCTCTAAAGTTATTTTTCAACACAAATGAATGAAATTGTACGATTGTGGCATGGAAAACAGCAAGTTGCAATTGACATTAAAAGAAGAACACCCTGTATGGAGATTTCGGACGAATACATTATGAGAATCCATCCAAGGTACCTATTTAGTTAATGCTTTGTTTGTGACACAAATCACTTCAATCACGTACAATTGTACCATGCGAAAAAGGACCCCCTGTATAGTAATGCTTTATTTTCAATGGTGTATGCCTCGAAAGTTTATTTTTAAACACACATGACTAAAATTGTACGATTATGGCAGGAAAAACAGCAAGTTTTAATTGACGTTAAAAGAAAAACACCCTGTATAACACAAAAAAGTATCCTATGTCCGTCTCCTGGTTCTAAGCTACCTCCCCACCAATTTTGAGCCAAATCGGTGTAGCCGTTCTTGAGTTATAAGTGAAGTAACTAACACGACTTTCTTTCATAAATATAGATTATAGTAACGAGTATTACATCGATAACAAATAAGTTTTAAATGCGTTTTATAATGTAATTATAAATAGTTTTTTATACCTATAATGGCCTTCTTATGGGTCCGTTCTTTGTAAGGCCAAAATATTCCTAAGAAGTCTAAGTTAAAAAGCTGAATAATCCTTATGAATAATAAAATTATAATCATTGAACATTGCTTTAAGAACCAAACGGCTCGTCAAAGTAAAAACTAAGTTCACATTTTCAGAAGTAAATGTTCCTAGCAAGGCCCATGTACCCTAGCAAGGCCAACCGTCAAATTTTTTATTGGCCTTATAAAGAACCACCGGCTTTCATAGGAACACTGCCAATATTTCAACTACAATCAAAGCAAAATCATTGTATTTTTTCTTTACTACCACAAAAAATCCTTACATAACAATTTACAGTAAAAAAAATACAATAAAAATAGGTTATTCACATAAAAACTTACCTTTAGGTGAGCGCGTGAATTACAATTTGAACGTCGCCGAACGAAGTCTACGAAGCTAGGGACTACACGGACAAAATAGCAACGCGAGCGACTCGCTGCCGCGTCTGTATCCTTGAGTTTGTTGGAGCTTATTGTGGGCGGCAAGAATTTGTCATCAACTGACTATAAATATGACTTTTTTATAGTTGGCCTTCAAAGGAGCATGGCCTTCCATGGTCCACCCACCTTATTAACAGTAAGTTTATCGGTTTAGGGTTGAATTTTCTTTTTGCGCGCGTGTTCCGCAAGGAACAGCGTGCTATCATTTCGTCACAAGGTCTGTATTTTTCGAATTTTTTTTCGAAAATGGTCTCAAACGATTGGGTTCGACTCCCTGATGAAGGTCAAATTCAATTCTGTCCGTCCGGTCCGGCCGTTAGCACGATAACTCTCGAACGGAACGACTTAGAGCATTGAAATTTGCAGGGTAGTTTCGTAGCGTAAATATCTCGGACAAGTTCGTTAACGGGCGAAATCGACCGAGCGGTTTCGGAGTTAAGGCCGTTTTTAGTACAAACGTTTTTTATGAATATTTCTGGAACCGATCACTCGATCTTTTTGAAATTTGGCATCAGATTGTAGAATCATGACCTTTATATGCCTGCGAAGCTTTGTGTTGAACAGACGGCCCTAAAGTGCCAAAAAAAAATTTTGAAAATTTGAAAATTTTGTTTTCACGATAACTCGAAAAATACTGATCTGATTAAATTGAAACTCAGTAGTTACATGAAAAAGTCAGAGTCAGAGAGGATAAAGGTTTTGGGTTGGCGGATGCTATTCCTCTATAGAATCCCCTGTTGAGGGTCTGCGCATGCGTGGATTAAAGATATGATATCTCCTGAACCACTAGTGTTGGAGAATCGGAGTTTTTTATAAGGTGTGTTATTTTGAGAGGACTTTTAGCCGCGAGTAGATTGCGCATGCGCAGAAGAGAAGTGACTGTTTTTGGGTTGGATGGGTTATGTTGGGAGTGCTGAGTCGATATTATGAGGTTTTAAAAGAATATTCATAGCAATTCAGTGCAAGGACAAGTCAGTTTGGGGGATGTAGCGTTGTTTCAGAGTTAAAGTGTCCGTACCGTGGCCCTGGGGCTGATTTCGAAATTGGTGTAACCCCTTACGTGCATTTTTCGTTATGCGCATGAGCAGACCATCAGTGATTTAACTGCTGGTGCTTTCGTCAGAGAGGATTGGGGTTTTGGGTTGGTGGATGCTATTCCGCTATAGAATCCCCTGGTGAGGGTCTGCGCATGCGTGGATTCAAGAAGCGATATCTCCTGAACCACTAGTGTTGGAGAATCGGAGTTTTTTGTGAGGTGTGTAATTTTGGGAGGACTTGCAGCCACGAGTATATTGCGCTTGCGCAGACGAGAATTGAATGGTTTTGGGTTGTTTGGGCTATGTTGGGAGTAATGAGTCGATATTGTGAGGTTTTAAAAGAATATTCATGTCAATACAGTGCACGGACACAAGTCAGTTTGGGGGAAATAGCGTTGTTTCCGATTTGAAATGTCTGTATGGTGGTCCTGAGGCGAATTTATAAATAACTATATTCGGTAGATCTATATTAAAATACGTTCGGATTTGGAGAAGATGCAATTGCGTCCCTAACGGAGGACCCACAACCGCATTTTTTTCCGATCTACGATAAAGCTAACAGCCAAACTGTATTGATAGCTATATTTGTTAAAGGAACTTGAAAAAAAAAAAAAAAAGCACTGACGTTCCCCCAAACTGACTAGTCAGTACTCTTTGGCGCGCGTGTTCACGGTGACTAATTTGAATTGAATGATGAGTACTTCAAGCTCAGTGGATAGAGCGAGCCGAAGATCTACCCAAAGGATAGTGGACACCATTCACTGTTGGTTCAAAAATTAACAGTGCTGTATCTAAGCTGCCATCAGGATAGAGTAACAAAGTTGGAAAAGAACACAAGTGACTCTCCTTAGTCGCACAAGCTCCTAGAAGATTTGGGAGGGTCAGTATAATCCTAATCATGTTTATAGCACGCGCGCAAAAGCAGATTGACTTAACAATGAAAGAAAAAGTGTAAAAAGTCAATCTGCTTTGGCGCGCGTGCTATAAACATGATTAGGATTATACTGACCCTCCCAAATCTTCTAGGAGCTTGTGCGACTAAGGAGAGTCACTTGTGCTCTTTTCCAACTTTGTTACTCTATCCTGATGGCAGCTTAGATACAGCACTGTTTATTTTTGAACCAACAGTGAATGGTGTCCACTATCCTTTGGGTAGATCTTCGGCTCGCTCTATCCACTGAGCTTGAAGTACTCATCATTCAATTCAAATTAGCCACCGTGAACACGCGCGCCAAAGAGTACTGACTTCACGTCAGTGCTTTTTTTTTTTATTTTTCAGCTATCTTGAAAAATTGTATATTTCAGAAACTATGCTCGATCGAATCGACGTATGATTCGTGAATACACAATGGAACATGCACGTAAAAGATCCTGACTTCACGTGCTTCAACCAATTTGTTTTGAGTGCATTTTGTTTAATAATTCTTGAATTACAAACTTTAGTACGAAATGGTTGATCTCTCTCGAGAGAGCGCAAATTGATTTTGTGTCATATCAGCGTATAATTGTTTTTGCGCGCATGTTCCGTGGAACAGCGTGCTAACATTAAGCACAAATATCTGTAATTTTCAAATTTTTCGCCGATAATGATCTCAAACGATTAGGTTCGACTCATGCACTCATGCAGAACTCGAGTCAAATTTGATTCTATCCAGCCAGCCGTTTCCACGATAACTTTCGATGGAAAAGAGATATCGTCTTTCAATTTTGAGGATAGGTTGAGTATCCAAATGAGACGTTTAAGTTCGTTAATGGGAATCATAGGCCAAACTTTTTCGGAGTTATAATTCTGTTTTCCCAATAAATCAGAAGAGATTTCTAAAAAAATATTATTTCTCAGAAACTATCCGTCCGTTATCGCTGATTTTGCGAGAGCCTTCAAAACCTAATTCTACCGCCGGGTTCCAAATTTGAACACGGTCGGAGATATCAGAAGAATATTGGAAACTGTGCAGCATTGGCCAAATACAGTATCTGGATGAGTGACCATTACCTAGATAACTTCTGACCGGAAAAAAAAACTCCTTGCAATTTTAAGGGTCAATTTCTCAATTGCTCAAAAAATACAGATCCAATCCAATTTAAACTTGGTAATTAGTTGTAGAATGCCTATGCGAAAATTTCTGCGGAATTTTGTGACGATCGTATCACTAGAAAATTTAAAAAATATTATCGAAAATATTTCTGTATTTCAGAAACTATTCGTCCGATATCGCTGAAATTTTGTGAGAGCCCTCAAAACCTATTTTAACAGCAAAGTTTAAAACTTGAACAGTATATTGACTTATATTGTTGGAGATGTTAAAAAATATTGGAAGCTGAGCAGCCTTGTGCGATTTCAGTAGCTGGATGGGTGACTGTTGCCATGACTACCTTCGAAAGGAAAGAGAGAGCAACATGAAATTTTCAGGGTAGGCTGCGCATCCGGAGATGACAGTTATGTTCGTTAATGGGCGGTATCGGATTTATACCCATCTGAAATCTAGTCGATATTTCCTCATTAAGGCAAACAATACAAATCCGATCCAATTTAAACTTGGTAAATATGTCAATCACCGTGCTTACAATAACCAGTCCATTGTAAGAAAGGACGTAAATGTGAAATTTCTACAAAATCGTCCTGTGTGTATGCAGAAATGTTTATCTCACGCATTTCACGATTTCAAAAAATATTAAAGTTAAATAAAATTAGTTAGTAATAAGTAGTAGTAAGAACCACTTAATCCGATATGTTTCAAGCAAATTCTTCCGCAAAATAGTAAAATATTTTTTTAATTTTTTCTAGTAATGCAATTCTCTCGAAATTTTGAATATGTCTTTGCGTCGGTATTTTGCAACTAACTACCAAGTTTCAATTCGATTATGTTAGTATTATTCCAGTTAAAGGGAAAACAAAATTCATATAATCGATGGATCGATTATGCCCAAAAACGAATTTGACTCTACCATTGGGATGTGAAATCTACCCTGAAAATTGCAAGTCCCTATCTCCTTTCGTTCGAAAGTTATCGAGGCGACGGTCACCCATCCATCTATACTCAAATCACACACGGAGGCTCGGATCTCCAACAATATAGATCCCATCGTGTTCAAACTTGGAACTTGGCAGTAGAGTTAGGTTCTGAAGGCGATGTCGGACGAATGGTTTATGATATATAGATTTTTTTTCAATGACGTTCAATGATTTTTTTTTTAATTTTTTAGTGATACGATTCTCAGGAAATTTCACAAGAATTTTCACGTTGGCTTTCTACAACTGATAAACATGTATGAATTGGATCGGTTTTGTATTTTTCGAGTTGACGAAATAACAAACAAATTTCAGATGGATATAACTCCAAAACGGATTGGCCGATTATGCCAATAAACTATTTGAGATAATTCAAATTTGAAAAAATTGGTTGAAGCACTGACGTGAAGTCAGGAGTTTGAATTTACCATGGTAAATTCGAATTAAGAGTGTCAATACAGGAGAATGGACAACATAATTTACCATGGTAAATTCGATTAAGGGTGTCCAATACAGGAGAATGGACAATAGAACATACGCGCCAAAGCTCCTGACTTCACGTCAGTGCTTGAACCAATTTTTTTTTTCGTGATTTTTTTGATATTTTCTAGGGGTGCGGTTCTTAATTTTTTTTTTCGTGATTTTTTTCTAATTTTCTAGAGATACGGTTCTCACAAAATTTTAAACACGTCTTTATGATGATTTTCTACTACTAGTTACCAAGCTTCAATTCGATCAAATATTTATTTTTTGAGGAAAAAATATTCCAGGTGGGTATAACTCGGAAACCGTTTGACCGATTATGCCCAAAAACGAACTCAACTCTCCCTTTCGGATACGCAACCTACTCTGAAAATTGCAAGTCCCTACCTCCTTTCGTTCGAAAGTTATCGAGGCAAAGGTCACCCATCTACTGAACTCACACAAGAATGCTCGAATCTCCAACAATATTCAACCGATCGTGTTAAAACTTGAAACTTGACAGTAGAATTAGGTTATGAAGGCTCTTGCAAAATTTCAGCAATTTCAAACGAATAGTTACTGATATATAGAATTTTTTTTTCAATTTTCAATGTTTTTGCGCGTATGTTCTGGGGAACATCGCGTTATAGTTTTGCCCAAATGTCTGTAACTTTCGAATTTTTTGACGAAATTGGTCTCAAACGATCAAGTTTGACTCCCCGATGAAGAATCCGAGGTCAAATTTGATTCTGTCCGTTGCCACGATAATTTGGGAACGAAAAGAGCTAGCGACTTGAAATTTTCAGGGTGGGTGGCGCATCGCAATACGACGGACAAGTTCGTTAATGGGCATAATCGGCCCAGTGGTTTCCGAGTAATAATTTTGTTTTCAACCAATATAGATCCGATCGAATTGAAACTTGGTGAGTAGTTGTAGAATATGAACCTAACCACGTTTGTGAAATTTTGGGCGAATCGTATGGCTAGAAAATTTTAAAAAAATTATTAAAAAATTTTTTTTTTGTCACGATAACCTGAGAACGGAAAGAGATAGCGGCTTGAAAATTTCAGGTTATGTTGTGCATATGAATGCCACATTTGAGTTTGTTTATGAGCATAATCGACCAAACGGTTTCAGAGTTATAGCCATCTGAAATTTTCTGAAATTTGGTGGTTTTTTGTTCCTCATTTACTCGAAAAATACTGAACCGATTGAATTCAAACATGGTTATTAGATGTAGAATGCCAACGCGAAAATGTTTGCGAAATTTGGTGAGGATAGCATCTGTAGAAAATTTGTAATAAATCATTGAAAATAAAAAAAAAAAATTCTATATATCAGTAACTATACGTTTGAAATTGCTGAAATTTTGCAAGAGCGTTCATTACCTAACTCTACTGCCAAGTTTCAAGTTTTAATACGATCGGTTGAATATTGTTGGAGATTCGAGCATTCTTGTGTGAGTTCAGTAGATGGGTGACCGTTGCTTCGATAACTTTCGAACCAAAGGAGAAAGGGACTTGCAATTTTCAGGGTAGGTTGCGTATCCGAAAGGGAGAGTTGAGTTCGTTTTTGGGCATAATCGGTTTAACGGTTTCCGAGTTATATTCACCTGGAATATTGTTTCCTTGATAACTCAAAAAATAAATATTCGATTGAATTGAAGCTTGGTAACTAGTAGTAGAAAATCAACACAAAGACGTGTTTAAAATTCTGTAAGAACCGTACTCCTAGAAAATTTGAAAAAAATGACGAAAAAAAAAATTTTAGGAACCGCGCCTCCAGAAAATTAAAAAAAAATCACGAAAAAAAAAATTGGTGCAAGCATTGACGTGAAGTCAGAAGCTTTTGCGCGTATGTTCTATTGTCCATTCTTCTGTATTGGACACCCTTAATCGAATTTACCATGGTTAATTATGTCGTCCATTCTCCTGTATTGGACACTTAATTCGAATTTACCGTGGTAAATTCGAAGTAAGAGTGTCCAATACAGGAGAATGGACAACATAATTTACCATGGTAAATTCGATTAAGGGTGTCCAATACAGAAGAATGGACAATAGAACATACGCGCAAAAGCTTCTGACTTCACGTCAATGCTTGAACCAATTTTTTTTAAATTTTTTACAAATACCATCCTCACAAAATTTTGCAAGAATTTTCGCGTTGGCATTTTACAACTAATAACCATGTTTGAATTCAATTGGTTTAGTATTTTTCGAGTTAATGAGGAACAAAAAACAACCAAATTTCAGATGGCTATAACTCTAAAATCGTTTGGCCGATTATGCTCATAAGCAAACTGAAATGTCGCGTTTTGGTGCACATCCTAACCTGAAAATTTCAAGCCGCTATCTCTTTCCGTTCTCAAGTTATCGTGACAACAGAAATATTTTTTAATAATTTTTTTAAAATTTTCTAGCCATACGATTCGCACAAAATTTCACAAACGTGCTTAGGTTCATATTTTACAACTACTCACCAAGTTTCAATTCGATCGGATTTATATTGGTTGAAAACAAAATTATTACTCGGAAACCACGGGGCCGATTTCGCCCATTAACGAACTTGTCCGTCGTATTGGCATGCGCCACCCACCCTGAAAATTTCAAGTCGCTAGCTCTTTTCGTTCTCAAGTTATCGTGGCAACGGCCGGACAGAATCAAATTTGACGTCGAATACTTCATTGGGGAGTCGAACTAAATCGTTCGAGACCATTTTCGTCTAAAAATTCGAAAGTTACAGACATTTGGGCAAAACTATAACGCGATGTTTCACAGAACATACGCGCAAAAATGGAATAAATTTCATATACATATATAGGTCCTATCGTATTCAAACTTGGAACTAGGTAGTAGAATTATGTTCTGATGGCTCCCGCAAAATGTCAGCTATGTCGGATGAATAGTTTCTGATATCTAGAATGTTTTTCAATGATTTCTTAAAAATTTTCTAGTGATACGATCCTCACAAAATTTTGCAAGAACTTTCGCGCTGGCATTCTACAACTAATAACTAAGTTTGAATTGGATTGGTTCTATATTTTTCGAGTTATTGAGAAAATAACAATCAAATTTCAAATGAATATAACTCCAAAACCGTTTGAACGATTATGCTCATGAACAAACTCAAATGTCGCATTCAGATGCACAACCTAACCTGAAAATTTCAAATCGCTATCTCTTTCCTTTCTCAGGTTATCGTGACATAAAAAATATTTTTTTTTAATTTTCTAGCGATACGGTACACTCAAAATTCTACACACGTCTTCAAGTCGATATTCTACAACTAATTTGTAAGCTTCAATTCGATCGAGTCCATATTTTTTGAGTTATCGAGGAAATAATATTCCAGGTGGGTATAACTCGGAAACCGTTAAACCGATTATGCCCAAAAACGAACTAAACTCTCCCATTCGGATACGCAATCTACCCTGAAAATTGCAAGTCCCTATCTCCTTTCGTTCGAAACTTATCGAGGCAACGGTCACCCATCTACTGAACTCGCACATGAATGCTCGAACAACAATATTTAACCGATCGTATTAAAACTTGAAACTTGGCAGTAGAGTTAGGTTATGAAGGCTCTTGCAAAATTTCAGCAATTTCAAACGAATAGTTACGGATATATAGAATTTTTTTTCCAATTTTCAATGATTTTTTAAAAATTTTCTACAAATACTATCCTCACGAAATTTTGCAAGAATTTTCTCGTTGGCATTCTACAACTAATTACCATGTTCGAATTCAATCGGTTTAGTATTTGTCAAGTTATTGAGGAACAAAAAACAACCAATTTTCAGATGGCTATAACTCTAAAACCGTTTGGCCGATTATGCTCATAAACGAACTGAAATGTCTCGTTCTGTTGCAAATCATAACCTGAAAATCTGAAGCCGGTATCTCTGTCCGTTCTCAAGTTATCGTGACAACAAAAATATTTTTCAATAATTTTCTAGACATACGATTCGCACAAAATTTCACAAACGTGCTTAGGTTCATATTCTACAACTACTCACCAAGTTTCAATTCGATCAGATTTATATTGGTTGAAAACAAAATTATTACTCGGAAACCACTGGGCCGATTATGCCCAATAACGAACTTGTCCGTCGTATTGGGATGCGCCACCCACCCTGAAAATTTCAAGTTGCTAGCTCTTTTCGTTCTCAAGTTATCGTGGCAACGGCCGGACGGACAGAATCAAATTTGACCTCGAATTCTTCATTGGGAAGTCGAACTTAATCGATTGAGACCATTTTCGTCAAAAAATTCGAAAATTACAGACATTTGGGCAAAATGATAACGCGATGTTCCCCAGAACATACGCGCAAAAAGATTGAAATAGAGGAGGAAATTTTTTGTACATTTTCAAAGAGAACTTGCTTATATCATTTTGAGTGGATATTATTTAAAGCGTAGGTGAATAAAGAAGTCTTTCAAATCATATTTCATTAATATTTTACGATTGATTCCATTACTTTGTTAATATGTAGTTGATAAATGCATACCTGTGTAAAGACTATTTCGTATTTAGTAATTTTTTGTAAATTTTATATTTGAATAATATCCATTTTTCTCCGAACCTACACATTCGTAATTGATTTCGGAATCCTGGGGAGGGGGCAACAGGTGAATACATAATGCCGCCCATACACGCTCAATATTATTGTACAATTTTTTATATTTGTGCAAAATAATTGATCGTGTGTGGTCGATATTGAAAGGTTACGCAATAGCGCAATATATTGCACAACTATTAATATCGCCTCCATACGATAGAAATGTTTGTCAACCAACATATTGTACAATAATATTGACCGTCTAGGGGCCACCGTCAATATATTGTGCAAGTGCAACCCAAATTGCACAATAATATTGAACGTGTATGGGCTACTTAAGTCTCTCAAATAATGTTTCATTAAATTTGAAATTTAATTCGGTTACTTTGTTAATATGTAGTTGATAAATACATACCCATGTAATCACTTTCGTTTTTAGATTTCGTTATTAAAAAATTTTATTTAAATAATATCAATTTTTCTCCGAACTTACAAATTCGTAACGGGTTTTGGAATCCAGAGGGGGCAGCTGCCTTCCCTGCTCCCCTTTGTGAGCGCCTATATAATTAGTACCTACCTAACTAACTTACCATATATTGTATTTGATAATATTTCGGTTCCCGTTTTCCAATCCAGTCTGTAAAATTCCATTTTATTTCACAAGAATCCGGTGTTATGTTCACAACTTTGGGAGCATTTCTCAAATATTGACCATTTATAGCTGAAAGTGGATAATATCATATTTCAGTAACAATAATCTAAGTATTGAAATAATAGTGTATTATTCAATGAGCATAGTATGCCTATTATTTTTCACGAGGTTCAATTTTACGAGAAGATCTGAAGACGAGTTTATTAAACTATACGAGTGAACAGCGAGTAAAATACTCAACTTTGCCTACGACGATTAATTTTTCCTTAATTTATCTTAATTTCTGGCGCTCTTGTTCCCGGAACAGAATGCTTATCAATTAGCCCAAATGTCTGTAGTTTTCGAATTTTTGGCTAAAAATGGTCTTAAACGATTTGGTTCGACTCACTGATCAAGAATCCATGGTCGAAATCGATTTTGTCCGGCCAGCCGTCCGTGCTGGCATCTCCGATGCTTATCAATTAGCCCAAATGTCTGTAGTTTTCGAATTTTTGGCTAAAAATGGTCTTAAACGATTTGGTTTGACTCACTGATCAAGAATCCGTGGTCGAAATCGATTTTGTCCGGCCGGCCGTCCGTCCGACCGTCCAGTTGTTAACACGATAACTCTCGAACGAAAGGAGTAAGAGGATTGAAATTTGCAGAGTAGGTTTGGAGCGTGAATATCTCGGACGAGTTCGTTAACTGGCGGAATCCACCAAGCGTTTTCGGAGTTTCGGCCGTTTTTAGTAAAAATATTTTTTATGGATATTTCCGGAACTGGTCACTCGATCTATCTGAAATATAGCATCAAATTGTAGAATAATGACCTTAATATGCGTGCGGAGTATTGTATTGATCAGGTTGCCTTAAAGTGTAAAAAATAATATTTTGAAATTTTTTTGTTTTGTTTTTTCACTAACTCTTGAATGAGCTAGGCAGTTGGAATTTTCAGAGTAGGTTTTGGAGATAAATATCTTGGTTAGGTTCGTTATTGGGCTGATTGTTTCGGAGAAAGGAAAACATTTTTTTTTACATTACAAATTTCAATTTCAATTTTTTTTAGGATGCCAGTTCACCATAAAAATTCATTGATATCATCTTCACCTCTAGCGAGCTAATACTTTCGTAGATATGATTTTTCGAAATTTCAATAATGGATCGTACTTCTATGTTTTCACAGAATGCTGTACTTAATAATTATTCTATCTATGAATTATTATATGATCTGTGTTCTAACATGTCATCTTATTTTCCTATGAGAGACAAATGTCAAAATTATTTCTGGTTCGTTAGTCAGCTATCGTAGAACTATGAGGATGATATGATAATATACTTTTAAGGTGATAATATAATGCCCGTGGATAATCCATATGATGATGGAAATACCTTCTTTGGTAAGATACATAATTGCATTGGGTTCAGAATATCTCCAGTAAAAACAAAACTGCAATTTTGTCTAATTGATATACATAATATAATTTTCAGAGTAGATTTTAGGAATTAATGTCTCGGATAAGTTTGTTATTGGGGAGAATCGGTCTGATTGAATTTAATTTATTTCATGATGCAGTTCTATCGTAAGAATCCATTTATATTATTCTCAGAGACCAATAATTTCGTCGATATGATTTGTCAAAGTTTGAACAAGAGCGCCAAAGCTCCTGTCTACAGGGCATGAACCAACTTTTTTTAAATCGCTAACATGACATTCCACATGGATAACATTTCACGCTATATCTGTCAAATGTTTAACTAACTCTGGACTAAACTTAATTATTCATTGATATCGAGGTGTTGAATGAATCTCATTTTCACTATTTGAACTCATTTTCACACTTGAATTATTACTGTAGAATAAAACATTATACTTGACGCATAATCAACGCGCAAAAGCTTCTGACTGCAAGTCAGTGCTTGAACCAATTTTTTTTTCGTGATTTTTTTGAAATTTACTAGGGGTACGGTTCTTAATTTTTTTTTTCGGTATTTTTTCAAATTTTCTAAGGGTACGGTTCTTACAAAATTTTAAACACGTCTTTATGATGATTTTCTACTACTAGTTACCAAGCTTCAATTCGATTGAATATTTATTTTTTGAGTTATCAAGGAAATAATATTCCAGGTGGGTATAACTCGGAAACCGTTTAACGGATTATGCCCAAAAACGAACTCAACTCTCCCTTTCGGATATGCAACCTGCCCTGAAAATTGCAAGTCCCTATCTCCTTTCGTTCGAAAGTTATCTAGGCAACGGTCATCCATCTACTGAACTCACACAAGAATGCTCGAATCTCCAACAATATTTAACCGATCGTGTTCAAACTTTAAACTTGGCAGTAGAGTTAGGTTATGAAGGCTCTTGCAAAATTTCAGCAATTTCAAACGAATATTTACTGATATATAGAATTTTTTTTTCAATTTTCAATGATTTTTTTTCAAATTTTCTACAAATACTATCCTCACGAAATTTTTCAAGAATTTTCTTGTTGGCATTCTACAACTAATATGTAATATTTCGACCATGTTTGAATTTAATCGGTTCAGTATTTTTCGAGTTAATGAGGAACAAAAAACAACCAAACAAACAACAAAATTCGCCCAAATGTCTGTATCGTGGGTCGAGACGAGTTGAATATTGTACAAATGGACATATTTTAAAGAATAGGGATTTACTTTGGTTGTATTCCAGTAAAATAATTCAAAACAGAAATATGGAAGAATAGAGAAACGAGCACTGACGTGAAGTCAGGAGCTTTTTGCGCGCATGTTCTATTGTCTATTCACCTCTACTGGACACTCTTATTACTCGAATTTACGATCGATATAGACCGTTTACTCAGCTTTTATGAGATATTAATACATTTCGTACCATTTTAATGACATACTTCAGTACTGAGAGTTAATTCTGATTTAATATATGTATTCTATCGGAATTGAAATTCGTTAAATATCTAATAATGTCCCATTCGTCCATGTTTCTATCCTGAAAATTCTCTATATTTTTTCATTCGAAAGTTATTGCGGCAACGATCACCCATCTACCTACTGAACTCACCCAAGACTGCTCGATCGTGTTCAAATTTAAAACTATGTTTCAGAGATATACAATTGTTTTCAGTGATCTTTTAAAAATTTTCTAGTGATACGATCCTCACGAAATTTCGCAAAAACTTACGCGTCGGTATTCTACAACTATTACCATGTTTTAATCGGATCCAATTTTTATTTTTTGAGTTTCTCTGGAAATAACAACAAAATTTCAGATAAGTATAACTCAAGAACTGTTTGGCTGATTATGCCTTTTAACGAACACAAATGTCGCATTCGGATGCGCAGTCTACCCTAAAAATTGCAAGTCTTTCCGCCGTATTCACAAAGCTTTCAATCTCCGTTAAGTCCTAACTGAGGTCCTCAGTTAAGCATAAATAAGAATCGCAACCTCAGTTAACGTGAAAATTAACGTGAAACAAGCCTGTTTCACCACCGTTAAATACTTTAATTGGGGTTGCATTTCAGATTTATCCTTAACTGAGGACCTCAGTTAGGACTTAACGGAGATTGGAACACTTAACAATGCTTTGTGAATACGGCGGTTTATCTTTTTCCGTTTTCAAGTTATCGTGAGATACATAATTTTTTTAAAATTTTCTAGTGATACGATACGTCTTTATGTCTGTATTCTACAACTAGCTACCACGTTTCAATTCAATCTGATCTGTATTTTTAAGCTATCGACAAGATCATACTTCAAATGGGTATTAAATCCAAACTGTTGCGCTGATTATGCCCAACAACGAACATAAAGGTCCCATTCGGATGCGCAACCTATCTTGAAAATGGCAAGTCACTATCTCTTTTCATCCGAAAGTTTTCTTGACCACCCATCCAGCTACTAAACATACCAAAGACTGCTCGAATCTCCAACAATATAGATCTGATCATGTTCAGATTTGGAACATGCCTGTGTAGTTGGGGTTTGTATTGAAGGTACGAGCAAAATATATAGAATTTTTTTCAATGACATACAATCTTCACGCAATTTCGCAGGAATTTGCGCGTCGGCATTCATCGACTAATTACTATGTTCTATTAGGATCGGTTTCGTATTTTTTGAGTAATTGAGGAAATATAAACAACATTTTTGATGGATATAACTCCTAAACCGTTTGACCGAATATGCCTATTAACAAACTCAAATGTCGCATTCGGATGCGCAACCTACCCTAGAAATTACACTGTCCCTTTCCGTTCCCAATTTATCGTGAGATAAATAATACTTTTAAAATTTTTTTTTAATTTTCTAGCGATATGATGCTCACAAAATTTCACATATGCCTTTATTTACAGTGGCATTCTACAACTATTTACCAAGTTTCAATTCGATGGGATCTATATTGGTTGAAACAAAAATCAGTAGGTACTCGGAAACCGTTCGGCCGATTATGTCCATCAACGAACTTTTCGGTTGTATTTGTACGCCTACCCTGAAAATTTGAAGCTGCTATCTCTTTCCCTTCTAAAGTTATCGCCGGCTGGAGAGAATCAAATTTGACCTCGAATTCTTTTTCAGTGAGTTGAACCTTAAGGCCGGCTCCACACGTTGGCGCCAACGTTGGACCCAACGTTGGCGCGATGTGTTCCGGCGAAGTGTCGGTAAACTGGCACGATTCAAAGGGTTTTTGCGCGTATGTTCTGGGGAACATCGCGTTAGCATTTTGCCCAAATGTCTGTAACTTTCGAATTTTTTGACGAAAATGGTCTCAAACGATTAAGTTCAACTCTCCCCAATGAAAAATTCGAGGTCAAATTTGATTCTGTCCGGCCGGCCGGCCGTCCGGCCGTGACCACGATAACTTGAGAACTCAACCTGAGAACTCAATCGAATTTACCAAGGTAAATTCGATTAAGAAGAGTGTCCAATACAGGAGAATGGACAATAGAATTCATCATGGTAAATTCGATTAAGAAGAGTCTCCAATACAGGAAAATGGACAATAGAATTCATCATGGTAAATTCGATTAAGAAGAGTGTCCAATACAGGAGAATGGACAATAGAATTCATCATGGTAAATTCGATTAAGAAGAGTGTCCAATACAGGAGAATGGACAATATAATTCATCATGGTAAATTCGATTAAGAAGAGTGTTCATTACAGGAGTATGGACAATAGAACATACGCGCAAAAGCTCCTGACTTCACGTCAGTGCTTGAACCAATTTTTGTTCTATTCATTATCCAGTTTGTTGATTGAAAGTTTTCTCAAATAAATCCATTTCATTTATGAACACTTCTTTATGATTCGATATCTTAATCTGAACTCTCTACTTAAACACTAGTATTATTTTTCAGTCATAAAAATCATAATGTTGACGCACAGGCTGATCCGATATCACCGGAAGTATAGGAAGTCTAAAATATTGCTACTCCGGTTCCGTGTTTCCAATTTGAGGAAATTTCAACGAAGGCAGTCGTAAACGGTAACAAAACTATAAAATTTGAAATAATTTTACCTACAGGTACAAGATTTATTGAAGGGAATATTCATTGATCACCCTGTATGACGGTGCCAAGCAGAGATTTAGAATTTTTATTATGAATTAATTCTTTATGGTTACGATAACGGTAAAAAATCATAATGTCCACGTACAGGGTGATCCAATGTTCACGAAAATGTGAAAAGTCTAACATTTTACCAGTACGGATCTGATTTATTTGATTTCAGAAATATCGAAGAAAGGCGATAGTAAAGAGTGACAAAACTTCAAAATTTTTTAAATCATTCGGTTGATTAGTTCAAGAGTTATTGAACTGTGAAATTTCACTCATAAGATGAATATCACCCTGTATATCCCAAACGAAGGCACTGAAGCGATTAAAACCTCTTGATGCGAGTCCAGCCTGATGTCATTAATTCATGGCATCCGTTTGTCGCATTCTTCTCGGGACACCCTGTATAGTATTTTCATAATGTTGGTAGCAAAAATATACTAAAATTTGGATCTACATTTGTAAATCAAACATTTTTTCTTGAGTTAAATTTAAATTATGAAAAGAGGATAGTATTTTATTAATATATTTTGAACTATAAAAATAATTTGTTCGTAATCCACTACGTACTCAAATATTAGGAATAAATGGACAATCTGCTATGATTGTCTCCAGCCTTGCTGTAGACATTTCGATGATACTTTCCTTAGGTATTTCGAGTTGTGAAAATTACGCACCGAGTGTAAGTTGCAACAACCCATTCCATGAGGTTGAATCATTGCAGATTGCTCATTTAATCTTGATAAATAAATTTAATGACAATTTTTGAAGGATTGTAGATTGCTCTTTTTTCTAAAGATAATCTTTGAAGCATTTTCTTCAAATTTAGTTTCTTTCATGATGCAGTTCTATCATAGGAATCCATTTATATAATTCCCAGAGACCAATACTTTCGGAGATATAATTTGTCTGTTTGAACAAGAGCGCCAAAAAGCTCCTATCCACAGGGCTTGAACCAATTTTTCAATATTATAATGATATTTCATGTTACTGACAAGAAATAATAGTTTAAGGTTGTCTGGAATGTCGCTCACATTGTCGCAAGTTTGTGAATTCATATCGAATCACAGAATAAAACCGAGCAGAATTGGATGACTCATACACAGAATAACACATCCGCATTGGAAATCCACATACTAGTGGGTTTTAACACACATCCGTATCATTCATACTCAATCAACGTTATCAATTTTTGTCAGACATATTATATGCTTATGCTATATCGATAAGCTCTATTGCATTAAATGATATAGACTAAATAAATGATTACCATTATTTATATTAATTCACGATAAGGTAAATGATTGAATATCGGTAGGTTATTTTTATTTTGGCAATAAAATACCGTAAAATGGGGTACAATTTACTTGTTGTATAGTAAATCTTGTCAGACTTTGTTTTATTGACTGTGATATTATTTTCACCAGTTCGTCTTTATGGCGATTCAAAAAGTGCTCCATCCAAACCTCCACCACGTCTTTTATCCAGAAATGATTTCACTTGTTGTCCTCTTCTATTAAAACATTTCTGAACTACATCTTTTATGTCACTATAGGTTTGAAAGGAAATCCCCATACTCTGAAGATATCTACATACTACTTTTACAAGGGCTTTTTCATCAGAAATTGACATTGCAGTATAATATAAAGTGTTTGCCCATATTATTTTCATGGAAAGTTTGAAAGGAGACTTGGCAACAGCGCTCTGCTTCTGGTTTTCGATTCATCTAATGTTTACAGGACAGTTAGTCAGATTTTGAATTTTTAACAGTTGAGATACTAAAAGAAAGTTCTATTTTGAAGAGGCAGCGGGTCTTTTCGCGGAAATATTCAGAGAACATTAATTTTCATAATTTCTCCGTGTGGTGAATGCAGTTTTCTGCTCATTCCTTTTCCTTTTACTCCTAGTTCCTAATCTCTCCCACATTTAGCCTGGAGAGCCAAGCAAGGGACTGAAGGGACATATTGGGTAAGAAAACTATATTTCACCTTACATATAGTCCACTGCATTTCATTATTTTGTTGAGTTACCGAACATAAAGAGTTCAATGAGTGTAATCTATTCATTTTGCTATATAATGTAAGATATGCTATATTCCTCGGTGAGTTGTATCAAATTACCCCTATTATACCTCTGCAGAGCGGCATTCATAGCCTCCTCCGAATAAGCGCAGTACAGCATAGTTCCCACCTTTCTAACGTATTTGCTCTCCATTTTCAAGAAGCCCCAGACATGACGTCGACAAATGAAATCTACGCCACTGGCTTTTGAATTTGCAACTGTGAATTGAGCATGTATTAGAGTTGTCCGGTTATGTTACTCTTGGAAAAAATACATCGCCTTACTAATAGTTCTCAGTATATCTAGGCAATAAGAGGTATTCATAGAGAAAAAAAAATGGTTCAAGCACTGACGTGAAGTCAGAAGCTTTTGCGCGTACGTTCTATTCTCCATTCTTCTGTATTGGACACCCTTAATCGAATTTACCATGGTAAATTATGTTGTCCATTCTCCTGTATTGGACACTTAATTCGAATTTACCATGGTAAATTCGAATTAAGAGTGTCCAATACAGTGTCCAATACAGGAGAATGGACAACATAATTTAACATGGTAAATTCGATAAAGGGTGTCCAATACAGAAGAATGGACAATAGAACATACGCGCAAAAGCTTCTGACTTCACGTCAGTGCTTGAACCAATTTTTTTATGATGCATTTATTCGACTTCGGTGTTCAGTTCAGTAGCGCTCCAGATTTTGAGTGCATGTTTGATTTCGCAGGAAATTTACGACTTGTAGTAGATAATTATTCAATCACATATAAAAGAACGCCACTGCTTTCTCCATTTTAATTCTCAAGAATAATTATAGTCTTCACGATTGTTGGCGCTATTTTCCTTTGATAAAAAATTACCCCATCCACACGTTGGGCCAACAGTGTTGGGGCCAACGTTGGCCCAACGTGTGGAGCCGGGGTAATAGTTACAGACATCTGGACAAAATGATAGCACGCTGTTTCGCGTGGCAATGAGGCAACAGCTACTGAACTATCACAAGGCTTCTCGGATCTCCAACAATATAGATCCAATCGTGTTCAGACTTGGAACGTGGCAGCAGAGTTAAGGTTGGTTTATGCTGGCTGGTAACTCTAACTTAATCATATATATATAATATATATAGACATTTATTTTTAGTGTTACGCTTTATAATCAGACTAAATAATACGTTAACTTATTAATCATTATTATTAATAATAAGTAAACGGATTATTCAGTCTCAGAATCAACCATAGCGTTAGAAATCTATGTTTCAATTTTTAAGTTAGGGAATAAGTTAAAGTTACCAGCCAGCATAAACCAGCCTTTAGGTTCTTAAGGCTCTCACAAAATTTCAGCGGTGTCGGACGAATAGTTTCTGATATATAGAACTTTTTTCAATTATTTTTTAAAATGTTGTGGTGATATGATCCTCACGAAATTTTGCAAAAATTTTCACATTGACATTCTACAACTAATAACGATGTTTGAGCTGGATCGGTTTTGTATTTTTCGAGTTATTGAGGAAAAAACCAAATTTCAGGTGGGTATAACTCTAAAACCGTTTGGCCGATTATACCTATAATAAAACTCAAGTGTCCTATTAAGATGCACAATCTAACCTGCAAATTTCAAGTCACTATCTCTTTCTGTTCTCAGGTTATCGGGACATAAATAATATATTTAAACTTTATTTAAATTTTCTAGTGATACGATTCTCACGGAATTTCACAAACGTCTTCAGGTTTGTATTCTACAACTACTCATCAAGTTTCAATTTGATCGAACCTGTATTGATTAAAAACAAAATTATTACTCCGAAACAACCAAATTTCAGATGGGTATAACTCCAAAACCGTTTGGGCGATTATACCTATAAATTAACTCAAGTATCCTATTCAGATGCACAATCTAACCTGCAAATTTCAAGTCACTATCTCTTTCTGTTCTCAGGTTATAGGGACATAAATAATATATTTTAATTTTTTTTTAATTTCTAGTGATACGATTCTCACGAAATTTCACAGACGTCTTCAGGTTTGTATTCTACAACTACTCATCAAGTTTCAATTTGATAGGACCTGTATTGATTAAAAACAAAATTATTACTTGGAAACTGTTGGTCAGATTATGCCCATTAACGAACTTGTCCATCGTATTGCGATGCTCCACCTACCCTGAATATCGCTATCTCTTTCCTTTCTCAAGTTATCGTGGCAACGGATGGCCAGCCGGTCGGACAGAATCAAATTTGACCTCGGATTCTTCATCAGTGAGTCGAACTCAATCGAATTCGAAAATTGCAGACATTCAGACAAAATGATAACGCGATTTTCCCCAGAACATACGCGCAAAAAGCTGAGAAAATGGTATATATGTATATCGATGGTAAATTCGATTGAGAGTGTCCAATAGAGGTGAATAGACAATAGAACATGTGCGCAAAATCTCCTGACTCCACGTCAGTGCTTGAACCAATTTTTTGCGCGTATGTTCTGGGGAACATCGCGTTATAGTTTTGCCCAAATGTCTGTAACTTTCGAATATTTTGACGAAAATGGTCTCAAACGATTTAGTTCGACTCCCCAATGAAGAATTCGAGGTCAAATTTGATTCTGTCCGTCCGGCCGGCCGTTGCCACGATAACTTGAGAAAGAAGAGAGCTAGCGACTTGAAATTTTCAGGGTGGGTGGCGCATCCCAATACGACGGACAAGTTCGTTAATAGGCATAATCGGCCCAGTGGTTTCCGAGTAATAATTTTGTTTTCAACCAATATAAATCCGATCGAATTGAAACTTGGTGAGTAGTTGTAGAATATGAATTTAAGCACGTTCGTGAAATTTTATGCGAATCGTATGGCTAGAAAATTAAAAAAAAATTTTTTAAAAATATTTTTGTTGTCACGATAACTTGAGAACGGAAAGAGATAGCGGCTTGAAGTTTTCAGGTTAGGATGTGCACCAGAACGCGACATTTCAGTTTGTTTATGAGCATAATCGGCCGAACGGTTTTAGAGTTATAGCCATCTGAAATTTTCTGAAATTTGGTGGTTTTTTGTTCCTCATTAACTCGAAAAATACTGAACCGATTGAATTCAAACATGGTTATTAGTTGTAGAGTGCCAACGCGGAAATGTTTGCAGAATTTGGTGAGGATAGCATTTGTAGAAAATTTTCAATAAATCATTGAAAATAAAAAAAAAATTCTATATATCAGTAAATATTCGTTTGAAATTGCTGAAATTTTGCAAGAGCCTTCATAACCTAACTCTACTGCCAAGTTTCTAGTTTTAATACGATCGGTTAAATATTGTTGGAGATTCGAGCATTCTTGTGTGAGTTCAGTAGATGGGTGACCGTTGCCTCGATAACTTTCGAACGAAAGCAGATATGGACTTGCAGTTTTCAGGGTAGGTTGCGTATCCGAAAGGGATAGCTGAGTTCGTTTTTGGGCATAATCGGTCTAACGGTTTCCGAGTTATACCCACCTGGATTATTATTTCCTTGATAACTCAAAAAATAAATATTCGATCGAATTGAAGCTTGGTAACTAGTAGTAGAAAATCAACATAAAGACGTGTTTAAAATTTTGTAGGAACCATACCCCTAGAAAATTTGAAAAAAATTACGAAAAAAAAATTTTAAGAGCCGTACTATTAGAAAATTTAAAAATATCACGAAAAAAAAATTGATTCAAGAACTGACGTGAAGTCAGAAGCTTCTGCGCGTATGTTTTATTGTCCATTCTTCTGTATTGGACACCCCTAATCGAATTTACCATGGTAAATTATGTTGTCCATTCTCCTGTATTGGACACTTAATTCGAATTTACCATGGTAAATTCGAATTGAGAGTGTCCAATACAGGAGAATGGACAACATAATTTACCATGGTAAATTCGTTTAAGGGTGTCCAATACAGAAGTATGGGCAATAGAACATACGCGCAAAAGCTTCTGACTTCACGTCAGTGCTTGAACCAATTTTTTGAGAGAGTGGCTCGTTATAAATCGTCTTAGCTCTACATATAGCTAGTCGTACAGAGTAAAGTATTGATTATCAGACCGGAGAAAACAAACAAATATTCTTAAGGTGCCATTTAGAACGACTGTTCTAAATAGTTTGCAATGGATAATTTTAGATGAAAGCCATATAATTCCGTTGACTCAATCAAATGCCACTATGAAGAGGATAATGCAGTATCGAAAATTATGCGACTTCCCTCTACCTCTGATGTAAATAAGACAATCACGGAAATAGTTCACGATCATCATTAGTTAAGACGAAATGTTGCTGGAAACATGAAAATATCAATGAATTATGTGTCTACATTCAATATTGATCAGTCATGATCAGTCTGTTAAAAATATGTTTTATACTCACGCGTGTCACATGTTGAACCCTCGAAGAATCGATTGCATGTGCAGCTACCAGTTTTCGCATTGCACTTTCCACTTTCTGAGCAAAATCCACATTGTTTTCCACAAGAGTATCCATATGTTCCACCAGGGCATTCTGTAAAAAAATTTTCAGTGATTGCGTCGATCAGGAGGTTGTCAGTATAATCCATTAGTCTGAATGAAAAAATCAATCACTCTTTGTATTGACCAGGAAAAAAAAACTGGTTCATAACATTCCAAGTAAAATTGATCATTCTTTAATTGGGTGGAATTCTGATGAATTTACCTTGAACAAGGATGTGAACTACAGTGCTTATTAATCGTGGATAATTCTTATTCTCATCAAATTTTAATTCAAAACTGATGTCAAAATATCTCACTGTATACTTTGTGTTTACACTTGATTGTGGGAAATACTTTATGTTGATTTTTTTTCCATCCTTCTAGAGAGAGCAGAATCCGGGTAGCGAATAGAAACTCATCTATACTTCCAATAGATGATAGATCTACCTCAGGGACGCGGCTCTGTCCACGTGAGCCTTGGTTTATCTCCCAAGGCCATTCGGTAGAACTTCCTCATCCAAACCTAATATTTTACTCTAATTATTCCCACCACAACTCCGTGAATAAACAGAGCAAGAGTGGTCGGTTATGCCAAAATCCCTTCAAACCAAACCTAATGATATGTCAAATTAAAATATGTTACTACCCCAGGGGGTAGAATACAAAGTTCAGAATCTCGCATGGCCCGTTCATCTGCCTCATGGATTCTGGGGGAGACACAAATTTAATAAGGAACCACAACACAAGGCTGATAACTGACTCTAGAGAGTCAATGCGTCAATGAAAATTCTACACTAAAAATTGAACAAGTAAAAACTTATGATTACCGAAATGAAAAGTATCAACTTCTGTTGAACAAAACAGAATTGGCAGTTTTAGTGGAGAACTTTTACGAAAACATAGACCGCTCGACTACACCTAAACCTACCTACCTATTTTGGATGGTGCGATCTATCCATTTGCTAGGATAGATCGCACCTTCCAAAATGTAGGTTAGTAGAGGTGCTGGATATAGATGATGCAGAATTCGGAACAGCCCTGATAAAGATGAAAAGTAATATAGCACCGAAAGATGATGGAATAATTAACGGAATGTTATGACTAGGCGGTAAAGAACTGAAAATAGTACTTTTTGCAAATGTTTTGGAAAGGGTAGAGTACCTGAAGTCTGGCAGGACTCCCAGGTGATTATTTCATGAAAGAAGGGCAACCGCACTAACATAGAAAACTATAGACCTATCAGCTTAATCTCAAACTATACAAACTATTGACCAGAATAATAACAACTCGCCTCACTAACAAACTGGACAAACAGGTAACCGAAAAGGGTACAGCACTACAGACCATTTCCAGATTATCCACCATCTTATTGAGAAATGTAAATCAGGCCTCTACACTTGGCATTTATAGACAACGAAAAGGCATTTGACTCCATAGAGACTTGGACGATTCTGGAATCAGTCAGAGTCACTGGAGAACATCTATCAAAATTATACATTTCATGTGCAGGTGAACTAGGAAATAAGCACCAATGAAATTCCTAAAAACAGAGAAGTGAGACAGGCTGATTCACGAAAGTATTCTCCTCTGCACCTTAGGACGTTTTCTGAAATTTAAAATGTGGAAACAGGGGCATCAACATAGACAGGGAATATCTTGGTTGATTGAATAGTGGGGGTTCTCAGGACCAACACTACTTTCCCCAAGGAAATTCAGTGCCCCTATTCCAGGATTAGTTTGAGAATAGCTTGGATTTTCTATGAACTCCACGAGTCTGTTAATGAAATTCTCCTCTGAAAATAAGTCATCTTCGTCGGCAAAGCCAAATAAATATATTGGTTCTAATGCCAGGCAAGAACGCTCAATTGAAGAGGACATGGCAGACTGCTTCGTCCTCCATGTCATATAATCCCCATTGAGAAGAGTCTCGATGTCTCCTCATCATCTTCAAGTGCTTCATTAGATTGCAGTGAGCGGTAAGGAGGCCAACCACATTTGTGACATTTCTCAGTGAAGTTATGCTCAAGCGTAGCAGTGAAGAGTCGTGAAACGTTTAGATGGTCCTTCCATCATCTTCTCGCCATGAACATTTGCGATTAGGGCCTATTAGAGGAGATGCTGCTTCCGCCTTGGCAAGGATATCTGTCTATCCATTGCTCTTTATTCCCTCGTGAGTTGACACCCACATCACTGTGACCTTATTGTGTGCTGCAAGCTCATTGGGTACGTTATGATAGTCTAAAACAAACTTAGAGCTTATTCTATAGCACCGTGAAGCTCTTACGGTGGCCGAAGATGATCGCCATCTATCACCTCTGTTAATCGAGCTTGTCCGAGTTGAGACATTTTCCAATGCCTGACTGCCTGTAGTCTTGATGCTTCAATCCTTGCTGCTCCCATTATAAACAGGAACAGGGGAATATCTTAGTCATCTCCGATTTGCCGACGATATTGTTATAATAGTGAGTACCCGGGAAGAATTAAAAATAATGCTAAAAGATCTCCATGAAGATTCGATAAATTTTGGGGTAAAAGTAAACTTGAATAAGACCAAAATAATGAGATCGATGTCGATGAACGTGGAGCTTCACAAATGGACACTAGAAAACGTAATCGAGGAGTCGAAGTAACAATGCGTGTTGGGCCAAGCTGGGCCACATTTGGAAAGTTGGGACACATAGGGAAAAACCATAATTTGGCTAGAAACTTGAACTGGAAGGTACTCGAGTCGTGCGTTCTTCCAGTTAGGACTCACCGTCGCGTCGCACAAAAACTATGGAAGGAAGCATGCTAGGTATTATTTTGAGGCCATGTCGAAACGAAGACGAAGAGAGGCAGACCATAGAGAGGCTGGGCAGACGACTTGTGTGGTGTGGAAGTCTGGTGGAATGTGACGAGGGACAGGCAATGATTGAGAGATTGGAGGAGGCCTAGAAGTGGATGGGTACAGGCTGATGAGAAAGGGAACAGATGGAAAGGATAATAACATTCCAGATGAAGAAGGGCTTATAAGACTTCATTTCTGTATTATCCAAAAATCTCTCAATTCTCATCAGATTATGCCTTTAACTAGATTATAACCAATTCAAATTGAGTAACCGTTTTGTTCGAGCCAAAAACGCTTATCCGAAGAAGAAGTCATTGTAAGGTTACACGTGTTGGATTTTCGTTAGACGGGCATGGAATCGATGTGACGGATTCTGCAGTGGACACATTATGGGGGAGGACGACAAAGGGTCACAAGGGACCAATATCCTTCAATAGTTCTGATGGAAACCAAACGATCACTGCTTCCAGGATAACAGCTCCTTCAGGCAAGCTACTGGAAGGGTGGTATCTTTTCAAACGGTAAAAAGAAGAGTGCATACACGTGATTTACGAGGAAGAAGACGTACGGCTCACCGCCACTTAATGGGGAGTGAATAGGAGCTTCTAGGGGGTCTTCTTGGGAACGACCTAGGAGGGTCAGTATAATCACGTCATTATCAAGTGGACTAAAGCAGATTGACTCCACTATGGAAAAAGTAAAAAAGATCTGACACGAGGTCGGACGGCTCTGAGGAGAGCACATTTATTTTCTACAAATGAACTGAATATCCTCATTGAAATATAAGTATTATATAGTTACGAGATGCTGTTCCCTCGAAACCGCTGATGATAGTTTCTGAGTTCGCGGAATACAAGTGCGAGAATTTGTGAACTCGGTGTGAACTCGAATTCCTCTGGAATCCGAGGTGTGATTATCAGGAAGGACTGATCTAGTAGTTTGTTCCATTTAGACCTTTGTAATAGACCACATTAGTTAGGTTAGGCAGGAAATTTGAATTACGATCCATCCATGGATCAGAGCACTAAATTCCCCATGCATTTCTTATGGACCTAAAATTTACGCGAATTTCTCGCCTGTTTTTAGATACTTTGGCTAATTTCTTAAGGTTTATTTTGGTTGAAATAGATTCTGTGAACCTTTCTCAACCATCTAGAACGAAGTTTTCATAACAAAATAGTATATTAACTAACTAATTAATAAATATAAAAGTGTTCACCAAATTCGATTGACGTATGTCTTAGCTCACTCGAAATCAGTCAAAAATAATAACATAACCCTAAATCGGCCTTGTAATGACGCACAACAGAAGTCATCTACGACATACGGAAATCTTTCGAACTAGAATGGTTTCAATTTTGATTTAAGAATAAATTGATGTAGATTTTAATGTGGAAAGAACATGAAAACATGCACTAATGATGAAGGTACCCAATACTTGTTGTCTCTGTACTAACATTCTCTTTTAAATAGGGTAGTTTCATCTCAAAGTTGAAATTCCTTGTTAAAAAATTTGAATATGGATCTCCCGCCAAGCGACTGATTCTAACCTAACTAATGTGGTCTATAGACAAATCTATGTAACTCCGTTTCGCTATTACTGAATAAATTACATAATCATTTAGTTGTTCAATTGTGATTGGTAATCGAAAGATGAACTCTTTTTAAAAACAGCATTGGCGATCCGATAATCGTAATTATATTGTAATAGTCAATATTATCATGATCTTCTGTAAAATGTATAAAAGCATAATTCAATTATCAAAATTTGTATTCCCACATATCAACACAAGCCTCTTAAGTTGTCGACAATTGGGGCATTTACCTTACGCATGATGTAGGGTTTATGTATTTTTTTATTAGAGCATTCATCGAGAATTCTGCTGCGAAGCGGTTACCCTCTTTGGTAATCCTTCTGGTGATATGATAAGAACGTTCAATGTAATGAATTTATGATAATTCTTGAATTAATTGGGCATTATCTGTTACAATCCAGAAGAAACAATTCAACTATAGCTGATGTAATTTTGCGTGGCCACATTGTTAATGTGCACTTGAGATTGTGTGGTTTGATATCTATGAACTTTCTTATAGGTGCCCAAGAGGGATATGTCATGCTGATTTGAAAACCTCTTGAAAGATCAGAAAATGAAATAAATGCACCGTCAATGAAATTCACTGCACTTTCGCAAACAGTGTTACGATGGACATTCATCTGATATTGCGTTGTGCATAAAATTTTCATGTCTTTTAATACCAGTTCCTGTACTCCTCCGAAACGGCTTGACCGATTCTCATGAAATTTTGCGAGCATATTGAGTGGGTCTGAGAATTGGCCAACATATATTTTTCATACCCCTAAGTGATAAGGGTTGTACACCCTTAATTTTTTTTTTTGACGAAATTTTTTGTTTTTATTTTTTTATAATGTGACATTACAAAATACATACAACCCTAAATTTTCACCCTTCTATCACTAACCCCTATTTTTTAATAGTCAATTTAGTAATTAATCATTTTTAACTGATCAATTATCACTTGGTAAGTTATACCAGAGAAAGAGCTAATTAAAACCAAGTCGCCATATTTTTTGTGAATCTTTTCTACTCTATTTCGATTAAAATTTCCCTGAGAATATGGCAAAGCAAACATTTTTGTACAAAAAATATATTTATTTTTATTAAAGTATCCAGGCAGTTTATTCCTGCTATACTTAGTGCTAGATTTTTTAAAATTTCCGTGTCTTTCTGGATCAACACTCATTTGCCAGACTATACCGGTGTCACGTCCCAGTAAACAGCACGGAGTAGGGATGAGAACGAAGCCTTTTCTCACTTTTCATAACCAGATACGTTTGAGTGGGTAGTTCATATTCGCAATTGAACCTGGTAGGTGGCGCCGAAATCGGGTTCTAGGTATTTTTTAGAATTACGTGTTTAAGTGGGTCCCTGGATAACTTGGAAATTCAACTGTCCCTGTAGGAGGCGCTGCAATCGGGTTCTAGGTTTTTTTTTAAGATTTTTCGCATTTGGAAATGAAATTGCAACCGCAATAACCGATTTGGCGCAGGCGAAGTTGCGTGGGTCAGCTAGTACTTACTATATTATCAATATTTATATTTATAATTGTAATTGTAATTTTCAACTAAATAAGTATGTCATTAGTCATTGCATTTGAGATACAGTGTAGAGATATTCAAATGAAAAATTATTTATGATTTAAACTACTTGTTCAAATGAAAGTAAATTATATAATATAGTTCATAATAATGAAAATGCAATACGTTCGAATAATCTTATGCTATTCAATGTTGATGAATCGAGGTTGGAGCGTGTGGAAGACAGAGTGGCCGATGATAGAAAAACTGCCATTCAGGTACTTGCATCTGTCGGGTTTTAGAGCAGTGATCCAACTAGAGTGATCCGCATGGGTCGACAAGGTAATAAACCCAGGCCTATTAAGATGGTTTTATCTAACTCGAATGCAGTTGGTCGAGAATAGATTGCTTGACACAAGGTTCAGAATTGCTTCTGATAAGACCAAATTGCAGCAAGAACAAATGAAAAGGGTTCAGGATGAGCTGGAGCAACGTCGAGATGGAGATGAGCAAAATCTCACTGTTAAATATAAAAAAAAAATTGGTTCAAGCCCTGTGGACAGGAGCTATTGGGCGCATGTTCATCTTCCTTGTGGCCCGTACTGACCAGTAAAGAAAAAAAGCAGTATCATGTTGAATACCTTAATATTATTGATTATTATATAATAATCGATGAAAATACTGAGAGAGACCCAGGAAATTTGACACATTTTGTCTTATATCTCCAGAAATTGAAATCGTATAGAGCCAAAATTTTGCACAATGTTGCAAAATACTACAATTGACGTTAGTACAAGTTTTTGTTGCAATCTGATGAATAGTTCACGAAAAAAAATTTTTTTTTTCGAAAAAATCAAAAGAAATATTTTTTTAAAAATTACCAACATTTCAATCATAACAAAATTTTGCCAAAAGTTGCGCGTTTATATCCTCGAACTGACTATCAAGTTTCGATTCAACATCTTCTTTAGTTCCTGAAATATCAGGGAAATAACCTCAAAATTTTAAATGTCTATAACTCCTAAACCGTCCGGCCGATTTTGCCCGTTAACGAACTCAACCGTCGCATTTTGATCAGAAACCTACCCTGAAAGTTTGAAGTCGATAGGACCTTCGGTGCTCCTGTTATCGTGCCTACGGCCGGAAAACCGGCCGGCCAGCCGGCCGGCCGGCCGGCCGGACGGCACCCTAAAATCTGACACCGGATTCGTGATCAGGGAGTCCGAATTAGTCTATTAGCCAATTTTCAGCTCAAAATTCAAAAATTACAGACATTTGGACGAAATGATAGGACGATGTTCCCCTAGAACATGCGCCCAAAAAGGTATTCCTGATATTGAGGAATCAAAAAACTAAGAACATTCTCTTACCAAACGTCAAAGATATACTAACAAAGTGTTGGTGGTTTAAGAACTAGACTTGATGAATATAGAACCTCTGTCCTGTGCTGCGATTTTAATGTTATTATAATATTATTATTAACTGAAACATAGCTAAGGGGGTCCTTCTGTGGTGCTGAAATTGGATTAATCAACTATAATATTTTTAGAAATGATCGAAGTGTGAACAAAAGTGGAAAATCTCGAGGTGGTGGAGTATCAGGAGGTGTCTGAGCGTGAGAGGGCTGGATGGGGCTAGTCCAGATATCGAACATTTTTTCGTTCTTCTGATGGGTGCAAGTGGAAGTGTTATTTTCGGGGCTGCCTACCACCAGGCTCGAGATATATCGAGTAATCGGTTTCGGAAATATTCTTGAAAAATGTTTTAAATAAAAATGGCCATAACTCCTAAACGGCTTGGTGGATTTTGCCCATTGAATTTGACTCCAGATTATTCATTAGTGGGTCGAACTGAATCGTTTGAGACCATTTTCGGAAAAAAATTGAAAAATACAGAAATTGTGACGAAATCATAGCACGCTGTTCCTTGCGGAACAAGTCCTGTTGTATTTCGATTTCTAGGTCCAATGATCCTGTTCTGTTCAGCTATCCAATTGAAACCAGCCAGAAATGGGGTATTGAAGTTCACGATTTGGGAGTCATATTTGATCATCAGTTAAATTTTACACCTCATGTTAATTCGGTAGTCACTAAATTTTTTCAACTGTTGGGTTTTGTTACTAGAAATACCAAAAAATTGTACGTTATGGCTTTTAGATCATTGTACCTTCCGTTAGTGTGTTCAGTTGTTCAGTCCGCCTCACCATATTATCGATCTCCAATCGGATGGAAAGAGTGCAAAGGAAATTTCTGAGGTGTGTAGCATTTATAATGAATCTACAACGTGGTGAATATGATTATGTGGAGGATATGCAAAGTTTTAATGTTGCCACCTTGGCAGGTAGTAGAACAAGATCTGACTCGATTACTCTCTACAAGATACTTTCAGGAGATGTAGACTGTCCTTCATGGCTTCAGTTGATTTGTTTTAGAGTACTGAACAGGCCTACTCGTGGCTCTGAGTTGTTCCGTGTTGACGTGGCTCTTTACCATCGCATAAATTATGGTTATCATAGTGCTTTGTCACGTTTTCTTAGATTGGGTAATGAATATTGTAGTAGGATAGTAGGGGTAAGGTTTGGAATTTACTGGACAGACTTTGAGTTCACTTAGAATCAGTGTGGAAAGATTGATTGTATGATTGTCCCACTGTTGCTATAGTACTGCTGAAGTTCTTTATTTCTTCGTTTATGTTTATTGTAAGTGTATATTTGTATTATATTTCATATATAAAATAAAAAAAAGCACTGACGTGAAGTCAGTACTCTTTGGCGCGCGTGTTCACGGTGGCTTATTTTGAATTGAATGATGAGTACTTCAAGCTCAGTGGATAGAGCGAGCCAGAGATCTACCCAAAGGATAGTGGACACCATTCACTGTCGGTTCAAAAATTAACAGTGCTATATCTAAGCTGTCATAAGGATAGAGTAACAAAGTTGAAAAAGAACACAACTGACTCTCCTTAGTCGCACAAGCTCCTAGAAGATTCTGAGGGATCTCCTTGGGAAAGACTTGGGAGGGTCAGTATAATCATCATCATGTTTATAGCACGCGCGCCAAAGCAGATTGACCCCACGTCAATACTTTTTTACACTTTTTCTTTCATTGTTATGTCAATCTGCATTTGGCGCGCGTGCTATAAACATGATTATGATTATACTGACCCTCCCAAGTCTTTCCCAAGGAGATCCCACAGAATCTTCTAGGAGCTTGTGCGACTAAGGAGAGTCAGTTGTGTTCTTTTTCAACTTTGTTACTCTATCCTTATGGCAGCTTAGATACAGCACTGTTAATTTTTGAACCGACAGTGAATGGTGTCCACTATTCTTTGGGTAGATCTCTGGGTCGCTCTATCCACTGAGCTTGAAGTACTCATCATTCAGTTCAATTTAGCCACCGTGAACACGCGCGCCAAAGAGTACTGACTTCACGTCAGTGCTTTTCTTTATTTTTGCGCATATGTTCTGGGGAACATCGCGTTATAGTTTTGCCCAAATGTCTGTAACCGAATTTTTTGACGAAAATGGTCTCAAACGAATTAGTTCGACTCCCCAATGAAGAATTCCATCAAAGCACTGAGCTCCCATGCCATCGATTCAAAGTTGATATGGGAGTGCCGAAGAAAACTAAATGAAATTGGCAAGAATAATAAGGTCTTTTTAGTCTGGGTCCCCGGTCACTCGGGAGTCAAGGGGAACGAAGAGGCCGATACACTTGCCAGAAAGGCAGCACGAACTCCTTTTATCGGCCCAGAACCTTTCTGCGGTATAGGTAAATGCACCTACAAGAAAGAGTTTCTGGAGAAGGAGGAAACCAAAAGAGAGACACTCTGGCGGAATCTTCCAGGTTTGGTTCATTCCAAAAAGTTCCTTAGGAACTTTAAAGAAGTGAGATCCAAAAGGTATCTGGATCTCTGTAAGAATAAGTTACACCTGGTCACTGGCTTCCTCACAGGACACTGTCGCCTCAGGAAGCATCTGATGAGAATAGGTTTATCAGATACTGACGAGTGCAGATTCTGTGGGGAGGAGGAAGAAACTCCTCTTCACCTTGTTACAGAATGCCTCGCCATTGCAAGTCAGCGAAAGGAATGCTTTGGACAGGAAACTTGTAGGAGTGAAGACGTAATATCCTTGAAGCCTTCCCAGATATTGAGGTTCATTTATACTCTGGAACTGGAGGGCGAGCTGTAGATGGCGTAATGGTGAGAACAGCTCTGATGGGGGGCACAATAGATCTCAAGGTCGCGGTGCAACGTAACCCCTTATCAATAATAATAATAATAAAAGAATTCCAGGTCAAATTTGATTCTGTCCGTCCGGCCGTTGCCACGATAACTTGAGAACGAGAAGAGCTAGCGACTTGAAATTTTCAGGGTGGGTGGACATCTCAATAAGACGGACAAGTTCGTTAATGGGCATAATCAACCCAGTGGTTTCCGAGTAATGATTTTGTTTTCAACCAATATAATTCCGATCGAATTGAAACTTGGTGAGTAGTTGAAGAATATAAACTTAAGCACGTTTGTGTTATTTTGTGCGAATCGTATGACTAAAAAATTTTAAGAAAATCATTAAAAAATATTTTTGTTGTCACGATAACTTGAGAACGGAAAGAGATAGTGGCTTGCAGTTTTCAGGTTAGGATGTGCATCCGAACACGACATTTCAGTTTCTTTATGAGCATAATCGGTCAAACAGTTTTAGAGTTATAGCCATCTGAAATTTGGATGTTTTTTGTTCCTCATTAACTCGAAAAATACTAAACCGATTGAATTCAAACATGGCAGTTAGTTGTAAAATGCCAACGCGAAAATTCTGGCAAAATTTCGTGAGGATAGTATTTGTAAAAAATTTTAAAACAATCATTGAAAATTGAAAAAAAAATTCTATATATCAGTAACTATTCGTTTGAAATTGCTGAAATTTTGCAAGTGCCTTCATGACCTAACTCTACTGTCAAGTTACTAGTTTTAACACGATCGGTTGAATATTGTTGGAGATTCGAGCATTCTTGTGTGAGTTCAGTAGATGGGTGACCGTTGCCTCGATAACTTTCGAATGAAAGGAGATAGCGACTTGCAATTTGCAGGGTAGGTTGCGTATCCGAAAGGGAAAGTTGAGTTCGTTTTTGGGCATAATCGGTCGAACGGTTTCCGAGTTATACCCACCTGGAATATTATTTCCTTGATAACTCAAAAAATAAATATTCGATCGAATTGAAGCTTGGTAACTGGTAGTAGAAAATTCATAAAGACGTGTTCAAAATTTTGTCAGAACCGTACCCCTAGAAAATTTGAAAAAAATGACAAAAAAAAAAATTAAGAACCGCACCCCTAGGAAATTTCAAAAAAATCACGAAAAAAATTTTGGTTCAAGCACTGACGTGAAGTCAGAAGCTTTTGCACGTATGTTCTATTGTCCATTCTTCTGCATTGGACACCCTTAATCGAATTTACCATGGTAAATTATGTTGTCCATTCTACTGTATTGGACACTCTTAATTCGAATTTACCAGGGTAAATTATTAAATTAGATTCGATATTCTTCAACTGATAAGATTCAAATATTGTTATCAAAAGGGAAGTCATTTTTGGCGTTTCTTTTGATAAAAATGTTTGAATCTTATCAGTTGGAGAATATCGAATCTAGTTTAATTTACAAAGGATATCTCATGAACATATATATCGGTAACGGACATCTCATGGATATCCAGATGTCTTATGTATGTCGGTAACGGATATCCTATGGATGTCCGATTTGGTGGCCAACAGATATCTTTAGGACATCCGTAGGATATCCAATAACCTCCCAGGATATCCTATGGATGTCCGGAATATCCGCTACAGATATCCGTTGGACATCCATAGGACGAACCTGTGCTATCTGGGACACAAAATTATGATTCTTCAACACCATTCGTTCAAGAGATATCACTGCTCCAAACCACCTATGCGCAGACACTTCCAAGGGGATTCTATGGCGGAATAGCATCCAGCACCTGAGAACTCCAATCATCTCAGACGAAAACTCCAGCAGTTAAATCACTTCTTCTCTGCTCATGCATGGAACGAAATATCTCCGAAAGGGGGTAAATGAATTTCTAAATAGGAACGCAATTTATTCGCCTATTCTCCAAATCCGAAAGTAATTTAAAATTGATCTTCCAAATATAGTTATTTATAAATTGGCCCCAGGGCCACGGCACATACACATCAACTGGAAATCAACGCTATTTCCTCGAAACTGACTGGTTCGTTCATAGAATTGTCTTGAATTTTCTTTTAAAACCTCACAATATTGGCTCAGCACAAAATCCATGACCGCTAGACGTAAACCGCACCCAACATAAGCCCTACATCCCAAAAAGAGTCATGTCACCTCTGCGCATGCGTAACTTACTCGTGTTTGAAAGTCCTCTCAAAATCACACACCGCTCACAAAACTCTGATTCTTCAAACCATTGGTTCATGAGAGATCGCACCTTCCATCCACGCATGCGTGGATTCCATCCACACATGCGTGGATACTCCCAAGGGGATTCTGTTAAATAATAGCATCCTGCACCTCAAATCCCCAATCCTCTCAGTTGAATACTCCAGCAGTTAATTCACTTATCGTCTGATCATGCGCATAACGAAAAATGTCCATAAGGGGTAACATCAATTTCAAAATTAGCACAAGGACCACGGTACGCACACTTCAACTCTGAAACAACGCTATTTCCACCAAACTGACTTGTGTCCGTGCACTGAATTGACATGAATATTCTTTTAAAACCTCACAATATCGGATCAGTACTCCCAACATAACCCATCCAACCCAAAAAAGAGTCACTTCTCTTCTGCACATGCGCAACCTACTCGCGGCTGAAAGTCCTCCCAAAATCACACTCCTTACTGAAAACTCAGATTCTCCAAAACTAGTGGTTCAGGAGATATCGCATCTTTAATCCACGCATGCGAAGACCCTCACCAGGGGATTCTATGGAGTAATAGCATCCGCCACCCCAAAACCCCAATCCTCTCTGATGAAAACTACAGCAGTTAAATGACTTCTCATATGCTCATGCGCATAACGAAAAATGCCCGGAATGGGTAGCATGAACTTCAAAAAAATGGGTTCAAGCCCTGTGGACAGGAGCTTTCTGGCGCTCTAGTTCAAACAGACAAATTATATCTCCGAAAGTATTGGTTTCTCTGAGTTGGGAATTATATCAATGTATACATATGATAGGGCTGCATCATAAAGGAAATTCAATTCAAATAATAGTTTATTTATCAAGATTAAATGAGCAATCATGAGAATGCGAACTGCACCATGGAAGAAATCAAATTAAATCTGGCCAATTTTGCCCAATAACGAACTTAGCCGAGATATTCATCTCCCTAACCTACTCTGAAAATTTCAACTACCTAGCTCATTCCGTTCGAGAGTTATTGTGGAAAAACTTTTCTTAATTTTTCAAATTTTTTATTTTACACTTTGCGGTAATCTGGTCAATACAAAACTTCACATGCGTATAAAGGTCATGATTCTACAATTTGATGCTAAATTTCAGATAGATCGAACGAACTTGTCCGAGATATTTACGCTCCAAAACTACCTTGCAATTTTCAATCCGCTAACTCCTTTCGTTCGAGAGTTATCGTGCCTACGGCCGGTCGGCCGGCCGGACAGAATCGATTTCGCACTCGGATTCTTGATCAGTGAGTCGAACCAAATCGTTTGAGACCATTTTCAGCCAAAAACTCCAAAATTACAGACACTTGGGCAAATTGATAAGCACTCTGTTCCGAGGAACTAGAGCGCCAAAAAAACAAGTTTCGTATGACAATTGCCCAAAACAGGTTTAAAGTACCTAAAAAAAGTAGGTATTCCATAAAACATGTATGAAAGAAGATGAGTAATAATATGAAAGAAGATGAGTAATAAATAAAAAATTACCTTGTAATCGATCCAAAATTTCCTGATCTACGTTCACCAAATTTTCTCCTCTCTCGAACTACAGAATTATGCTTTCAATATTTACGTAATATTTTCAAACATTTTCGGGTGAGGTTGCATCGCTAAAATACGAGTATTTCAACCCCAATAATTTGGAAGTTACAATATTCCCTTCTATTAAGTTGACATTATGACAATTCATACATAGAATAATTATATCAATGTGTGAAAAACGATTTACATTGAAATTTTGAAGAATCATATCTCCGAAAGTATTAGCTTGTTAGAGTTAAAAATGATATGAATGAATTCCTATGATAAAACTTCTTATTAAAAAAAAATTAATTTGGAATTTGTTTCGAAAAAAAAAATATTTTTTTGGTACTCCGAAACCATCTGTCCGATTATGCCCAATAACGAACTTAGCCGAGATATTTATCCCCCAAACCTACTCTGGAAATTTCAACTCTCTAGCTCATTCCGTTCGAGAGTTATCGTGCCTACGGCCATCCGGCTGGCCGGACCGGCCGGACAGAATGAATTTCGACCACGGATTCTTGATCAGTCAGTCGAACCAAATCGTTTAAGACCATTTTCATCGAAATATTCGAAAATTACAGACATTTGGGCAAATTGATAAGCACTCAGTTCCGAGGAACTAGAGCGCCAAAAAGAGGTTTCGCAATTTCAAGCAAAATATTCCACAAAATAGTAGTACTTTTTTGAAATTTTTCATGCCATGTGATCTTCACGAAATTTTGCAAAAGTGTTTGCTTTGGTCTTTTGCATCTAACTACTGAGTTTCTATTCAATCCGATCAGTATCTTTCGAGTTATCGTGGAAACAAAATTTTAAAATTTTTGAAAATTTTATGGCCATCCGGTCAGTCACAAAAATCTCCGATTCTCCTACACTAGTGGTTCAGGAGATATCGCATCTTGAATCCATGCATGCGCAGACCCGCACCGGGGGATTCTATGGAGGAATAGCATCCTCCACCCCAAAACCCCAATCTTCTCAGAAGAAAACTCGAACAGTTAAATTATTTGTCGTCTGCTTATCCGAATAACAAAACAAGCACTGATGTGAAGTCAGGAGCTTTTGCGCGTATGTTCTATGGTGTACTCACCTCTATTGGACACTACTACGAATTTAGCATCGATATAATAATATACCGTTTCCTCAGCTTTTATAAAATATATGAATACATTTCATACCATTTTGATGACAGACTTATATAGAGAATCGAATATTATCACAGAATTTTTAACTGTGACATATTTATGTATTCTATTGGAATTGCAATACGGAAAAAACCAACACCTCATGTAACTCTAGGATTCGATATTCACGAAATTCCGAGAAAATTAGTGGGTCTGCATTCTACAAGTAATCACCGAGTTTTAATTAGATCCGATGAAATCACACTTTGCGAATTGCTCTGAACTCTGAACCGTTTGGCCGATTATGCCTTTTAACTAACTCAAATGTTTCATTCTGATGTACAAGCTTACCCTAAAAATTGCAAGTTGCTATCTTTGTGTCCTTATTCTATAACTAGCTATCAAGTTTTAATTGGATCAGATCTGTATTCGTTAATCACAAAATTTTTAATCGTTTGGCCGATTATACCCATTAACGAACTTGTCCGTCGAATTGGGACGCGCCACCTACCCTGAAAATTTCAAGTCGCCATCCCTTTCCGTTTTCAAGTTATCGTGGCAAAATCAAATTTGACCTCGAATTCTTCATCAGGGAGACGAACCCAATCGTTTGAGACCATTTACGGCCAAAAATTCGAAAATTACAGAAATTTGGCAAAATGAGAAAGTGATGTTCCCCAGAACATACACACAAAAATTAATATTAAGATGGATTAAACGAGATAAAATTATAATTGGCAAAGAGATAGGAGAATTACCAAAATATGTAATTAAATTGGTTAAGTTTTCTTAAGTTGAAAAAAATAAAGCAAACTTAAGACAACAAATATTAATGTGACTCCATTAAAGGTAGTCAGCGGCGCGTTATAGGGGAACTGAATTTAAAGGGCAATTAAATATAGTTAATGAGATATCTCTGAGTTTAACTAATAATAACTTCATTGGTATACCTACTCCATTCGCTTTCAAACGTCTCCCGGTTGGATATGAATTTTTGACACATTTCACCGTGTCTATTTTGAAAATGTTTTTTTTTCAATAATTTTCAATGATTTTTTGAAAATTTTCTAGTGATATAATCCTCACGAAATTTTGCAGAAACTTTCGCGTTGGCATTCTACATAATATAATAACCATGTTTGAATTGGATCGCTTCTATGTTTTTCGAGTTATTGAGGAAATAACAACCAAATTTACGATGGGTATAACTCCAAAACCGTTTTGCCGATTATACCTATAAACAAACTCAAATGGCGCATTCAGATTCTCAACCCCACCTGGAAATTTCAAGTCGCTATCTCTTTCCGTTCTTAGGCTATCTTGACGTAAATAATATTTTTTAATAAGTTTTTAAAAATTTTCTAGCGATACGATTTACACAAAATTCCACGAACGTGCTTAGGTTTATATTCTACAACAATTCATCAAGTTTCAATTCTATCGGATTCATATTGGTTGAAAACAAAATTATTACTCGGAAACCATTGCTCCTTCCTTTCTCCAGTTATCGTGGCAACGGCGGGACGGAATCAAATTCTTCATCGGGGAGTCGAACCAAATCGTTTGAGGCCATTTTCGTAAAAAAATTCGAAAGTTACAGACATTTGGGCAAAATGATAACGCGATGTTCCCCAGAACATACGCGCAAAAATGTCTGTATAATTGACCAGTAAGTCGACCTGGCAAGAAGAAAGGACCAATCAAATAATCGCCAATATTACCACCCCAGAAATTTAGTGAAAATTGTTCTTTGAAAATGGGTTTCTACTATTTTATGCGGATTCTCCTCAGCTCATATGTGTTCACTATGAAAATTTATAATTGAAGTTCTTGAGAAACAGGCTTCATCAGTGAATAACATTTGGCAATCAAAATGAGGATTGTTTAATAGTCTATTAAGGCACCACTGACAAAAATTAATCCTCGGATGAAAATCTCGAGGCAGGATAGCTTGCATCCTCTGAATGTTATAAGGATGTATCAAAGAATCCCGGAAGATCCACCAAACAACTTGATGACTTGCATTTAATAGAGCTCTGATTTTTCTTGTACTGGTTCTTGGATGTTCTTCTATTTCGCTCTTAACTTCCTCTTTAAGTCGTTGTGTTCTCACACTGCGTGGTCTACCCGCATTAATATTTTTCGTAGTATCCAGCTTCTGAAAGACGCCTATGAATATGAGAGAACATTCGATGACTCTATTGGGATAGCGTTCCATGTAAAGACGCTGAGCGTCTCTTGAATTTCCATTTGCAAGATCATACATGAAATGCATGTCAGTCATTTCGGAATTCGTGAAGTTTGGCATGTTTTCAAACTAAAATGCAACCACCTTTATTTTGCAAAACACAAAAGTTTTATTTGATGTGCCAAAACTAACAATTAATTTATTCACCACAGATTACTAACTGAATTTTTAGGACAATTTGGATTTTTCTGAGGATTCCAAGGGACCATAAAGTTTAGTATAACAACAAAGCTTCTTTTTACATTTTTTCAAATTAACAGTGGCTCAACACAAAAACTTTTGGAGTGAAAACAGGGGACAGTGTTCCAGAAAGAATATCACCCTATAGATTTGCTATATCGAAATTGGCATGTCACATTAAACTCTAAATTGTAATATATATGCCAAATTTCAGTTGAATATTTTGTGAAGTTTAGATAATACGAGACGAAAAACCTGAAAAAAATTCAAACACTAATAACCTGTATCTCGAAAACGATACGTTTGCGATCCCATGTTTATGGGACCTTTTTTTCTTGAAATTACTTAAGGAATCTCCCCTCTTCGTTTGTACCTCAAATTCAGGAACACCCTGGATATAAATATAGTTTTAAATATAATCAGCGCTGAATATTATTTTAGACAAAGAAATCCTATCTTCTCCGTTATTATCCAAAGTTTTCCAAAATTTGAATTTATAGGCCTTTAATTTGTTTCGCTTAAGGAACCTCCAAACTGTAATTGGTTTCATGTTAAGATATCTTGCTAGTTGCCTCACACTGGTATTCGCATTTCCTTGATGCTCGTTCATAATGACATTGTCTACACGATTATTCCCCTTCCGATGTGCTTTGTTGGAATTGTACTCCCAGTTCTATCAAAATGCATATTTACTTTTGCAACTGTCTGAAAAGTTCAATAGTTGGATGGAATCTGTTAAATTCTGCCGCAGCCTCTCGATATGCCTTCTGGATATCGCCTACAAGTCGAATAAGTTCGAACTTAATTGTATCGATTTCAGTATTGCGTACGTATAGAACGATTTAACAAATGATATGAACTGTCAAATAATAATAATAATAATAATAATAATAATAATAATAATAATAATAATAATAATAATAAAATGATAGCTCTCGAATCTACTGGAGCTATGATTTTCCAACAACTCGGCAGATCCATGCCATAAAGCCAGATATAGTACTGGTGGACAAAGATCTCAAGGAATTGTTTGTTGTCGAATTTTCCTCCCCCGCTGAAAATAATGCGGTGATGAAAGAGCAACAGAAGAGGGAGAAATACAAGGATTTGCTGTTTGAGCTGGGAACCCTATATCCAGGGTATAAATTAATAAGTGTCCAATACAGAAGAATGGACAATAGAACATACGCGCAAAAGCTTCTGACTTCACGTCAGTGCTTGAACCAATTTTTTTCAAATCAAATCCAAAAGCTCTCAAAAAATCACCCGTTATTACATAAAGATATATTCTCATTAGTGATAGAAAAACTGGCCTAGAATTCCTTTCTACCCATCACGAGATTTAATATCCACAAATGAGCCTCTCACCTTACAAGATCAGAAGCCTTCTGCAAAATTCAAAGGTCCCCTCTCGCAAATATACTCCTCTGAAGGCACATGGATCTCTTGAAGAAGAATCGCCTCTCTATTCCTCAAAGATATTCACTCTTGTTCATAGAAATCCCTTCAATATTTAGTTGCCTCCTCCTAAGGAGGATCTCTTTCAAAACCAGGTCTGACCACTAATGTAGGGCTATCATCTAATCTCCTATAGATTTGTGATGAAATAACACGATTTTACCATGAATATATATGTATAATAATATGTCATCATGACATTCATATTTTATTTTTGGAGGTTCTCGCAAAAATACGACCATAGACAACATATCATACGACGATTCGTATCCACCTACCGAACTCACAAAAGGCTGCTCGGTTCTCCAACAATATAGATCCGATCGTGTTCAAACTTGGAATTCTGCAGTAGAGTTAGGTTCTGCAGGCTCTCCCAAAATTTCAGCCATGCCGGACGAATAGTTTATGATATATAGAATTTTTTTCAATTATTTTTAATTATTTTTTTTTGAATTTTCTAGTTATACCATCCTCACGAAATTCTGCAAAAATTTTCGCGTTGGCATTCTACAACTAATAACCATGTTTGAATCCAATCGGTTTTGTATTCTTCGAGTTAATGAGGAACAAAAAACATCCAAATTTCAGAAAATTTCAGATGGCTATAACTCTAAAACCGTTTCGACGATTATGCTCATAAGCAAACTCAAATGTCGCATTCAGATGCACAACCTAACCTGAAATTTTCAAGCCGCTATCTCTTTCCGTTCTCAGGTTATCGTGACAACAAAAATATTTTTTAATAATTTCTTAATAATTTTCTAGCGATTCGATGCTCACAAAATTTCATAAACGTGCTTAGGTCTATATTCTACAACTATTCACCATGTTTGAATCCAATCGGTTTTGTATTCTTCGAGTTAATGAGGAACAAAAAACTACCAAATTTCAGAAAATTTTAGATGGCTATAACTCTAAAACCGTTTGGACGATTATGCTCATAAACAAACTCAAATGTCGCATTCAGATGCACAACCTAACCTGAAATTTTCAAGCCGCTATCTCCTTCCGTTCTCAGGTTATCGTGACAACAAAAATATTTTTTAATAATTTTTTAATAATTTTCTAGCAATACGATTCTCACAAAATTTCACGAACGTGCTTAGGTCTATATTCTACAACTATTCACCAAGTTTAAATTCGATCGGATTTATTTTGGTTGAAAACAAAATTATTACTCGGAAACCATTGGGCCGATTATACCCATTAACGAACTTGTCCGTCGTATTGGGATGCGCAACCCACCCTGAAAATTTCAAGTCGCTGGCTCTTTTCGTTCTCAAGATATCGTGGCAACGGCCGGACGGCCGGACGGCCGGACGGCACCACAGAATTAAATTTCACATTTGGGCAAAACTATAACGCGTATGTTCCCCAGAACATACGCGCAAAAAATGCCCAAAAGAGGCAGTTACACCCCCAGTCGTTCACCGTTCAGACATATTTTGAAAACCAATTTAAAATTCCACACATCGTTTACGCATTAATTCATTTGCTTTAATTCAGTGGTCCATATTTTAATCAGTTGCCCTCGTACATATCGACTTGATTCAGATAAACGCGCAAAAAATACTTCGGAACGAAATCTGATCACCATATGTTACAGATATTCCATATAGGAATTAGAAATTAAATAATTTGTCGAGTTTGGGAGTTAAAAATAATTAATTTTTTTTTAGGCTCCTAGTGGTCTGTTCTCAGTGAAATTTTGCACATCCCAAGAGGTCATAATTGGTCACCGAAGTGCCAAAACTGAACTCAATCCGATATTTTGTTTCGGAATATCAAGCAAAATATTCCGCTAATAGTTAAAATTTTTTTTAAATTTTTTCTACTAATAGTACAGTCATTTGGTATTTTTACTTGGAAAGTTTTCTGGGAGTTTTAAAAATTGGTAATTTTATAGATTTTGATATGCTCTTTCCAAATTTCAACTTTGCCACCTCGTATGTTTGCCGCTCGCGCCGCCATATTGGAAAAATGGCGCCAAAAGCAGTATTTGCGCGCGTGTTTCGCAAGGAACAGCGTGCTACCATTTCGTCACAATGTCTGTAATTTTCGATTTTTTTTTTACGAAAATGGTCTCAAACGATTGGGTTCGACTCCCTGATGAAGAATTCGATGTCAAATTCAATTCTGTCCGTCCGTCCGGCTGGCTGGTCCGGCCGTTAGCACGATAACTCTCGAACGGAACGAGTTAGAGCGTTGAAATTTGCAGGCCATGGTTGCAGTGTAAATATCTCGGAGAACTTCGTTAATGGGCAAAATCCATCCAGCTGTTTCGGAGCTACGGCCATTTTTAGTTAAAACGTTTTTCAAAAATATTTCCGAAACTGATCACTCGATCTATCTGAAATTCAGCATCAAATTGTAGAATCGTGAGCTTTATATGCATGCGAAGTTTTGTATTGATCGGATGGCTCTAAACTAGAAAAAAAAAAGTTGAATATTTGAAAATTAAATTGAAATTTTGTTTTCAGTATAACTCGAAAAATACTCATCCGATTGAATTGAAACTCAGTAGTTAGATGCGAAGTACCAATGGAAACACTTGTGCAGAATTTCGTGGGGATAGCATGAGTAGAAAAAAAATTTAAAAAAATTTTAACTATTAGCGGAATATTTTGCTTGAAATTCCGAAACAGAATATCGGAATGAGTTCAGTTTTGGCACTTCGGTGACGAATTATGACCTCTTGGGGTGTGCAAAATTTCACTGAGAACAGACCACTAGGAGCCTAAAAAAAAATTATAATTTTCAACTCCCAAACTCGACAAATTATTTCATTTGAATTTCTACATGGAATATCTGTAACATCTGGAGATCAGATTTCGTTCCGGAGTATTTTTTGCGCGTTTATCTGAATCAAGTCGATATGTACGAGGGCAACTGATTAAAATATGGACCACTTACTAGCATGGCAAATGAATTAATGCGTAAACGATGTGTGGAATTTTAAATTGGTTTTCAAAATTTGTCTGAACAGTGAACGACTGGGTGTGTTACTGCCTCTTTTGGGCATTTTTTGTTATTCGGATAAGCAGACGAGAAATAATTTAACTGCTCGAGTTTTCTTCTGAGAAGATTGGGGTTTTGGGGTGGAGGATGCTATTCCTCCATAGAATCCCCCGGTGCGGGTCTGCGCATGCGTGGATTCAAGATGCGATATCTCCTGAACCACTATTGTTGGAGAATCAGAGTTTTTTGTGACTGACCAGATGGCCATAAAGTGACAAAAAAATTTTTCAAAAATTTTAAAATTTTTTTCCACGATAACTCGAAAAATACTGATCTGATTGAATAGAAACTCAGAAGTTAGATGCAAAAGACCAAAGCAAACACTTTTGCAAAATTTCGTGAACATCACGTGACATGAAAAAATTCAAAAAATTACTTCTATTTTGTGGAATATTTTGCTTGAAATTCCGAAACCTATTTATTTGAAGTTCATGCTGCCCTTTCCGGGCATTTTTCGTTATGCGCATGCGCAGATGAGAAGTCATTTAACTGCTGTAGTTTTCGTCAGAGAGGATTGGGGTTTTGGGGTGGCGGATGCTATTACTCCATAAAATCCCCTAGTACCACTAGTGTTGGAGAATCAGAGTTTTTTTTAAGGTGTGTGATTTTGAGAGGACTTTCAGTCGCGAGTAGATTGCGCATGCGCAGAAGAAAAGTGACTGTTTTTGGGTTGTATAGGTTACGTTGGGAGAGCTGAGCGATATTGTGAGGTTTTAAAATAATATTTATCGCAATTCAGTGCAAGGAGTAGTCAGTTTGGTTCCCCCAAACTGACTAGTCAGTCGTCTTTGGCGCGCGTGTTCACGGTGGCTCATTTGAATTGAATGTTGAGTACTTCAAGTTCAGTGGATAGAGCGAGCTGAAGATCTACCCAAAGGATAGTGAACACCATTCACTGTGGGTTCAAAAATTAACATTGCTGTATCTAAGCTGCCATCAGGATAGAGTAACGAAGTTGGAAAAGAACACAACTGACTCTCCTTAGTCGTACAAGCTCCTAGAAGATTTGGGAGGGTCAGTATAATCCTAATCATGTTTATAGCACGCGTGCCAAATGCAGATTGACTTAACAATGAAAGAAAAAGTGTAAAAAAGCATACACGTGGGGTCAATCTGCTTTGGCTCGGCGACCATTTTCGTAAAAAAAATCGAAAAATACAGACATTGTGACGAAATGATAGCTCGCTGTTCCTTGCGGAACACGTTCGCAAAAAGGGGATAACCCGTGTACGATAATAAATAAATAAATGAATAAATGAATGAATGAATGTATGGATGACTGAATGAATGAATGAATGAATGAATGAATGAATGAATGAATGAATGAATGAATAAATGAATGGATAAATAAATAAATAAATAATTAATATGGATTTGCATTAAGTAACCGCCGCAAGCTTTCAATAGTGCAGATACAAAAAATCTGTATAATAACGAGAAATATATTTAAATAGAAAAGTTTAACAGGTAATTTCGCAAAAGGAGCAGAATTATTATTCCCTGGTCCTTCTTCGGAATTAACCGTTAAACTTTTCCATTTAAATATCTACGCTTGAATGGAAAAGTTTAACGGGTAATTTCTCAAAAGGAGCAGAATTATTTTTCCCTGCTCCTTATTAAGAATTATCCGTTGAAATTATCCGTTTGAATATCTACGCTTAAATGGAAAAGTTTAACGGGTAATTTCGCAAAAGGAGCAGAATGATTTTTCCCTGCTCCTTATTTGGAATAAGCCGTTAAACTTTTCTATTTAAATATCTATGCTCGAATTGAAAAATTCAACGGGTAATTTTCCAAAAGGAGCAGAATGATTTTTCTCTGCTCCTTAGTCTGAATTAGCCGTTAAACTTCTCCATTTAAATATCTACGCTTAAATGGAAAAGTTTAAGAGTTAATTTCCCAAAAGGAACAGAATGATATGTCCCTGCTCCTTATTCTAAATTACTGGTTAACATTTTTCAATTAAATAAATAAACTTTTTCATTTAAATATCTACGCTTGAACGGAAAAGTTTAACGGGTAATTTTCCAAAAGGAGCAGAATGAGATTTCCCTGCTCCTTATTCGAAATTATCCGTTAAAATCTTCCGTTTGAATATCTAGGCTTAAATGGAAAAATTTAACAGTTAATTCCGCAAAAGGAGCAGAATGATTTTTCCTTGCACCTTTTTCGGAATCAGCCAATAAACTTTTCCATTTAAATATCTATGCTTGAATGGAAAAGTTTAACGGGTAATTTCCCAAAAAGAGTAGAATTATATTCCCTGCTTCTTATTTGGAAATACCCATCCCATTTAAGTGTAGATACATTTCATGTCTCACCTTTATTGCATTCTGTTCCATTATATCCTGGTGAACAATAACATGTATTTGAATCCTTTACATCCTCACATATCTTCAAGTTTTCACATTCTAAACCCGGTCGTTGCTCAAGGATACTGCATGTAATACAAGGACGTCCAATAGAATCGGTTGATAAGCAACTGGAATCTAAGAAAATACAGATTAAATATGTCAAATTATATTTTATAACAGTATTTGATAAACTGTACAAATTCCTGTTCATATCCCGTATGTGGAAATACTCAATAATGATAGTGACAATTGATTGCCTCCAAAGGCAATTTTTATTTCACTGGCATATTTGGAAAATGCATCCTGATAATAAAACCAAAGTGAAAATTGAATAATTTTTTACACATATTTATTTAATATTGTAACCGTTTCTTCGACTTCATCATAATAAATTCTTGACAATTAATGTAGTGCGGTTGGTTCAGTGGGAGAGCATTTGACTTGGGATCGGAAGCCCCAAGTTCAATTCCGAGGCTAGGAATGAAATTTTTTAGTCACGGTAATAGCCGCCATTCACTGTGGAATCAAAAATGAACAGTGCTGCTCCTAAGGTGGCGTAAGGACACAGTAACAAAGCCTACACAGAACACAAATGATTCTCCTTACTCGCCCAAGCTCTTCGAGAGCTTATGAGGGATCTCCTTGGGGAAGACCTAGAAGGATCAGTATAATAATATAATGATAATAATCATAATGATCCCTCAGGGGCTCCGGGATGTGTCTCAGAGTAGGGGCTTAGCAAACCCGGGGTACCCTAGCTAAACCTGGCAGTAGGTATACAATGCAAAAACGCACGGGGGCACTACTTAGTAGCATACGGGTGTGACAAACCCGCGGACCTCAGTCACTCTCAACCGATGATGAATTACAATCTATGGAGCCTCGGAGAACAGCTGCTGCCTGGCGATCACCAGGGCACGTCTGGGGTTGGTGCTGGACGTGACAGCATGCGGACCACCAACGGCAGGATGCTGAGGAGGCGGGCAACTGAGCTACAAGAAATTACAGCTTCTGACGAGGAAATCGAGGCGGAGAGAGAACAAGTTGTCTGTCGCATAGGGACTCAGCGCTCGCAAGAGCAACCCATAGTCGGACCCCGCAACAGGAATAAGGCCGCACAAAGGGGACGCCCCAAGTGGACACCCGAACAACACGAGCAACTGTCTGTGTTATACCGAAGATCGAGACCAGAAAGAAGGGGATATATGGGTAGACTGCATGGTCTGTGGTGTGAGAATCTGCCAGATCTCAACTTCATGACGCAGCAAAACCTACGAGACCAGATTAGAAGAGAGGAATCAATCAATTTCAATTGTCAGAGGGCATAGGAGAACGAGCTGAAGAGCAGGTGAGAGATGCTCTAAACCTACAGCAACACTTGACGAATCAAAGGAGAGAAGAACAGGATGAGGGGCAAGTGAGAGATGCCACAAGTATTCAACCTCCAATGCCTGGATTGCGATATGAAGAAGTCACAACTCCGGAAATGGAACAGGCAAGAGCCGCCACACTTCGAGCAGAAAATGCTCCATACTACAACTGGCGAAGATCGGAACAGGTGAGAGATGTTCCAGAGCTATTAGTCAATAGAAGGGAAGCATTTGAGGCTGCAGTAAGAAATCCTAACATCAAGACCACAAGGCAGAAATCGAGACTACCGGCTGAAGACCTAGCCGTGATGAATAACATCATCGACGATCACCTAAAGGAGGACTGTTCACTAGAAGACCTCATGGCTGCAGTGAGAGCTGCTACTTCACTTCTATATCCACCAGAAAGAACAACAACAAAGGAGGACAAACATAAATCAAGATTGAATAAGCTGGACAAGAAGATAAGAACCGTGAGGCTGCAAGCATCTTGGTACCAATGTATCATAGATTTTATGAAAGGACAACTGAAGCCGAGCAAGAAATGAGAGGTCATAATGGGCGAATTGTGTGCGTTGCATCGTAAGATGGGTTTGCCCCATGGATAGAAGATAACAACACTTTCACCGCAGAACCTTCGAAGTTATTTCGACCCAAACAAGTAGAGGAAAAACACCCACCATCACCGGAAGAAGTCGAAAAATTTGTACGAGCGACCAGCGGAAACCAGGGATGCTCCAGCACTTCAGAGATTTCAGACGTTATGTGACCAAAGTCTGCAACATACTGAAGAGCTGACGGAAATAACAACCGAAGAGATTAGACATGCCTTGAAGAACAAGCATGATTTCACGACACGTGGACTTGATGGGGTTCAGAACTACTGGTGCAAGAACTTTCCAGCTACCCACCAACACCTAGCTAGATTATTCAGGGAGATAGTAATTCACCTTGAGCCAACTCCTTCATGGTTGGTAGAAGGCAAAACTGTACTGTACCGAAATCAGGTGATCTAGGACAGCCAAACAACTACCGCCCAAACACGTGTCTGAACACGTTGTATAAAATTCTCACAAGTGTTCTTCAACATCGGATTCTGGAGTCCATTGGACCAGTGTGGAATCAAATCCACGAACAAAGAGCGAGGAAGGGAGTACAGGGGTACAAGGACAACCTCCTTATAGACAAGAGCATTTGTCTAGATGCGAAACACTACAAGCGTGACCTACATACGTCATTTCTTTATTTATATATTGATTTATTTATTATTATTATTATTATTATTATTATTACAAGTAGAGAAGAGTTGAGAAAAAAATTCTATAAACTCACAAATACAAACTTTACAATGAATGAAATGTCACAGTATTGGATTAATAAAAAAGCAAAGAACAATCAACGAGAAACTACACCCGCGAACCAACGTTCCAGAGAGTTCTTGAACCCATTCACCGACGCAGCGTTCACCACAGCATCTGGCAGTGCATTCCACGTAGCAAAAATCCTGTTCGGCAAAAAGTGCTCCCTCCCAGCGGTCCTGAACCTCTCCCTTGCCAACTTCAGACCATGACCTCGCAAATGATTCAGCGAATTACGGTTGAATAGATATGACAAATCCACACCGAAAAAACTGTGGAAGACTCTGTATGCCGTAATCAGGTCCCCCCGCAAACGGCGAGCCTCGAATGGCGTGAGGTGCATCACGGACAATCTTTTCTCGTAGGGAGGTCTCTCAAAGCCGTACGCCATCCTAGTAGCCCCCCGCTGGACCGATTCAAGTAAACGGGCATCTCGGCGTAGAACAGGTGCCCACACAGGATCAGCATATTTGAGGATTGGTCGATAAAAGTAGTATATAAGATTCTGCAGGTCTGAGGGTCACATCGTCCAAAACTCTTCCGGATCATGTAAAGCATTCGTTTGGCTTTGTTGGTAATAGCCACAATATGCTCTGACCAAGACAGGTCCTCAGTGATAACCACTCCAAGATCACGGTGGGAGGAGACAGATTCGATGACATGATTGGATAAATGGTATATTTGTCGTGGGTTATCTTTACCCATGTGAAGAACTCTACACTTTTCTGTATTGAGAGGTATCATCCACGTGTTGGACCACCTTGTAATTACGTCGAGATCATTCTGTAATACGTGCGACTGAGTGAAGGGATTTCCGTAGATTTTGGCATCGTCGGCAAACAAAGAGCAAGCCTATTTCACTTCGGAAGGAAGATCTGATGTGAACAATAAGAAGAGGAGCGGGCCTAGAACGGAACCCTGCGGGACGCCACTCACCACCCTCCTTGCAGAAGACAATGAGTTACCAACGCGGACCCGAAATGTTCTATCGGAAAGAAAAGCCTCGATCCATCGGAGCAAATCACCACGAATTCCAAGGCTCTCGCGTTTGAAGAGAAGACGTCGGTGGGGCACACGGTCATAGGCCTTGGAGAAGTCGAGATAAAGAACATCCACCGGGAGACGAGCATCGAGCATCCTGCTCCTATCGCTGGTACACGACAGCATGTTGGTGATCACGGAACGGCCCAGCAGAAACCCATTTATGACCAAAGGAATACTAACAGGCAACACCCAATACAGCAGTCACAATTTGATAACATATATCATACATGACAATATTGCAATGAAAATTATAATAATTCCTCAACATATTGATGAAAAAAAACAGAAAATAAACTAACATTAAATCCTATGTACATAAAATGAATAGGGCATCACATGATCCCCAGATTAGCAAAGGTTAACCTACGTCTCAGAACTCTTTTAAATTGAGGGAATGTGACATTGAAAATATTAACACCTTGGGAGCTAATATTGAATGTCGCTACAATTCTAGACAGTGGCGAATTTTGTGTTATATTGATTCTGCGAAACGGAACTACGAATAAATCTTGGGATCTCAGGCTTCTTTCTGATACTCTGAATTCGATTGATTCCAGAATTTCCGGAACGTTAAGTATGTTATTAACAAATTTAAACAACAGACACATATCATTTAACTTCCTACGATTTTCCAAGCTTAATATTTTGAAGTGTTGTTTAATTTCTGTGTAATCATGATCAACGTTGACTAATTTATTTCTAAAAGACAAAAACCTCAAGAAGTTATGCTGTACACTCTCTAGCCTTTTCACATGACATCTATACTGTGGGTTCCAAACGGATGTTGCAAAATTAAGCCTACTAAATACAAACGAAAAATAAAGTGACAACATCGTTTCATTTCTCTTGAACAACTTTGCATGTCTGAGGGTAAATCCGAGCATTTTGTTGGACGACTCGATAACACTGTCAATGTGAACGTTAAATGTTAATTTTGAGTCTACAATTACCCCCAGATCCTTAATTACATCCACTTGCTTGATGATATTTTGACTTATAGCATAATTAAATTGTATGGTGTTAACATTTCTAGAGAAAGATATCTTGAAGCATTTATCGAAATTCAAGAAGAGATAATTTTGTTGGCAGTATTCCTGGAGTCTGGTCAAATCTTCCTGAAGTTTCATGCAGTCTTCGAACCCCCTTATCACCAAAAAAATTTTAAGATCATCTGCGTACATCACAAACTTGGCATATCGAAAACAACAGGAAATATTATTAATATAAATTATAAATAAGAGGGGCCCCAGATGAGATCCCTGTGGAACACCTGATACGCTTGAAAAAATTGAGGAATGTCGTCCATTGACGCCCACAAATTGGGACCTATTCAGAATATAGGACTGAATCCACCTCAACAAGCTTCCACAAACGCCCACCTCCGCAAGTCGTCGAAATAAAACCCCATGATCTATCTTATCAAAAGCCTTTTTAAAATATGTATAAACAGCATCCACCTGTGAGTGTCCTTCAAAACCTTCGTAAATATTTTCCAGGAAATTTAATAAATTTGTTTCCACATTACGACCCTTCTTGTGAACCCGTGTTGACTATTTATTATCATATTTTTCACACGATAAGATACGAACTCATATACCAATGACTCAAATAGTTTCGGTATAGTCGAGAGTATGGATATTGGACGATTGAACAATATTTTTAGGGCCGCTTTTGTGAACAGGTACAATTTTCGAGAGTTTCCATCTATGGGAGAAAATACCAGACTGTAGTGACAGGTTGAATAGCATTGTCAGTGGCTTAGCTAAGTTTGCGCTACAATTTTTCATGATTGGATTACGCGAAAGCATTTGACACATCGGCGCACAGCTTGATAGTACGGCTGCTAGAGATGCTCAAAGTCATCCCTAACATCGTCCATGCGATGGAAAACATCATGGCGTTATGGAAAACTAAGTTCGCCGTTCGATCTGAAGGTCGGACCAGTTATACCGGATGGGTGAGATACAGGCGAGGCGTATTTCAAGGAGACTAAGCTAAGCCTGTTATTGTTCTGCATAATACTTCTACCATTAACAACTGAGTTGAGGGCAAGCAGAATAGGGTACAATGCCGGGCCACCAGGCAGAAAAGAACATCTGATCTCACATCTCCTCTACATGGACGACTTAAAACTGTACGCTTCTTACAAGGCAGCACTACAACAACTACTGAATATCGTTGCCGAATACACCTCAGCAATAGGAATGTCATTCGGACTGGACAAGTTCATCTAAGCAGAGGAAGTACTGACAAAACAGGAGAAGACATCGACCTAGAAGGGGGAATAAGCATTCGACACCTCGAAGAGGAAGAAACATACAAATTCCTTTGGATGAAACAACGAGGTGCACTGGAGACAACCCAAATCAAGGATGCCTTAACAGCTAGCTACAAAAAGAGGATCCGAGATGTATGGAAATCACAGCTGTCCGGGAAAAATAAAGTATCAGCTACAAACAGCTTGGCAGTCCCGATAATCACCTACTCATTCGGGATAGTTAACTGGACAGTGAATGAAATTCTCGAGCTAGACAGAAACCCTCTTAAAGTGATGAACATGAATCGTAGCTTGCATCCCAACTGCTCGATTCAAAGGATATACCTTCCACGAACGCAGGGAGGCAGAAGTTTGCAAAGTTTGGAATACCAACACCATCAACAAACGTTGGAAATGGCAATAAGGATATTGAGAAGCGAATACCCGCTTCTGAAAATGGTGGCTCGGCATGAAATCAGGAATCAAGGAGCTTCCCTATTTAGAGCTGGTCAGAGAGCTTTGGAGAAGCTCATTATAACTGACATATCCATCGATCATGAGCTATCAGGTACACCTATCAAGCCAACAGACCAAAGAAGAGTTAGCAGAGTGATAAGACAGGCACAACTGTAGACACTACTCGAAGATCACATGAGTAAACACCTGCACATTCTGTCTGCTTGCAAAGTCCATGCTCCAAAAGGATATGTGGAAAGACACAATGCAGCACTTCGAATTCTCTACTTCCATCTGAGAGATGTTTATGGTATAGACAACCAACCAGTGCTGATATATGTGCCTCTGGAGATTGAAGCAGTTGTTGAAAATAACAGAGCTCGCATCTACTGCAACTATGCGATTCCAACAACTCGGCAGATCCACGCCATAAAGCCAGATATACTCCTGCTCGACAAAGAACTGAAGGAATTGTTTGTCATCGAATTTTCCTCCCCTGCAGATAATAATGTGGTTATGAAAGAAGAACAGAAGAGGGAAAAATACAAGGATTTAATGTTCAAACTGGGGATCCTGTATCCAGGGTATGCCTAGGCGGAATGAGAGCAAACTACGTGACCGAATTGAAGATTATTCCGGCCTGCAAATTTCTGGCCGAGGATTTAGCGCACAGAATGCAGAAGGCGGTGTTGCGCGGATCACTTTGAGTCATCAGGTCCCATCAACTATGAAGGCCGCTTGCAGCTCATCTCTTTTGTTAAGGGACGCTGTAAGGGCAGGACTAAGAACTACTCCAATGAACGTGCGAGAGGTTTTTTAGTGAGTAACCAATCAACAACTGGAGTCTCACACTCCTGAGAGAAGCGAACCCTCTTAGGGCGTGCCCATAAAAGGTTAATGATCTCCCTATACATCAAAATCCATGACCTGAACATAGAGTAATTGTATTTTCTTCAACAAACAATTTGGAAAAATATATTTAGTCTAGTATTTCCAGAAATTAAGGATAAAAATAATATCTTCAACAGCTTTACGTATTTCGGTAAACCAAGTCACCAAATTAAAAAGTCTCTTCAAAACCAACAAGTAAAAATATCTCATTCTGATGGAACAATAACCAGAACAAATTGAATAATGAATCATAGCAAAACAAAAAAGACGATAGATAAGGTGTTTATCAGTTAAATTGCCGTAGTTGTGGTAAATTATGTATAGAAAAAACAGGTAGAATTTTTGTTACAATAATTGAGGAACACCATAACAACAGCTACCAACAAAATAAAATTTATTATAATTATTCGAATCATTTATTGGTGGAAGGACATGAGTTTAACCTGGATTTCAATATTATACACAATTTGAAAAAAAGTGCCAACTAAATTACTGGGAAATGGTAGAAATAAATGGAGAAAATCATACGGGTAATTTAGTTAATGAACAATTAGAACTCTGTTTTTCTCCAATAATTAATTGTAATGTTTTCGGGTGGTTTTAGCAGAGGTTAGTGTAACGGGGTACCATATAATTTGATATATGATACTAGAGCTTAGGAAAAAACCTCAGCAAAAAAACCCTATCTCCCCGTTAGTGTTGTGATTTATGAAAATTGAAATTGTTAACAAAATATGCTGAAATATTAAATATTGAAGGGCATCTTATTCTTTATTGTCGCTTCTTCCTTCAACAAGCAGAGAAGATTCTCCAAGGTACCCGAAACCCAATCTGAAAAAGGAAAAGACTACGGGAGAAAACGAACAAATTAAAAATGGAATATTCTATATTTCATTAAATAGACTTGAAACTCGCTACCCATTCTAAAAAAGATTCAGAAACATTATGAATAGCCCTAAAACCATCTTTGAATCTATATATGTGACAGTTATTAACTAAATGATCTATGGTTTCCTCTGCTTCCCCGCATTCACAACTAGGACTCTCAACTGAATTCCACCTGAAAAGCATGCTGTTGCAACGACCATGACCGGTTCTTAGACAATTCAAAATAGACCATATTCTCCTTGGAAGATCAAACCCCGGAACTCTATTTGAAGGATCAGAAATTAAATCTTTGTTGAATAAATTGCAAGAAATCCATTCAGACCGCCAAACGTCCTTGTCACTTTTATTCGAATTAAGAAAACAGTTGGACCATAAAGGGTTTCGTGACTTCAATCTGGGAATCTTATTGCCTGGAATGTAGGAGATAATCGGAAATGAATTCGGAAAAGAATGAAATTTATTCCAAGAATTTGAAACAGCAGTCTGCCTGCGAATATGGGGCGGGACAATGTTTGAAAGAACTGGCAACCAATGAATAGGTGTAGATCTAATAGTTCCAGTGATGATTCGCACAGATGAATTCAACTGTGCATCAATTTTTTGAGTATGAGCACTATTAAACCAGACAGGGCAACAATATTCAGCGGCAGAAAAAACCAAGGCTAAGGCTGCCGTTCGAAGAGTAGCTGCATCAGCACCCCATGAAGTACCAGCTAATTTCTGCAGAATATTATTTCTCGTTTTCAACTTCAGACGCAAGTCATCCAAATGAGCTTTGAAATTCAAAGATGAATCTAGTTTCACTCCTAGATATTTAGGATAAAAATTATGTCTCAAGAAAGAATCACCGAAAGTTACACTCAATGTTCTATATTTTTGGTGATTGTTCAAATGAAAGCAAGAAACCTCAGTTTTATTCGGATTCGGACACAAACGCCACTGAAATAGGTACTTCTTCAGAATATCTAAATCTGCAGATAGATTATTTTCTACTCTTGGAAATTTTAAGCTAGGAGAATGATTCAAATTTCGACGGAATCGACAGTACACAGCACATAAGCTTAAATTATTTTTGACACGATACCCCCCTTTGTTGTTCAAATGAGAATGCCCAATTTGACATCATAATCATAATCTCTATGAAATTCTTATTTCGAAATACCCCACTTGTTATATATAATTTATGTATTACTTTTTGACGTAGACCAGTTTTTTCGACAAATTTCATGGTTATAATGGTTTGAACTAGAGATCATATCTTGAAAACCCTTCGAGATAATTGTATGATTTTTTTTACTGTCTTCCCGAAAAGAGTTCTGCAAATATACCGATCACTCTACAGATGTCACTGTGATTTTTAGAAAATGACATTTAAAAAATGTCAATAAGTCCATTTATTCAAATCGCAAGACCTGATTTTTTTTTCTGGCGGATACCCTAGTAGGTAGTCTTCATTTTTGGCGCTCTTGTTCCTCGGAACAGAGTTTATAGGCATACTCTAATTTGTATTTTAAATAAATAAATAAATAAATAAATTTGCCCAAATGTCTGTAATTTTCGAATTTTTCGATGAAAATGGTCTTTAACGATTTGGTTCGACTCACTGATCAAGAATCCGTGGTCGAAATTCATTCTGTCCGGCCGGTCGTAGGCACGATAACTCTCGAACGAAATGAGCTACACAGTTGAAATTTTCAGAGTAGGTTTGGGAAATAAATATCTCGGCTAAGTTCAGGCAAAATCGGACAGATGGTTTCGGAGTAACAAAAAAAAATTTTTTTTACATAACAAATTCCAAATTAAATTTTCTTTAATAAGCAGTTTTACCATAAGAATCCATTGATATCATTTTAACTCTAACAAGGTAATACTTTTCGGAGATATGATTTTTCAAAATTTCAATAATAAATCGTATTTCTACGTTTTCACAGAATGATATAATTATTCTATGTATGAATTGTTATAATGTCAACCAATTTTCCTGAGACATGACATTGTCTAATTCATTTCAGCAATCGTAGAATTCTGAGAATTATAATATGATATCTAGTTAGTTACTAGTTAGTAACTAGTTTTAGAATAACGACATATAGACGTATGTGAAATTTTGTGAGGATCGTATTACCAGATAATTGAAAAAAAATTATTAGAGAATATTATTTATCACACGATTACATGAGAACAGAAAAAGATATAGCGGCTTGAAATCTTTACGGTAGGTTGCGCATCCGGATGCGATATCTGAATTCGTTAATAGGCATAATCGGCCAAACGATTTTGGGGGGATTCAAGCCCTGTGGACAGGAGCTTTCTGGCGCTCTTGTTCAAACAGACAAATTACATCTCCGAATGTATCAGTTTCTCAGAGTTGGGAATTATATCAATGGATTCTTATGATAGAACTCCATCATGAAGGAAATTAAATTTAAAAAAGGTGTCGTTTACGAAAAAATGCTTCAAAAATTATCATTAAAAAAAAAGAGCAATCTGCAATGCTTCAATGTTTCAAAAATGTTCATTAAATTTATTTATCAAGATTAAATGAGCAATCTGAATGATTCAACCTCGTGCAACTTACACTCGGTGCATAGTTTTCACAACTCGAAATACCTAAGGAAAATATCATCGAAATGTCTAGAGCAAGGCTGGAGACAATCATATCAGATTGTCCATGTATTCCTGATATTTGAGTAGGTATAGAGGCTGACGAACAACTTATTTTAATAGTTCAAAATATATTAATAATATACTATACTCTTATCATATTAAAAAATTCAATAGTTCATATTAAAGAATAAATATTAAAGATACCACTTACACATTCTTTTGTGTATTATGGACCTTAACTCAAGAAAACATGTTTGATACACAAATTTCGATCCATATTTCAGCATTTTTTTGCTAGCCACATTATGAAAATACTGTATATAGGAACATGTCTCACAACTTAAGGAAGTAAAAGGTAATATTAACCTCAGTGGTCACGAACAGTAATTTTTTTTCCATGATTCCATTATGTTCTCCTTTCCTATTGCCTTCATAAACTACATCGTTAAAATGATCCAATTCTAAATCTTCTGAAACATCCTTCCCAATATTTATACATAAATTATTCAATATGTAATCAGTCATAATTATCTTCGGTTTCTAACAGTCTTGTATATATTCAAAATTCAAGAATAGTATACTTGTTTTCCAACTGACATTTATGACATTTATGTGAACAGTGAACACAGACAGATTCTGTGTTCACATTCTGTGAATACATAGAACTACGATGTATTATTGAAATTTCGAAACATCATATCTCCGCAAGTATTTGCTTGTTAGAGTTGAAAATGATATCGAGGGATTCTTATGATAAAACTGCATCTTGAAAAAGATTATTTCGAAATTTGTAATGTAAAAAAAAATGTATCGGCCAGACAGAATCGATTTTGACCACGGATTCTTGATCAGTGAGTCGAACCAAATCGTTCAAGACCATTTTCATCCAAAAATTCGAGAATTACAGACATTTGGCAAATTGATAAGCACTCTGTTCCGAGGAACAAGAGCGCCAAAAATCAGGGCTTGGCATTTAATTCAATGGACTTATTGACATTTTTGCGCGTATTTTCTGGCGAACATCACGTTATCATTTTGCCCAAATGTCTGTAATTTTCGAATTTTTTGCCGAAAATGGTCTCAAACGATTGGGTTCGACTCCCTGATCAAGAATTCGAGGTCAAATAATATTCTGCCACGATAACTTGAGAACGGAAAGAGATAGCAGCTTGAAATTTTCAGGGTAGGTGGCGCATCCCAATGGAACGGACAAGTTCGTTAATGGGCATAATCGGTCCAATGGTTTCCGAGTAATAATTTTGTCTACAACCAATGCTGATCCGATCGAATTGAAACTTGGTGAGTAGTTGTAGAATATAAACCTAAGCACGTTTGTTGAATTTTGTGAACCTCGTATCGCTAGAAAATTTTTGAAAAATTATTGAAAAATAATACTTACGTCGCGATAACCTAAGAACGGAAAGAGATAGCGACTTGAAATTTTCAGGTTATGTTGAGAATGAGGTGCGCCATTCGAGTTTGTTTATAGGCATAATCGGCAAAACGGTTTTGGAGTTATATCCATCTGAAATTTGGCTTTTATTTCCTCAATAACTCGAAAAATACAAAACCGTTCCAATTCAAACGTGGTTATTAGTTGTAGAATGCCAACGCGAAAATTCTTGCAAAATTTCGTGAGAATCGTATCACTAGGAAATCTTTAAACAATCATAGAAAATCAATTCATCAGAACATACGCGAAAAAATATATTTGTATAGTTTTTTTTTTACTCTGTATATCTTATGGCATAAGAGCTGGAAGCCTGGGGAAGTCAGAAGCTTTTGCGTGTATGTTCTCTCGTCCATTCTCCTATATTGGACACTGTTAATCGAATTTACCATGGTGAATTATATTGTCTGTTCTCCTGTATTGGACACTTCGAATTTGCCATGGTAAATTCGATTAAGAGTGTCCAATACAGGAGAGTGGACAATAGAATTCACCATGGTAAATTCGATTAAGAGTGTCCAATAAAGGAGAAGGGACAATAGAACATACGCGCAAAAGCTCCAGACTTCACTAAAAAAAATTTGGTCCAAGCACTTACATGAAGTTAGGAGCTTTTGCGCGTATGTTCTATTGTCCCTTCTCCTTTATTGGACACTCTTAACTGAATTTACCATGGTGAATTCTATTGTCTGTTCTCCTGTATTGGACACTCTTAATCGAATTTACCATGGTAAATTCGAAGTGTCCAATACAGGAGAACAGACAATAGAATTCACCATGGTAAATTCGATTAAGAGTGTCCAATAAAGGAGAATGGACAAGAGAACATACGCGCAAAAGCTCCTGACTTCACGTCAGTGCTTGGACCAATTTTTTTCATTGATATATTTTGAACTATAAAAATAATTTGTTCGTCAGCCTTTACCTATTCAAATATCAGGAATAAATGGACAATCTGCTATGATTGCCTCCAGCCTTGCTCTAGACATTTCGATGATACTTTTCTTAGGTATTTCGAGTTGTGAAAACTATGCACCGAGCGTAAGTTACAACAACCCATTCCACGAGGTTAAATCATTGCAGATTGCTCATTCAGTCTTGATAAATGAACTATTATTTATTATTAATTTCTTTTAGAGTGCAGTTCTATTATAAGAATCTATTGATATCATTCCCAACCCTGAGAAACCAATATTTTCGGAGATATGGTTTTTCAAGAATTGAATAAGAGCGCCAAAGCTCCTGCCACAGGGCTGTCTCCTTTTTTCCGCGTACATTCTGGGGAATATCGCGTTATTATTGTGCCCAAATGTCTGTAACTTTCGAATTTTTTTACGAAAATGTTCTCAAACGATTTGGTTCGACTCCCCGATGAAGAATTCGAGGTCAAATAATATTCTGTCCAGCCGTTGCCACGATAACTTGAGATCGGAAAGAGCCAGCGATTCGAAATTTTCAGGGTAGGTGGTACATCCCAATACGGCGGACAAGTTCGTTAATGGGCATAATCGGCCCTATGGTTTCCGAGTAATAACTTTGTTTTCAACCAATTTAAATCCGAACGAATTGAAACTTGGTGAATAGTTGTAGAATATAAACCTAAGCATATTTTTGAAATTTTGTGAGAATCGTATAGCTAGAAAATTCTAAAAAAATTATTTAAATACATTTTTTATGTCTCGATAAGTCGAGAACGGAAAAAGATAGCGATTTCAAATTTTCAGGTTAGGATGTGCATCTGAATGCGACATTTGATTTCGTTTATAGGCATAATCAGCTAAACGGTTTTGGAGTTACACCCATCTGAAATTTGGTAGTTATTCCCTCGATAACTCGAAAAATATAGAACCGATCCAATTCACACATGGTTATTAGTTGTAGAATGCCAACACGAAAGTTCTTGCAAAATTTCGTGAGGATTCTATAACTAGAAAATTTTTAAAAAATTATTGAAAAAAATTCTATATATCAGAAACTATACATCCGACATTGCTGAAATTGCGATAGGCTTCATAATAACTGTACTACCAAGTTCCAAGTTTGAACACGATCGGAACTATATTGTTGGAGATCCGAGCAGCCTTGTGTGAGTTCAGTAGCTGGATAGATGACTGTTGCCTAGATAACTCCCGAACGAAAGGAGATAGGAACTTACAATTTTCAGGGTAGGTTGCGCATCTGAATGGGTGAGTTAAGTTCTGTTGGCCATAATCAGCCCAACGGTTTCGGAGTTATATCCATCTGGAATATTATTTCCTCTATAACTCAAAAAATATAGACTCGAACAAACAAATTGGTTCAAGCACTGACGTGAAGTCAGGAGCTTTTGCGTGTATGTTCGATTGTTCATTCTCCTGTATTGGACACTCCTAGTCGAATTTACCATGGTGCAAAAGCTCCTGATTTCACGTCAGTGCTTGAGCCATGGTAAATTCGATTGTCCAATACAGGAGAATGGGCAAAAGAACATACGCGCAAAAGCTCCTGACTTCACGTCAGAGCTTGAATAAATGTTTGAAGGTCATTTTCTAAAAATCGCAGTTTTCTTCGGACCATCTGTAGAGTGATCCGTATATTCGAAGAAAACTTTTCGGGAATTCCATAAGCAAAAATCATACAATTACCTCGAACTGATTTCCAGATATGAGATATAAACATAGACCGCCGTATTCACAAAGCATTGTTAAGTGTTTGAATCTCCGTTAAGTCCTAACTGAGGTCCTCAGTTAAGGATAAATAAAAATCGCAACCTCAGTTTAAGTGAAAATTAACGTGAAACAGGCCTGTTTAAGCACCGTTACATACGTTAACTGAGGTTGCGATTCTTAGTTATCCTTAACTGAGAACCTCAGTTAGGACTTAACGGAGATTGAATGCTTTGTGAATACGGCGGATAATCTCTAGTTTGAACCATTATAACCATGAAATTTGCCGAAAAAAGTTTCCTAAGCCAAAAAGTAACAGATAAATTATGACGAGAGGGATATTTCGAAATCAGAATTGCATGGAGAATATCATATGAAAATTGGGAATTCTCATTTGGAAAATTAGGGTGGTATCGTGTTTGACCACGTTCGGACCAGCCAGTAGAGTCAAAAATAATTTAAGCTACAGTACTCAGCGCGTACTGTACGATTCCTTCAAAATTTTAATCATTCTCCGTATAAATGAGTGTAAGTCATATTATATAGAAAGGTTTTTTTTTCTGGGTTTTCTCTCCCAAACTCTGAAAAATATCTATAAAATAAAAATTAATTATTTTGTGATTTGCTTCTGCGTAAGAAATAAAAAGGAGTTGGAACTTGGAAATTTCTATGCGAAGTAAAACTATGTTATGATTTTTAAATACTGTCAATGTGACCATTCTTGAATTTCACAAAATAACTATCAACAAAATAATTCTAACGATTTTCATTGAATGTCTGACGAAGGAGTCTGATATAGACTCCGAAACGTTACGATATAGTTGTTTCTTCGTTGATGTTGTTTCGTTGTTGTTTGTTAGGCAACATTGTTCAATTGATTGCTTCTGACAAATATCCTGTGTTTCTTACGCAGAAGCAAATCACAAAATAATTAATATTTATTTTATAGATATTTTTCAGAGTTTGGGAGAGAAAACCCAGAAAAAAACCTTTCAATAATGAGTATACCTCCCACAGTATTCTTTAATGATTACTTAAGTCATATATAATTTTATATTTGAGTTAACATGGATTTGCATTGAGTAAAAGCCACAAGCATTTAATTTTCTACTAGAAAACCCCTTGAAATTATATATGAAAATTATTTATTTCCTCACAAAACGTTTCAACAATCTTCATCGTTTGTTCATTCAAATCGAAAAAGTTGTTCACACTCGCAGCAAGGTTTCCAAGTTTTATTATTTGAAAATGGTAAACAAGAATGAAATACTTCCCTTTGGCAAAAATGAAACATTCAGTAGAATTGAAAAGAAAATACTAATTGCATACAATTATGGATCTTACCTGGTACATAGTCAATAACCTCCTCATTGTTGACTCTTTGATTATTGGTCAGCAAACGGCATTCCGAAAGTTTTTTCGAGTTTTTTTGTGTAATTCGATATTCTGAAAATATAAAAACACTTTGGTGGATCAAATATTTCTTCTCTTTTTATAATCGGGTAACCAAGCTTGCAAGTGCAAACCTGCAATAAGTGAGATGGATTCGATAGTTGAAGAAGTACCCGCTAGAAGTTTAACAATTTTATTTTCAACATACATATGTATATATAGATTTCATTGAAACGCTATAAGAATCTATGGTCCTTAAAGACCCGACAGGTCAAGAAAACAACATTCCAAATGATTAATACTGGGTGCGGCAGCATAACATTTTTTTTGCGCGCATATACGTTCTGAGTAACATCATTTTGCCCAAATGTCTGTATTTTCCGAATTTTTTGCCGAAAATGTTCTCCAACGACTGAGTTCGACTACCTGATGAAGAATTCGAGGACAAATTTGATTCCGGCAGGCCGTCCGTTGCCACGATAACTTGAGAACGGAATGAGATAGCGACTTGAAATTTTCAGGGCTATGTGGCGGATTCCAATACGACGGGCATGTTCGTTCGGCCCCATGGTTTCCGAGTAATAATTTTATTTTCAACCAAAATGAATCCGATCGAATTGAAACTTGGTGGATAGATGTAAATCTAAGCAAGATTGTGAAATTTTGTGAGAATAAGGTCACTAGGAAATGTTAAAAAAATTATTAAAAAATATCTTTTTGTCACAATAACCTGAGAACGGATAGAGATAGCGACTTGACATTTTCAATTTAGGTTGTGCACCTGAATGCGACATTCGAGTTTGAGAAAATTTTAAAAAAATTATTAAAAAATATTAATCACGTCACGATAACCTAAGAACGGAAAGAGATAGCGACTTGAAATTTTCAGGTAAGGTTGAGAATCTTAATGCGCCATTTGAGTTCGTTTATAGGCATAATCGGCCAAACAGTTTTGGAGTTGTACTCATCTGAAATTTAGTTGTTATTTTCTCAATAACTCGAAAAATAGAAAACTGATGGAATTGAAACATGCTTATTAGTTGTATAATGCAATCGCGAAAATTCTTGCAAAATTTCGTGAGGATCGTATTCCTAGAAAAATTTTAAAAAATCATTGAAAATTATTGAAAAAAAATTCTATATATCAGTAACTATTCGTCCGAACATCGCTGAGATGTCGATTTTGGGAGAACCTTCAGAACCTAACTCTGCTGCCAAGTTCCAAGTTTGAACACGATCGGATATATATTGTTGGAGAATCGAGCAGCCCAGTATGAGTTCAGTAGATGGATGGGTGACCGTTGCCTCGATAACTGCTGAACGAAAGGAGATAGGGACTTGTAATTTTCAGGGTATGTTGCGTATCCGAATGGGAGAGTTAAGTTCGTGTATGGGCATAATCATTCCAACAGTTTCAGAGTTATACCCACCTGAAATGTTATTTCCTCGAGAACTCAAAGAATATAGACTCTATCGAATTGAAGCTTGGTAACTAGTTGTAGAATACCGACATAAAGACGTGTTCAAAATGTTATAAGAACCGTACCCCTAGAAAATTTCAAAAAAATCGGTTAAAGCACTGACGTGACACGTGACGTCAGGAGCTTTTGCGCGTATGTTCTGTTATCCATTATCCTGTATTGGACACTCTTATTCTAATTTACCATGGTGAATTATATTGTCCTGTATTGGATACTCTTAATCAAATTTATCATGTTTTCGTCTGTCTTCGAAGCAACACGCTGCCAGCAAAAATCTCGATGAAAGTACATACCTAAACTGCAGAATATTTGTGAAAGTCAATGTTCATTTTTGCGCGTATGTTCTGGGTAACATCGCGTTATCATTTTGTCCAAATGTCTCTAATTTTAGAATTTTCGATTAGTTTCGAATGACTGATGAAGAAGCCTAGGTCAAACTTAATTCAATTCAGCCAGCCGTCGGACCATCCGTAACCACCAAACGCAATGATTCAAAAAGTTGAAAATTGTTGGGTGGGTCTGGAGTCCAAATGCACCGGTTGCGTTAGTTAATGGGCGAAATGTTTAGAGATCTACTCGAATTAAAGCTCGGTAATTTACAGATACTGACATGAAGCCATACATATGCAAAATTTTGTGAGGATCGCATGACAAGAAAATGAAAAAAAATTATTTTAAAAATTTCTGTATCGCGGCAATTGAAGATTACTGACACGAAGAATTATGCAAAATCGTATGACGAGAAAATAAAAAAAAAATTCGCTTAAATTTAATGAGAGGATTCAAAACATAATTTTACAGTAAAATTCTGGATTTAAACTCGAACACTGGTCCACTGTATTACACTCGATCAACAAACTCGATCACCAAACTTGTGAAGGTTTATGATTTTTGACCCGAATAGAATTACAAATGTCATATCTGTGGTCATGTCATTTTTATATGGTTTACTATAGTCTAATGCAGCGCCCATACGCGATCAATATTATAAAATACGGATCCCATCCCATGCAAACAAAGTAATGAGTTGAAGAATGCCGGCGCAACAATTTTTGCAAACTTTCACGAGGATTATATCACTAGAATTTTTTTAAAAATTAATTTAAAATCATTGAAATCATTTCAATATATTAGAAATTATTGCTCCGGTATCGCTGAAATTTTGCGAGAGCCTTCAAACGTTAAATTTATTGCAAAGTTCCAAATTTGAACTTGTTGGGTCTATATTGTTGGAGATCTGAGTAGTCTTGGGTGAGTTCAGTAACTTGAACTTTCGAACGGAAATAGTAAGCGACTTGCAATCTTCAGAGTAGGTTGCTAATCTGAATGGGGACAGTTAATTTTCTTGTTAGGCATAATCAGCCAAACGGTTTCGGAGCTATACCCATCCGGAATATTCTTTTCTCGATAACTCAAAAAATACAGATCCGATCGAATTGAAACTTGGTGACTAGTTGAATTATGTATCTCCCAAAAACTTTTTTTTTCTCAAGGTAGGTTGCGCATCCGAATGAATTTGTTAATAGGCATAATCAGCCAAATAGATTTCGAGTTACTCATCTGAAATGTAGTCGTTTTTTCCTCTATAACTCAAAATATGCATATGCAATCCAGTTAAAAATCGAATATATCGATGGTAAGTAATGACTTTACAGGATCGGTTCCCATAAACGAAATTGATCTTTTTCGTGTTTTTCTTATTTCTATCGAAATAAACTACTGAAGTTAAGTCGATCTTTGAATAAAATTACTTGAGACGTGAGTTTTTTCGTATATTATTACTTATTTAACGAATTTCAATTCTGATAGAAGACATAATATGTTAAAATTAAAAATTCTGTGATCATAGATGATTCTCTCATTACTCAAGTCATTAAAATATCACGAAATGTATTCATATCTAATAAAAGCTCAGAAAACAGTCCATATCGATGGTAAGAGTGTCCAATAGAGATGAATAGATAATAGAACATGCGCGCAAAAGATCCTGACTTCACGTCAGTGCTTGACCCATTTTTCTATTCTCTTTGTTGGTAGAATTACATATATGAAATGCATATATGAAACGAGGTTTTACAGAATAAGTATTCTACAACAATTGATTGGAAGCCAACATTCTGTGATTAAATTCAATTTTTGTTGTATCCTTTATACATGGTGAGTACACCAATTTTAACCATAGATTTCCCTGATCGAATGAAACACCTTTTTCATTAGGTAACCATTTTTCCAGATTCGGTGCAGCTGAAAAGTTATAAGCGTTAAAAGATTTTACAATGTGCTAGTCCATCCATGCACTGTCTTTAACTATTAAACATAGAAAGACTCACTGGAATCAATTTCGTATAATTATCTTAAAGATTTATCATCTGATGCACGAAATTCAATGAAATTGTTCAAGAAAACTTATTTACTCAGTCAAGTCTTATGGAAAGGGTTTCTAATAATCTATATTCAGCATTTGTAAAGAAAATTTTCCACTCTTCCTGATTATCAAAACACTGACTGATTTTCATTCAAAATCCACTATAAGATTATCCACAATTTCTTAATTGCCTATTCTCACATTCCTCGAATATTCTAATTCGTATCATATAAATGAATACAATGATATCATATAATTCCAACCTCATTATAAACACAACAATTTTTTATTTTTCCTTTACTGTGCCAGGCAACTGAGGACATCTACACATTCAGCTTGTATTTTCGGTAGGTTTCACGAATATACATTTGATTCACAATAAACAAAGTTCTCTGTCAAGTTTAACAGAGCAGATTAACGAAATTCGGGTTTCACAAAGCTTTTCGATGATATAAAACACTAGGTAAAACCTTGATCAAATTCGTCGATTACTCAATTGGTGAAAACAATATGACAACCTCGCATTTACTCTATTTTAATCCAGGTATAATTATATTGTTATACAGTGACAGAGGTAGGCAAAGAAATTAAATAATTATTAGGTTATAGCGCCCCTTTGTTTATGTTTACATAGTTCCGTAGTTATACAAAATTTATCGTCACGAATAATTGGGTTGAATAGGTGGAGTGACTGGAAGGATACATATAATTTATATTTCACTATGAACTGTTAAATTTATTTATCATTCGATGAAAAGAGTGAATTTTGATTGCGGATAACAAGTTCTCTTATGCATTAACTTCCGAACATACTGCAAACTTATGATTCACCTGGTTGGAATCAAATATATTATAATAAATAGTCTAAAATAGTTAGAAGTGAAGTGAGTTATAACTACAAATTCTACAAGTTACCAGGCTTCAATTCGAATGTACGCGCACAAATGAAAACACAAGAGGAGAAAAACGAACAAATTTAAAATAATACATAATCTCTCAAAAGTCCCCTCTCATAAATACTCCTCTGTAGCCGCTTGGATATCTTGAAGAAGAATCGCCTCCTCTAGTTTTCAAAGATATTCACTGTTGTTCATAGAGATCCCTTCAATATTTGATTTCAAAAAGGAAAATGTCGTAGCTTATAAGGCCAGGAGGATCTCTTTCAAAACCAGATCTGGCCAATCCAAACAATGATTATTCAGAACTTCATATGTTAGAAGACCGCTACAGGAACGAAATTTAGAGCTATCATCTTCCATAGATCCTACTGTGTTATGAAAAAATCGACCCGAAAATTTATAAATTTAATGTTATAATTTAATATGTTGTCGGAACATTCATGCTTTTGAAGGTTCCCACAAAATTTCAGCGATGTGAGACAACTGCTTCCTGATAAAATATATTTCACCCAGCCAGCTACTGAACTCACACAAGGCTACTCGGATCTCCCACAATATAGATCTGATCGTGTTCAAACTTGGAAATTGGTAGTAGAGTTAAGGTTTATGGTTTATGCTGGCTGGTATCTTTAACTTAACCCTGTATTATAACTGTTTATAAAGCGTTTAAATTTGCAATTCTTTCACAATAATTACATGTTTATCTACTATGAATCGAAAAGAGTCAGGTTAATTCTGCAATTGATATTCAGTACCCTGGCAGTTTAATGTATTCGTTGTGTGGAATTGAGTAGCGTTGAAAAAATGGGCACACAGTACAATCTGATCCGCTTTTTTGGTGTGGCGACAAGTAAGTCTCTCTTCCTTTGAAGTGTCGCGTTTTGCGTGCATATTCAAGGGAACACCGTACTATCATTTTGCCCAAATGTCTGTGAATTTCTAACTTTTTGCCGTGAATGGCCTCATACAATTCTCAAGAATTCGAGGTGAAATTAAATTCTGTCCGGCCGGCCTGCCGTTGCCAAGATAACTTTCGAATGGAAAGAGATAGCGACATGCAATTTTCGGGTTGGGTTGTGCATCTGCATGCGACGTTTATAGAGATAATGGACCACACGGTTTCGGAGTTATAACCATCTGAAATATTATATACTTACTCAATAACTCAAAAAATGCAGATCCGATCGAACGAAATTTCTGCCGAATTTAGTGCACATCGTATCAACAGGAAAAAACTGTTTTCTTTAAAAATTTCATATTTCAGAAACCATCCAGAATGGAATGAATTCATTACCTTGGTTACTGTACTTATTTATGGAGAATCCCAAAACACATCAAATTCAAATTTTAAAATGTCATTCTTCTTTGTTAAAATGCGAACCCTTCTTTCGAAAGACAGGTACAATAAGAAGTATGGGCTTCCGCCGATACATCGTTTGGAATGTCGCGTCATTCTCTATTCAGAAATGTTATTACTCGAAATTTAAAAAAATTTAATCATTCATTATATTCTTCCCATTCTTCCCTCGAATATTTTCAAATCTTTTTACAATAATACTAAACCTATTTGCCTTCAAGATGTGATAGAAAGAAAATGAGAAAAAATCATGACATTTTGTTTTCCAGATTGTACCATGAAAACTACGGAAAACATACTTTCTGTGGCAATTTCAGTTTCTGTAGAACGCATTCGCAAATTATCTTATTTGTTTCTCATTTGTAAACGTCAGTTTCCAAAAACACAATATTATTCAAGAAAGTCTATTTTATCAGGTCACTAACTTGTAAAACTGACAGTTAACTTGCAAAATTTTTACAAGTAGTATTATTTACATTAGAAAATTTTGTTTTATCGTCATATATGTTGAAAATCATGGTACAATTGTTATTTCCAGTAACACAGATTTTTGATGATGAAAGAGTTGATACTGATGATGATGAACCATCTGTTGACTCTGAAACTGCTGCACCCGAGGACTGCAGAACATTCGTACTCTCCTTACTACCAAATAATTTGCTAGACATTTCGATTTTTTTGTTGACCGAATCATCGACATAACTCATCGCAATTTCGGTGCTCTTCCACCCTCCTGCACGCTTTAGTGCTAAAATATCTCCACCCGAATTCGCAACCATAGTGGCTCCAGTTCTGCGAAGAGAGTGGCCGGTGTATTACTCTGGGTCTTTTAAACCTAAATATTTCGCTATTTGCTTTGGGACACCACCAATAGTGTGCTGGCCAGCATTAAGGGAAACGCACTTTCCATGTCGGTATGTCAAAAAAAATCTTAGGCTTTCTGTTCCAGGAGGCCGAAGATTTACATATTTTCTGTATATCATGCAGGGCTTGAAGCTGCAGCCATCATCGGTTATGGTGAATCATCTTGTTGTTAAATTTTTTGTTTGCCGCAATGTCACAATAACGTATTTTCCCATATCTTCTACATCATTCATGTTTAAGAAGAGAATTTCATCACATCGACAACATCCAAAAATCCCAAATACTGTTACAATTTTCGCCAGCAACCACTGGTCATCAGGAGCATGTAAAAGAAATGGTTCAACCTCTTCTTTACTTAATACCTTGGCCTTTTTTCGCGTATAACGCTCATTTTTTCGTTTCAGAAACGCTATTACCTTTTGAAATCTGCAAATGACAACTAAACGTCATATTTTTCAATAAATTTTTTAAGGAAAACAAACCTGCGAACAGGGGCATTTTCTTTCATTTCCAAGCAGCTTTTCAGCATAGACCATTTTGCTCGTAAAGTATTAGGGCTGAATCTAGCTGATAGTTGATTCAAGTAGACCAACAAAACATATTCAGTTACCCAAATCACACTATTTTTGTTTTGCCACTTTTTGAAGTCCTCTTATTCTCGCTCGTACCTTGAAGCTGATTTTGCAGGTAATAAACTTGAAGCTACACTGCTGGCTGCCTCAATAATTTCTTTTGGTACATTCATTTTCGCTTTCGCCAAAACAAATGTAAAGAAAAATAAACAGACATGTTCATGGCAACGCTTCCATAGCTTACGGCATTTGCGACAAATTATTGAGATTTTTTTGGAATTTATCTAACCTTTTTACAAATGAGAAACAAATCAAATATAAAACAATACACGCAAGGAAACGGGTTTTACAGGCTCAAGGAGGTAACTGACTTGCCTGCGGCTCGTCAGTTATATCCTCCATTCGCCAGTAAAAACCCTCTTACCTTGATAGTAAGTTTATATACTATTGTGCTGATAAGTTGTATTGTAAATTGTCTAATTTATGTTTGAATTTCATTAACTTAAATTTTGAATAATGGTTTGATTAATGGAAATGCAGAATTTAACAATTTTACAAATGATTGGTTACGGAGATAACACCCGAAGACAAAAAGAAGTAAGTCTTGTTTCATGAGAAATTTCCGAATTTCCCGCCTATAACCCAAGGGACAATGAGTAAATTGAGAAGCAGTTTCGCGAGTTTGGGCATTTAAGGAAGATTAAAAAAACAGCTGCTAATACACTATGTGAGGATGTGATGCTTGACTCTGAAGAAAATCCACTTAAATCGAGTAGAGATGCCTCCACACCACCATTCAATGTCAGCCAAAATCAAAATAAAATGCATCCCTATAAAGTGATACCTACCCGGGAGCTCTTGGAAGACGATTTTGATAGGAAAGCTTATTATTGTGAAAAAATTATGGACATGTTGGATAATTAGGTATATTATCCAAGTAGTAGAAGTTTTTTTTCTAATGAGTGCACTTTTTCTCAACGGCCATGCTAATCGTCAAAATTGCCGCTAATGCTCTACCTAAAATCCTCACTGGATCAGAGAGCAATTCCCTCAAAAGGTTAATGTTTGGGCAGGAAATGTTCGAAACCATTTGAGAAATGTATATCCTGATCAAGGAAATCGCCAAGTTCCACGACATACGATATGGTCCCAACAGGATGGAGCACCACCACATTACCAACGCAATGTCCGGCAGTACCTCAATGCAATATTTCCAAATTGGTGAATAGGAAGGCGAGGATTGATCGAATGGCCAGTGCGATCCCCTGATCTTAACCCATTAGATTAATTTTTGGGGGATATGTGAAGAGCATTGTGTACAAAGCTAAACTCCTTGATTTGAATGACCTAAAAGATCGAATAACGCTTGCGATTAGGTCGATCACTCCTGAGATGTTGAATAATGTTTGAATTTCTTTTCATTTGAGGTTAGGTTGTTGCCAAGAGGTTCGCGGTGAACGCTTTGAACATTTACTTTATTAACATTCATAATTTATTTGCTACATTTTGTATTAGATTTTAGTTTTTGATATTGTATCAAATTTCGTTAATCAATTGATTCAATTTTTTTCTAGTTTGATTTTTGCAATAATTATGAAAGCGATAACATTCTTGAATAGAGAATGACGAGACCTTTCAAACGATGTATCACAAGCCCATACTTCCTATTTGAAAAATTGGGGGTTGTACCTGCATTTCAAAGGAGGTTGAAGGTATGATTTGCATTTCTACGAAGTAGAATGACAATTTAAAATTGACGTGGGATTTTCTATAAATATGTACAGTAACCAAGCTAATGAATTTATTCCATTTGGTCTTTCCACACTTTATGAACCTTATACTATAGAAGAAAGAGGACAGATAACAAATTCCTTGACATTAGAATCAAATGGGCACTACATGACCACATAACCAAGCTACTTTTTCCTGCTGTGGCTTTTACAGCCATAAGCAACACATCATACCCTTGTGTAACACAGTTTCATAACAAAACAGGCCGTAAACGCTCAGATAAACACAAGGAACACATGTCCACTACATCGTTTGGTGTCCACCACACTGCCAAAGTCTGTCAAAGTTTTGGTTTCAGATCCATAGCGTTGCGTAGTACAGCATACGCTATCCCCTATTTTTCCAGATCAAAGGTATGCACACATAAATTTATACCTACTTACCTTCTTTATGGCAGTCTCGTAAATTATCAAAGGACCAGAATGCATTCTCTGTTTTATCCATACCATGATTCAACATTGTTTCAATTTTTACCTTCATGTATGGTATATCGGCATTATCCATCACTATCTTATGATGCACCCAAGTACCCTGCAAATAATAATGAGTAAAGAAAGCACTGACGTGCTTTTGCAGCTTTTGCGCGCTTCTTCATGTTTGGGCCATCAAAACTTTCATCAATCAAAATCAATCTATCTGAAAGCCTCATGTTGATCGAAAAATGTACATTTGATTTTTAATAACACAACTTTTTCAAGGTTTCATCAAATCTGGTGTTCCCGTGAACAGAGCACCTATCTATTGGTCCAAATGTCTGTACTTTTCGAAATTTCGGCGGAAAATGGTTTCAAACGTTTAGTTTCGACTCACTGATGAAGAATCCGAAATCAAACTTAATTATGTCCGTTCGTCCGTAGGCACGATAACTCTAGAACGCACTCATTCAAAGAGTTGAAATTTGCAGGGTTGGTTCGAAGTCCAAATGCCCCGGATGAGTCCGTTAATGGGTAAAATCCGCCAAGTGGATTCCAAGTTACAGCCATCGGAAAGAATAATAACTCAAAAATACTGATCTGATCCGAATGAAACCTGGTAGTTCGTTGAAAAATACTGATATATGAGTTATGCCAAATTTGGTGAGGATCACACGACAATAAAAAAAATTATTGAAGAAAATTTTTCTGAAATTATTATTCACATCAGATATCGTAAAAATTTTGCAAGAGCCTCCGAAACTTTATTGCAACGTTCTAGATTTAAACTCGATCTGATTTATATTATTAGTACGCTACACATCCGAATTCGATAATTGAGTTCATTAATGGCCAAATGGTTTTGGAGTTATAATCACCTGAAATGTTGTTGTTGTCATTTCCTCAATAACTCAAAAATTACGAATCCGATCCAATTTAAACTTTGTAAAAACTTGTAGCACAAATTGTTGCAAACTTTCGTTAGGATCATATTACTAGTGAGCCAGCAGATCCATCTAGCCATAGATCCACCTAGCCAGCAGATCAATTAACCGGTAGATCTACATAGCCAGCTGATCTACATAGCCAGCTGATCTACGTAGCCAGCATATCAATGAACCGGTAGATCTATATAACCAACAGATCCACGTAACAGGGAATCCACATTGCAAACAGATCTACGTAACCAGTGGATCCGAATAGCAGACAAATTAATATAGTCCTTAGATCTACCCATCCGATGAAGATAAATATACCTATAGCCAGACCATCCAAAAATGACCATTCAAATTACCAATTTTATTTTCAATGTTCAACATCAACACTAAAATCATTAATTCAGTTATTATCAACTATTCTTGCATTAAAAATATTTGGATATTATACCGCAATTTCAACTGAGTGAGCCCTGAGCAGTAATCCAATTATTGTAAGAATTGTTTTACATTTCCAGAAACTTATCGAAATCTATTCACCAGGCAAAATCCACAGATTTTTCAACAACGCAACATACTGGTTTTATGCATCGAGATTTAATTCGTTAAATTATGATCACAATTCAGCTATGAAAATCGTGAAATAATCAGTGATACAACTCTTCAAGAAATCTATCTATGGAAAATCATCCAGCGTGTGCAAAAATGTATTTCAATCAGAGAGTAAATGGGTACGTAGAATACCTACTATGAAATTCCTGATAGCCATGAATGTATTTGGAGAAATATCATGTTTTTCGGCACAAATATTTCAGATTTGTTATGCTAAACCTATGCTTGGGTTTTGGATCGCATTCTCTTTATAAACAGGTCGTTCTTCCTGAGTAATAATAGCATATTTTTCTCAAATGACATCTACTACTGAATGTTCTTACACATAACCTTCAGAGTAATATGGTGACAAAATATTGTGGGTTTCATTATGAAAATTTAGATATATTTTCGCATGATTATTACCTACCGCGTAATCTTTATTTCTTATTCCGATCTTACCGTTCAGATATTTCTTCCTTCAAGTAAACATTAAAGGATACTGTGGGAGGTATCCTCATTATTGAAAGGTTTTTTTCTGGGTTTTCTCTCCCAAACTCTGAAAAATATCAATAAAATAAAAATTAATTATTTTGTGATTTGCTTCTGCGTAAGAAACACAAGAAATTTGTCAGAAGCAATCAATTGAACAATGTTGCCTAACAAACGACAACGAAACAACATCAACGAAGAAACAACTATATAGTTGTGACAATTCTTGAATTTCACAATAACTATCAACAAATTAATTCTAAAGATCTTCATTAAGCGTCTGACGAAGGAGTCTGATATAGACTCCGAAACGTTACGATATAGTTGTTTCTTCGTTGATGTTGTTTCGTTGTTGTTTGTTAGGCAACATTGTTCAATTGATTGCTTCTGACAAATATCCTGTGTTTTTTACGCAGAAGCAAATCACAAAATAATTAATTTTTATTTTATAGATATTTTTCAGAGTTTGGGAGAGAAAAACCCAGAAAAAAAAACCTTTCAATTTCTTCCTTCGTTTGGAACGTAATTCTATCTATGGTAAACTATCCAGCTTGTGCAAAAATGTACTCCAATTTCAAATGAAACAATTCAATGCAACGTATGATAATCCTCAAGAATTCCATTATTGCGTTTTGAACGTAATTCTATATATGGCAAACTATCCAGCTTGTGCAAAAATGTACTTCAATTTCAAATGGAACAATTCAATGCAAAGTATGATAATCATTAAGAACTCCATTATTGCATTGATTAATTTGGAAAAGCAAAAACTATCAGAGAGTAAATGGGTACGTAGAATACGTACTATGAAATGCCTGATAACCAAGAATGTCTTTGGAGAAATATCGTGTTTTTCGGCATAAATACTTCAGATTTGTTATGCTAAACCTATGCTTGGGTTTTGGATCGCATTCTCTTTATAAAGGGGTATTTCTTCCTGAATAGTAATAGTATATTTTTCTCAAATGCCATCTACTACTGAATGTTCTTACACATAACCTCCGAAGTAATATGGGTACAAAATATCGTGGGTTTCTTTCTGAAAAGTAATATTATTATATTTTTGCATGATTATTACCTGCCGCGTAATATTTTTATCTTATTCCGATCTTACCGCTCAGATATCTCTTCCTTCGTTTGGAATTCCTTCGGGAATGCAATTGGTGTGAATAACTGGCTAAATATCATCTAATATGTTGTTCAGCCGAAACGGAATCCATGATTTAACCATCTCCAAGCGAATCTACTTGTTATTCTAATGTATTCGAACAAATTATTCCTTTAATATGATTTTTAACATTTTCTTCAAAGCTTCTTGATTTGTCCAATTTGACTTCGGTGAGCAACGGAAACGAACGACAGCATCGTTCGTTGGAAAAGTCAGCTAAAATTCTGTGTGGTTGGAATTTCGAGAGAAAAATCACTTTTTGCGATCTCAATTCCAAGAAACAGGAACTTTTTTCCGAAAAAAGCGAGTAGTACTGGAGTCCTTTATTCTTTGGTCTTTCCGTTCCTACTCAAATATCCTCCCGACCTTAGCTGACCAGGCCACGCATAAAGGCTTCTTTTTTCACCTTTTGCAAAAAACGACGTTTTTGCTCGATTTTACGATTTTTTTTTTTAATAGACGCCACGTTTTTCGGCCGAGACGGAAGAAAGTCCCGCATAGAACCGCCCTTTCTCTCTCCGACGGTACCTCCGTTTTCGTCCCATTTTCACATTTCAAAAAATGTTTTGTATCTCAGGAACTATCTTCTGTCCGATGTCACTGAAATTTTGCGAAAGCCTTCCACAGCTAATTTTACAGCCAAGTTCTGAATCTGAACACGATCAGATCCATATTGTTGGAGAAAAAATATCAGAACTCGATCTGCTTTGCGCCAATTCAGATCCTGGATGGGTGACCGTTGTCACAGTAATTTTCGAACGGAAACAGATAGTAAATTGCAATTTTCAGGGTATTCTGAGCATCCGAAAGCGACAGTTAAGTTGGAAATGGTCATAATCGACCTAACAGTTTGGGAGTTCTACTCATCTGACATTTTGTTGTTATTTCCTCAATAACTCAAAAAATTTAAATCCCATCCAATTCAACCTTGGTCAATACTTGTAGAATGTTGACGCACAAATTTGAGAGAAATTTCCTGAGGATCGTATTACTAGAAACAAAATATAGAAATATTTCTTAAAAAAAAAAAAAGTACGAATTTTTATTAAGAAATTTCATATTTCAGAAACATTTCATCAGATTTCGCTGAAATTCTGCATAAATCTTTGAGCCGAATTTGATATTCCCAATATTTTCAAAAAAACAGATCCATTCGAAATAGAATCTGTTACTCGGTTGAAATAGACGGCTTGAAGGTGAGGAGCTTCTGCGCGCATGTGCTTCTGCCTACTCACTCCTCACACACCCTCACGAAATACTTCATGAGGGTGCAGAAGCACATAAGCGCAAAAGCTTCTGACTTCAAGTCAATGTTTTTCAAGATTTTTTTTTATCGCCATTCCATAATTGAGTAAATATCATTGATGGAACAGTACGCAGAGCAGGGATCATGGTATATCGAGTATATCCGTTAAATTCCGAAAACTCTTCCGAAACGACAGTATGTTTAACTCTTGTTGTTTATGAAAATCTAAATCCTTCATCATATAATGAACTCCAAAATCCATTTCTTATTCTATGATCGCCTATGAATTTGAAAAAGCATGCCAAAGCAAACTGACCTCATGTCATCGTTTACCCAATTTAATTTGGATAAGTTTATTTTTCGCTTCTAGTGATAGGGATTTTCTTGTAGTTTTGCATGGATCTTGACAAAGAACACAACTGACTCTCCTAGTCGCACAAGCTCCTAGGAGCTTCTGAGGGATCTCCTTGGGGAAGACTTAAATAAAAATAGAATTTGAAATTTGTTGCTTTTTAAAAAAATTTTTTTTTGTTACTCCGAAACCATCAGGCCTATTTTGCCCAATAACGAACTTGACCGAGATATTCATCTCCCTAACCTACTCTGAAAATTTCAACTGCCTAGCTAATTCCGTTCGAGATTTATTGTAAAAAAATTTTTTTTTTATTTTGAAAATTTGTTTTTGACACTTTGCGGTAACCTGGTCAATACAAAACTTCACATGCGTATAAAGGTCATAATTCTACAATTTGATGCTAAATTTCAGATAGATCGAGTGATCAGTTTCGGAAATATTCATGAAAAATGTGTTTTACTAAAATCGGCCATAACTCCGAAACCACTTGATGGATTTCGCCCATTAAGGAACTTAACCGAGATATTTACGCTCCAAACCCACCTTGCAAATTTCAATCCTCTAACTCATTTCGTTCGAGAGTTATCGTGCCTACGGCCGGCCAGCCGGCCGGCCGGACAGAATTGATTTCGACCTCGGATACTTGATCAGTGAGTCGAACCAAATCGTTTGAGACCATTTTCAGCCAAAAATTCGAAAATTACAGACATTTGGACAAATTGATAAGCACTCAGTTCCGAGGACTAGAGCGCCAAAAACAGGAACTTTCCAAAAACGGTAACCCTGAATTAAGAATACATTGAAATCAAAAAGCGCCGAGGATGATATTGTTTTTACAAAAGCCGATAAAGAAAATACTGTAATCGCAACAAACAAGAACAATTACATTAACAAAACGGAAAATTCAATTGCAATTCAAAATTATAAAATACTCAATAGGAATACGACTACAAAATTTCAACGAGAATTAAAGAACAATTTCAAAGATATATATTATTTAATAGATGAAAATTCAAACTAATTCTGAGTAATCCGCAAGTACCACAATTGTACTCGTTTATCAGTCCATAAACCGGATAGAAATATTAGACCAGTAGTTTCGTACATTTCAGCGCCAACAGTTAAAATTTCGTGGTTTCTAATAAATCCAATTTAAAATTATTGTAACTTCGTTCCAACTTTTTTGATCATGAACTCACTTGATCTAGTAGAAGAAATTAAACATTTTTCCCTACCGGCCAATGCAAAATTAGTGTCAATTAATGTGGTTAACCTTTTCCCTTATAGTATTTCACCTCGGGATACAGTTCCATCACAATCGTTCAAGCCGTTTCGGTGTTGACATTTTTCGAGAAACACCCCTCAAGATTCGCGCCAAATTCCCCTCCTAACATCCAAAAAGCAAACACGCGTTCATAATTTCATTTTCAAAAAGTTTCCCTTAATCCTCTTAAATGACTCCAATTCTTCACGTTAGTATTATGTAGTATTAAAAACCAGCATATCTACCTAGGTATAGATCAATATTTTTAGTGTCGATCAATGGAAATAAATTGAAAAATAAGGTATGCCCGATCCAGGATTCGACCCCGGGTTTTCGACTCTGAAAGCTGGACTCTTTACCTATGCGCTAGCGAGGCTGCACACGGGACCTTGCACTTGTAGGATAAACCGCCGTATTCACAAATAATTCAATCTCCATTAAGTCCTAACTGAGGCCCTCAGTTAAGGATACATTTTAATCGCAACTAACGGAGGTTGCAATTCTTATTTATCCTTATCTGAGGACCTCAGTTAGGACTCAACGGAGATTAAATGCTTTATGAATACGGCGGAAAGATCTGTTACTTTTCACCTTTCTGAAGAATATCGCCATATAGCATAATATTTGACGATTTCCATGTCCCATCTTCACTTTTTACCATGTTTCCCGTCCGAAAACGGCCCGAATCGTCATATTCAGCGTAAAAAATGTTGGACCTCGTCCATTCCGTTCCTATCTGACAGTCGTCGAATTTATTGATTGGTCGAAAATATCGATAAATGTCCAGAAAAATTAACGTTTTTCATATTTTTTTTGAAAATTCTAATATTCCGAAGTGGGCAACGAAATTTATGCACCTCGATAGAAGCAACCTTCTTCTACGTTCCTACGTGAATCCCGACCTTCTGAATTCCTGTACCTAGTAGGAAATACTTCCGCCAATTTCCTCTAAAAAAATTGTTTCAAGCACTGACGTGAAGTCAGAAGCTTTTGCGAGTATGTTCTCTTGTCCCTTCTCCTGTATTGGACACTCTTAATCGAATTTACCATGGTGAATTCTATTGTCTGTTCTCCTGTATTGGACACTTAATTCGAATTTACCATGGTAAATTCGAATTGAGAGTGTCCAATACAGGAGAATGGACAACATAATTTACCATGGTAAATTCGATTAAGGGTGTCCAATACAGAAGTATGGGCAATAGAACATAGGCGCAAAAGCTTCTGACTTCACGTCAGTGCTTGAAACAATTTTCTTTTCAATCATTTTTGGCGCTCTAGTTCCTCGGAACTGAGTGCTTATCAATTTGCCCAAATGTCTGTAATTTTCGAATATTTCGATGAAAATGCTCTTAAACGATTTGGTTCGACTCACTGATCAAGAATCGGTGGTCGAAATTCATTCTGTCCGGCCGGTCCGGCCGGCCGTCCGGCCGTAGGCACGATAACTCTCGAACGGAATGAGCTAGAGAGTTGAAATTTTCAGAGAAGGTTTGGGGGATAAATATCTCGGCTAAGTTCGTTATTGGGCAAAATCGGACAGATGGTTTCGGAGTAACAAAAAAAAAATTTTTTTTACAAAACAAATTCCAAATTAAATTTTCTTTAATAAGAAGTTTTATCATAAGAATCCATTCATATCATATTTAACTCTAACAAGCTAATACTTTCGGAGATATGATTCTTCAAAATTTCAATGTAAATCGTTTTTCACACATTGATATAATTATTCTATGTATGAATTGTCATAATGTCAACTTGACAGAAGGGAATATTGTAACTTCAAAAATATTGGAGTTGAAATACTCGTATTTTAGCGATGCAACGGGGACCTCACCCGAAAATGTTTGAAAATATTACGTAAATATTGAAAGCATAATTCTGTAGTTCGAGAGAGGAGAAAATTTGGTGAACGTAGATCAGGAAATTATTGATCGATTACAAGGTATTTTATTTATTACTCATCTTCTTTCATATTATTACTCATCTTCTTTCATACATGTTTTATGGAATACCTACTATTTGTAGGTACTTTAAACCTGTTTTGGGCAATTGTCATACGAAACTTGTTTTTTTTGGCGCTCTAGTTCCTCGGAACAGAGTGCTTATCAATTTGCCCAAGTGTCTGTAATTTTGGAATTTTTGGCTGAAAATGGTCTCAAACGATTTGGTTCGACTCACTGATCCAGAATCCGAGTGCGAAATCGATTCTGTCCGGCCGGCCGACCGGCCGTAGGCACGATAACTCTCGAACGAAAGGAGTTAGCGGATTGAAAATTGCACGGTGGTTTTGGAGCGTAAATATCTCGGACAAGTTCGTTCGATCTATCTGAAATTTAGCACCAAATTGTAGAATCATGACCTTTAACGCATGTGAAGTTTTGTATTGACCAGATTACCGCAAAGCGTGAAAAAAAATTTTGAAAATTTAAAAAAAGTTTTTCCACAATAACTCTCGAACGGAATGAGCTAGGTAGTTGAAATTTTCAGAGTAGGTTAGGGAGATGAATATCTCGGTTAAGTTCGTTATTGGGCAAAATTGGCCAGATTTAATTCGATTTCTTCCATGGTGCAGTTCTCATTCTCATGATTGCTCATTTAATCTTGATAAATGAACCATTATTTGAATTGCATTTCCTTTATGATGCAGCTCTATCATATGTATACATTGATATAATTCCCAACTCAGAGAAACCAATACTTTCGGAGATATAATTTGTCTCTTTGAACTAGAGCGCCAGAAAGCTCCTGTCCACAGGGCTTGAACCCATTTTTTAAAAAATTTTTAGTGATACGATTCTCACGAAATTTTGCAAGAATTTTCGCGTTGGCATTCTACAACTAATAAACATATTTGAATTGGATCGGATTTGTAGTTTTTGAGTTATTGAGGAAATAACAACCAAATTTCAGATTGATATAACTCCAGAACCATTTGGCCGATTATGCTAGTTAACGAACTCAAATGTCGTATTCAGAAGCGCAATCTACCCTGAAAACTGCAAGTCGCTATTTCTTTCCGTTCTCAAGGAGTCATGAGATACATAATATTTTTTCGTAATTTTTTAAAAATTTTCTAGTGGTACGGTTCTCACACAATTTTACACACGTCTTTATATTGATATTCTACAACTACTTACCAAGCTTCAATTCGATCGAGGCTATGTTTTCTGAGTTATCGAGGAAATAATATTCCAGATGGGTATAACTCCGAAACCGTTGGGCCGATTATGTCCAACAGTGAACTTAAGCCTCCCATTCAGATGTGCAACCTATCTCCTTTCGTTCGAGACTTGTCGAGGCAACGATCACCCATTCAGCTACTGAACTCACACAAGGCTGCTCGGATCTTCAACAATATAGATCCGATCATGTTCAAACCTACAACTTGGTAGTAGAGTTAGGTTCTGAAGGCGCTCGCAAAATTTCAGTGATGTCGGACGAATAGTTTCTGATATATAGAAATTTTTTCAATAATTTTCAATGATTTTTTGAAAATTTCCTAATTATAAGATCCTCACAACATTTTGCAAGAATTTTCGCGTTGCCGTTCTACAACTAATGACCATGTTTTAATTGGGTCGGTTTCGTATTTTTCGAGTTATTGAGGAAATAACCACCAAATTTCAGATGGGTATAACTCCAAAACTGTTTTGCTGATTATGCCTATAAACAAACTCAACTGGAGCATTCAGATTCTCAACCTTGCCTGAAAATTTCAAGTCCCTATCTCTTTCCATTCTTAGGTTATCGTGACGTAAATAATATTTTTTAATAACTTTTTAAACATTTTCTAGATATACGATGTTCACAAAATTCCACAAACATACTTAGGTTTACATTCTTCAACGACTCACCAAGTTTCAATTCGATCGGATTAGTATTGGTTGTAGACAAAAATATTACTCGGAAACCATTGGCCGATTATACCCATTAACGAACTTGTCCGTTCTATTGGGATGCGCCACCTACACTGAAAATTTCAAGTCGCTATCTCTTCCGGTCTCAAGTTACCGTGGCAACGGACGGCCGGCCGGACAGAATCAAATTTGACCTCAAATAAGGGAGTCGAACCCTATCGTTTGAGACCATTTTCAGCGAAAAATTCTAAAATTACAGAGATTTGGGCAAAATGATAACGCGATGTTCCCCAGAACATACGCGCAAAAATCAGTTGCCATGACATAAATACAATTAGTATTATATGGAAATAGTGATAGTTGTGAGGGAAAATTATTTTTAATTAAAAATTTGTTCAAGCACTGTGAAGTCAGGAGCTTTGGCGTGCATGTTCTTTTGACTATTCAGCTCTGTTGGACACACTTAATCGAATTTACCATCGATATAGACCGTTTTCTCAGCTTTTGTAAGATATGAATACATTTTAGTGACGGACTTGAGTAAGGAGAGAATCGTCTGAGATTACAGAATTTTTTATACCAGGAAAATTAGCGCGTTGGCATTCTGCAACTAATTGCCGAGATTTAATTGGATCGGATTTGTATATTCTGAGTTATAGAGGAAATATCAACATTATTTCAGATGATTATAACTCCAAAACTATTTGGCCGATTATGCCTAATAACAGTCTCAAATGTCGCATTTCGAGGCGCAACGTATCCTAATTATACAACTAATTATCATGGTTGAATTGGATTGGTTCAGTATTTTTTGAGTTATGCAGGAAATAACAATAAAATTTCAGGTACGTATAACTCCAAAACAATTCGGCCGATTATACCTATTAACGAAATTAAATGTCACATTCGGATGCGCAACCTACCCTTAAAATGGCGAGTCGCTTTCTCTTTTCATTCTCAAGTTACCACGAGATCATCATATTTTTTCATAATTTTTTTAAGAACTTCTAGTAGTACCATCCTCACAAAATTCAACATACGTCTTCATGTCGATGCTCTACAACTAGTTACCAAGTTTAAATTCGATGTGTTTTATTGGGTTATCGAGAAAATAATATTCCAGTTGGGTATAACTCCGAAGCCGTTGGGCCGATTATGCCTAACAGCGAACTTAGCTCTCACATTCGGATGCACAACCTACCCTGAAAATTACTATCTCCCTATGTCCCTATGTCCCTATCTCCCTATCTCTTTCCGTTCGAAAGTTATCGTGGCAAAGGTCACCCATCCAGCTACTGAACTTAACCAAGGCTGCTCGAATCTCTGACAATTTAGATCCGATGGTGTTTGAACTTCAAACTCAGCTGTAGAGTTAGGTTTTGAAGGCTCTCACAAAATTTCAGCGATGTCGAACCAACAATTTTTGATTAATAGAATTATTCCCAATGATTTTCAATGATTTCTTTTCTTAATTTTCTAGTGATATGATCCTACATCCGAAATTATACAACTAATTACCTTGTTTGATTTTGATCGGATTCATATTTTTTAAGTTATTGAGGAAATAACAACCAAACTTCAGATGGGATAACTTCGAAACATCGCATTCGGATGCGCAACCTGCCCTAAAAATTGCAAGTCTCTCCACCGTATTCACAAAGCATTCAACCTCCGTTAAGTCCTAACTGAGGTCCTCAGTTAAGGATACATTTGAAACGCAACCTCGAATTTACCATTGTAAATTCGAATTAAGAGTGTCCAATACAGGAGAATGGACAACATAATTTACCATGGTAAATTCGATTAAGGGTGTCCAATACAGAAGAATGGACAATAGAACATACGCGCTAAAGCTTCTGACTTCACGTCAGTGCTTGAACCAATTTTTTCACTTAATTTTATAACCATTGCAATTTTTGCGAGCGGCCTTGGCATTTTCTCAAAAGCTATCTACATGCCATTCCATCGAATGACACCTCAATCATAATTTTCGGAGAATACGCACAAAAATTGACCTAAAAAGCACTTGTTGACTAGACTAATGTATATCATGTTCAAATACATATTTGCACATAATGTTGAAAATATATGTAAATTTGAATTCACCATTCAATGTTGCTAAAAGATCTTAAACGTTTCCTTATGGTGGAAGGCTTCAGAAACTTACGTTTGTTGGTAAGATGGTTTTGTTGAACCTCTCCCGTTCCTTTACATCTACGAAGAGTATCCGAATTGAACAAACTGGACATGTACTCACAAGAAGAGAAATGCAAAATCCTTGATCCACTGGATAGAACCACTCGTTGAATACTTCTCCAGAAACAATAGTATTGTGCATATAATGATCTGAAAATGGAATATGAATAAATTATTTCGACACCAAAGTCGATGCATTTCAGTGAAAATCAATGCTTTCTTGTGCATTTTGAATAAGTGCTTTTACAGTTCTACATTTCAGAATACAAAAGTGTTTGTGAGAAACGAAATAGAAAGATTGGATGCAGTATCCATGTTCGAGGAATATGTCCTTCAATAGTAATAGTCAAAATATCAACAGACGGTAAGTTCAAGATGCATTATCTGTAACATTTCACAATCAACGTAATCACTCTCTTGTTAGACTTGTATTCAGTTTGTATTTGTAGAAACACATGTGGGGCATGAAGATGAACTAAGTACAAAAAGACTGACACAACCACAACAGACCTCCGTATTCACAGAGCATTCAATGAACTTTAAGTCCTAACTGAGGTCCTCAGGTGAGGATGAACCCGAATCGCAACCTCAGTTAACGTATTTAACGGTTGTGAAACAAGCCTGTCTCACGTTAATTTTCACCTTAACTGAAGTTGCGATTCAAATTTATCCTTAACTAAGGACCTCTGTTAGGACTTAACGGAAATTGAATGCTTTGTGAATACGGCGGACAATCTTATAGTTGAAAAGTTAACTGGTAGAATATCTAAAGAGAGAATAATGAAAGATGCTAGGGATGCAGTAGAAAATGGAAAACTAGAAAGATTCAATGTTATAACGATAGTAGATTTAGCATATTTGGTGATAAAACATTATATAAACCAAATAGGGCATGATGATGATAGCAGGGATAGTAGAGACAGCAGGGAAAAAATTTCACTTTTTTTATTTAAAAAAATTGGTAAGCTGTGACATATGTGTGTAGCTATACGTATGTGTAATGTGTCAGCATATTATTATTATTTAGAATTTTGCATGGTGGTGGAAGTAGTCTTGAATTATTTTATATCCCGTGTTGAGGGATGAAGATTTTGCTTTAGGTTTTATGAATGGCATTATAGAGAAATAAATCAGGGATTTCAATAAAGTTGTATGTGCAGATGGCACACACGGAACTAATAGGAATAATTGGGACTTGCCTTTTGTATTGGTGAAAGATGAAAATAATATGGGTTTTCCTGTAGCATTCCTTGTATGTAATAGATTGGATCAAACGATCCAAGAAAATTTTTTCTCAGCTTTGAAGTTGAGCCAATTTTGAAATTAGTTCGAATAATGCAATTCAATTACTTCATGAGCGATGATGACCCGAAATATTATAATGCATAGATCAACGTGATGCATTCTGACCAAAAACCAAGGAAACTACTATGCATATGGCATATAATGAAGAATTGGAATATACAAGGAAAATGCAAAATCAAGAACCCAGAAATTAGGAAAAAGCTGAAACAAGCCATGAGAAAAAATTAAAGAGAAACTGATCCGAAACAATTTATGGAATTGAAAGAACATTATTTCAGTTTCTGAGAGAAGGAAGGAGAAAATGAATTTCTCAAATATTTGCAAATGTAAAATAAAAAAAAAGTATTATTTATAAAGTAATTTTTTGTTTTCAGCTATTATTTCAAGAGTGAAGAGAGAGTAATGATGTGGGCTCATTGTTATCGATTTAATGCCAGAATTAATACGAATATGGCTATAGAAAGTTTAAGAAAAGTTCTTAAGTATAATGAAATGAAGGGACAACGTAATCTTAGGTACTTATATCAGAATAATTATATTTTTGGAAAAAAATTACACAATCCTGCATATTCCAGGGTTTAAAAATTTCTGGATCTATTAAATGAATGGGTGGAAGAGAGAATGTGGAAAAATAACATCCATGAAGAGAGACCAAATGCAAATAATTACCAGCACAAAATTACAGTGGCAGAACACAAGAAAGCTGAGCAAATAGATCTCAGTAACATAGAAACTCAATCCGGATATTTTAAGGTACCCCCTAGTTCAAATAGCAGTAAATTTTATGTGGTGAGTTGGAAAGATATATGAGATTATGACTGCCGAGCGGGATTTTGTGATTTATGTAAGGTTAGCCTACATAGATATGAATGTGAATGTTCAGAAAATGCTGTGAAAAAGGTTTTGTGAAAATATATACATGCTGTATCTCTGCTTGAGTGAAGGAGTGTTTCTGTTGCAGGATTTTCACATTCCGAGGACAATGATAATTTAATAATTGACGAGCCTTCAGGAAGTAAGCTACGTCACCAAGACGAACTAAATCATTTCATGCAGGAGACACAACAAAAACAAAATAATACATCACAGAATACCGATGAAGAAACAAGAAAGGTTTTGATCTGAAAATTTGTTGATTTCGAATTAGTGAAAATAGCAATTATATTTCCAGATTGCTGGAGAGAAATTAATTGGATTGATCAACCAACTGAGTGGAGATGATTTACAAAAATTTTGGTCAGAAGTATGGGAATTGGAGAGAAAAATGGGAAAAGATAATGAGCAGATATGTAAGAAAATTTAAAAACAGTCATACTTTCCAAATAAGAAATAATTTCTTCTTGAACTATAGCTTTCAAAGTAACTTATTCAACTATTAATGTATGTTTGCTTTTTTGCTATTAGTATGGGCTCAGTAATTGTCAATAGTTCACAAACATCTTTAGAATCAATCAGAAACACTCACAAACAACATGTTATCATGAAAATTAAGATATTGGCTGCAAACGGAACTTGTGATTACTGAGGTGTATCAAACAACCTTTGAGACTGTCCAAGCACAGCCCACTATAGAGATAGCCTGGAACACAGTCTGACAACGCCGCAATTAATCGTCTCTTAAAGGCATACTCCTTCAATGCGGTAGCGCTGGATTGATTGAAATTTCGACTATTTCATCATTTTTCAAATGATTTACTGTCGAAAAATGATGAGGACTACAATAAGATCTTATTTATGATGAATATTTACCGATAAAACAGTTTAAAACAATGTAATTACGAGATGAAGTGTTGTAATTTTGGACACTATGGGATTTAAAAAAAAAACTAGAAGAGAGCACGGATTTTCAACTTCAGATTCGTTATCTACAACCCAAAATTAGCAAGTGCGTAAATTTTCAGGACGATTAGACAGTTATGGGATGTTCTGGATCTAGACAATTACCAAAAAATTATAAACTTGAATGAAATTCTCAAAATAAAAATATATTCCCAAACATAACTATTATATTAGACTATAATATATATATATATATATATATAAGTGGAAAAGTTTAACGGGTAATTCCGCAAAAGAAGCAGATTAAAAATAATTCTGCTGGTACCTGCCGACACGTGTTTCTGCTAGTTGGCTTCTTCAGGACAGGGCAACCAAGAAACCAAGAAAGATGGAAATAAAAGTGAAAATAGGTGACACCACACCAGGAGCGAGCAACCAATTGTGCCTTCAGCTCTAGGACCTCCATTTCGGAGGTAAACTATGGCATCGGCACGGAGGAAGCATAAGCTACCTGTGCGATGCGACCTCAACCCGAGGATATGAAACATAGAAATATGGATCATGCGGAGTAATATAAATAAGTGGAAAAGTTTACGGGTAATTCCGCAAAAGAAGCAGATTAAAAATAATTCTGCTGGTACCTGCCGACACGTGTTTCTGCTAGTTGGCTTCTTCAGGACAGGGCAACCAAGAAACCAAGAAAGATGGAAATAAAAGTGAAAATAGGTGACACCACACCAGGAGCGAGCAACCAATTGTGCCTTCAGCTCTAGGACCTCCATTTCGGAGGTAAACTATGGCATCGGCACGGAGGAAGCATAAGCTACCTGTGCGATGCGACCTCAACCCGAGGATATGAAACATAGAAATATGGATCATGCGGAGTAATATAAATAAGTGGAAAAGTTTAACGGGTAATTCCGCAAAAGAAGCAGATTAAAAATAATTCTGCTGGTACCTGCCGACATATATATATATATATATATATATATATATATATATATATATTCCTTTGATATTAGACTATGATAAGGTAGCCTAATGAAAATTGTGATAATCATCTTAAAGTTTGTCTTGTTTTGGTTCTTACTATAATGGTAAGTTTCTGCTATCTACAAATGTTTCTGTTTATTTTCCATTCAGTGGAAAATAACATTGTAAATGGTATTTTCTACAATATTTTCAAAAGTTAATTTGCGAAAACAGAACAAGGTGAATTTAGAATGATTTATGAATGTAAACCACAACTGCAAGTCTATGTGAATTCAGAATAACAATTCAATGCTACGTACAAAGAGTAAATTCATATAAAATTATTTTTTGATCTGAACTGAGTAAAAATTGGTTCAAGCACTGACGTGAAGTCAGAAGCTTTTGCGCGTATGTTCTATTGTCCATTCTTCTGTATTGGACACCCTTAATCGAATTTACCATGGTAAATTATGTTCTCCATTCTCCTGTATTGGACACACTCAATTCGAATTTACCATGGTAAATTCGAATTAAGTGTCCAAAACAGGAGAATGGACTACATAATTTACCATGGTAAATTCGATTAAGGGTGTCCAATACAGAAGAATGGACAATAGAACATACGCGCAAAAGCTTCTGACTTCACGTCAGTGCTTGAACCAATTTTTTTTTTCGTGATTTTTTTAAAATTTTCTAGGGGTACGGTTCTTAAAATTTTTTTTTTCGTCATTTTTTTCTAATTTTTTAGGGGTACGGTTCTTACAAAATTTTAAACACGTCTTTATGTTGATTTTCTACTACTAGAAACCAAGCTTCAATTCGATCGAATAATTATTTTTCGAGTTATCAAGGAAATAATATTCCAGGTGGGTATAACTCGGAAACCGTTAGACCGATTATGCCCAAAAATGAACTCAACTCTCCCTTTCGGATACGCAACATACCCTGAAAATTGCAAGTCCCTATCTGCTTCCGTTCGAAAGTTATCGAGGCAACGGTCACCCATCTACTGAACTCACACAAGAATGCTCGGATCTCCAACAATATTTAACCGATCGTATTAAAACTTGAAATTTGGCAGTAAAGTTAGGTTATGAAGGCTCTCTTAAAATTTCAGTAATTTCAAACGAATAGGTACTGAAACATAGAATTTTTTTTTTTTTTTTCAATGATTTATTAAAAACTTTCTACGAATGCTATCCTCACCAAATTTTGCAAACGTTTTCGCGATGGCATTCTACAACTAATAACAATGTTTGAATTCAATCGGTTCAGTATTTTCCGAGTTAATGAGGAACAAAAAACCACAAAATTTCAGAAAATTTCAGATGGCTATAACTCTAAAACCGTTTGGCCGATTATGCTCATAAACGAACTGAAATGTCGCGTTCTGGTGCACATCCTAACCTGAAAACTTCAAGCCGCTATCTCTTTCCGTTCTCAAGTTATCGTGTTAACAAGAATATTTTTTAATAATTTTTTCAAAATTTTCTAGCCATACGATTCGCATACAATTTCACAAACGAGCTTAAGTTTATATTCTACAACTACTCACCAAGTTTCAATTCGATCGGATTCATATTGGTTGAAAACAAAATTATTACTCGGAAACCACTGGGCCGATTATGCCCATTAACAAACTTGTCCGTCGTATTGGGATGCGCCACCCACCCTGAAAATTTCAAGTTGCTAGTTCTTTTCGTTCTCAAGTTATCATGGCAACGGCCGGACGGACGGCCGGACAGAATCAAATTTGACCTCGAATTCTTCATTGGGAAGTCGAACTAAATCGTTCGAGACCATTTTCGTCAAGAAATTCGAAAGTTACAGACATTTGGGCAAAACTATAACGCGATGTTCCACAGAACATACGCGCAAAAATGTTGAAAAAAAATAATTGAAAAATTCCGAATCTGAATCCCCATGAATTATATTTCTGTAGCGGGAAATGTTTACTTATTGATCTGAGGTTGAGACCATCTGCTCGGGTAAAGGTAAGATCGAAAGGAAGAATCCATTTCAAATCACGGCAGAAAATCTGAACATTTTTAATGAATAATTTAAGATGAATAATAAGGTCCTTATTGATTTCAACTGAAGCATCTACAGATGCAGACTTTTGGAAATTGAATACATATATATAACAATAAATAGATTCTTTGTGCTTCTTGATCTCATATTCAGATGTATCAATTTTTGTTGAAAAATTATTAGAAAAGTCATCAAAATGTTACAAAATCGGAAGAAATGAAAGTTCTATTTCACTCATATTTCTAGTCCATCTTGTTGTCTATAGTCACAACTGAAATGTACTCATCTCCAATAAGTAGAAATAATCCAAAGGAAATTTCACTATTTACACACTGCAGTTTAATCACAGAACATATAAATATCCGACCATATTTATCACTGCATTGCATTAATTCACATTTGACACCGTTATACACAAAAAATACCACGAAATGCCCGCGAAAAACAATAATGGTTATCTCCAGAATCAGAAGTAATCGTCCATTTTTACAATAACAAACTAAGAAACGTTCGACTGACGTACGTCTCTGAGCGGTGTTGCCATTTTATCATCTTCCAGGCTAGTATACATAGTGGGTTGTGGTCCAAGTATACTCCATTCACTTTTATAAAGTCTCCCGGTTGGCCATGAAAATTTGACACATTTCACCATGCATATTTTGAAAATGTTAGGCTATAGTCATTTTCCTGTCAGATAACTATGCAACGTTGTCCTCTCTACATAGAAGTCGTAGTAATTACGTATTTTCACAATGTGAATTTACTTCGGAAAAATAATGAATTTGCGAAGATATTATTATTATTATTATTATTATTATTATTATTATTATTATTTGTTTATTTGTCTCAAACTTTTACAATAACAGGTTGACAGTATTAGAAACAGACAAAAAGGACCACACAACGATTAAGAAACCGATGCACAGAATAACCCGTGTTGTGTGGCCCATGGATAGATGAATATACTAAATTATAAACAAAAATTTACTTATTTAACTACATACACATCCTTGTTTGAAAATATAATGAGGAAGAGATCAACTCTTCAGAAAACCGTAACCATGCTGACTCATAATGTAAGAAAAAGCACCTAAAACGCAAAAAAAAACAAAAACGAAATGAAACGAAACGCGCGTCGAGTAGGGGGTAAAAATGGCCTTTATTAAGCCCATACGAGGGCACGCAAACACACAAACGCCAAGCACTCTATCATCCAACCAGTCATTTCAACAGTTTAACTAGCGTTTCCCTGTTTCTCCAGACACATCAACCCAACCTCCCTCCTGAACCTCCCGATGGAAAATTGCTTAATCCTATCAGGCAGCTCATTCCACATACGAGGAGCGACTACCTGGAAGGATCTGTGAAAAACTTCTGTTCTGTGGTGGGGGATAACGAAACTACTGAAATTTCTTGTGGTGTATTGATGTGAACGAGTACAGAATAATTGCCTCAAGTAGGAAGGCTCGCCCGTTCTGAGAAGTCGTCGAACGAAAACCAACATGTGCAACATCCTTCTATTAGCCATATTGAGCAATGAGTGCTCATTCAAGTGAGGTGTTATGTGTTCTCTGTAAGGTATCATAAATGAAAACCTCATACAGGAATTCTGCAATTTTTGTATGGACTTAGCTGTACTCCGACTCAACGAATCTCCATAGACTACATCTGCATAATCAAACAGCGATAATACCAAAGAATTACACAGATAATATTTGGTTCGACTGGATAAAGATGTTTTGAACCGATATAATTTCTTCAACCTAGCATAAGCCATCCTCAACTTATTTTTGATATGTACCCGGAATGACAAATCAGAATCCAAGTAAACTCCCAAATTTCTAGCCTCAGCAGCAATCGGTAAAAATGAACCCGCTAACTGTGGCCTGAAGTTATCGCGCACTGCGGTTCCCCGGGCTCTACCCACTCCAAAAATCATGACGCATGACTTAGAGGCATTCAATTTCAGATTATGATCCACGGCAAACTGACTAACTCTCCGCAAATCCTCGTTGAACTTCCTCTCACAATCCAGCAAATTATCGAATTCAAGGGGAGCGCACAATTGAGAATCGTCAGCATACTGTCGCAATAAAGCACATAAGACAGCCTCGTTCATATCCGCCACATAAATCAAGAAAAGAAGGGGGCCCAAAACAGACCCCTGAGGAACACCCCGTCCACAAGAAACAAAATCAGATTTCCTGGTGATTCCATCAGACTTCAACATCACGCAATGCGACCTTCCGGCGAGATAAGATCTAAAAAAATCAACAGAACTCCGTGAGAAGCCGAAATACTTTAGTTTAGCTAATAACATTCCATGATCCAGCGTGTCAAACGCCTTACTAAAATCAAGAAGAGCCAAACAACTACCCTGCCCCTGTTCTATGTTCAACTTTATCTTGTCAATAATATCAATTAAACAAGTTGAGGTGCTGCAACTCCTCCTGAACCCTGACTGACAATCCGGTATAATATTGTTGTTGTTAGAGAATGCAATAATTTCGTTATGAATATGTTTCTCCAATATCTTGGACACTACTGGTAAGATACTAATAGGTCTTAAATCATCTAAGCTATTACATTTGCTTGATTTAGGTATCGGCTTAATAATTGATTTCTTCCAGATGTTAGGGAAATAATGTTCCAAAATACATGAGTTTATAATATTCAGAAGAGGTCCCTTACAGAAAGGCAGGCACAATCTTAATTCTTTAATTGAAAGTTCCTCCTCACCTACAGCACCAGAGCTAACAGAGTCAACAATGTCGAGAAGGGCAGCCTCATCCATCAACCTAAACTCCAACTCACCCGTGACGGATGGATGCCTATTCTTGTTGTAAAAATTAATTTTGCTATGAGAAACGGTACTTGGAGTATTATAAGCATTCAAAAAGTGTTTATTTATTTTATCGGCAGTAGCAAGGTCAAATGGAATGGCGGAGGACGAATTTGATGTCAAATTAAGTTTTTTCATGTGATTCCAAAAATTTTTTCCCGTCGAATTGGAAACTCTATTGAAATATGCTGCCTTCTCACGGCCAATAGCATGCTTGGTATAATTTCTTAATCGCCTATAATAATTTAACTTAGCTTCAGTTCGGTACTTCAAGTAATCACGGTGGGCCCTATCACGAATCCTTATCATATGTTTGATATTTGACGTCAGCCAGGGCATGAAAGGTCTGTCAAAAACTTTTTTCTTTAATTTGGGGGCATGTGTATTCAGCAAAATATGTACATTATCGTAAAAGATATTTAACTTCAAATCGATATTCCTTTCATAGTAGATTCGATCCCATCTCAAACCTACGGCGTCTCTTTCAAAATCTTCATGAACTATACCATCATAATTTCTGTATTCGACAAACTTTCTAACATTCACGTGTCTAGCAGGAATCTGGAATCTTACATAAGTTAAGCTGTGATTAGACAAGTGCTCGGAAATGGGCAACGCTGCATGATCAAGGACAGGTAACATTTTATCAGATATCATAAGATCTATGAGGCTTGAAGAGCCACTACTTGTGTAATGAGTAGGTTCAGTAATATGCTGTACAAGATCGAAAACATTCAGAATACCAAGAAGCCTGTCCGAATGGCTAGTTCCTCCCAAAATATCAACATTGAAATCTCCAGCCAAAACAAGATGGTCACAAAACGGGACAACCGCAGTCAACAAATCCTCGATAGAATCTAGAAAACTATTTAAAACTCCTGAAGGTGGCCTGTATAAACTAATGACGAGTAATTTTTTACTCCCAATGTTCACATTGAGACCTATGAACTCAGCACCTTCAAATTCAACATTAACACTTACAACTCTGCAATTAAATCGCTTACTGACATATATTCCAACTCCGCCCCCTCTGCCATCTCTATCCTTATGCAAAAAGTTATATCCAGAAATATCGAATTGATTGGACTCATTCTGTGGGGCAAGCCAAGTTTCAGTCACACAGAGAATATCAAAATTGTGATGATTGACATATCCAACCAACTCATCGAAACCAGTATTCAGAGATCGGACGTTTAAATGTCCAACAAAAAGAGCACCGGCACTTGCGTGCGCAACTCCACTATCAACCGCCATCAAAATTAAAAACCCCCAAATACGACGCGCGACAATATATTATGAAAAAAAAGGCCATGATGATCACAACAAAAAAAAAAAAAAAAACAAATCGAATACATAGATACAAATATATCACATCAATTAATACAAACAATGTCGAAGTTATTTCTAATCGGGCCCCGAGGTATATTAACTTTAATGAAAAATAATGAAATAACAAATCAGGCGATCAAAGCTCAACATTATACAGGCAAATTTATTTTACGAACATAAAAGTAAGTTACGAACCCGCCATATAAAATAACAAAGCAATCTCTATCTTGTGCGTATTAACCCAACTCGTTTAAGAAGAAAACTGCAATATAAACAATCCCCGCATTCAAATTAACCTCATAATTGCAAATCAACAATAAATAAGCTGGTACACAATATAAAAAGTTATCCTGTAATACAATTTGAAGATTCAAACAACATACAATAATAAACTTCCATGGTCGAAAGAAAATTATAGAAATATAAACAGCTCCTGCACTCAAATTAATCACACAACTGTGTAACATTATATAAGCAGGCACTGATAAAGAAAGAACATCATCCTACATAACAAACCGAGAATTCAAACAACATACAATAATGAACACAAATATTTGCATTTAATTTATCGACTGTACCTTCAGAATATCATTCAGGTCGATCTCCGATCTAATAGGAACCTTATTATTTCCACTCAACACAAAAATCACTCCATTTTTAGTCCAGGCTGAGTCTTTGAAATGAACTCTCACTGTTTTGAACAACTTAGCACTTTGTGCTGTTAAAAGTTCCGTTATTATTATCCTTTTTCCTTTGAAATGTTTCTTATTATAAAATACAAGATCACGAATCCATCTCTGACAAAAAGACACGACTATCGGTCGCGGCTTCGCCCTGTCTACATCCTTGCGTCCCATATGGTGGCAACTGTTTATATTATTTTTATCAATGGGAATTCCCATTTTTTGAATCAAACTCACAATATTTGTTAGTAGATCACCACTTTCGTCAATACCATGAATAAGAAGACTATTGCGATTAATATAATTTTTGGATATCTCGATTGCATGATTCAAACTGTTGACATCCTTTTTAATCTGAATTAACTCATTTACAACTCGCTCCTCAAATTCACGGAATCGTCCATTGAGGGATACTAAATTGCTACCCTCTTCGTCAGTAGACGAAGTTTCAGCGTTCTCCTTCAGGTCCTTTTTGAAACTCTTCAGCTCCATTTTGAAATTGGCAGCCATTTCCTCAATTCGCTCATTGAGTCTTTTGATCTCAAGAGACTGTTTTTCCGAAGAGACGTCTTCACTTCTAGTCCTGCCCATGACGAATGGAACACTTCTAAACACTTTATTAATATTTTCAAGAATTATCGACTAATTTTTCAGCAGGAACTTGAAAATACCTGGGACCCGACCTTACAACGAACTAGACAGTTCGCAGCGCCATCTATCTCTATCTCTCATATTATGTGAATTCAATAATTCCAGTCCTGTCGACTGTAGAAGAAAATGTTTCCTCTGTTGCTACTAGAAATATTACACGTTAATAAACTGGTTGGAATATTCAATTACCTATGCTATTTTCTGTATGGAATTCTAGAATCAAGTGTTGGAATTTTATGGAAAAATAATGGATAGAGTAGTCCGTTACATTGTGATAGTTCAATTGAAAAAAGAATAAAAGTACCTGAATAACCCAGCATGAAAACTTCTAAACGAACAGACGTACCTTCCCCACTTTTCTCAAGAAATTTAAATACCTTGTTGCACAACTTGAAATACACCAGTTTCAAAATGAAGTAGTACAGTAGAACCCCTCTAATCCGTCACCTACGGGACTGGGGGTATGGTCGGAACGCAAAAAAGGTCGGATTATCCAAAAATCCAATATTTATTACATTAAACATATACAAACATGTTTTACAGTGAAATAAGTGATCTTTGATCTTAGAAAATGTTTGTAAACATTGTTTTAACTGTACAAATCAAGAAGTATGTAGATACTTAATAAGTAAAAGTAATGAAAGAAGAATAAAGAAACAGAGCTTATAAAACTTAGAAAAAGTCAGAAAGTAAGGTACATGTTAGGACGGCGGCGGCGCCTGGTCGGACTAACCGGAGTGACGGACCAGCCGAGGGCGGATTAGAGGGGTTCTACTGTACTACGAAACCCGAGTCATTCTTATACCTCAATTGAATATAATGATAGGAAACTAAGTTATTTCATTCGAGAGTTCAACATGTCAGAATGAAGTTTTCCTATTGCAGATTTCGGTTCTGTATAGCACTGCATGATACCAATTTTATCTGCTTCTTCAAAACTACTTTCGGAATTTTGAATTTCAAAGCGAAGAGTTCTTTATTATTCGAAAATAATGATATGTGATAATATATTGTCTAAAATGGAACATTATGTTGATTGTTGAGAGTAGAAATTGGCAACGTCTCAGAGAATTGTTTTGATATTGACGATATTTCAGAAGTGCCAACCTGGCCTGCCTTTGTTTTAGTTACAAAAACGTGATAGACCTAAATCCTGGCCAACCGGGAGACTTTATAATAGTGAATGGGGTATAGGTGTGTGAAAGGTGATGGGGAATATTGATGAATTTATGTATCTTAACCGTTTAACTGCCTATTTATGTTATTAAAATGTTGTGGTGAAGGCACTTTTAAGCAACTTATGAAGTTTATTAATGTATTTGAGAGGTGATAGTGAATAAGAATTATATGTAGCTTAGCTTTTGAATATTATGCATCGATATTGTGGTTGACAAATTGAATATTTTTTGTGGTATTGATTAGTTTAATATTTGTATAGGTCATTGTAGTTAGTCTAGATCCAAAATTTCAGTGAATGCCAAGTAGTATTTTGAAGATCAATATGTATATTAACTACCCTATATATACAAATATTGCATTGCGGTTCAGGTGTAGGGGTGTTGGGAGCCTGAAAGCTAAAATAAAATAATTTTATCTCCTTACTATGTTTTGAAAATTTTTATCTTTTGAAGTATGCTCTAGATTTAATTGTTCAGTATTTCTCAGAATTACTAATTCAATCTAACCATATTATAAATAAATACAAACCAGCTTAGGCAGTTTATTAGTGTATTTGGGAGGTGATGGTGAATAACAATTGTATGTAGCTTAGGTTTTGAATATGCATGATATTGTGGTTGATAAATAGTATATTTTTTGTGGTGTGGATTAGTGTAATATTTGTATAGGTATTTGAAATTAGTTTACACTCAAAATTTCAGTGAATGCCAAGTAGTATTTTGAAGATCAATATACATATTAACTACCCTATTTATACAAATACTGCATTCTGCTTCAGGCGTAAGGGTGTTGGCAGCCTGAAAGGTAAAATAAAATTTGCATCTTGTGAAGTATGCTCTAGTTAAATTGTTCAGTACTTCTCAGAATTCTAATTGAATTTTACCATATTATAAATAAATACATTGTTCTGTATATCATTTGGTTTAACTTTCTCATTAAAGAAATTTCAAATGTATTTTATTGTTTTTTTTTACTTTCCTATTACACGTTTCTCAACAAACTTATGCAGAAGTTAATTTCTCCATTGATAAAATATTCAAAAATATGGGGAATGCTTAATATAAATCATTATATCAATACTATAGACATCATTTTCAGTAGGTACTATTTCAAAGAATTAATTATTAGGAAACCTACTGAAGGAAGGAATCAATTCATAGCCATATAAGGTTCCAATAAAATGCGAGTATTTGTTCAAATTTAATTAGAAAAATAAAGAATGATTGTTGAATACTTCATAATCCTCAATTGAAAACGGCATCTTGGACATCAATGGAAATTTCCAATCAGTATAATTATTTTGACAAATATTTTCCGTCATTATCTTGCGCGTTTAAAGTAGAACGATTTGAAATCGAATTGGCGCCACAGAGAGCATGCCCTCTCCCATTTCATTGGTCCCCCTGCAATAGGGAGAATTAATGTATGCTAAGAACTCCCCATGTAAAAGACTTGGATGTAGGAGCCGAAAAGCACCCTCGTTGGAGGAGGGGCCGCTCAGCTCCCCGTGTGGAAGGGGCCTAACGGTATAGGAGATGAAGCTCACCATTTACTTATTAATCAAGCTCTGGCACCAGTATCCGAAAAAAATTCAAGAAAAACGAATGAAGTTTTCTTTGGCAGTAAATACGATCATGAAAAATAATTGGAAAAAGCTCTGACGTGAAGTCAGTCCTTATTCTTCTTGTCTATAATTTGTATAGCTGACAAAATATCTGGATACATTTATACCGAATCTTGTGCATAAGTTTAAAATATAATAAATTCGATAGGTTCTATTAACTTGTAATTTATCTGAAATACAGTTGGCACCTAACGTTATAAAAATAACTTACTTTCATGCACTTTGCAATACACCTTGCCTTCCTTTCTATGTCCCAGCAGATACTTTGGAGCGAACATTTCATTAGTTTCTGAATAATGGATGATTGTCTCTTCCTTGCCGTCTTTATATATCTTCAAATATAAATTAGTATTTTCCTTTTCTAAGATAATGTGACTCCATGAATTTTCATCCATATACAGAGGAAACTCAGGATGCTGAAAAATTCCAATGAAACGTAACGTCAGTATACATACAATGAATAGAGCACTGTCAGCTGACGTCACAACATGGCTGCCAAAGAAGTTAGGGGGACAAACAAAAAATACCGTGAGGTGAGGGAACAGTCTGGAGAGGTGTTATGAATTGAACATTTCAGGTTTAAATATAACGTCTCAAATCACTTACAAAGCTTAATGTTTCCCTTTTTTCAGATTTGGTGAAGTGAATTGTATAGTTTTTCAGCTGCTGTGGAACTTTGGAAGTAACTGAACATATTTTTAGGTAATATTGTCTTTTTCGGCGCCCTTTTCCTTGGAACAGAGTGCTTATCAATTTGCCCAAATGTCTGTAATTTTCGAATTTTTGGCCGAAAATGGTCTCAAACGAAAAAAAAACTTTTTAAGATGCAGCTTCATCATAAGAATCCATTCATATTATTCCCAACTCTGACAAACTAATACTTTCAGGAATATGATTTTTCAAAATTTCAATGATGTAAATCATAAATTTACGATTAATTTATGATTTACACACCGTCGTATTCACAAAGCATTGTTAAGTGTTTGAATCTCCGTTAAGTCCTAACTGAGGTCCTCAGTTAAGAATAAATTTGAATCGCAACCTAAGTTAACGTCTTTAATGGTGGTGAAACAGGCCTGTTCTACCACCTTTATCCCTTATTATCCCCAATTTATCCTTAACTGAGGACCTCAGTTAGGACGGATATTCCGCCGTATTCACAAAGCATTCAATCTCCGTTAAGTCCTAACTGAGGTCCTCAGTTAAGGATAAATAAGAATCGCAACCTCAGTTAATGTATGTAGCGGTGCTGAAACAGGGCTGTTCCACGTTAATTTTCACTTAAACTGAGGTTGCGATCCTTATTTATTCTTAACTGAGGACCTCAGTTAGGGCTTAACGGAGATTGAATGCTTTGTGAATACGGCGGACAGTCGATCTGGCATTAGTTCAGTCTGTGTGAACCCAACATATGAGGTGAGTCATAAAACTATTGAATTTAATTTTTTATGATGGAGTTCTGTCATTAGAATTCATTGATGTAATTCCCAACTCTGAGAAACCAATACTTTCGGAGATATAATTTGTCAAAGTTTGTTTATGGTGCAGTTTCATACATCAGGGTGTCCCAGAAGTCAACGTCAAGTTGGAAGCGGGTGATATTACAAGTCATGATAATTATCAGAAAAAGATTTTGAAAAAATTGAGTGATGTAATTTCAAAATGATGGGCATTCAAAGAAAATTGACAAAATCTATACTTTGTGATGGTTATTCAATTCCCATTTCTACAAATCTTAATTTTTCGCTTAATTTTTTATTTTTGTTATGTCATCCTATATAATGCGTCTGTATATTATTGCCCATAACTTTATGACTTTTGGAGACCCGTTTGGAGCAAATGTTACTTTTTGCCCCACTAAACATTCAAAGCTCATATTCCGTCAAATTTCAACTACCTGTATTGAAAAAAAAATGAACTACGCTAGTTCGGCAAGTAACTGTAAAAGTTGGCGCATTTAATGAGGATTCTAAAATGGCATAACTATTGCTAGTAGTTCTGCAAGTTTTTCGGCTAAATTTTTTTCTGCTGAGAAATCCATTTACGAAACAATTTTTCCTACTCACTCTAGTGCATTCTAGTGCACTAAAGGTGTTCTTTACTTGAAACAAATGAAGAGAGTTAAGAAAAAGCCCACGGTATCCACAAGTACTGCACACAGAATATAGAAAAACAACAGGTTACACATAGATGCATAGAAACCATGTATTCTATGCATCTATGTGTAACCTCTTTGACATATTTTCGCCCGATTTGCGGTCCAAATACTTTTCTACTTCAGTTTCCGCCGATAGATGCCGGCAGTAGAAATTTTATGGACAAAATTATCGACATGTTAAATTAAATTCGATTCTTTGTTTATTCTAGTTTCTTGTAGAAAGTCGTACCGTTTGCTGAAATTTAGTATTATGAGTATTTTGTTCAACGTTCTTGTTATCCGCGCTGAAAGTATGCCAAATGTTTGCTGTGTGAACTCTGAACGAGTATCCAGTACCATTTTAATAATACTAGTTTCATTTCGAAAATACTTCGTTTTTATGCGAATATAGTTTTTTTAACAATTGTTTATTCTTGCCGGATCAGGAGCAGATTTCTAGTTTCAAGATAGGTATTAATTATAATATTAATAATATTGAAAGAACGCTGATACCGTTAATTGTAAATAAATCAACTCAGGAGAACGCTAAGTCTTGTTGATTTACTATATAATCTTGCCGGTTGATGAACATAAACTGTTTAAACAGTTGAAACATTAAGGTATAACTCTATTAATTAATAATTATGTTCATTATACAATTCAGTTATACATATATTATATATTGAGAAGGAATGAAATGATATGTTATGAAGACTAACAATATTATTTGTCAACGATGAAAGGACTAGCAGAGAACAAAGTTCAGAGCAACCACACAGTGTGATTTCATCAAAGTTGAATAGTTTTCCTAAAGAGTCATTCTTTTTGGCGCTCTTATACTATAATTTGTTTCAAGGATATTGTTACACGACAAGAATGGCAACTGGCTTGTGGTAGAGGTAGGGTATTGAAAATTAGAAGATTTGTTTGTTCAAAATATTTTTCTAGTGAATATATATTGAATAAAAGATTGAAACGTAGTGCACTATCCTCTATTTGGTTAGTTTATCAATTTAATGAATCCTTTTTCGATATTTCCTCAGTATACTTAGTTCTGAATAATAGCTAACGAATCAAATATATTTTGCAATCTAATTGCTGAGAACATAAAAAGTTGTCAAGGGGTATTGGGTAACTGAAAAAATGCTGTATACATGAGAATGTTTTGATGAAGTTTCAAATGATACATCGAAAATAATAAGTAAAATGCTCAATTCAAATGAGCCTTACATGATAAAGGTAATTAATACATTTGAATAAATATTGATTTCACAGATTTCTTCATTTACAGTTCCATTCAAAATGTTCCAAAGAAACTTCTTTACTGATAAATCCCTTATTTGACCTGATTATTTCTTGGCAAGAGGAAATTTCTGTTCCAAACAAATGGGGTTTACATATAATGTCCAAACAGCTGTCTGATCAAGCAAAAAGTGAATTGATTTTTCAATAAACTGCTTTATTATATTCTTTTAATTTGGATTTACGAACTAGCAACGGTGGAAAGTGAACTTTGTCGCTTGTCAGTTTTCATTTATTCCCTTGTCAGAATCTTCGAAATCGACTCTATAGAGGCACCATCGTTAATAAAGTGAAGTAGTAGGTACATAAAGTACGTGATTTGACAGTTCTAGGTCCGTTTTTCGGCCGAAAATTTTAACAGGAATTAGCAGGGAGTGTCGACACCTTGTTATTCTATGCATCTTGGGTTAGACCCTTATCACGTTGAGGGCCGGTTTCTCAATTGTGAGTTAACTCAAGGTTACAGGTAACCCGAGTGTAACGCGTTCATGAATATTGCTAAATACAGGCGTAGCTCGTAACCTTGAGTTAACTCACAGTTGAGAAACCCGCCCTCAGGGCCCCTATTCTCGAAATGTTGATAGAGATCTCTCGTGCGATATGTAGCACGTGATTGACGTGACAGTGACTCTGCGCAAACTCCGTATGAGAATTGTCGGTTGAAATGTGTTTCTCTACTACTAAATAGTGAGTGTGAAGTGAGATGAGATTTCGTGTAGGAGTTCTCGCATAAGAATGCTCATTATTGAAAGGTTTTTTTTTTTTCTCTCCCAAACTCTGAAAAATATCTATAAAATAAAAATTAATTATTTTGTGATTTGCTTCTGCGTAAGAAACACAAGATATTGTGACAATTCTTGAATTTCACAATAACTATCAACAAAATAATTCTAAAGATTTTCATTAAGCGTCTGACGAAGGAGTCTGATATAGACTCCGAAACGTTACGATATAGTTGTTTCTTCTTTGATGTTGTTTCGTTGTTGTTTGTTAGGCAACATTGTTCAATTGATTGCTTCTGACAGATATCTTGTGTTTCTTACGCAGAAGCAAATCCCAAAATAATTAATTTTTATTTTATAGATATTTTTCAGAGTTTGGGAGAGAAAACCCAAAAACAAAACCTTTCAATAATGAGTATACTTCCCACAGAATCCTTTAATGATTAAGAATGATCATCTCTATGAAACTCGAGTATGCGGGGCCAGAGGGTTACAAACTCTACAGCCCCGAGATTACCTCCCAAGAGTTGGATTTTATCAAATGATAACTCGAAGGCACCGGGAGGATCCACGATTCTTTGAGAATGTTTTACGGTCTGATTAGGTTTACTCAAGACCTATCGAAAATGTATCTGAGCTACGGCGAAGAATAATGAAAGCCGTTCATCATGTGTTTCTTTTTAGTTATTTTATTTCTTGTTTCAATTATTTGTTTCTCTTCAATACTGTTAATAACAAAGTAACTTAAGTTTAAGCTTTTCACATTTAAAATGTATATTTTTTTTAGCCTGTGTAGATATTAGATTATTATATTAGATATTAGATTTGATTAATTCGAATTTACCATGGTAAATTCGAATTAAGAGTGTCCAATACAGGAGAATGGACAACATAATTTACCATGGTAAACTCGATAAAGGGTGTCCAATACAGGAGAATGGACAACATAATTTATCATGGTAAATTCGATAAAGGGTGTCCGATGCAGGAGAATGGACAATAGAACATACGCGCAAAAGCTCCTGACTGCACGTCAGTGCTTGAACCAATTTTTTAACATACGCGAAGTTAAGTTGACTGTCTTTAAAAGTGCGAATCGTGTCATTCGGGAGTGCATTATATTATGGGAAAAACTAAAATACCTAGCAAAGTTGTTCCTAATTATGTTAAGTAGTAAGTGGATCTTTATTATGTCTGGCATGAGCTGCAGAAGAATAGTAAGAAGATTCAGGATGTTTATAGGCACCGTGAGGAAAACTTTCAATTTGAATTAGATGATTTATTTCATATCGCACATGCTGATGCTCTTGATAGAATAATTGCAGAAGATAAAACATTCTAGCAAAAGCAAAGAGAGTCAGGACGTCCGGGATGCTTAGCGGGTGTTTACAAAAAGTTGGCTGAAATTGAGCAAAGGGCATGGCTGTGGAAACTAGCAGAAGACAAAAAGAGATTAAGGCAAATGACTTCCAAGAGATTGTAAGCATCTGATACTTCACTAAGCATTGCAATACATGAAGAAATAGAAGAACAATCTACTAGCTTTGAAGAAACTATAGAAGAACCTCAGGCTTCCACATCTCAATCTGTAAGTTAGTAGCAAATTTGTCAACTAAGTGACAGAGATTCAGTTTATATAATTCAGTCTGTACCTGATAGAAGCACTTGACCTTAGTTGTGACGATTACCCAGTCAATCAATGTTCTGTTCAAGTTATTCGAACACAAATGAGGAGAGATAGGGCAGAGTCCATTAAATGTGATTTTCCGAATAACGTGCCCGAAGTAATTACCATTCATTGGGATGGAAATTGGTACCTTGTCTGGACGTAAGAAGTTATAAAGAAGAACCCTTGCCAATTATCATTTCATATGACGAGAAAGAGCCGAAGTTAGACAGTTCTTCCGGAAAAGCGAAAGCAGTAGTAAATTCACTTAAAGATTGGAACTTGAATGATAAGGTGCAAATATTGTGCTGCCACAGCTTCTAGCAAGGATGCTTTAATGGAGCTTGTGTGCCAAGGAGGAACAAACTTTACGAGATGTTTGTTTATTTATTGTGGCAGTTTATATGAAGCCCTGGCTAGGATGCAGTTTGGTGGTAAAAGCTCCTTATCAAGACTTGTGTTTTTTAAAATCCTTAAAATATTATGAAAGGGTTGATAAATTAATTTCTGAAGCGACTCTAAACAACTTCTATCGACACTTGTGGTATTTATCAGAGGAAATAGTCGTCATTTCAATTTTTGATGAGCAGACCAAAAGGAACATCGTAGAAAATTTACGAAAGAAATGCTGAAGTTTCTGGAAAGAGATATGTTCCATCGAAGGAAGAAATGCTCCTTTTTGTAGCTAGCTGTTTAGGCATCCTTAATTTGGGTTGATTCCAGTGCGCCTCTTTGTTTCATTCCAAGAAATTTGTCCCTCTATTCTTCTTCGAAGTGTCGAATGCTTATTCCCTCTTCCAGTTCGATGTCTTATCCGGTTTCTTCTGTTCTTCCTTTGCTTAGATCCTTAGATGAAAAACAGCACATTTAGCCAAACTGAATGACATTCCAATTACTGAGGAGAATTCGGCTACGATATTCAGTAGTTGTTGTAGTGCTGCTTTGGAGGAAGCGTACAGTATTAAGTCGTCCATGTACAGGAGATATGAGACCAATTGTTCTCTTCTGCCTGGTGGCCCGGCCTTACACCCTCTTCTGCTTGCCCTCAACTAAGTTGTTAATGACAGAAGTGTTATGCAGAACAATAACGGGCTTAGCGAGTCTCTTTGCAATACGCCTTGCCTATATCTCACCAATCCGGTATAAGTGGTCCGGTCTTCGAATCGAACGGCGAACTTTGTTTTCCATAACGCAATGATGTTTTCCCTCACATGGACGATGTTACGGTGGATTTTTCGCATCTTTAGCGCCCGTGTTATCAAGCTATGCGCCGATGTGTCAAATGCTTTCGCTTAATTCAACCCTGATGCATGTAGGTCGCGCTTGTAGTGTCTCGTATCTTGACAAATGCTCTTGTCTAAGAAAGTTGTCCTTGCACCCCTGTATCTACTCCTTTCCTTGCACCTCTTCGTTCGGAGATTTGATTCCACACTGTTCGAATGAAGTCCAGATCTTGAAAAACACTTGTGAGAATTTTATACATCGTGTTGAGACACGTGCTGGCGAGGTTGTTATTTGGCTATTCTAGATCACCTGATTTCGGTATCAGTACAGTTCTGCCCTCTACCAACTATGAAGGAATTCGCTCACGGTGAATTATTATCCCACTGACCGCCGTATTCACAAAGCATTCAATCTCCGTTAAGTCCTAACTGAGGTCCCCAGTTAAGGATAAATAAGAATCGCAACTTCAGTTTAAGTGAAAATTAACGTGAAACAGGCCTGTTTCAGCACCGTTACATACGTTAACTGAGGTTGCGATTCTTATTTATCCTTAACTGGGGACCTCAGTTAGGACTTAACGGAGATTGAATGCTTTGTGAATACGGCGGTATATGATGTACCCAGGTGGTGGTGGGTAGCTGTGTTCTGAACGCCATCAATTCTAGGTGAGGTGAAATAATGCTTGTTTTTCAGGGCATGTCTAATCTCTTCTGTTGTTATTTCAGTCAGCTCTTCGGGATGTTGCAGATTTTGATCGCATAATATCTCAATCTGTGAAGTGCTGGAGTATCCCTGGTTTTCACTGGTCGTTCGTACAAAGTTTTCTAGAACTGTTCGACTTCTTCCGGTGATTTCTGGGGAGTTTTTGCCTTCTACTTGTTTGGGTCGAAAAAACTTTGAATGCAAGGAAGAAGCTGATAATGAGGTAAAAGTGGATAGAAGATAACACCATCACCGCACAGGTGGTGTTATCTTCTATCCACTTTAACCTCATTATCAGCTTCTTCTTTGCCGTCGCAAGTGATCTCATTTTATCGACAGCTATACAATATGCTTCAGCATATTGATGGTGGGCAACCTCATTATACGATGAAACGCACTCAGCTCACCCATCATGACCTATATTTTCTCGCTCAGCTGTCTTTTCATAAGATCTATGAAACATTGGTACCAAGATGCTTGCTGCCTTAAGCGGCCCATACACGCTCAATATTATTGTGCAATGTGGGTTGCACAACATATTGACGGTGGCCCCTAGACGGTCAATATTATTGTACAATATATTGGTTGATCAAACATTTCTATCGTATGGAGGCGATATTGATGGTTGTACAATATATTGTGCTATTGCGCAATCTTTCAATATCGCCCTCACATGATCCATTATATTGCACAAATATAAAATATTGTACAATAATATTGAGCGTGTATGGGCTGCATTACGGTTCTTATCTTCTTTTCTAGATTATTCAATCTCGACCTATGTTTGTCCTCCTCTGTTGTTGTTCTTTCTGGTGGGCACAGAAATGGAGTAGCAGCTCTCACTGCAGCCACGAAATCTTCTAGCGAACAGTCCTTCTTTAGGTGATCGTCGATTATATCATTCATGATAGCTAGGTCTTCAGCCGTTAGTCTCGATTTCTGCCTTGTGGTCATTATGTTAGGATTCCTTATTGCTACCTCAAATGCCTTCATTTTATATTGGTGACTATTATTATTCTGCACATTATCTTGGTTTTCCTTTTTTTGAGGTCGAGTGGAAGAAACCATTAGTTGTGTCCTCACAGTATACAACATGACCCTACTCTGCTGTTTGATAGATTGGGGTACCTTCTGTTTGGTTATGTACCTACTTATTATTTCGTTTGGGATTTATTTTTGTATCCTAATATCTGTCAATAAAAGCATGGATTATTATTAAAATATAATGTGAAAGAATCAGATACTTTTATTATTTGTATGGCAATATGAATTATAGAGACCGATCTAATCATGGGAAATCTGCGAGTCCCGGATTATATCCCATAGATGCTTTTCAGCGTTTCAGATCTAAATATGTATGTAATGATTCTGGTATAGCCGATCCTTGGTTTTGAAAACTTCGTTGGGACCATTTTCTCTATATTAATCAGCATTCCCGAAAGGAAATCGAAATTTAATCTCTATTTGACCTATGTCCACATCTGACAACTACACAATTCCTAACCATATTGGCTGAATTTTATGAATGAATCCTATGTGTCATGCGCGAGTGTAGGACAGTATATTCAAACTGGAAATCTTCTATTCTCAACAACCCTGCAGATTATTCAGCTACTGCATAGTATTCACAATGAACCAATACTAAAAATTGTCACAAAAAAATGGGTTCAAGCCCTGTGGACAGGAGCTTTCTGGCGCTCTAGTTCAAACAGACAAATTATATCTCCGAAAGTATTGGTTTCTCAGAGTTGGGAATTATATCAATGTATTCATATAATAGAACTGCATCATAAAGGAAGTTCAATTCAAATGATAGTTTATTTATCAAGATTAAATGAGCAATCATGAGAATGAGAACTGCACCATGGAAGAAATCAAATTAAATCTGGCCAATTTTGCCCAATAACGAACTTAATCGAGATATTCATCTCCCTAACCTACTCTGAAAATTTCTACTACCTAGCTCATTCCGTTCGAGAGTTATATCTATGTCTATGGATGAAAAGCAGTCTCACTACTCTCAGATCTCTTACTTCATGTTCCTAGACTAGTCAACAAGTGCTATTTGGACCAACTTTTTTCAGCAGTCTCCGAAAATTATGTATGAGGTGTCATTCGATTCGGAATGGCATCTAGATGATTTTTGAAAAAAATGAAGTTCCGCTTGCAAAAATTGTAAAAGTTATCAACAATATTATCAACTAAAAAAAAGGGGGTTTTAGTTTTTTGTAAATATCTCAAAAACAACTAATAAAGAATTTTCAAATCTGAAAAACGATTCAAAAAGAGGAGGAAATTTCCTAACAAAAGTCTTGACTCCCGAAACTGTACGATAAATATTTATAATTTTTCCAGGGGGATGAAAATACGGCCGAAAACGGGTACTCTGGCTTGGAGAAGCCACGTCCACTTCGGCACTTCAACAATAAACATTTTTTAAACATAGTAAATATGAAAAAAAAAAATTGAAAAAATTCAGGCAGCAACTGAATAGATGAATGAATAATAATCCGCTTGAACAAAATTTTTATAATAATTTTTCATTTAGTTATTCAATAGTTAATTAATAACTTTTTTCTGCTTGCACATTAACATTGCAAGTGTGATAATTGCTAAACTATAAGTTTTAGATTTTTTTCCTCTCTTGAAGCAATTCTTCAAAAGCTTAAGAATAGAATCCCGTTGGGAAAATTAAAAAATTTTTATTTTTCAATTTTTTATTAATAATTTTCGTTGTTGCAAAATTAAAAACTTAAATTAATCATCGAACAAATTTTTTTTTTTTTAATATTATTAACGATCCGTTTTTATGCATTTCTGCTTTTGTGACAGAAAGTAGAATAGAAAAAAAAATAAAAGGTAAAAATTTATTTGTTTAAAACAAATTGTTTATTGCATAAACAATGAAAAAATAAATAAAATGAAATTTTTTTTTTTATATCGAAAAGAAAAATGAATAACGATTTTTAAAAAAAATATATCGTTCCTTAATATTAATTAGAAGTGGGATAAAATAATTGTTAATTAGCAAATGCGTTTTTAAGCAATAAAAAATTTTTTTTAAGGAACAATTTTTCTTTTAAAAATCATTATTTGTATCAAAGATTGAAATTCCAAAAAAAAATTTTCAATTATCTTATAAACAACGCATTTGTTTATGATAATTTTTCAAACAATTAGAGATAAAAATTTGAAAAAATTATTTCTATGCAGTTTCTAATAACATAAAAACGGATCGTTAATAATATTAAAAAAAAAAATTTTGTTCGATGATTATTTTAAGTTTTTAATTTTGCAACAACGAAAATTATTAATAAAAAAATTGAAAAATAAATATTTTTTAATTTTCCCAACGGGTTTCTAGTCTAAAGCCTTTGAATTATTGCTCCAAGAGAGGAAAAAAATCTAAAACTTATAGTTTAGCAATTATCACACTTGCAATGTTAATGTGCAAGCAGAAAAAAGTTATTAATTAACTGTTGAATAACTAAATGAAAAATTATTATAAAAATTTTGTTCAAGCGGATTATTATTCATTCATCTATTCAGTTACTGCCTGAACTTTTTCAATTTCGTTTTTTTCATATTTACTATGTTTAAAAAATGTTTATTGTTGAAGTGTCCGAAGTGGACGTGGCTTCTCCAAGCCAGAGTACCCGTTTTCGGCCTTATTTTCATCCCTCTGGAAAAATTATAAATATTTATCGTACAGTTTCGGGAGTCGAAACTTTTTTTTAGGAAATTTCCTCTTCTTTTTGAATCTTTTTTCAGATTTGAAGTTTTTGAGATATTTACAAAAAACTAAAACACCTTTTTATTTTTTTAGTTAATTGTTAATAACTTTTACAATTTTTGCAAGCGGAACTTCATTTTTTTCAAAAATCATCTAGATGTCATTCCGAATCGAATGACACCTCATACATAATTTTCGGAGACTGCTGAAAAAAGTTGGTCCAAATAGCACTTGTTGACTAGACTATTCCGTTGCGAAATGTAAGACTTTTCTGAGAAAAACTAAACAACTGAGATTTTTCTCACTTCGCTCACAATTCTTCGATTGATTAGATAATGACATGTCTCAGGAAAATAATTTGACATTATGACAATTCATACATAGAATAATTATATCATTGTGTGACAACGTTGAAATACGATTTATTATTGAAATTTTGAAAAATCATATCTCCGAAAGTATTAGCTTGTTAGATTTAAAAATGATATCATTAGATTCTTATGTTAAAACGGCTTATTGAAAAAAAAATAATTTCGAGTTTGTTTCGTAAAAAAAAATTTTTTTTTTGTTACTCCGAAACCATCTGTCAGATTTTGCCCAATAACGAACTCAGCCGAGATATTTATCTCCCAAACCTACTCTGAAAATTTCAACTGTCTAGCTCATTCCGTTCGAGAGTTATCGTGCCTACGGCTGGCCGGACCGGCCGGACAGAATGATTTTCGACCACGGATTCTTGATCAGTGAGTCGAACCAAATCGTTTAAGACCATTTTCATCGAAAAATTCGAAAATTACAGACATTTGGGCAAATTGATAAGCACTCAGTTCCGAGGAACTAGAGCGCCAAAAACGAGTCCTCAAACACTAATTTCAGTTAATATATCCATTTGATATCCATAAGTTCCTAACAATTGAGGAGACAATTTAATTTTGGAATAGTATATTCTGAAACATGTTGCAGAATGGGCTCCTATTCAAACACGAATGCGAAATTCGAAAACGAGCGACGAAGGAGCGAGTTTTCGTACGCATGAGTGTTGGAATTGCCTTCTGCAACGAGTATTAGACGATATTTTCTCTATTTCAGGCAAGTTTTGTAAAATAAGGTTGAAATTTAATGAAAAATTCGGATTATACATCCTAGTGACTTTTGTATTGTATCTTGTCAGTTGGTGTTACTGTTACGAAAGTTGACAGATTACGGAATTCGAATTTGAATCGTACGTAGAGTATGGAGATCAGATTTGAAACAGTTTCCTAAAAGCAAGAATGAATCAAATTTAACAAGAAGGAAATCTCTAGTACCTTATTTTAAATGAAAATAAAACTTTTCTTCTGAACAATTCTTTCACTATATCCATATTATATTATATTGAAAATTGACGTGTGTTGAAATTTGATAGGATCGAATGTTAGTACTGACTACCACAAAACGAACAATATAACTAGAAACAATGCGGGAATGAGTTCATTCCTGCACTGTTTTTAGTGCTGGAATGGACTCATTACAATACAGAAATAGAGAAATCATTTTATTCGACTTTATTAAACTTTTTGAAATTATTATCTGAAATAACATACTACAAATTTATTTTTATTTTATGAAATATTCGTTACGTCTGTCGGTCAATTGTCATTAAGTTTGGAATCCTGTGTGTAGTTAGATCGAGAATCAGGATATTTTGAATGGTTTCATTGAAATTGAATGAATTCGTAAAAATTTATATTTTCATTATATTTAATTACTGTACATGAAAATATTTCAAAAAATTTAAAGAAGCACTAACGTGAAATCAGTACTCTCTGGCGCGCTTTTTCACGTTAACCAGTTTGAATTGAATGATCAGTACTTTAAGCTCTGTAGATAGAGCGATCCTGAGGTCTAGTCAAACGGTAGTGGCCTCCACGCACTGTTGGGACAAAAATCAACAGTGCTTTGCATGAGCTGGCGTAAGGATAGAGTAACAAAGCCTACAAAGAACACTACTGACTCCACTAACTTGCACAGGCTCCTAGGAGCTTCTGAGGGGTTTCCTTGGGAAAGACCTAGGACGGTCAGTATAATCATCAGTATAGTCGTTGATATGCTCGCAAAAGCAGATTAGCCTCACGTCAGTGCATTTTTAGCTTTTTTGCGCGTATGTTCTGGGGAACATCGCGTTATCATTTTGCCCAAATATCTGTAACTTTCGAATTTTTTTACGAAAATGGTCTCAAACGATTTGGTTCGACTCCCCAATGAAGAATTCGAGTGTAGGCTTTGTTGCTGTATCCTTACACCCGCTTAGGCACATCACTGTTGATATTTGAACCAACAGTCAGTACATTTTGGTGCTCTTGTTCCTCGAAACAAAGGGCTTATCAATTTTCCCAAATGTATGTATGTATGTTTTCAAACGTTTTGGTTCGACTCACTGATCAAGAATCCGCGGTCAAAATCGATTATGTCCAGCCGGCAGTTAAGACGATAACTCTCGAACGGAATGAGCAAGACGATTGAAATTTTCGGAGTAGGTTTGGGAGATAAATATCTCAGTTAAGTTCATTATCGAGCAAAATTGGCGAGGTGGTTTCGGAGTAACGAAAAAAATTTTTTTTTTACATTACCAATTTCAAATTCAATTTTCTTAAGATGTGGTTTCATCATAAGATTCCATTGATGTCATTCTCAACTGTATGAAACTAATACATTCGGAGATAACATTTCTCAAAATTTCAATAATTAATCGTAATTTTATGATATCATAAAATACTCTAATTATAATTTGCTGATGTATGTAAATCCAACATATGAGGTAAGTCATAGAGCTACGTTTTGAATTTAATTTTTTATGATGCAGTTCTATCATAGGAATCCATTGATATCATTCCCAACTCTGAGAGACTAATATGATTTGTCAAAGTTTGAATGATTACCTACTGGCTAGTAGTTTGACAAGAGCGCAAAAGCTGTTCGCAGAGTTTCCCACATTTTTGGCGCTCTTGTTCCTCGGAACAGAGTGCTTATCAATTTGCCCAAATGTCTGTAATTTTCGAAGTTTTGGCTGAAAATGGTCTCAAACGATTTGGTTCGACTCACTGATCAAGAAATCGAGTTCAAAATCGATTATGTCCGGCCGGCTGGAAGGCCGTAGGCACGATAACTCTCGAACAAAAGGAGTTAGAGGATTGAGATTTGGAAGGTGGGTTTGAAGCGTATATATCTCGGACGAGTTCGTAAATGGGAGAAATCCATCCAGCGGTTTCGGAGTTATGGCCGTTTTTAGTAAAAACATTTTTTATGAATATTTCCGAAACCGATCACTCGATCTATCTGAAATTTTGCATCAAATTGTAGAATGATGGCCTTTATACGCATGTGAAGTTTTGTATTGATCAGGCTACCGCAAAGTGTAAAAGAAATTTTTTTAAAATTTAAAAAAAAATCCCACAATGACTCTCAAACGGAATGAGCTAGGAAGTTGAAATTTCCAGAGTAGGTTAGGAAGATGAATATCTCGGTTAAGTTCGTTATTGGGTAAAATAGGCCAGATGGTTTCGGAGTAACGAAAAAAAAAATTTTTTTTAAGTAACAAATTTCAAATTCAATTTTCATTTAAGAGGCAGTTTCACCATAAAAATCCATTGATATCATTTTCAACTCCACCAAGCTAATACTTTCGGAGATATGATTTTTCGAAATTTCAATAATGAATCGTACTTCTATGTTTTCACAGAATGCTATAATTATTCTATCTATGCTTTATTATATGATCTGTGTTCATACTCGTACATGTCATCCTGTTCTATAAGAGAGAGTCAAATTCATTTAAGCTATTTTAATTTGATTTCTTCCATGGTGCAGTTCTCATTCTCAGATTGCTGATTTAATCTTGATAAATAAACTATTATTTAAATCGAATTTCCTTTATGATGCAGTTCTATCATAAGAATACATTGATATAATTCCCAACTCTGAGAAACCAATACTTTCGGACATATAATTTGTCTATTTGAACAAGAGCGCTAGAAAGCTCCTGTCCACAGGGCTTGAACCAATTTTATATTTTTATTGTCGTTCCTTCTTCATCGCTATCATCATCTCAATTATATACATAAAAAATACCAATTGATTCCGACGAGTTTTAAACAGAAAGCCTTGAACAAATGGAACTTTCATTTTGAATTTTCTGGAAAAATGCTCATTTGCCATTACTAAAATTGAAACTGTGGTATATCAACATCATGTAGATCTATATACAGAATACTTTGAAAATCGGCGAGGGGGCGTTAAACTGCAAATTAACCTCGCGTTGACACAATTAGGTAACTATTTTGACAACTATCTGACATTTGCTAGGCAAATAAAAGCCACAGTGGTTATTCCCGACAATAATCACAAGAGATTAATTCCCACTATAATGATGACATAATTGGTTGAAACTTACCCTTGTGACAAATAAAGAAGCATATCATTGGTTTTAAGAAACGTCAAAAAATAATCAACACAATTTAATGAAATTGTACGATTGGTGCGAAAAATTGACGATAAAAAAAACACCCTGTATGAACATTTTGGACATATACGACGTTAGAAGAAAAATAGCCTGTTGGAAAATTTCGGACAAATACATTATGAGAATCCATTCAAGGTACCTATTTAGTTAATGCTTTGTTTGTGGCACAAAACACTTCAATCGCGTACAATTGTGCCGTTAGAAAAAGAACACTCTGTATAATAATGGTTTATTTTCAAAGATGTATGCCTGGAAAGTAAATTATTAACACAATTGAATGAAAGTGTACGACTATGGCGTGGAAAAGAGCAAGTTGCCATTGACGTTGAAAGAAAAACGTCCTGTAGACATTTTTATATTTATTCACCTTTTAAACCTTCCCTGGACTTCCACGAATAATTCAAGACTGAAAGTAGCCAAATCGGTCCAGCCTTTCTCGAGTTTTAGCGAGACTAACGAACTGCAATTCATTTATATATATATAGATATAACTTAATCGTTGAAAAGGCTTCCTAAATTAATGAAAAACAAAAAGAATATTTTCAATCACTCACATTCTTTTCTTTCTTCCTTTTAGAACAATCGCCTTTAGGATAGAGGCCTTTTATCTGCCCACTTTCACATCTTCTCAGTGCTGTAACATTATTGTTCCAGCCCTGAAGAACAAACCAGTAACAATTTGCATTTTTAACTTTTTCTTCATCACACAAGAGTAAGTGAGCTTCCTTTCCTCTCAAAGAAATTATTTTCTTGAAGTGATTCGCTTTTTTGATATTACCTAAAGTTGTAAATATCAACTCCTCTGCACTGGTTTTGAAGTCCAGTTCTTTAATAGGCAGAGCTGAAAACAACGAATGATGCAGTTTATACAGAAAAAATTTTAGAGGTTCTTTAAAAATTCAAATGATAATGTCCAATTCCATTAAAATTTGACGAACTGTCAGAACAGAGAAACGAATATATCATACTAAACATTATGATTATTAAAATACTCACGGCGAAATATTCGTCTATTTTAACCATCAACAAACATATCCTCGTGATACGGGCTAGCCCCCTCATCGCTCAGTGTTCCCCCAAAGAGGAAAGTGTCATTCAGTCCAGATACGTACCAGTTAGATGGTTGTTACCAATCATCAGCGTAACTTAGCCACTGAATGACAAACGAAGGAGCTCTAGGAAACTCAAACCCTATTGTGGCGAACTACTCGAAAGAAAATTTTACCAGTGCCATCCCTGAAGAGGGAGATGAGGAATAATGACCACTGAGATATTGACATATAGCCAACCAATGAGGTGCTGTGAGTAGCGTTGCTGGATACAACTACAGAGGTTGAAAACTCGAATCCTACTTGCTGTTGGGTGTGAATGTCTTAAAAATGAATTTCGAAAACAATATTGAACTATGTAGATGGAGAAGAAAGAGAGAGAAAGCCATTAATTATACATCGCCTCTCAAGGTTTTAATGCCATACATTCGCATTCCCAGAAAGAATTGGAACAAATTGCTCAGAAAAATGAGTCCACTGCGCAAAAAATAAAAGTGAAGGATGATTCAATTACTTCATTCCTTCGAAATCAATGTAATTCTCGTATATTGAACGCAAAGTACTCAATCTCAACTGATTTCATTTGACCTACTGATCAAGAATACGTTGTCAAATTTAATAATGTCCGTCTGTAGACAAGATAACATTCGAAAGAGACTCCAGAGTAGGTTTGATGTCACGATGCGCCGGTCAATTTCGTGAATGGAAAAATCAGCCAAATGGTTTCGGAGATTAATTTGGAATTTTATTTCTCTAACATGGGGACCGATCGAGTTGAAATTTGATTTGATAGATGAAAAATATACCCCTCGGTTGCCTTTGTGCGAATTTGGGTCCTATCGCTAGCACCCGAAACCCGGACGATGACTGCGATCGATTTGTGTTTAGTCTTAAAGAGGCGCACCCCCAATATTAGGTTACACCGTATAGCACTCGTGAAAACGCGATCCGGCAGGAGAAGCAACATTCTCACCATTCTCGGTCAGGGGATCTATTCTCGACCATTCGCAATTTGCACGATCGTGCGCATCTCTATAGCAATATAAAGCATATGCGACCGATCGTCAAAATTGCGAATGGTCAAGAATAGACCCCCAGAATGCGAAGTCCGCACTCCGCAGCCGCACCTACAACAACCCATGTGTATAGACTATGTAGCGGTCTATGAGCGCTCTTACTACTTCTACCACAGAATATACCTTAGAAGAAGTGCAAGCTCCAAACAAATTGTATGGCAACTAAAAATAGCGCACCCTGGTGTTCGGGTGCTGTATTATTTGTTTGGCGCGAAATTTGAACACTAAAATAGGCGGTAAATTTGAACCACTCTTCCATGTTTCTAGATTATTCTTTATGAATTTTAATAATACGTATCAATTTAAATTTTACCATTCAAAGCTCATTATTTTGAATGGTAAAATTCAATTGATATCTTTCATTAAGACCATTGATTAAAAAAAAATGAATACATCACAAGTTCTAATTATGCTTTATTGCAAAATTGAACATAAATAAACAAAATAATTTACATATTCTTTTATAAATTGATAGTGTATTACTTAAAAATTTAAATAACAATGCTCTAACAAATTATAAATTTAAATAGATTTTCCCTAATGTATAATACTTTATAAACGTAAACCAGATATCAAGAAATACACAAACAATAAATGTTCATCGCTATCAAGTTTCGAAATGAATAATACATATAACCAATTCAAAAATGAATACAAACTGTATGTTTTATTATGAAATAAAAGATAAATAAACAACCAAGAATTCATTGGTTATTGAATAATGTGGTAAGAAATAATTGTGTTCTTTAAAAATTGAATTTGAATGTGAATGGATTGAGAGTTCTTCAGAAAGTTTTTGTACATTCAAGGAGCTACATCGCGGTTCCGAGAATGATTTATTGCAAACTGAAGTCAAAAATGTATGAGGTGATGCATGCTTAACGAGTTTACTTGTTCTGCTATTAACAAAATCAGTATCATTGAAATGATCCTCACATAAATACTGAAATTTGAGCAAATGATGGAATCTTTAATCTTACAAATTTTCCTCCTTTTAGGAAGCTAAATTTCTTCATGCAGCAATTTGAAAAACTGTTTTCCACATCCTACAAAATATCCATTCTAGCAATCTGGATACTTACAAGAATAAACCTGTCTTGGAGTCGACATATTAATTTCAATAATTAAAGATGATTATGAAAAATGCTTAGCTGTTCAACTAGAATGCTGTTACCCCAACGTCTAAGTTATATCTTGCTTCGATTCCTCTCTTCCCTGGCAACAATTTCTGCAAATATGTATGATGTTTAAAATGAATGTGCGGAACATTTCAGTGCAAATTTATACTTACATGAATACTTTTCTCCAAAAATCAGTAAATGCACCGAACACTTGAATTGTCGCCTCGATTTCTCGGCTTCCCTGGCCTGGCCACGATTTCTAAAGAGCTGTGAAGATGTATGATGGTTTGTAGCTTTTAATGAATGTATGAATCGACATTTTTAGTGCAAATTTATACTTACAGGAATAAATAATTCAGAACTCGATAAATAAAAATATAGCTGTCGCCCTGGCGGTCGAATTGACAAATGAAAATTGTCAATTATCCTGTCAAATGAAACGACAAGAGCAAATCTTTCACGCTATTTATCACCTTTGTCTCTTTAATAAGGATAATATTTGCATCTACTTGCTGTCACAGTCGCGCCTCTGGTGTTCGGGTGCAGAACTACTAGATTGCTTCCAGATTTTGGTCATAGTTATCACTTCTTCTAGGGTATATTCTGTGACTTCTACAACTCAGCAATGCTTCGCTCCATCGATACGACATACATTGGCATGACCGCACATCTGGTGCGACATAACTCGGGTACTAGTAGTCCGAAGAGCCCGACTCTTCATTGTTACGTCCTAGCTCAACATACTTGGATACTAGTCCCCCTGCATGCACCAGGGACCGACCTCTCAAACGCTGGAATCTTTCGTATTAAGGGTGGATACGAATTTTCAGCCCGCTTTCTCGGATACTATAATGCACAGAACACAAATAATAATAGTGTAGTGGTACGGGTGCCCGTACTCCGCCACCTGATACGATGTTAGACTAACTCCCCCACCTTGTCTCAAGGACATGCACATGATGGCTTCACAAGATCCGACAGCTGCCCCAGAGGGTCTATACGTACTAGCGCAAAACCTTGCCCCCACGAGGCCATCACCCAAGAGTAACCGACCTGGTGGGCTCCCCCTCTCCCGTGGTCTATTGGTACCATCAAAATAGATCTTATAATAGTTACAGTCACCTGTAGCATCTGTAGCGAGCTCAACTCGGATACTAGTGGTATGTGCCTAAGCGTTGACTCCCCCTATGGCTAGCTCAGATCATCTCTGACGTATTCAACCGTTCAGCCAGAAGAGCCTGGCATTGGGTAGATCCACGCCAGTTGCATGGGTGAACCCCCTGAGTTACAGGGAACACCCCTCATCATGGCCTTCTATTAGCCGCTTCCGAGGAAGCGTTGCCCGGTTCTCGCCACGAGGAGGCTGCAGGATGGACACTATTTTAGAGAACGATCGTTGATGTTGTTTTCGTTGTTATTTGTTAGGCAACATTGTTCGATTGATTGCTTCTGACAAATATCTTGCGCAAAAGTAAGTCACAAAATAATCAATTTATTTATTATATAGATTTTTTCATAATTTGGGAGCGAAAACCCAGAAAGGAACCCTTTAATGATGTACAAGACTATTTTGAAATCGAAAATCATATTGACTGGATAAATATTGAATAATTTATGTATACATATTGAGGATGATATTTCAGAAGATTTAAATTGGATCATTTCAATGATGTAGTTTATGAAAGCAATAGGAAAGAAGCACATAATGGAATCATCAAAAGAAATTACTGTTCGTTGACCACTGAGGTTAATATTACCTTTTACTTCCTTAAGTAGTGAGAAATGTTCCTATATACAGTATTTTCATAATGTTGGCTAGCAAAAAAATGCTGAAATATGGATCTACATTTGTGTATCAAACATTTTTTCTTGAGTTAAGGTTCATAATACAGAATGAATGTATTAGTGGTTTGAACTATTAAATTTTGAATTATGAAAAGAGGATAGTATTTGCGCGTATGTTCTGGGGAACATCGCGTTATCATTTTGCCCAAATGTCTGTAACTTTCTAATTTTTAGACGAAAATGGTCTCAATTAATTCGTCTTCAATTAAGTTCGACTCCCCAATGAAGAATTCGATGTCAAATTTGATTCTGTCCGGCCGGCCGTCCGGCCGTTGCCACGATAATTTGAGAACGAAAAGAGCTAGCGACTTGAAATTTTTAGGGTGGGTGGCGCATCCCAATACGACGGACCAGTTCGTTAATGGGCATAATCGGCCCAGTGGTTTCCGAGTAATAATTTTGTTTTCAACCAATATGAATCCGATCGAATTGAAACTTGGTGAGTAGTTGTAGAATATGAACCTAAGCACGTTTGTGAAATTTTGTGCGAATCGTATGGCTGGAAAATTATTACAAAATTATTGAAAAATATTTTTGTTGTCACGATAACTTGAGAACGGAATGAGATAGCGGCTTCAAGTTTTCAGGTTAGGATGTGCACTAGAACGCGACATTTCAGTTTGATTATGAGCATGATCAGCCGAATGGTTTTAGAGTTATAGCCATCTGAAATTTTCTGAAATTTTGTGGTTTTTGGTACCTCATTAACTCGAAAAATACTGAACCGATTTAATTCAAACATGGTTATTAGTTGTGAAATGCCAACGCGGAAATGTTCGCAAAATTTGGTGAGGATAGCATTTGTAGAAAATTTTTAATAAATCATTGAAAATAAAAAAAAAATTCTATATATCAGTAACTAATAGTTTGAAATTGCTGAAATTTTGCAAGAGCCTTCATAACCTAACTCTAGTGCCAAGTTTCAAGTTTTAATACGATCGGTTAAATATTGTTGGAGATTCGAGCATTCTTGTGTGAGCGTTGACCGTTGCCTAGATAACTTTCGAACGAAAGGAGATAGGGACTTGTAATTTTCAGGGTAGGTTGCGTATCCGAAAGGGAGAGTTGAGTTCGATTTTGGGCATATTCGGCCTAACGGTTTCCGAGTTATTTCCACCTGGAATATTATTTCCTCGATAATTAAAAAAAAATTGGTTCAAGCACTGACGTGAAGTCAGAAGCTTTTGCGCGTATGTTCTATTGTTCATTCTTCTGTATTGGACACCCTTAATCGAATTTACTATAATAAATTATGTTGTCCATTCTCCTGTATTGGACAATTAATTCGAATTTACCATGGTAAATTCGAATTAAGAGTGTCCAATAAAGGAGAATGGACAACATAATTTATCATGGTAAATTCGATTAAGGGTGTCCAATATAGAAGAATGAAAAATAGAACATGCGCGCAAAAGCTTCTGACTTCACGTCAGTGCTTGAACCAATTTTTTTTTATTAATATATTTTGAACTATTAAAATAATCTGTTCGTCAGCCTCTACCTAATATCTACTCAAATATCACGAATAAATGACCAATCCGCTATGATTATCTCCAGCCTTACTCTAGACATTTCGATGATACTTTCCTTAGGTATTTCGAGTTGTGAAAACTATGCACCCAGTTCAAGTTGCAACAACCCATTCCACGAGGTTGAACATTGCAGATTGCTCATTTAATCTTGATAAATAAACTATTATTTGAATTTATTTTATGAAGCACTTCTATCATAAGAATCCATTGATATCATCCCCAACTTTGAAAAACCAATACTTTTGGAGATATCGTTTGTCGAAAATTGAACAAGAGCACCAAAGTTCCTGCCACAGGGATTTCCCCCTTTTCTTACATATTTTGGATGTAAGTTGGGACGAATGGAAATATTCGTTAAGAAAAGCAAATAACAGAAAATGTCTGTAATTTTATGCTGAAAATAGACGATTAGGTTTGACTTACTCATGAAGAATTCTAGATCAAATTTGATTCTGTCCGGCTAGCCGTTGCCAAGATATCTTATGAACGAAAAGAGATAGCACCTTAAAATTTTCAGGGTAGGTGGTGCGTCCAAATGCGACGGACAAGTTTGTTAATGGACATAATTGGCCCAACGGTTTCCGAGTACCTACTAATTTTGTTTTCAACAAATACAGATCCCGTCAAATTGAAAGTTTTTAACTATTTGTACCTAAAATATTTATGTGAAATTTTGTGAGGATCCTATCACAAGAAATTAAAATAAATATATTAACAAATATTTTTCATCTCCCGATAACTTGAGAACGGAAAGAGATGGCAACTTCGCAACTTTCAGAGTAGGTTGCGCTTCCCAATGCGACATTCAAGTTCATTAATAGGCATAATCGGTCTAACGGTTTTGGAGTTATACCCATTTGAAATTATGTTGTTATTTCCTCTATAACTCAAAATTTACAAATCCGATACATTTAAAACTCTGTATTTACTTGTAGAATGCTGACGAGCTAATTTTCACGGAATTTGCTGAATATCGTATCACTAGAAAAAATATGAAACAATATTTTTCTCCGTATATTGTATATTTAAGAACCTTTTCGTGAGATTCACCTGATATTCTGCACATAACTTCGAGACACCCTTTTACAATCGAGGTCAAAATTTCAGCTCAATCGACCCCGTATGAAGCGTGACAAAGGAACATGCGCGCAAAAGCTCCTGGTTTCACTTCAGAGCTTTTCTCAAATTACTATTGATAATAATAATAATGATGAAGACTCATGAGATGAAACTCAATTCGGCTTTAGAAATGGGTTGGGGACTAGAGAAGCACTCTTTGCACTAAATGTATTACTGCAAAAATGCAGGGACCAGCGCAAAGATGTATTTGCCGTCTTTATTGATTACGAAAAGGCATTCGATCGAGTCAAACACGACAAGTTAATAAAGATATTAAGGGAAAAAGGAGTTGATAGTCGTGACGTAAGAATCATCGAAAAATTATATTGGCGCCAAAGAGCGGGCGTTCGAATCAACGGCAAATCGACAGAGGAGTGTCAGATCTTAAGAGGAGTCCGGCAAGGTTGCATACTCTCCCCACTTTTGTTTAATTTATATTCGGATGAAATCTTTAAGAAAGCTCTGCATAACTTACAATATGGCGTAAAAATTAATGGTCGACTTATAAATACAATCAGATACGCAGACGATACAGTTATATTGTGTGACGACTTGAATGGATCGCTCGCAATGCCTTTTGTACGCCATAGACAGAGTGGGACGAGAGATGGGTCTAAACATTAACTGCTCTAAAACAAAATACATGGTGTTTAGTCGCTTGCCGTACCATGGTACACAGCTACAGGTAAATGGACAGGTGATTCAAAGAGTATCCAGTTTCAAATATCTTGGTTGCTACATTACTGAGCAATTGGATCCAGATAAGGAAATAAAGTGCAGAATTGAGGTAGCTCGTGCAACATTTTTTAAGATGAGGCCACTCTTCTGTAATGATAACTTAAAACTTCAACTCCGGAAACGCATGATTAAATGTTACATATGGTCAGTTCTTTTATATGGTGTCGAAGCATGGACTTTGAAAATATCTACCATTAATCGCTTAGAGGCTTTTGAAATGTGGTTATATAGACGGATGCTTAAAATACCGTGGACCGCTATGCAAACAAACGAGGCAGTCCTTGACAGAGCAAATGCGGTTCGTGAGTTGGTCGATAATATTAAATGCAGGAAAATAGCTTATTTAGGACACGTATTACGTGGAAGTCGGTATAATATCCTTCAACTGATTGTGATGGGGAAAATCGAAGGACGTAGAGGAATTGGAAGGAAGCAGGCCTCTTGGTTGAAGAATATTAGGGAATGGGCTGGGGTAAGAAAAGCAGAACAGCTATTTAGAATAGCTCAAGATAGAGAGAGTTTTGCCCTGCTGATCGCCGACGTCAAGGGGACTTGATAAGGCTCGCTAAGAAGAAGAATAATAATAATAATAATATGCCCTCGGGGGCTCTGGGATGTGTTTCAGAGTACGGGCTTAGCAAACCCGAGGTACCCTAGCTAAACCTGGCAATAGGTATAAAATGCAAAACCACACGGGGGCACTACTTAGTAGCATACGGGTGTGACAAACCCGCGGACCCCGATCACTCTCAACCGATGATGAATAACAATCTACGGAGCCTCGGAGAACAGCTGCTGCCTGGGGATCACCAGGGCACGTCTGGGGTTGGTGCTGGAAGTGACAGCATGCGAACCACCAACGGCAGGATGCTGAGGAGGCGGGCACCTGTCGTACAAGAAATTACATCTTCCGATGAGGACATCGAGGAGGAGAGAGAACAAGTTGTCGGTCGCATAGGGAATCATCGCTCACAAGAGCAACCCGTAGTCGGACTCGGACACAGTAACAAGGCCACACAAAGGGGACGCCACAAGTGGACACCCGAGCAACACGAACAACTGTCAGTGTTATACCAAAGATCGAGACCAGAAAGAAGGGGATATATGGGTAGACTGCATGGTCTGTGGTGTGAGAATCTGCCAGATCTCAACTTCATGACGCAGCAGAACCTACGAGACCAGGTGAGCCATCTCAAGAAGAGAGGAATCTTGCTGCAGCATCAAGAGTCAGAGGGTATAGAAGAACAAGCTGAAGAGCAGGTGATAGATGCTCCAAACCAACAGCCACATTGGACGAATCAAAGGAGAGAAGAACCGGATGAGGGGCTACTGAGAGATGCCGCAAACATCCAATCCCTTACTCCTGGATTGCGACATGAAGAAGTCGCAGCATCGGACATGGAGCAGGTGAGAGATGTTCCAGAGCTATTCGCCAATAGAAGAGAAGCATTTGAGGCTGCAGTAGGGAATCCTAACTTGAGGACCACAAGGCTGAAATCGAGACTCCCAGCTGAAGATTTAGCCGCGATGAATATTATAATCGACGATCACCTAAAGGAGGACTGTTCGCTAGAAGATGTCGTAGCTGTACTGAGAGCAGCTGCTTCACTTCTGTGCCCACTAGGAAGATCAAGATTGAGTCAAGATTGATTAAGAAGAAGATAAGAACCGTTAGGCAGCCGTATTATACGGCTGCTAGAGATGTTCAAATTCCACCCTAACGTCGTCCATGCGATGGGAAACATCATGGCGTTATGGAAAACTAAGTTCGCCGTTCGATCCGAAGGTCGGACCGCTTATACTGGATGGGTGAGATACAGCCGAGGCGTATTTCAAGGAGACTCGCTAAGCCCGTTATTGTTCTGCATAACACTTCTATCATTAACAACTGAGTTGAGGGCAAGCAGAAAAGGGAACAAGACCGGGCAACCAGGTGGAAGAGAACATCTGATCTCACATCTCCTCTACATGGACAACTTAAAACTGTTCGCTTGTTTCAAGGCAGCACTACAACAACTGCTGAATATTGTTGCCGAATACACCTCAGCAATAGGAATATCATTCGGTTTGGACAAATATGCTGTTTTTCATCTAAACAGAGGGAGAACTGAAGAAACAGGAGGAAACATCGACCTAGAAGGGGGAGTAAGCATTCGACACCTCGAAGAGGAAGAAACATACAAATTCCTTGGGATGAAATAACGAGGTGCACTGGAGACAACCCAGATCAAGGATGCCTTAACAGCTAGCTACAAAAAGAAGATCCGAGATGTATGGAAATCACAGCTGTCCAGGAAAAATAAAGTATCTGCTACAAACAGCTTCGCAGTACCGATAATAACCTACTCATTCTGGATAGTTAACTGGACAGTGAATGAAATTCTCGAGCTAGACAGAACCACTCGTAAAGTGATGAACATGAATCGTAGCCTGCATCCCAACTGCTCGATTCAAAGGATATACCTTCCACGAACGCAGGGAGGCAGAGGTTTGCAAAGTTTGGAATACCAGCACCATCAACAAACGTTGGAAATGGCAATGAGGATATTGAGAAGCGAAGGCACGCTTCTGAAAATGGTGGCTCAGCATGAAATCAGGAATCAAGGAGCTTTCCTATTTAGGGCTGGTCGGAGAGCTTTGGAGAAGCTCTGTATAATGGCATATCCATCGATCATTAGCTAGTAGAAACACTTATCTCGCCAACAGACCAGAGAAGAGTTGTCACAGAGATAAGGCAGGCACAACTGAAGAAACTACTCGAAGATCACATGAGTAAACACCTGCACTCCATATACTTCAGGAGTTTGAAAGATCAGGGCCTGTCGGAATAATTATCCTTCGCCTTTTTGAAGTCCACTGGTCTCAAGTCGGAAACGGAGGGTTTTGTTATAGCTTGTCAAGATGGGGTTATAAATACCAGATGGTATAAAAAAAAACATCATGAAAGTGTGCACCCCACAACGTGCAGAGCATGCCACAGCCACCAAGAAACTATTATGCACATTCTGTCTGCTCCATCAGCATATGTGGAAAGACACAATGTGGCACTCCGAATTCTCTACTTCCATCTGAAAGATGTTTATGGTATAGACAAGGAATCAGTGCTACCATATGTGCCTCTGGAGATTGAAGCAGTTGTTGAAAATGGCAGAGCTCGCATCTACTGGAACTATGCTATTCCAATAACTCGGTATATCCACGCCATAAAGCCAGATATACTTCTGCTGGACAAGGTACTCAATGAATTGTTTGTCGTCGAATTTTCCTCCCCCGCAGAAAATAATGTGGTGATGAAACAGAAGAGGGAGAAATACAAGAATTTAATGTTCAAACTGCGGATCCTGTATCCAAGGCTTAAGGTTAGGATGGTCGTACTAATCATAGGATGCCTAGGCGGAATGAGAGCGAACTACGTGACTGAATTGAAGATTATTCCGACCTGCAAATCTCTGGCCGAGGATTTAGCTCGCAGAATGCAGAAAGCGGTGTTGCTCGGATCACTTCGAGTCATCAGGACCTATCAACTATGAAGGCCGCTTACAGCTCATCTCTTTTGTTAAGAGACTCTCTAAGGCAGGACGAACTACTCCAAGGAACGTGCGAGATGTTTTTCAGTGAGCAACCAATCTGGAGTCTCACACTCCTGAGAGAAGCGGAACCTCTCAGGGCGGGCCTATAAAAAGTTTTTCCTCTCGAGCGGATAAAAAAAAATAATAATAATTGTCCGAATCACTTCGAGTCATCAGGTCCCATCAACTGTGAAGGCCGCTTGCATCTCATATCTTTTGTTATGGGACGTTGTAAGGGCAGGACCAAGAACTACTCCAAGGCACGTGCGAGGGGTTTTTTAGTGAGTAACCAATCAACAACTGGAGTCTCTCGCTCCTGACAGAAGCGGACACTCTCAGGGCGGGCCTATAGAAGGTTTTGCCTCTCGAGTGGCCAAAAAAAATAATCAGGGGTTCTGGGTTATGTCCCAGAGTATGGGCTTTGCAAACCCGAGGTACCCTAGCTAAACCTGGCAGTAGATATAAAATGCAAAACCTCACGGGGGCGCTACTTAGTAGCTTACGGGTGTGACAAGCCCGCGGATCCCGATCACTCTCAACCGATAATGCATCACAATCTACGTAGCCTCGGAGAATAGCTGCTGCCTGGGGATCACCAGGTTAAGTCTGGGGCTGCTGCTGGACGGGACAGCATGCGGAACACCAACGGTAGGACGCTGAGGGGGCGGGCGCCTGTCATACAAGGAATTGCAGCTTCCGACGAGGACATCGAGGAGGAGAGAGAACAAGTTGTCGGTTGCAGATGGACTCAGCGCTCACAAGAGCAACCCGTATTCGTACCCAATAACAAGAATAAGGCCGCACAAAGAGGGCGCCAAAAGTGGACATCCGAGCAACATGGACAACTGTCTGTATTATACCGAAGATCGAGACCAGAAAGAAGGGAATATATGGGTGGACTGCATGGTCTGTGGTATGAGAATCATCCAGATCTCAACTCCATGATGCAGCAAAATCTACGAGACCAGGTTAGCCATCTCAAGAAGAGAGGAATCTTACAGCAGTTTCAAGAGTCATAGGGCATAGAAGAACGAGCTGAAGAGCAGATGAGAGATGCTCCAAACCTACTGCAACACTTGACGAATCAAAAGAGAGAAGAACAGAATGAGAGGTAAGTGAACGATGCCGCAGACATTCAACTTCCAATGCCTGGATTGCGATATGAAGAAGTCACAGCTCCGGACATGGAGCAGGTGAGAGCAGCCCGGCTTCGAGCCAAAAATGCTGCATACTGCAACGGGAAAAGAACGGAACAGGTGAGAGATATTCCAGAGCTAGTCGTAAATAGAAGGGAAGCATTCGAGGCTGCAGTAAGGAATCCTACATTAAGACCAGTTCCGGCTGAATACCTAGCCGTGATGAATAATATAATCGACGATCACCTAAAGCAGAACTGTTCGCTAGAAGATGCCATGGCAGCAGCTACTTCACTTCTGTGCTCACCAGGAAAAACACAGATAAAGATTGAATAAGCTGAACAAGAAGATAAGAACCGTAAGGCAGCAAGCATATTGGTACCAATGTATCATAGATGTTATGAAAGGACAATTGAAGCCGAGTAAGAAAATAGAGGTCATGATGGGTAAACTGCGTGCGTTGCATCGTACGATAAGTTTGCCCACCCACAACCTCCTGAAGCAGAAAGCTGTCGATAAGATAAAATCACCTGTGGAAGCAAGGAGGAAGCTGATCAAGATGCAAAAGTGGATATAACATAGCAACACCTTCACCGCAGAAACTTCAAAGTTATTTCGACACATACAAGTAGAAAACACCCACCATCACTGGAAGAAGTCGAAAATTGCTGGGAAGATTTGTACGAGCGACCAGCGGTAACTAGGGATACTCCAGCACTTCACAGATTCCAGATGTTATGCGACCAAAATCTGCAACAGACTGAAGAGCTGAGTGAAATAACAACCGAAGAGAGTAGACATGCCCTAAAGAACAAGAATTACTTCACGGCACCTGGACTGGAAGGCATTCAGAACTACTGGTCGAGGAACTTTCCAGTTACTCACCAATACCTGGCTAGAATACTCAGTGGGATAATAATTCACCATGAGCCAATTCCTTCATGGTTGGTAGAGGGCAGAACTGTACTGATACGGACATCAGGTAATCCAGGAGAGCCAACTATAGGTATAGACAACGAACCAGTGCTACCATATGTGCCTCTGGAGATTGAAGCAGTTGCTGAAATTTCAGAGCTCGCATCTACTGGAACTATGCGATTCCAACAACTCGGCAAATCCATACCATAAAGTCAGATATAGTCCTGCTGGTCAAACAACTCAAGGAATTGTTTGTCGTAGAATTTTCCTCACGAGCAGAAAATAATGTGATGAAAGAAGAACAGAAGATGGAAAAATACAAGGATTTAATGTTCGAACTGGGGATCGTGTATGCAAGGCATTAAGTTAGAATGCTTGTACTAATCGAAGGATGCCTAGGCGTAATGAGAGCGGCGGCTGGTGAGGACGGGCTGCGGGGTGCCGCCCACCCTAGAAAAACGACGTACATACATAAACAATGAATTTGTGTATTTCATATTCGTGCTTTTGTCTTCAGACTGGATTCAATTAAAATTAAAACATTCGTACGTAGCCATCACCTATATTTCACAATAACAACATTTGCGTTAAGCATGCGCATAGACAAGGTATACTATGAACGACGAGCCACCGCGATCACTTCGAGTCGTCAGGTCCCATCAACTGTGAAGGCCGCTTGCAGCTCATCCATTTTGTTAAGGGACGCTGTAAGGGCAGGACAGAGAACTACTCCAAGGAACGTGCGAGAGGTTTTTTAGTGAGTAACCAATCAACAACTGGAGTCTCACGGTCCTGACAGAAGCGGATCCTCTCAGGCCGGGACTATGAAAGGTTTAGTCTAGACAATAGTTAATCCACTTAAACCCCTCATAAATCAAAAATAATAAAAACCAAACTCCTCGAACGCTCACGAACGCATATAAACATAAGTAATCTTACATTTCTCAAAAACCATGATACACATATTCTTTTACCGCGGAATTTTAATACCATCTGACTGTGAAAATAGCGAATTGCGCATACGGTTCCATTCGGTTCTGTTCGTTTTCGGTTTCTATTCGGTTGCTGGCGAAAAGTGTAAAACGGTGCTCCGGTTTAGATTCGGTTATGCGGCCAAATACACATGCTACTTTTTCGGCGTTCTGGCAGCTAGCGATACCGCTAGCAACCAAAACGCCCAAAAGTCGCTCGGAAAACGCCTGTGTATGTGTATCCGCTGCCACGCTGGCGATTTACCGAGCAGCACGCAACGCCGGACGCCAAGATCAGACGTGTTTGATTTTAGCGTCAGGATAGTCGGCAAAACGTTTGAAAAACGCTTGTGTGTGTGTGCGAACGTCAACAATGGCTGAAAATCGACGCTTTGCAGACTCAGGAGAGTTTATTTCATCTTTCATCGAACTATTTAAAAAGATAAGTGTTTATGGATGATTGAAACCAAAGAATATTCCAACAGAATTTTGAAGAATAAAACTTTCGAGGAATTATTAGGTTTATGTAAAGAACACAATAATGAATGCGATATTGATTTCGTGAAGAAAAAAATAAAAAGCCCCCGAAATTCATTCAGAAAAGAATATGAAACGGTTCGAACTTAGCGTAACCATAAGTTTCTCTTCTACACTAATAGCTCTTCTCATATATGTATCCTGTTTTTTTAGCAGTGGAGTGGCTTTATGCAATAATAATTTAAAAGTGTCCTCATCCTTCCGTAGATAGTTTATATAATCGTCCGGATGTAATTTTAATTCATTTAACATATTTATATGGGATAAGGTATCTTTTTTTTAGCAACCAATCTTTAACTCATATTCGACGTTTCTTGGATTCCCCCATTTCACTTATTAAGATTATGGCACTGGCTATTTTTTTTGCTTGAGCGACATTTTATTTTAAAACCTCTCTCGTCAGCGAATGGCGAGCTACAAGACGCTTGTGTGTGGGCATCATGGCTCGAGCGTCTAGGACGCTCGTAAAACGCTAGCTACCAGAACGCCGAAAAAATAGCATGTGTATGGGCCGCATTACGCACAGATACCGTACAGCACCGAATACTCCCACGACACGAATACGTTTCAATCAGGTCTGAATTCGATCGAGTACAGGGAACACTGATCAACCGGGGCATATGTGAATATTTACAAGTGGTTTTAACCTCGAACCGATCAGATATCTTTCAGTCTTTCCCAAACTGCTGTGACGAAAAAAACAATTTTAATCCAAGGTTTGCAACTCCCTTATTCCCAAGGTATCCTTTATACAGTTGAGGAAGGGTTATCTACAATCTAAGATGTAAACGATTGAGTGGTACCAGATGTTTTTCGGATAATACGATTGTAATAAAACGTTGTAATAAAACTCATTATTACATTATATTACTAACGCCAAGATCTCGGGATCACAGAGAGAAGTCAAAAAAGATTTTTTCCTCGAGGAGGTCGATATTTTCGATTTTTTCGTCGGTTATTCGAGGGGCGAGGGGGGATTCGAGGTGGAAAAGGGAACGAGAAAAGACGAAATTTTCTCCGGGTATCCGTCTTTGACGAGAGAAAACGTGGGGAGTATTTTTAAATAAATCGTAAATTCGGGCGAAATCGGCCTTTTCGGCTAAATGTGCGAATCGGTATGGGAGAGATCTGGCGAGTATGCGACGCTCGAAAAGGTATTTGGTCGGGGTCCGAAAGACGAGATTCGTAGGTAGTCCGTAACGGATCTCGATTTTTGATAAAACCTTCTCTTTTTCCGTAAAAAGATCGCAAACTTTGACATATTTTGAAAACCTCGGTGAAATGTGACGTTTTGACCGGTTCGGCTTCGCTCGACCGACTTCGGGTCCTGCTATAGAAGATGAAACGTGGATGTTTTACTTCGATCACAGATGAAAGAAACTTCTGTCAGTTTGAATTTATCGCGAATGAGTTGCGATAAACGTCAAATAGAATTAGAATTTCGAACGGAATTTGTCGAAAATCTCGAATCGTGAAGATACATTGCTAGAAATAAGAAGAAATATGATAGAGTCGCCGATTTGGAGCGATCGCATGGCAGAATTTTCGATATTTGAGAAATAATGTGTTCTATCAAATTATAAGTTGAAATGACTGGTAGGTATCTTCGAGGAAAGAATTTTGATGAAACGGTCCGAAAGTGGAGAACGTAAAATAAGGTTATTATCGATCTACACTTTTGAAGATATTATCGATTTTTACTTGCAGGCATTTATATACGAATTCAAAATTCAACCGAATGTATCCTAAGGAAACATTTTTTAGTTGTTGACAGGTGTATGAAGTATGATGGGATATCGCCTGAATTTAATCTTTCCGTCGAATTTTGGAATCTTTTACGAAACGTGAGTATTTTCGAATGATATCGTTGTAGAAATCGTATCGTAATTCTGTGCGAAATCTTTTCGCGATTCCTTCAACGTCATAGTTTTCAGTCCGAATGAGGGTCGAATTGTCAAATAGAATTCAAGCTTCCAACGGAATTAGTCGAAAATCTCGAAATCGTCAAGAAAAATTGCGAGAAATATGAACAATTCGCCAATTTCGAGCGATCGCTTGACAGAATTGATGATATTCTGGAAATCGAAGGACGGAAATCATTCCAGTGCTATTAAACCTTTATATAGAGCATAATTCCTACTTTTATCTATAGCGAAAGTGGCCGGGAGGGAAGCGTCCTACGAACAACGGTCACCATCGCGGGGCAGCCGGATCGAATCTCGGAGTGGCCGGCAATCGTTGACGTTATAATTTTTCTTCATTTTTATAGAATGAAAACTTCTGAGTGTGTTATTCCCGTGTAAACTCATCATGGGCTATTGATCTTTTCGTCAAATTACGAAATCTATATTGAATTTCCGTTTGTTTGAAAATTCTTCTTTTAAATTAATCGAAATATTCAAACTTTAAGCAGATAATTAACTGTCGAAAATGGGATTTGGATCTATTCGTCAAGTTACGATATCTATAATCAATGGTTCAATCAGACGGATTTTTGTATGTATTTGAATAGGTACCTACGCCACCGCGTTCATTGCATTGTTTATTTTTTATCCAACTGTGAGTGTATGTATTTGAACAAGGACCTTACTTAACCAAATACACAGCATTGAATATTTTTGATCCAATTGTGAATGTATGTATTTGAATATGAACCTACGCCACCGCGTTCAATGCATTGTTTATTTTTTATCCAACCGTGAATGTATGTATATGAATAGGTACCTTACGCAACCAAGGACACAACCTTGATTATTTTTGATCTAAAAATGAACGTATAATTTTGAATGTTTTGCATTGAAATAACACAAAATATTCAACCATTTAAGTAGAAAATTTACGGTCGAAAATGAAAAACCATTGCTACACAGGGTCTTAAGTGAGATATCACCGCAAGAGATTTATCGTGAAGACAATTCTCATCATTGTAAAACCGTTACGAAAAGATATCCGTTGTTATACAGGGTGTTTTTAAATAAATGTCAATTCGGCTTTACCCATTTTGATGAAACTTTGTGTGCACCCGTTAGGTGGCGCTGAATTCGGTTTACAACAACTCAAAAACGACTCGAACGATTTCGATGAAACTTTGTGTGTGTATCTGAGAGTAGGTTTCAGATCCACAATATTCCCCGGTAGGTGGCACTATAATCGGTTCACAGGAACCCAAAAATGGCCATACCGATTTTGATGAATCTTTGTGATTGTGTTTCGGAGGGCCTTTGGTTCACAATACGATTCGCTACGTGACGCTATATTCGGTTTTTAGTAACTCAAAAACTTCTAATATATTGCGATGGGACCTCCGTGTGTGAATGATTCTCAGAATCACAACAGGACCCGTTAGATGGCATTGAACTACCGGTTCAATTGATCTACCGCTTCAATGTATCTACCGATTATATATTGATCTACTAAAAAAATGTAGATCTACTGGAAAATGCAGATCTACCGGAAAAATGTAGATCTACCAGAAAAATGTAGATCTACTGGAAAAATGTAGATCTACCAGAAAAATGTAGATCTACTGGCTAGGTAGTCACTATTACTAAAATGAAGATGGGTTTCATAGAAAAGGAACAAAAAAACTTTTTTGAAAATGTTACTACGAACGTGAAGATTTTTCGGACGTTAGGAGGGGGGGAGGGGGGAAATTTCCGAGGGGTTTCGCGAGGAAAAAGACGGAAGTTTCGGAGGGTTTCGCGTTTTCGGAGCGAAAAGACGGGGGTGTATTTTTAAAAAAATCGCAAAAACGACGAATTTGGCAAAAGGTGCGAAATGAAGGAAACGAGATCGGAGGACGGGTGGCGTTCGGAACGATGGTATTTGCGGGAACGCGAAGACGAGATTCGAAATTAGTCCGTAACACGGCCCTTTTTTCGATTCTCTCTTTCGTTTTCCCGGAAGAACGATAGGAAAATGTGACTTTTTCGCGAAAATCGACAAAATTCTGACGTTTCACGTATTTCTGTGGCGAATTTCAACGCGGCTCCTTCACGGTCGACGTTTTCATCCGAACGAGCCACGATAAATGTCAAATCGAATTTGAATTTCGAACGGAATCACTCAAAAATCTTGGAATCGAATAGAAAAACCGAGATAAATATGAACGAGTAACCGATTTCGATCGATAGCTTGACAGGATTGACGATAGTCTGAAAATCGAAAGACGGAAATCGTCCCAGTACTATAAAATGTTTATGAGCCAGAAAATCGAATATAATTCACGAAGCTGGCATGGCCGAGCGGTCTAAGGAGTCGGTAAATAGACTTCCAGCTCCCGAGCCTCGCGGAGCGGCGGGATCGAATCTCCGAGCGTCCGAAATAGCTTTTTCTTAGTATTCTTTCATTTTTACCCAAAGAGGAGCGTACTCCAGTAAACGTATCTTGGGATTTGGATATTTTCGGTAAGTTACGAAATCTATAATGAATATCCGTTCGATCGGACGGATTTTTGCATTAAAATTACTCAGCAGAACTTAGCAGACTTAAGCAGAAAATTAACTATACAGGGTGTTTCAAGTAAAATGTCACCCCTACAGATCTATCGTAAAGAGAATTCTCAACACTGTAAAACCGTTACGAAATGATAACCGCTGCTATACGGGGTGTTTTTAAAAAAATGTCAACTCTGAAACCTCTGTATTCGGTTTATAGAAACTCACGAACGGCTGAACCGATTTCGATGAAACTTTGTGTGTGTATCTGAGTATGTGTCAGGTCCGCAATATACCCCGGTAGGTGGCGCTGCTATCGGTCTGTAGAAACTCAGGAATGCCTCGACCGATTTTGATGAAACATTGTGTACGTGTTTGAGTGGCTCTCAGTGTCACAATAGAAACCCGTTAGGTGGTGCTGCATTCGGTTTATAACAACTCAAGAACGACTGGACCGATTTCGATGAAACTTTGTGCGTGTATCTGACAAAGTTCCAGATCCACAATATTCCCCGGTAGGTGACACTATAATCGGTTTACAGGAATTCAAAAATGGCTATACCGTTTTTGATGAATCTTTGTTATTGTATTTCGGAAGGCACAAAGGTTCACAATACGATTCTGTATGTAACGCTATATTCGGTTTTTAGCAACTCAAAAACTCCTGACATATTTCGATGGTACTTTCGGGTATGAATGATTCTCAGAATCACCACAGGACCCGTTAGATGGCATTGAACTACCGGTTCAATTGATCTACCGATTCAATTTATCTACCGATTATATTGATCTACCAAAAAAATTTAGATCTACTGGAAAAATGCAGATCTACCGGAAAAAAGTAGATCTACCGGAAAAATGTAGATCTACCGAAAAAATGTAGATCTACCGGAAAAATGCAGATCTACCGGAAAAATGTAGATCTACCGTAAAAATGTAGACCTCCCAGAAAAATGTGGATCTATTGCTAGGTAGATCTGCTGGCTCATCTGAATCCCAAAATATGGACTGCTGGCCACTAGTAACTATATACAATTATATTACAATTTCACTATGATTCACTGCCTGAAATACACTAAGTATCTATTTACACACGGAAATGTTTGAAAGAGTTGTGCAAGATAGGTGAAATTATGACCAAAAGTTCTACTTAATGTTAAGCTTGCTACTGACGGATCACAAAAGAATATATTATACACTATATACAATCAAACGTAAATGATAAATGCAATGTTAGTTATACTACAGCAGTGAATATTAACGGTGATTGCTGAGGTGAGAATAGCGAGTAGAGCAGGTAATACAAGCAGTAAAAGCATCGACAGGACAATGAGGGCATATAGTATAGTATAGCATATAGTGATAGTGCAGAAGGTAATAAAAATTGGGCTCCCTTTCGCTATAAAATACGTACTTGTGTTCACAACCTATTAACGTCACAAAATAATCGGTACATAAGTTTCGAACAGATGGTCTTGGTCTTGTTCGCAGTTCGGCAATTCAAACTCGAATACAGGCCTGGTAACCCACCTCGTGCTAGCACGATATGGACATCCACCTCAATCCGATTGTTCGAGGATGCCTCAGACCCAACACCACTTCTAGTTCAACCCACAAAATGCCAGGACTCAGTCAAGTCTGAACAAGAAGTTTTTGGAGGTACGCTCTACAATGTTCGCAAAGATAACACACAAATCAAAATAAAATATTGGACAATTCAATAAAAGAATACAATAACGGAATTAGACCCCCGTGTATAAGACAAACGTGAAAATGAATTATTCGACCTGACTCGGAATAAATTCAAGTTAAGGAACACAAGTAATTCGGAAGTATAGACTGAAAGTCAAAGGGCTCATGGAATGCGTACCCAAATCCTCTTTCACTCACTAATATTGTCGGATATAAAAGAGTCTCTTTCTCAGCATAACGGCAATAGAATTTATATAAGAGATTATCGGTTTTCTCGGAAATTGGAATATTCGGAATATGAAATTCGGTGCACAATAATATTCGGAAATCTACTAAAAAGTTCTGTACCAGTTTTTTCGCGGAAAGTCCTTAGAAGGCTCGGTCGGAGAAGAGATCACGTGGTCTCAAATTCAATGAATTTTCAATCGACAGCATAAACAACGGACCTCCAATTTTTATGTGCTTTCAGCGTAGAAATCTCAGTCCGCATCTGGCAAAAAACAGCGATAAGCGATAAACTGGAGTTGACGGAGTTTTATACATATACTGCATTCACTTTTATAAAGTCTCCCGGTTGGCCATGATTTAGGTCTATCACGTTTTTGTAACTAAAACACAGGCAGGTTGGCACTGCTGAAACATCATCAAGGTCAAAACAATCCGCCGCGACGTTGCCAATTTCTACTATCAACATAATCATAACTTAATCTTCAATCTTAGACAAGATATTATCACAGACCATTATCTTCGAAAATATATAAGAACTCTTGGCTTTGAACTGCCGAAAGTAGAAGTGCTATACAGAACCGAAATCTGCAATAGGTAAACTTCATTCTGACATGTTGAACTCTCGAATGAAATGACTTAATACCTAGTTTCATCACTATATTTTATTAAGGTATAAAAATGACTCGGGTTTCGTAGTACTACTTACTACATTTTGAAACTGGTGTATTTCAAGTTGTGCAACAAGATATTTAAATGTCTTCTGTAATCTTATTTCTTGAGAATTTCGTAAAGTGGGGAATTCCATAGGTACAACTGTTCGTTTAGAAGTTTTCCTGCTGGGTTATTCAGGTATTTTCATTATTTCTTCAAATGAACTATCACAAAGTAACGGACTACTCTATCCATTATTTTTCAATACAATTCCAACACTTGATTATTGATTTCCATACAAGAAAATAGCATAATTGAATCTTCCAACCAGTTTGAATACGTGAAATACTTCCAGTAACAACAGAGGAGAAGTTTTCTTCTACAGTCGCCAGGACTATGGAATTATTGAATTCACATAATATATTCTCAAATACATTATTTTTCCGAAGTAAATTCATATTGTGAAAATACGTAATTACTAGGACTTCTATGTAGAGAGGACAACGTTACGTAGTTATCTGACAGGAAAATTACTATAACCTAACATTTTGAAAATATACATGGTGAAATGTGTCAAATTTTCATGGCCAACCGGGAGACTTTATAAATGTGAATGGAGTATAGGCTGGAATTTTAAAATGCATCCGAATAATGATTTAAAATTCCCTATAGGAATATTTCTTGATATATTTAATTCTCTCATTTAATTCAGATGGAAACGGAATGACGGTATAATTCCATGGAATAAATGCCGGAATTATTTCTAAATAATATCCTGAATTTACCAAGTAACGAAAAACAATTCGTTACACGTGCTTTCATATAGGAATATGATAAACATAAATGCATATTTTGTCGGCTCGACATGGGGGTATAGCGGTTGAGATACTATCAACGGTGCCGGAGGTCGCGGGTTCGATTCCCGTTTAGGGCATGGATGTGGTGTTGGGTGTACATGTTTAAAAAATTTAAAACAGTATTTTTCGGTATAATAGAGAACTGTGTACGTGGCCACAGTTGCCTGGCACAATAATGGATTTAAAAAAATGCATATTTTCTTTTCGGGATTATTTGCTCTGTCAGTATTCATGAGAAAATTATGTTCTACCAAATTTGGATCGACTGATTCTTCCAGTACATCTAAACCAGTGATTTGGAACATAACCGTAAAATATAAAGATAAAGTAATGATGCTATATGCTTCTATGGAAGCATTCAAAGATGTTTGCTTTCAAATTTTGAATGACTGATGATCGTTGAACAAGCCTTAGGCATATTTCTATTCCAAAAAGTTATTCGATTTCTTGTTTCTTCAGAAAAGAATCGGATGAAGTGACATTTCTTCGGGAAGTTGAAGAATCACAGTCTTTTCTGACCTTTCACGACGTTGCTTCAAGTAGTCTTTCATTATAATCATATCTTATCATAATTATAGAAAAAATATGATTTCATATTCGTCATCATGTATCTTAATATAATACAATCACGAGCAATATGAATATTTTCAAACAATTTCAAGTATTTACTCACATTCCCATCGAACATCAAGTATAGGCGTCTCATCATGGTTTGAAGAATACGCCTTATGCCAGATATTATTCCTTAAATATTCTTCACATGTCCTATTTTCGGAATCACATATAAACTGTATCTGTGGTAGGAAAATAGATTCTGAAAACAGAATAAGAAATTATAATTCTAAATTTGAATTTACTTACCAATCTACTATCATTCCATTGTTAATATTGTAATGAATTCGAATTATTAAACACATCCCAATATCCAAACTAGTCATTCGGATCTAATGGGTGGAATATATTAACATTTCACTTTTACCATAGTCATTCATATTTGATTCATTTTTTTTTTTAATCTCCACAAACAATAATTGTTCCGCCACAAAATGGCTTCCTCAGGAAATGTTCGAAGAACACAAAACATTATGAGGTAACATAATATATTGGAGATTGCCGCTGGTATTTCCGCATCTGTTTGTTCAAGTGAAAGAATTATTCTGAAAAATTTCAGAATAATTCTTTCACTTGAACAAACAGATATACCAGTAAATACTGGTATACCTATTAGTTTCCAGAGATAATTGTATTGTATTGTATATTATTATACTGATCCTCCTAGTGTAATTGTCGAATCTTTATTCTCAATATGGATTACTTCATAGTGGTCATCAATATTATGTCCAGATTCTGTCAATTTGTTAGCATAATATTTTGGATGTTTAGTATCATAAATGTAGTCGGGTCTTCATGTATTCTTTTCCCAAACGTCTACCGGTTTGACGAATATAAACCAAAGGGCAATCATGTCAAGTTTATAGACTTCATTTTATTATTAACTAGACAGGGTGTATAAGAATAGTTTGCGAAACATAGGGTGGGTGTTTTATATATAGACTTTTTTGAGCCTCCCCGCTAAGTTACAGCTCCCTAAAGATGGCACCTGAATAGCAGTTTCAATTTTTTTCTTAAAGCCCAAAAAACTGACAAGAAAAAAATTAAGCAGGCATTTTATCGAGTGAGGAGGCACTCAAAGTATTGTTGGTGGTGTTCCATCTTGCTAAAGCCACGGATTTCGAGAAAAAAAAATTATCAACAGATAATACGCGCTACGAATCGTAGAGGCTGGAATTATTTTCGACCTGTTTATCCATTGAGCGGATGTGAAGTTGACATTTTTATTGAGAACTAGTACAAAATATTAAACAATGTACAAAACAAAACAATTTTAAGCTTTTCACAAATTAATTATCATATTAAATAGGTTGACTGCACACGCTGAAGGGCCAAATGGAATACATCACAAATAGCAAGGAAGAAATATTCATCGATTGTAACCAACAAATTTGTTGATTACTTTCGATAAATAATATTTCTTTCTTGCTGTTTGTGATCGTATTAAATGTTCAAAGTGACCACCTTCGTCCGTTACACAAGCGACTAGACGTCGGCGCATAGATTGGGTTACTCGGTCAAAAAATCCGGGAGTATTTTGAATAACCCTACATGAAAAAACAATACGGTTTCTTAAGTCTTCTACAGGAGTCTTGTAAACGAATGTTTTTAAATGGCCCCAAAAGGTAAAATCCAGAAGATTCAAATCTGGTGATCGGGCAGGTCAGAACTGAAGTCCACCTCGCCCTATCCATCGATTTGGATATACAATGATTTAAATGCTGACGTGCTCCAATACTGAAATGTGCGAGGGCCCCATCATGCATTAACCACATTGTCCTTCGGACACGCAAGGGAATATTTTGAAGAAGTAGGTACAAGTATTTCTGCTTGTATAAATTGAATGTATATATTTCCATATAGGGGTAGAAATTTTGGACCAATTAACTTATTCTTAACATATCCCAGCCAGACATTCAGAGACAATTTTTCTTGGTGGTGAGCTATACACTGATATCGTGAGGGTTCTCTTCGGCCCATATGTGGTTTTTATGAAAATTTGTTATTGGATCTCTAGAAAAATTAGGCTCGTCTGCGAATAGGGCCTTTTTCAAAAATTGAGGATATTCTTCAATCCTTTCCAACATCCATGTGGAGAATTGGGGACGATTCGGAAAATCCCGTTGGAAGAGTGCACTGTACGCGTCGAATGTGATATGGATACAAAGGATGTTCCTTTATGATCACAAACACCGTCATATGGTGAATTTGTAATTGTTAAGTAATTTTCTTTGAACTGATCTCAGGTTCCAAGATTTAGTACTGCTTCATCTATTGCTGGAATTCTAATCTCGCGCTGTCGATCTCAATCATTTTTATTTATTTTAAATATACTATTTTCTCGTAGTTGTTGTCGAATTCGCAGAAATAGAGTGTGATGTGAAGCCACACGTTCAGGGAACATTTCTGCATATCTTCTAGATGTTTTTAGATAATTACCACCAGAAAGACCAAAAACAGAGTGCATATCGGTCATTTCTGCGTATGTGTACAGCGTGATTTTAGTGAATATGTGACAAAAATCTCAAAATGATAAGCGAAATCCAAAAATAAATGTAACTGAATCAAAATGTATATTCCGAAATGTGAGCGTAGTGAGAAAAATCACTGAAGTTTGTTCCGAAATTGGTTTATCTCAGCAATTTCCCAGAAGATTATTTCTTATATTTCGATACAGAACATAAGTTATCTTAGTCCGGCCTCATAGGCCGAAATTTCTCTCTGAATTCATATCTAGAAATTAATAGTAAATTATTATGCAATTCCGTGTTTTCTGAATTAATAATATGAATCAAGAGTATGAATTCAGGCTGTATAAGGCCGGCCTTAGATCTCTTACTTCGTGTTCTGTACCGAAATATAAGAATATTCTAAGAAATTGGCGAGAGGAAATAATGTCGGAATGAACTTCTGAAATTTTACTCACTTCGCTCACACTTCGGAATACACGTAAAGTTAATCAAAACTAGTCAGTTAACTGACTAGTTTTGATTAACTTAACTTAACTTAACGTGTATTTGTTATGACAATTGTCATAACAAAATGCAAACCGCTTACTAGATAAATTCTGGTTCGGAAATAATTCCAGCCTCTACGACTGATGCTAATGATGATAATTTTTTTTTCAAAAATCGTGAATTTAAGCAAGAAATTACAGGAGATTCTCAACAAATAAGTTAAGAATAAATCAAGCTATCCAAAATTATTTTTTTTATTGTGAAATAATAATATAGAAAAAAGTTTCTTGTGAAACAAGGTTTAGGGGTGGCTTTTTCTACCCCTTTCAATCATAGAGAACCACCAAAAAAGTTTTTGACCCACCTTATTTTTTGACAAGGAATCACCCCCTAAATTATTTCACAACTATTCATATGCACCGTTTATATTGAATTTATTTGACATTTTTTATGTACTCAATCACCTGAATTTTCAAATTTCCTGGAAGCTGCTGTATTAACCATTTTGTTTTTCAATAATCGGCAATATCTTCAGATAGTCAATGTAGGTGATTCGAACATCTTTTTGTAAATTTCCATCATTTATGATGGGATAAACGTGATTAGATGCCGTTATTTATTTTGATTATAAAGCAGTATTATAACATTTGAGAAACCAAAATAATAACATAAAAAATCGAGAAAAGTACGGAAGGCAGATCCCTACGCGGAAGTTGAGCATGCTAACATCTCGGCCACCAGGTGTTGTTACAATTCTGAGATTTACATGATTTGAAATTTCAGAAGAAGTAGATACCAGTTCGAAATTTTATTTTCAAGATAATTCCTAAAATGCAAAAGTGGTCGGGCAGAAATTCCGTACTCTATTGTGAAATGGTGGCTTGAAGGTTGGTGCACAAATAAACTTGTGTATTGCACGTAGGCATTCTACAACTAAATAGCAAGTTGAGTTATTGAGGAAAATATATGTCTGATGGGTATAACGCTGAAATCGTTTGGCAGATTATGTCCATTAACTAACTTAACCGTTGCATTCGAATGCGCAAACTACCCTGAAAATTGCGAGTCGCTGTCTCTTTCCGTTCGGAAGTTATCGTAATAACGGATTGCCGGCCGGTTCAATAGTACCGTAAAACCTGGCAACTTTGCCCAGCGATTATAACTTTGCCCACTTGCATAGGCATACTTGATTTTTTTTCCAAAGATGGCAAGCCTGTTAGAACGTTGTGTCATGTTTCTACGCGTTCCTAAAGGTTGGCAGGAATGGTTAGTTCCTCCCCAACTGCTGCTGAAATGAGTCAGGCTCGAATATCAGGACAGGAAAATTACGCGCTTTTTCGCTAGTTTTGAAGACTAAAAGCTAAGGTCCACACAGACATCATTTATGTACGGATTCAAATGAAAATTTGATTGGTTATGCCCTGATACCTTGTGACCAACATGGTAATTTCAAATTACAGCCAAATTTCACAGGCGCTGTCGCATGAAAAAAAAAATCGAATTGGGCAAAGTTATCACCTGAAAGTTCGAAAAAAATTTTGTTAAAAATTTGTTTTTTTTTATTGTTTCTTCGTTTCCCATCTATAAGAGAACTCTCAAACATTATATTGGACAAATTCAATCGGCTTCCGAAAAAGATGACAATTATACTGTGAAATTCCTTATGAAAGACACTGGAAATGACAAAATTTCCTATATCTATCCCGACTGTGATGATATTTCTGATGTGAATTTCTGTGGACATTGAAAATATTATTAAAACCACCTAGAATAAAGAGATGCCACTACATTTAGTGATCAATTTGAATATGTCCAAGCGTCATTCTGTATAATAAATAGTGGGTAAAGTTATCAAATCAAGCCTCTAAAATTGATTTTCTATGCTTTTTAAATGTGCGGGCAATGTTGTAAGATTGGCTGGCTACTTTACCCACCAGGTATTTATATTTTTTTAAGTGATTAAGGAGACCTTTGAGTTGAGGACATAACCGAAAGCTACTCTAGCAATCGCGAGACACTATTAGACGAAAGAAAAACATAAAAAATAGGGCCAATAAGGAAAATATTCGAAAAAAAAGACTTACATCTCGGCAAAGTTGGCCGAGGTCGATTTCAACCTCAAATTCTTCATCAGGCAGTCGAACCTAACATTTGAGACCATTTACGGAAAAATCCAAAATTACAGACATTTGGGCAAAATGTTCCGTGCTGTTCCGTGCAAAAATAATAAAGATGAATTAAATAAAAATGATAAATATGAACCCCGCCAGTTAACTTAGCTCGTAAGGACTTATCCATTGGTTCATACTAGTATTATCCAAGCCGGTATATCGTTCGGAAAAGGGATACATGAACATTATGAGGGGAAACTTGTTAACAGAAGCGTAAGGACACAGTAACAATGCCTACACAAATCACAACTGATTGAAGATGAAGTTTATCTCCAGTCATCATAATGAGTTTAGGAAATTAAATTATTTTTCATCATTTCCCCTAAAATGCATAGTTTTTGTGATATTCAACGTTGAATGTTAGCAAATCTGGTAAAAATTTGAGAATTTGCCTTCTTTGGTTGATCCGCTCTTGACCTAGGAAGGCCTTGAATCGATGTATTTCCAAGTTATCACACTTGCCTTTTTTTCACGAGATATAGATAATTCATGCTCTTCGATTGAATAATATACCAATCTTGATACTTGGTTTGACAATGCCGCATGCATGCGAACGGCGAACGGAGACATAGATTTAATGTCTATGATCCCATGAGTTTCTATGAACGTTACCAACTAATTATTATGATTAATTTGTCTGTTGGAAACACATCTCAACTGTTAGTTATGAGATTTTCTTGGAAATGGATTCATGGATATATATCGAATTATCAATAATATTAATAATATTTGAAGAATGGGCGATGACCAAATCATGTTTAATCTTGTAGTGGATTATTTTATTTTATTTTATCTTGTAGTGCATTAATTTTAACCAAAGATTCCTCTCATCAAATGAAACACTTTTTTCATTTTCCATTTTTCCAGATTCAGCTCAGGTAAAAAGTTACAAGCGTTTAAAGATTTCACAATGTGCTAATACACTCCCGCCTATAAATTATCTATGACATTGTTGGCGGACGAGAATAAGGCATGGTAACGTGGTTTACAGCTTGATTCGGGATCCCAACGCTCAGGGACGGATCCATAAAAGTAGTAAAATTTCTGGAGTTTTCCATTTTAAAACATTCAATGAAGAATATCTCGAAAACGGTGAAACGGAGAAATGATGAAGAATAATATAATGTTCTAAAACGATGGTATATTCTTGAAATGACTCAAGAAAAACTTTATATGCTTTCTTTATGCTAATTTCGTATATTAACTAATAATAATAAATAACTAATATTTGGAAAATATGTATCATAGTTATAGGAAACTTTACGCCAACAATCATTTTATTCGAAAAAAGGATGTCAAAGCTACAAAATAAAAACTGATTTTTTTTTAATTTCAACAGCCTGTATCTTTTTACCTGAGCTGAATTTGGAAAAATGTTAAATGAAAAAAGTGTTTCATTTGATCAAAGACTCACCCTGTATATTATATCTATGAGTGTACTACATAAGACTCACCTTGTATATCGTATAAATTAAATAATTACAGATTCCTCCTATATTTGAACATACCCTCGGTAGTCCGGTAAACGTTATACAAGGCAGTGTCAGATTATAGGTACTGCATAAGACCCCCTTATAGTCCGGAATTATTTGAAAAAAATACCTTGTAATCCGACAAATTGCAGATCAAAATACATATATTCAACAGTGATAGGCCTGTCGGATTACAAGGGGAGCCGGATAAGACGTGGGCCGGATTACTGGGGGTCCACTGTATATCCTTAATCTTTAACCTCTTCAGTGTTCGATGGGGTTAAAAATCAACCTTTTAAATGAAATACTAGGTGTAGAATGTCAACAGCCACTTCAGCGGTACAAGCTTGATTTCATCGTTCAAACATCGATATAGTAGGACACAATATGCAAACACAAAGACAGCACATTTATCAGCGCCGAAACCCAGCGCTTAGGCGGGGGCCGCGCTACGGCTGAACCGCCGCGGATTTTAACCTCGACTCATTCTGTAACATTCCACGGTTTTGAAATCAGTCGCGTGAAAAAATCACATGTGCAGCCAGTTGTATTAGTTTCCTTGACTCACAAAATCAGGTGGTTAAATATCGCGGTGGTTCAGCCGCGGTCTCTACCTTACAATCGAATACAGTACACAATGAACACAAAGAATCAGTAAAGAACGACGGTTGATGTGCGGTTCTTGCGCTAGGAAATGCCGGAATTGAAAATTCATTCCGGTAAAATGCCAGCACCGATGTGCGTTGGTAATAAGCACCGACCTGCTTTGTCTGTGTGCGCGTGTAGTGCATTCAAAAGCTTACTAAGCCTGGGGACACACAATGCCAGAGAGAAATGAACTGCGTTCTCCCTCTTCGAAATTCAAACTTCAACCACACCAGCAGTCAAATGGTCGAATTTAATGGAATTTATTTGATTGTTCATTGTTCTATCATCATCTCTTTTTTGTTTTTCTAAGAATTTGTATTATGGATTTAATTGTTTGTAATAGCTGATTCAGCTAAATATAGTTTATTATTATTATTATTATTTTTTCCGCTTGAGAGGAAAAAAATTCGTCGACAAACAATTCCTTGAGTTCTTTGTCCAGCAGAAGTATATCTGGCTTTATGGCGTGGATCTGCCGAGTTGTTGGAATCACATAGTTTCAGTAGATCTTCAATCTCCAGAGGCACATATGGTAGCACTGGTTGCTTGTCTATACCATAAACCTCTCTCAGATTGAAGTAGAGAATTCGGAGTGCCACATTGTGTCTTTCCACATATCCTGATGGAGCATGGACTCTGCAAGCAGACAGAATGTGCATAATAGTTTCTTGCTGGCTGTGGCATGCTCTGCACGTTGAAGGGGTGTCCACTTTCATGATGTTTTTTTTATACCATCTGGTATTTATAACCCCATCTTGGGAAGCTATAACAAATCCCTCCGTTTCCGACTTGAGTCCTGCGGACTTCAAAAAGGCGGAGGATAATTCTTCCAACAGGCCCTGATCTTTCAAACTCCTGAAGTATATGAAGTGCAGGTGTTTACTCATGTGATCTTCGAGTAGTTTCTTCAGTTGTGCCTGCCTTATCTCTCTGCTAACTCTTCTTTTGTCTGTTGGCGAGATAGGTGTTCCTACTAGCTCATGATGGATGGATATGTCAGTTATACATATCTTCTCCAAAGCTTTCTGACCAGCCCTAAATAGGAAAGCTCCTTGATTCCTCATTTCATGCCGAGCCACCATTTTCAGAAGCGGGTCTTCGCTTCTCAATATTCCTATTGCCATTTCCAACGTTTCTCAATGGTGTTGGTATTCCAAACTTTGCAAACCTCTGCCTCCCTGCGTTCGTGGAAGGTCTATCCTTTGAATCGAGCAGTTGGAATGCAGGCTACGATTCATGTTCATCACTTTACGAGTGGTTCTGTCTAGCTCGAGAATTTCATTCACTGTCCAGTTAACTATACCGAATGAGTAGGTGATTATCGGTACTGCCAAGCTGTTCGTAGCAGATAATCCGCCGTATTCACAAAGCATTCAATCTCCGTTAAGTCCTAACTGAGGTCCTCAGTTAAGGATAAATAAGAATCGCAACCTCAGTTTAAGTGAAAATTAACGTGAAACAGGCCTGTTTCAGCACCGTTACATACGTTAACTGAGGTTGCGATTCTTATTTATCCTTAACTGAGGACCTCAGTTAGGACATAACGGAGGTTGAATGCTTTGTGAATAAGGCGGACTTTATTTTTCCCGGACAGCTGTGATTTACATATATCTCGGATTTTCTTTTTGTATCTAGCTGCTAAGGCATCCTCGATTTGGGTTGTCTCCAGTGCACCTCGTTGTTTCATCCCAAGGAATTTGTATGTTTCTTCAACTTCGAGGTGTCGAATGCTTATTCCCCCTTCTAGGTCGATGTCTTCTCCTGTTTCTTCAGTTCTTCCTCTGCTTAGATGAGAAACAGCACATTTGTCCAAACCGAATGACATTCCTATTGCTGAGGTGTATTCGGCAACGATATTCAGTAGTTGTTGTAGTGCTGCCTTGGAAGAAGCGTACAGTTTTAAGTCGTCCATGTAGAGGAGATGTGAGATCAGATATTCTCTTCTGCCTGGTGACCCAGCCCTGTACCCTATTCTGCTTGCCCTCAACTCAGTTATTAATGGTAGAAGTGTTATGCAGAACAATAACGGGCTTAGCGAGTCTCCTTCAAATACGCCTCGCCTGTATCTTACTCATCCAGTATAAGCGGTCCGACCTTCGGATCGGACGGCGAACTTAGTTTTCCATAACGCCATGATGTTTCCCATCGCATGGACGATGTTAGGGTGGACTTTGAGCATCGCTAGCAGCCGTATTATCAAGCTGTGCGCCGATGTGTCAAATGAATTCGCGTAATCTAACCATGCTGTATGTAAGTCGCGCTTGTAGTGTTTCGCATCTTGACAAATGCTTTTGTCTATAAGGAAGTTGTCCTTGCACCCCTGTCCTCCTTTCCTCGCTTCTCTTTATTCGTGGAATCGATTCCACACTGGTCCAATGGGCTCCAGAACCCGATGTTAAAGAACACTTGTGAGAATTGTATACTACGTATTCAGACACGTGATTGGGCGGTAGTTCTTTGGCTGTCCTAGATCACCTGATTCGGTATCAGTACAGTTCTGCCCTCTACCAACCATGAAGGAATTGGCTCACGGTGAATTACTATCTCACAAAATAATCTAGCTAGGTGTTGGTGGGTAGCTGGAAAGTTCTTCCACCAGTAGTTCTGAACGCCATCCAGTACAGGTGCCTTGAAATCATGCTTGTTCTTCAAGGCATGTCTAATCTCTTCGGTTATTATTTCAGCTCTTCGGGATATTGCAGACTTTCATCACATAATATCTGGAATCTGTGAAGTGCTGGAGTATCCCTGGTTTCCGCTAGTCGCTCGTTCGAATTTTTCCAGAAATCTTCGACTTCATTCGGTGGTGGTGGGTTTTTTGCCTCTACTTGTTTGGGTCGAAATAACTTTGAAGGTTCGGTGGTGAAGGTGTTGTTGTCTTCTATCCACTTTTGCCTCTTGATCAGCTTCTTCCTCGCCGCCGCAAGGGATCTTATTTTATCGACAGTTTTCTGCTTCAATAGATTTATGGTGGGCAGGCCCATCGTACGATGCAACGCACGCAGCTCGCCCATCATGTCCTCTATTTCCTTGCTCGGCGTCAGTTGTCCTTTCATAACATCCATGATACATTGATACCAAGATGCTTGCAGCCTAACAGTTCTTATCTTCTTGTCTAGCTTAATCAAACTTGACTTATATTTGTCCTCATTTGTTGTTGTTCTTCCTAGTGGGCACAGAAGTGAAGCAGCTGCTCTCACTGCAGCTACGATATCTTCTAGCGAACAGTCCTCTTTTAGGTGATCGCCGATTATAATATTCATCGCGGCTAGATCTTCAGCCGGGAGTCTCGATTTCAGCCTTGTGGTCCTTAAGTTAGGATTCCCTACGGCAGACTCAAATGCTTCTCTCCTATTGGCGAATAGCTCTGGAACATCTCTCACCTGCTCCATGTCCGGTGCTGTGACTTCTTCATGTCGCAATCCAGGCATAAGAGATTGGATGGTTGCGGCATCTCTCACTAGCCTCTCATCCCGTTCTTCTCTCCTTTGATTCGTCCAATGTGGCTGTTGGTTTCGAGCATGTCTCACCTTCTCTTCAGCTTGTTCTTCTATACCCTCTGACTCTTGATGCTGCTGCAAGATTCCCCTCTTCTTAAGATGGCTCACCTGGTCTCTTAGGTTCTGCTGCGTCATGAAGTTGAGATCTGACAGATTCTCACACCACAGACCATGCAGTCTACCCATATATCCTCTTCTTTCTGGTCTCGATCTTCGGTATAACAGAGACAGTTGTTCGTGCTGCTCAGGTGTCCACCTGTGGCGTCCCCTTTGTGCGGCCTTGTTACTGTTGCCGGGTCCGACTACGGGTTGCTCTTGCGAGTGATGATTCCCTATGCGACCGATCACTTGTTTTCTCTCCTCCTCGATGTCCTCGCTGAAAGCGGTAATTTTTTGTATGACAGGTGCCCGCCTCCTCAGCATCCTGCCGTTGGTGGTTCGCATGCTGTCAAGTCCAGCACCAACCCCAGACGTGCCCTGGTGATCCCCAGGCAGCAGCTGTTCTCCGAGGCTCCTTAGATTGTAATTCTTCATCGTTTGAGAGTGACCGGGGTCCGCGGGCTTGTCACACCCATATGCTACTAAGTAGTGCCCCCGTGCGGTTTTGCATTTTATACCTACTGCTAGGTTTAGCTATTGTCCATTCTTCTGTATTGGACACCCTTAATCGAATTCACCATGGTAAATTATGTTGTCCATTCTCCTGTATTGGACACTTAATACGAATTTACCATGGTATCAATTTTTTTTTTCGTGATTTTTTTTAAATTTTCTAGGGGTGCGGTTCTTAAATTTTTTTTTTCGTAGTTTTTTTCAAATTTTCTAGGGGTACCGTTCTTACAAAATTTTAAACACGTCTTCATGATGATTTTCTACTACTAGTTACCAAGCTTCAATTCGATCGAAAATTTATTTTTTGAGTTATCAAGGAAATAATATTCCAGGTGGGTATATCTCGGAAACCGTTCAACCGATTATGCCCAAAATCGAACTCAACTCTCCCTTTCAGATACGCAACCTACCCTGAAAATTGCAAGTCCCTATCTCCTTTCGTTCGAAAGTTATTGAGGCAACGGTCACCCATCTACTGAACTCACACAAGAATGCTCGAATCTTCAACAATATTCAACCAATCGTGTTAAAACTTGAAACTTGGCAGTAGAATTAGGTTATGAAGGCTTTTGCAAAATTTCAGCAATTTCAAACGAAGGGTTACTGATATATAGAATTTTTTTTTCAATTTTCAATGACTTTTTTAAAATTTTTTACAAATACTATCCTCACGAAATTTTGCAAGAATCTTTGCGTTGGCATTCTACAACTAATTACCATGTTTGAATTCAATCGGTTTAGTATTTTTCGAGTTAATGAGGAACAAAAAACAACCAAATTTCAGATGGCTATAACTCTAAAACCGTTTGGCCGATTATGCTCATGAACAAACTGAAATGTCGCGTTCTGGTGCACATCCTAACCTGAAAACTTAAAGCCGCTATCTCTTTCCGTTCTCAAGTTATCGTGACAAAAAAAATATTTTTTAATGATTTTTTTTAAATTTTCTAGCCATGCGATTCGCACAAAATTCCACAAACGTGCTTAGGTTCATATTCTACAACAACTCACCAAGTTTCAATTTGATCGGATTTATATTGGTTGAAAACAAAATTATTACTCGGAAACCACTTGGCCGATTATGCCCATTAACGAACTTGTCCGTCGTATTGGGAGGCACCACCCACACTGAAAAATTTCAAGTCGCTAGCTCTTTTCGTTCTCAAGTTATCTTGGCAACGGCCGGACGGCCGGCTGGACAGATTCAAATTCGACCTCGAATTCTTCATTGGGGAGTCGAACTAAATCGTTTGAGACCATTTTCGTCAAAAAATTCGAAAGTTACAGACATTTGGGCAAAACTATAACGCGATGTTCCCCAGAACATACGCGCAAAAAGATTAAGTTGAGGAACTTGGTGAAGATAAAATAGAGAACTTTTGCAAACATTATTTCCTAGAATTTTAATTTTCAGTCAAAGATGTGCAATCAGAAAATTAAATCTGGAACATGTTTTCGAAGGATTGTGTGCATGTGCACAATCCTTCGTATGGAAGTATCGAAAGAAAATTATGTTATGTCTATCTAGCAAGCAATTTAAGAAATATAGTCAAGATAATCACAGGATAAAAAAGTAACAGGAAGGAGACAAACAAATGAATTAATGCACCATGCTCTTTCATTATATTATTCTGGACCAGAAGCCTATGGAAATATGGTTACTTATCATTTCCCTTCGGTGACGTCTCTAAGAAGAATGGAGAGAACATTCAAAGGAAGACTGGTTTAAATGATTTGGTTTTCAGTAGTCTTAAATGGAAATTGCAAGGAAAAAAGAGTAGATAGGATGTCTGTTCTTTCAATTGATGAAGGTTCGCTTAAAAAAACTATATCGCTAATAGTAGGATTATATGATATTGGTCAGTATCTGAACCATATTTTGTTGCATTTGCCTGATACTGATATAAGTATTACAGAAATTTTGTTTGAGTATTTTTATTGCAGGTCAAGGCAAATAATTCTTTTCACCAAAAAATATCTTAGTGCTAATGGCTAGAGCAATACATGATAACTGGAAGTAGCCACTGGGATTTTTTTTTAATACAGTTTACAGTGCGACAGATCTAAGGGAAATTATTATATTATATCAGCAAAATGGAGGAGATAGGACTCAATGTAAGAGCACTGGTATCTGATATGGATGCTAATTTTGTTTTGTTTTCGAAATATTATTTTGTTCCTCTTCAATTTCTATTTCTGTTTCATGGCTCATGAGAATTGAAGAATATTTCAAGGATGATATGGTTTATTTATTGAACAAAGAAACATTTACGGTACAATAATGGATCCTGAGGAAATGGAATATTGATATTTTGGTCACAAATAAATGTAATCAGAAGATCAGAACTATGTTATCACAACTAAATAAAATACCATGTATTATTATGTATAAGACATTTTAATTTAGAATGCATAAAATGATGTAACTTTGCATATAAAACGAAACTCAGTAGTTTATTTAATTTGATTTTCTACAAAAGATGGTGTGAATACCTTATTTTTTTGGGAAGAAAGCAATGTTCAAAACATATTTTATTTGAGTAATATAGATAGATTTTTTCAAAAGATGATTGATTACCTTAAATCCTCGTACCAAGAACCAGATTAAACGTACTAAATAATTGTTCACTTACTCAACTTAACTTGAACGACTGACTGCACACTAGTCAAACAATAGGAATATCTAGGTATTGAAATATCGTAAATAGTGTATTGATTCCACTCTCCATCGCTCGAATAGGACACTTTCATCAATTGTGATGTTGTTGACAATAATCACACACACCTTCAGTTTTGGATAAGGGCATGGTGGAAGAAGACATCATGGATAAGGGTGATTTTCAGGATTGTATATACTTTAGGGTATATTCTGTGAATATCGTATAGCAAACCTATCCGTTTGTTAAATATTTATCAATTTATTAATGCACGTCGTTCTGCTCTTACCATAGTTGCGATTGGCCGAGAGGTCACGTGACCCGATATCTGCGATTTTAAAATAAAAATGTTCCTAGCCAGGAACTATTTGGGGGTGCCGATACTTCGATGTTCAAAAATACACGTCGTCTGAGTTCATTCATAAATCCTAGGAGTGGCACATCTGCTTAATCTGCGGTTTCAACGTCCGTTGTGTACCTAGGTATCTACAGATTTGATTCATTTTTGATCTCCGGAGAAGAAACCGACAAAACTTGTCCTTGTCCAAAACCACTTTGTCACTGACAACAGAGTTATTTGTGAATTGAGACAGAAAATTCAATCCATCATATTAAAAACAGGAATTTGCCAATTTGGTTTAAATTTGGTACATGAATCAAACTAGGCCTTAACAAGTAGCCCTTTGAACGAATGCAATATTAGGACAGGATGATATTTATCTTCATAGTTAAGTTATTGTAAGAATAACTCACCCTGTATAATAACTATCGAAAATATGTGCGCAGATTCGAATTCTACTAAAAAAATCCCACAGGAACTTGATGAAAAAATTTCTGCCATCATTTCAGATATTCCCTCATAAATTATTATTTTCAATTTTTTCAGTCAAGAAATGAATTGTCAGATTAGGATACATACAGGAACCAATACATAAATATTATAATTCTCAATGATTAGTTTGTTTTCAAATTTAATAAAATACTCTCATAACCCAAAAAAACTGAGAAATATATTCGGTCCCCCAGTTATATTTTCGACACTAGATTTTTCACTGACTTTAAAATTATTTGAGGGTTATTTCTAACACTGTCACATACAGTAGTAATATTCTCTATTGAATGTTTCTCTCTTCTAATTCCTTCATTATACACTTCCGGTTTTAAATGACCCCATAAATAGTAGTCTACTGGGTGTTAAATCAGGGGATCGTGGTGGCCAATTTACTTGACCTCCACGGCCGTTCCATCTGTAAGTGGCATGAAGATGGTTTCTAACTTGAATTGAAAAGTGAGATCCAGTTCATAGAATGAAATTTATTAGTCCCAGACCGCAACTTTATTCTTCAATATGGTGTGGACGACAAAGTAAATTTACTATGTAAAAAACAACATTTATCTCTTTGAAAATAATAAAGAACCAATTACCACTTTATTATTGAATGGTTTCTTTCTGGGTTTTCTCTCCCAAACTCTGAAAAATATCTATAAAATAAAAAATTAATTATTTTGTGATTTTCTTCTGCGTAAGTATCATAAGATATTTGTCAGAAGCAATCGTTCCTTCTTCAGAAGAAGGAGTCTGATATAGACTGGATGTTGTTTCGTTGTTATTTGTTAGGCAACATTGTTCAATTGATTGCTTCTGACAAATATCTTATGTTTCTTACGCAGAAGCAAATCACAAAATAATTAATATTTTATTTTATAGATACTTTTCAGAGTTTGGGAGAGAAAACCCAGAAAGAAATCATTCAATGATGAATATACCTCCCACAGTATCCTTTAATGATTACCACTAGTGAAACTAGAAAAGAATCGATTTTCGGGATCTCGATCTTTTGGATCTCGATTTTTTTGTGTATCGATTCTTCAATTGTCGATTCGAATCGATTCAAAAATCGATTTTTACCCGAAAGAATCGCCATCTCTAGTTTCGATGCATGCTGTGATGTGAGGACCCACAACTTCTTGGTTGGTAAGTGTTTCGTTCCAGCTCTCACTGATGAACTTATTAATACGGCTTGTTCAGTGAGAGCCTTCCGTAGACGCATTTGATCTCAGCACCGCAGTGCGGTGCTTCGGTTTTAATGCATCACGCACAGGGCGAGAGGTGTTCGTCGAGACAGAGGCTACATCTACTGGCGGAAACGGCGAGGAGGCAGAAGGATCGGAGGGAAGGATGTAGTCCCCTACACTTTTTATGATACTTTATTCGAAAAGTAATGTATTCACTTAAAAAATTTAAAATAATAATTCATTAGGGAATAGCTGAAATGGTGCCAGAAACTTTTTTAACGATTTCCTGTGGGATTTTTTCCGTAGATTTTGAATCTAAGCATAGATTTTTGATAATTATTATATAGGGTGAGTTTTTATTACTAGAACTTAATATGGGAAAAAAGAATATTCTGGTCCTGATATTGGTTTCGTTCAAAGGGATACATTAGAAGGCTTCTTTGTTTAATTCGTGCACCAAATTTAAATCAAATTGGCGAGTCCCTGTATTCAATATAGTGGATTAAATTTCTTGCTATTTTCTCAGATCACTCTGTATGTCAGTAACAAAACAGTTTTGGGCATTCGGTTATGGTATTTAGCAATTATATTAACAGTCCCTATAACCCCATAAGGGTCGGTTTCATGTCCGAACACCCTGTATACAACAGACTGAACTGTGTTGTTGTTGTGAGGAGAAAGAGACGTCTCCCATCAGTCCCATCATACATTTCTCCGTTAACGCAGACGTATAGACACTTATTATCGCTTACCCGCTGTCTTTGTGTGCTTCCTCTATCTTGTTTTACATGTAAGCTAATAATAATAAATAATAGAAACCGTATAAAACAATGGTGGCTATACCACTGCTTTACATGTGAAACATGTCTGATGTTGAATCCTGTAGAATTGGGTGTTTAAACCCAAGGCGATTTCGTATTACCGCAATTATCTTCACTTCTATGAAAACTGAAAAACTTGACTGAGCACGCTGTACTCTTGCCACTCCACCAAAGATACCAAACACACTCTGATTTGATATGTTCAAACATCGGATCATTAAAATTTAGAAATTTTTTGATGATGATATAACACAAGACATAACACTTCCCATCTCATCCTCTCCAAATACTTCCTTAAGTCGGGTTAGTGTCGCCATTTGCATTGTCACTAAATATGATTGTCGTTGAAAAGTTACTTACCTTCCTCTACTACTTCATTGTCAGCTGTGATAAAATACATTGCGGAGGAACTATTCGTTATACAAAAATCATCATTTCGGCTACTTATGAGTGAGATGAATTCATTGGATTCTGCTGGTAGCCATGTCGATATCAAACGGATGAATATCCCTAAGACAACCCTGGACCTGAAATTATACGAAATTATCTCTCCAGATCAGTCTCATACATATAGAGAGTTAAAAGTTAAAAAAAAATCATAAGAACACAGATTTAGTATCGGGAGCTTTATCGCCCTCGTTTATTGAATGATAAATAAATTTTACTGATCTGCTACAATTTATGCTACTCATAACTCTGATTATCATTTCAATATATGCAGCGCCTTTAGCTCAATTGTTAGAACGTTTTATTCAGGAGCTGGAGGTCCCAAGGTCAATCCTAGGACTAGGGAAGACATTTGATGATCACGGTAATGCCCACCTTAAATGTTGGGTCAAAAATTAACAGTGCTGTGTCTAAGGTAACGTGAGGTCACAGTAACAAAGCATACGCAGAAAACAGATGATGTTGCTTCTAAGGGGTTTTATTGGGGAAGGCCTAGGAGGATCAGCCAAGGACAAACAACTGGCCTTCAGGGGTTGCGATGATCGAACGTTCGAGGTGATTTATAAAACTTATGTTCTTCCTACATTGGAGTATGCTGGCTCTGTCTGGTGGCATTCCACGAGGGGGGTCTCCGACCTTCTGGAATCCAAACAGAGATGGTCAACCCGTTTTCGTTATCCTTGACCTACATACGGGCAACGACTCTCCTCCATGGGATTGACCTTTTTGGTGCGCTGTTCCGGTGAACAGAGTACCTATCAATTCGTCCAAATATCTGTGATTTTCGAATTTCTGGGCGAAATTATGTCCATCTAAAGTAGCAGTTGATAAGCCTTTTCCAGTTACCGTTGGAAAAAAGTCTATTTGCGAAGATGTTGTTAATATATCCATGAGTTTCTAAGATTTTCAACCAAACCGTCCCATCTCCAGTCGAAAAGACAGTACCAGTTTCAGTCAAGGTTATTTTCATTTCAATTGGAATAATAGCTCCGAGAAAACGGTTATCGAGCGAATTTAGGTTGATTTCATATTTCTTAAAATAACGTAAAACGTGAGTATTTTCGTATATTATTAGATACTATAATTACTACTATACAGGAAGTTTGTTGTGAATTGTAAACTCATAGTTTCTTATGGCACAACCGTACGATTGGACTGATTTGTTTCATAGAAATTTCTCTCGGAATACACTATCGAAAATAGACCACTGCTATACATGTTGCTTTTTTATCTTATGGCACCACGAACAGAGCACTGTTCATTTTCTTCCCAACAGTAAATGTATGTATTAGAACGGGTCCTTACGTCACCACAGATACAGCCCTGTTTATTTTCGACCCAGTATTCGAATGAGACCTTACCTCACCTCAGACACAACACTGTTAATTTCCGAACTATCAGTGAATGTAAGTATGTATTTGAATGGGTCCTTACGACACCACAGACATAGCACTGTTTATTTTTGACTCAACAGTGAACTAATCGTTCCAGACCAATCTCAGCTGAATAGTGGACCCGTTATTTTTGGAGGCTTGTTTTTACAGTCAGATTTATATTCTCAGAAATATTGTGAATTTTTTTTTTTTGGAGCTATGCAGCTTTGGGCGAGTTCAGTTCCTAGATGGGCGGCCACTCTGGCTATTAATTTGAAAAGAGTCCCAAAGCCCCTGGCCACAGAACTTTTCCAGCTTGTTTGAAAACAGGCGTGAGCACGGGGATTTGATTTTTTTCACCAGGGCCATTTCGGTGATGAGATTCGCAGCATGTTCACTTTGAACCTAAAAATAAAAAAATTGGTTCAAGCACTGACGTGAAGTCATGAGCTTTTGCGCGTATGTTCTCTTAATTCGAATTTACCATGGTAAATTCGAATTAAGAGTGCCCAATACAGGAGAATGGACAACATAATTCACCATGGTAAATTCGATTAAGGGTGTCCAATACAGGAGAATGGACAATAGCACATAGGCGAAAAAGCTCCTGACTTCACGTCAGTGCTTGAACCAATTTTTTTTTCGTAATTTTTTTGAAATTTCCTAGTTCTTAAAAAAATTTTTATCGTCAATTATCTCAAATTTTCTAGGGGAACGGTCCTTAAAAAAAATTTAAACTTTATGTTGATTTTCTACTAATAGTTACCAAGCTTCAATTCGATCGAATCTTTATTTTTTGAGTTATCGAGGTAATAATATTCCAGGTGGCTATAACTCGGAAACCGTTAAACCGATTATGCCCAAAAACGAACTCAACTCTCCCATTCGGATACGCAACCTACCCTGAAAATTGCAATTCCCTATCTCCTTTTGTTCGAAAGTTATCGAGGCAATGTTCATCCATCTACTGAACTCACACATGGCTGCTCGAATCTCCAACAATATTTAACCGATCGTGTTAAAACTTAAAACTTGGCAGTATAGTTGGGTTCAAACCACTTCAAACGGCTCTTTCAAAATTTCACCAATTTCAGACGAATAGTTACTGATATATAGAATTTTTTTTTTTATTTTCAATGATTTCTTGAAAATTTTCTACAAATACTATCCTCACGAAATTTTGCAAGAATTTTCACGTTGGCATTCTTCAACTAATAACCATGTTTCAATTCAATCGATTCAGTATTTTTCCAGTTAATGAGGAGAAAAAAACAATCAAATTTCAGATAGCTCTAACTCTAAAACCGTTGGGCACATCCTAACCTGAAAGCTTCAAGCCGCTATCTCTTTCCGTTCTCATGTTATCGTGACAAGAAAAATATTTTTTAATAATTTTCTAGCCATACGATTCGCACAAAATTCCACAAACGTGATTAGGTTCATATTCTACAACTACTCACTGAGTTTCAATTCGATCGGATTTATATTGGTTGAAAACAAAATTATTACTCGGAAACCATTGGGCCGATTATGCCCATTGACGAACTTGTCCGTCGTATTGGGTTGCGCCACCTACCCTGAAAATTTCAAGTCGCTAGCTCTTTCCGTTCTCAAGTTATCGTGGCAAAAGCCGGAAGGCCGGCCGGAAATAATCAAATTTGACCTGGAATTCTTCATTGGGGAGTCGAACTAAATCGTTTGAGACCATTTTCGTCAAAAAATTCGAAAGTTACAGACATTTGGGCAAAATGATAACGCGATGTTCCCCAGAACATGCGCGCAAAAATATAGTATTTTCAATAGTCATAGTTCATAGGTCATAGTTATAAGCTCGACTTCAATCTTCAATTCGTCCCAGAGTCAAAACTTTCACCATAAATACATTTAAGAATAGTTATGACTTATGATGGTTGAAGGTCCGCACGACATGGAAAGTGAATTATTATTCTTTCTTTATCATGTGTATATTTTCCTCAGTTAAATTTCTAAATTATTTTCTGTGGCACCTTCACCTATTCTTAACCCTTTAAGGCCGGAATTATTTTTTTGGCGCTCTTGTTCCTCGAAACAAAGTGCTTATCAATTTGCCCAAATGTCTGTAATTTTCGAATTTTTGGCTGGGAATGGTCCTAAACGATTTGGTTCGACTCACTGATCAAGAATCCATGGTCAAAATCGATTCTGTCCGGCCGTCCGTCTGGCCGTTAACACGAGAACTCTCGAACGGAACGAGCTAGACAGTTGAAATTTTCAAAGTTGGTTTGGTAGATAAATATCTCAGCTAGGTTCGTTATTGGGTGGTTTCGGAGTAACAAAAAAAAATTGTTTACATTAAAAATTTTCAATTCAGTATTCTTTTTAAGATGCAGTTTCATCATAAGAATCCATGGATATCATTCTCAACTCTAGCAAACTAATCCTTTCGTAGATATGATTTTTCAAAATTTCAATAATTATTCTCAATTCTATGATTTCATGGAATAGTGCAATTATAATTTCCTGATGTATGTCAATCCAACATCAGGTGGGTCATAGACCTACGTTTTGAATTTAATTACGAAAATTCTTGAATTGTTCAAACTTTGACAGATCATAACTCCGAAAGTATTAGTTTCTCCGAGTCGGGAATGATATCAATGGATTACTATTGAATTTAATTCATTTTATAATGCAGTTCTATCATAAGAATCCATCGATATCATTAAAGTTTGGACAAGAGCGCCAAAGCTCCTGTCCACATGGCTTGAACCAATTTCTTATATGATAAATATGGATTACTTGATTCAAGTTTCGTGTGAAGGTCATCGAAATACATTTGTCCAAATTAATAAATAAACTGTTGTCATTGCAGAACCCAGCAAGACGGTCAAAATCGCCCTGCAGCCTGTCACAATCATCAGGCTTACTTATGGTAGTGTAAACCTTCAAGTCATCCGCGTAGAGCTGGAAATCACAATTGCGGAAGGAATGCTTAATATCTCATATAAATAATAAAAAGTAAAGGCCCCGGATGTGACCCCTGGGGTACTCCGGATGTGGTAACGAATGATCTTGAGCAAAATTCCTGGATTGAGACGTATTGTGAACGATTCTTAATGTAAGATTCAACACCTCTCAGAAGATATCCACCTACACCGACACCAGCCAGACGGCTCAGCAAGATGTTATGACTGATTCCATCAAAAGCCGTGCTGTAGTCAGCATGGACAGTATCAACCTGAACTCAGCTGTCCATATTACTGTGCAGGTATTCGGTAAAAACAAACAAGTTTGTTTCCAAGGATCGGCCTGGAAAAAAAGCCTAATGCAACAAAATGTATAATAATTTTTCCAGTACTTTAGGCATGATCGAAATTCGTAGCTTAATTTTTTTGACCACTTCTACAAATTGGCACCACCATGGCAGCCTTCCAACTTTCCGGAAATTTGCCCAATTTTAAGGACATTAAAAAAAGACAGGGGATATTCTAATATCTTGAAAACCCGTAGTGTTATCAATATGAATAGGAGTGTAGTCTGAAATTGGTACAAGCCCTGTGGACAGGAGCTTTCTGGCGCTCTAGTTCAAACAGACAAATTATATCTCCTAAAGTATTGGTTTCTCAGAATTGAGAATTATATCACTGTATTCTTATGATAAAACTGCATCATAAAGGAAATTCGATTCAAATAATAGTTTATTTATCAAGATTAAATGAGCAATCTGAGAATGAGAACTGCACCATGGAAGAAATCAAATAAAAATAGCTGAAATGAATTTGACCCTCTCTTATAGAACAGGATGACATGTACGAGTATGAACACAGAGCATATAATAAAGCTTAGATAGAATAATCAGAGCATTCTGTGAAAACATAGAAGTACGATTCATTATTGAAATTTCGAAAAATCATATCTCCGAAAGTATTAGCTTGTTGGTGTTAAAAATGACATCAATGAATTTTTATGGTGAAACTGCATCTTAAATGAAAATAGAATTTGAAATTTGTTACTTAAAAAAAATTTTTTTTTTCGTTACTCCTAAACCAACTGGCCTATTTCGCCCTATAACGAACTTAACTGAGATATTCATCTCCCTAACCTACTCTAAAAATTTCAACTGCCTAGCTCATTCCGATGAGTTATTGTAGAAAATTTTTTTTTTTATTTAAAAATTTTTTTTTACACATTGCGGTAACCTAGTCAATACAAAACTCCACATGCGTATAAAGGTCATGATTCTACAATTTGATGCTGAATTTCAGATAGATCGAGTGATCGGTTTCGGAAATATTCATAAAAAATGTTTTTACTAAAATCGGCCATAACTCCGAAACCGCTTGATGGATTTTGCCCATTAACGAACTTGTCCGAGATATTTACGCTCCAAACTCACCTTGCAAATTTCAATCCTTAAGTTTGAGAGTTATCGTGCCTACGGCCGGCCGGCCGGACAGAATTGATTTCGACCTCGGATCGGATTCTTGATCAGTGAGTCGAACCAAATCGTTGGAGACCATTTTCAGCCAAAAATTCGAAAATTACAGCCATTTGGGCAAATTGATAAGCACTCTGTTCCGAGGAACTAGAGCGCCAAAAACACTATATTTTGGGATATTTATTCGCTTATAAGGCTGTCATGTTTCGGCATTCCGCCATTGCAAACTCTACAAATTAGTCAAGGAGATTATTCTGAAATATCAACCAAAAACGTTTTTTGTTGATATTTCAGAATAATCTCCTTGACTAATTTGTAGAGTTTGCAATTTTTTGACCCTAGACTTGGATGTTTGATGATGACAAACACGTTTCATAGGAACTTCATTTATAATTATTGTGGCTTTGAGAATGGCGGAATGCCATTTCAGTCTTATAATAATAATAATAATTGAAGGTTATAGTGGACTGTATTTAAATGTACTTCACTTGCTTCTTAAACTTGAAACTTTATTTCCTTTACTACAACTTGATTAACTTAACTCTCTCAAAAATGCTACTTAAGTACTGTCTCTTATTTCGGCGTGGGCGTCCTCACAAACGTCTAGGGAGTAGATGGTCACAAAATTAATAATAGGAGTGGGAAGGTGCCGTTTTGCTGATGTATCTGTCAACTGATTGGCGGCAAAGTATCAAATTTCAAATTACTTTGGTTATTTTAGTTCCGTTCTGTTGCTCTATCCGCAGAACTCATTCACTCGTGCTTATTAAAAGTTAAAAATTAAACTTATATTTGTTAGTTTAAAATAAGTGTTTATACAAGAGAAATTCAGGTAAGCTGTGTAGATCATTTGTAATATATTTGGCACAAGTATTAACTGTGTGTTTTGATTTAAGAAATGGAGCTGCACAATTCTGTAGAAGTTTATCCATATGTCGAATCAAAATCGGAGGAACGGAAACCTTATAAAAATCCCTCAATGTATAATTTCAATTGCGAATGTGGAAAAAATTTCAGCCTCAAAAAGCATTTCAATGCACATATGAGAAAATTCCATAATCATAATGAACCTAACAGTTCACTGAATGATTTGGTAAATAAACCGAAGAAATATTGTGTTTGGTGCGATTTTGCTGCAAACCTCCGAAAGGAGATCACAAAACATTATGAAATTATTCATAATATTTGTATTGTTGAGGAAAAACACACATTTGCGAGTCGAGAGGAATTTTTGACGTGGAAAAATAAAATAGAGTTTGATACAAAATCAAAATTTATCAGTAAAGGAACTGAGACATTTTCAAAGCATAAACTTACTAACTTCAACTGCCATCGTTCTGGTTATTATGCTTCAAGAGGAAAAGGTTTGAGGTCTTTGAAATCACAAGTGTGAAAATTAATGGTTTATGTCCTTCGAGAATGATGCAGAAATATTTTAATGATGGTTCATGTATTGTTTACTTTTCTGGCATACATATAGGCCACCACAATGAATTGAAACATCTTACTCTAACCCGTTCTGAAAGAGAAGAATTGGAAAAAAAATATCTTTGAAGATTCCATTTGATGGCATTTTGAATGAGATCAGAGACTCAATTTATGACTGCGATTTGCAAAGAAAACACGTTTTAACCAGAAAAGATTTACATAATATTGAAATAGCCTACAATTTACAATCGAAAGCAGTGAATCATAAAGATGATGCTATTAGCGTAGATGTTTGGGTTAGAGAAATGGAAAACCAAGGTAATTGTGTGTTATTTTATAAACCCCAAGGTAGTTATTCGCAAGACCACCCTAATTTAAAATTGGAAGATTTTGTTATAATCATTATGACAGATGCCCAACTGGATATGCTCAAAAATATGGAAATGACTGTATATGTTTAGATGGTACCCATGGATTAAATAGCTGTGATTTCAAATTAAATTCATTATTGGTATTAGATGAACTGAGAGAAGGATTTCCTTGTGCTTTTTTAATATCCAACAGAGCGGATACACAAGTTCTAGAACTCTTTTTTGAAAGGATTAGGGGCCAGTTAAAGGAAGTACTTAAACCAAAAGTGTTCATGTCAGATTTAGCAGACACCTTTTTTAATGCTTGGGTCAATGTAATGGGGATTCCAGACAAAAGGTACAGACATTATTCCAATTCCTAAATTTTGATTGTTCATGATTATATTTTCAGACTCTTTTGTACTTGGCATGTAGATAGATCGTGGAGGAGGAACTTGAACAAAATTAAATCCCGCGAAACTCAGGTAAAGTTTTATCATTGTTTATACTAGTAGTTCCCTACATAAGGTATGTGTGAGAACTACTTGACGAAAGCATTCTTTTTGAAATTTTCAGATCACTATTTATAAACATTTAAGGACAATTCTGATCGAACGTGATCCAACAGCATTTCAGAAAATGCCGACAGAGTTCTGTTCTATTGATGACGTAGAAAGCACAATGTTCATTAAATATTTTCAATAGCATTATGTAAAAAATTGTGAATATTGGGCCTACTGTTATCGAATGCATGCTGGTATCAATACCAACATGCATTTAGAAAGAATGCATCGTTCAATAATAGTATATTATTTCATAAGGAGGAGAAGTGTCACTTTTCATGGCGAGCTGGAGTTTACCCGCCGAACGGAGTGAGGCGGGTAATTGAAAGCGAGCCATGAAAAGTCACTTCTACTCCGAATGAAATATGTTATTTTATTTTCAAACGTTTTGAAATTCATAAAAATCTGTATATCCACTTTTGGATTGATTTCCATAAATAATTCTATCCATTTACGATCGTTTTATAATTGAATGAATTATGAAACATTTGCCTAGTTACGGTTGCCACGTAAAATTAATTCTGACAGATATAAAGTAAAATAATTATAAGTTATCATTTGCAAGCTGGTGAGAAGTGGTTGAAAGTGAAAATGTCTTCAGAAATTGAGGTTTTGGCGAATGAAGCTGTCTCTTCCCTTGGACCATCGAAGTCTATTGAAAAATATTCCGCAGCTTATGATCACTTCGTGAATTGGTGCAATTCGAAAAACGTGACAGTTCACCAAGAGAATGTGCTTTTAGCTTATTTCAACTGAATGGCTACAGAAAAAAATGGAAATCCTCTACTTTGAGGGCCCGATATTCAATGATAAAGTCGCAACTAGCGATCAAACATGAAATACATATTGGTAAATATTTGAAGTTGCGCGCATTTTTGAAAAAATCTAATGAAGAGTATCTTGCAAAAAAATCAAGAGTTTTTTTCTAAGGAAGAGTTCGAACCTTTTCTCTTCGAAGCACCGGATGATTCATATTTAGGATTGAAGGTAACTATCATATTTCAAGTAATTATAATTTAGTATTTTGATCACGTGGTTGTTTCAGATTGTTCTATCATTCGGAGTAGCTGGTGCCTGCAGATGTGACGAAATGATGAAAATGAAAGCTACAGATATCGAGGATAAGGGAAATATTATAATAGTCAATATTCCTGATAGTAAAACGAGAAAAGTTCGAACATTCACAGTTATTAGGGAGAATAATCTAAATATTTTTCGGAGATACACTGCGTTAAGACCTAACGATTTCGTTGAAAATAGATTTTCTTTGAAATATCAATCTGGAAAATGCTACAGAGCTGTGATGGGAATACATAGTATAGGAAGTGTTCCAAGAAAGGTTGCCACTTTTTTGCAATTGAGTCATCCAAACGAATACACAGGTTATTCATTCAATTTACCATGGTAAATTCGAATTAAGTGGCCAATACAAGAGAATGGACAACATAATTTACCATGGTAAATTCGATTAAGGGTGTCCAATACAGAAGAATGGACAATAGAACATACGCGCAAAAGCTTCTGACTTCACGTCAGTGCTTGAACCAATTTTTTTTTTCGAGATTTTTTTTTAATTTTCTAGGGGTACGGTTCTTAAAATTTTTTTTTTCGTAATTTTTTTCAAATTTTCTAGGGGTACGGTTCTTACAAAATTTTAAACACGTCTTTATGTTGGTTTTCTACTACTAGTTACCAAGCACCAATGCGATCGAATATTTATTTTTTGAGTTATTAAGGAAATCATATTCCAGGTGGGTATAACTCGGACCGTTAGACCGATTATGCCCAAAAACGAACTCAACTCTCCCTTTCGGATACGCAACCTACCCTGAAAATTGCAAGTCCCTATCTCCTTTCGTTCGAAAGTTATCGAGGCAACGGTCACCTATCTACTGAACTCACACAAGAATGCTCGAATCTCCAACAATATTTAACCGATCGTATTAAAACTTGAAAGTTGGCAGTAGAGTTAGGTTATGAAGGCTGTTGCAACATTTCAGCAATTTCAAACGAATAGTTACTGATATATAGAATTTTTTTTTTTATTTTCAATGATTTATTAAAAATTTTCCTCACCAAATTTTGCAAAAATTTTCGCGTTGGCATTCTACAACTAATAACCATGTTTGAATTCAATCGGTTCAGTATTTTTCGAGTTAATGAGGAACAAAAAACCACCAAATTTCAGAAAATTTCAGATGGCTATAACTCTAAAACCGTTTGGCCGATTATGCTCATAAACAAACTGAAATGTCGCGTTCTGGTGCAAATCCTAACCTGAAAATTTCAAGCCGCTATCTCATTCCGTTCTCAAGTTATCGTGACAACAAAAATATTTTTCAATAATTTTTTTAAAATTTTCTAGCCATACGATTCGCACAAAATTTCACAAACGTGCTTAAGTTCATATTCTACAAGTACCCACTAAGTTTCAATTCGATCGGATTTATATTGGTTGAAAACAAAATTATTACTCGGAAACCGCTGGGCCGATTATGCCCATTAACGAACTTGTCCGTTGTATTGGGATGCGCCACCCACTCTGAAAATTTCAAGTCGCTAGCTCTTTTCGTTCTCAAGTTATCGTGGCAATGGCCGGACGGCCGGACGGCCGGCCGGACAGAATCAAATTTGACCTCGAATTCTTCATTGGGGAGTCGAACTTAATCGTTTGAGACCATTTTTTTCAAAGAATTCGAAAGTTACAGACATTTGGGCAAAACTATAACGCGCGTATGTTCCCCAGAACATACGCGCAAAAATCTCAGTTGTTTGTTCCGAAATTAGTTTTTCCCAGAAAAGACTTACATTTCAGAACGGAACATGAAGTAAGAGATCTGAGAGAAGTGAGACTGCTTTTCATCATGCTCAGTTCTCTCACTTAATGACGGGACTGACGGAAGGGAATATTATAACTTCAAAAATATTATGTTGGTGTTGAAATACTCGTATTTTGGCGATGCAACGGGGATCTCACCAAAAATGTTTGAAAATATTACCTACGTTAATATTGAAAGCATAATTATGTAGTTCGAGAGAGGAGAAAATTGGGTGACCGTAGATCGATTACAAGGTAATTTTTCATTATTACTTCTCTTCTTTCATTCATGTTTTATGGAATATCTATTATTTGTAGGTACTTTAAACCTTTTTTGGGCAATTGTCATACGAAACTTGTGCTTATCAATTTGCCCAAATGTCTGTAATTTTCGAAATTCTGGCTGAAAATGGTCTCAAACAAAATTGTAGAATCATGACCTTTATACGCATGTGAATTTCGTATTGACCAAGTTACCGCAAAGTGTAAAAAAAAATTTTGAATATCAAAAAAAAAGTTTCTACAATAACTCTCGAACGGAATGAGCTAGGCATATGAAATTTTCAGAGTAGGTTAGTGAGATGAATATCTCGGTTAAGTCCGTTATTGGGCGAAATAGGCCGGTTGTTTTCGGAGTTACGAAAAAAAAAATTTTTTTAAGTAACAAATTTCCAATTGAATTTTCATTTAAGATGCAGTTCCACTATAAAAATCCATTGATGTCATTTTTAACTCCAACAAGCTAATACTTTCGGAGATATGATTTTTCGAAATTTCAATAATGAATCGTACTTCTATGTTTTCACAGAATGCTATAATTATTATATCTAAGCTTTATTATATGCTCTGTGTTCATACTCGTACATGTCATCCTGTCCTATAAGAGAGAGTAAGATTCATTTCAGCTATTTTAATTTGATTTCTTCCATGGTGCAGTTCTCATTCTCAGATTGCTCATTTAATATTGATAAATAAACTATTATTTGAATTGAATTTCCTTTATGATGCAGTTCTTTCATAAAAATACATTGATATAATTCTCAACTCTGAGAAACCAATACTTCCGGAGATATAATTTGTCTGTTTGAACTAGAGCGCCAGAAAGCTCCTGTCCACAGGGCTTGAACCAATTTTTCGTATAATATTTGATATTATTGAATCTGAATTCCGATTGAATACATACAACGATACAAGAAGGATAAAGCCTTACATCCTCCCTAAATGCTCACTTACTCTCACGCAGTTAGTCTGATCTCTAGTTTAAACCATTTGAACCATGAAATTTGTCGAAAAAAGTAGCCTACGTCAAAAAGTAACACAGATAAATTATGACAAGTTGTGTATTTCGGAATCAGAATTCTATGGAGTATCATATAAAAATTAGGCATTCTCATTTGGAAAAACAGGGTGATTCACCACTTTCGGGCCAGCCTGTAGAGTCAAAAATAAATTAAGCTTATGCACTGAGTACTGTCGATTCCGTCAAAATTTGAATCATTCTCCTATCCTAAATTTATCCCAAGTTATCGACCGATCAAGTACTATTAACTCACCCTGTATATACAAATATATCATCAACATATGGCCAACAATCTTTTGTTTCCAACGAATATATTGCCACAAAATTTTCTTCGAAATTTTCCATGAATATACTGCTGGCTGGTGATAAAGGAGAACCAATTGCCAATCCGAAATTTTTTCGCAAAAAGTCATCTCTTAGTTGGAAATAGGTGGTATATAAACATACATCAAGCATTTCCATAATAACAGTACTATTAACTATTGAATCTTCAATAACTATGTCATCAGTCTCTAATTTTGTTCAACAACAAATAATTCGGTGATTAGGTACTTAAAACTGTAGTTTGGTTATGAAGCGTTTGCAGACCTAGTTTCATGGCCAAAAAATGGTGTATAACCCTTTATATTGATTTTGTTTTCTACTTCATCTGGTATGAATGTTGGTAAAACTTAATGCTTATCAATTGTGAAACAAAATTCTTATAAAGCCAGATGTATATGAGCTAAGAACTATAGAAATTTGTAATTATCTGAGAGCCAATAAGGTTTGAGAAGCAAGCGATACTCACCTGAAAAAAATCATTTTTAAATAGTATACACATTTAATAGCACTACTCTCATGTTGTTCGAACACCAAACAAACAGGTTTTTCCAATACATTCACAAGAAATGTCTATCAAATATGAGGTTTTCCTTCTGGGATGACACATTTCCTGTTGATTAGGAAGCGGATTCATCACGTATTTAACCGAGTATTTTAATAAATAGCAAATTCATCATAGCACTGATGAAGACATAACCCGAATAAAGCTGGATGAGATAATAGATTTCGAAATTCAGAGTTTCCGGAAACATTTCGTTTCTCAAGATAACTTAATACATATACAGATACGCTATTTTGGTTTTTGATGCAAAATTAAATTCAACTAAAAAATTGGTTCAAGCCCTGTGGACAGGAGCTTTGGCGCTCTTGTTCAAACTTTGACAAATCATATCTTCGAAAGTATTGGTAAGAGTTGGGAATTATATCAATGGATTCTTATGATAGAACTTCATAATAGTAGAAATTAAATTCAAACATCACAAAAGAATTTAAATTCAACAAGAGTGCCAAAAATTATTAATCCAAAACCAATAGACCAATTCTACCCAACAACGAATTCATCCGAGATATTCGTTCCTCAATTCTATGATGAACGATATATTTTTTCCTCAAATCCACTCTGAAAATTATATTATATCAATAGAAACTTCAGCCAATATTTCAGTTTTGTTTTTACTGGAGATATTCTGAACTCAATATGATTAACTTACCATTACCATTCCCATCATCATATGGATTGACCATGGGCATTAAATATCAAAATTTGACATATCATGTCTCAGGAAAATAAGTTCACATGTATCAACACAGATCATTTTATAATAATTCATAGATAGAGTAATTATCGCATTCTGTGAAAACACAGAAGTACGATTTATTATTGAAATTTTGAAGAATCATATCTCCGAAAGTATTAGCTTGTTAGAGTTAAAAATGACATCAATGGATTCCTATGATGAAACTGCATCTTGAGAAAAACTTATTTTGTAATGTAAAAAATTTTTTTTTTTTATTCTGAAACCATCTGACCGATTTTGCCCAATAACGAACTTATCCGAGATTTTATCTCCCAAACCTATTCTGAAAATTTCAACTGTCTAGCCCATTCCGTTCGAGAGTTATCGTGTTAACGGCCGGACGGCCGGACAGAATCGATTGCGGCCACGTATTCTTGATCAGTGAGTCGAACCGAATCGTTTAAGACCATTTTCAGCCAAAAATTCGAAAATTACAGACATTTGGGCAAATTGATAAGCGCTCTGTTCCGAGAAACAAGAGCGCCAAAAGAGAAGAATAAAATTTTCGCGCTTTTGCCTTTGTTAACGAGTTATACAAGTTTTGAACGTGAAATTTCTGACACAGAAACATTGTAGTTAATAGCAATAACGAATTGTACATAAGCAGTTTTCGGTTATTACAACAGAATTTACTAATCATGCGGACATTATTTTTGTTTATGGGAACAAGCGGGCTAAAAACGACTTGAATGATATATAAACATAAATAAGCATGTATCGTCACCCACGATGAACAAGCGCACAAAACCTGACTCACTTCACGGCAGTGCTTTTTCCATTTGTTGGCGCGCTATTCAGGTGAACAGAGTGCCTATCAATTCGTCCAAATGTCTGTATTTTTCAAATATTTGGCTGAAAATGGTTTCAAACGATTAGTTTCGACTCACTGATGAAGAATCCAAGGTCAAAATTGATTCTTTCCGGCCAGCCCGCCGTCAGCACGATTACGCTCGAACGCGATGAGTTAGAGAGTTGAAATTTTCAGAGTAGGTTTGGAGACCAAATGCTCCGGCTAAGTTCGTTAATGGACAAAATCCACCGAGTGGTTGCAGAGTTGTAGCCATCTGAATTGTTGTTTTCCCAATGACTCGAAAATACAGATCTGATCGAATTAAAGCGCGGTAGTTAGTTGAAACAAACCGACAATAATAAAGACTTATGCGAAATTTTGCGAGGATCGCATGACTGGAAAATTTTAAAAAAATATTTAAAAATATTCTGTATCTTCTAGATTTGAACTTGATCAGATCTATATTGGTGAATATATTGCCTTAATATGGAAATACTACAACGCTCGAGATGTACTGGTCAAATTGTATAAATCGATACAGCAATAATAACATTCGTTCAATACCTACCTTAATTATCATGGTGTTAGGACATAATGGTCAGGATCTTACTGCTCATGGGCATCGGAACCCAAGAGCCGGCGGGGGAGGACAATCTCATATGAACTACAGGGTCTCCCAAGTCGTCATCAAGCGAAACCCCTGTACGACTAATAGAAGAACATTAAGGAAACAAACTCAAAAAATATGTACCTGGAATGTTAGAACAATGGCCCAAGCGGGGAAAATTCAGAACGCTTTGTTGGAAATGAAAAGACTAGGTGTAGAAATCATGGGGGTGAGTGAAATGAGATGGCCCAACTCCAACTATTGCGACATAGAAGACTACAGAGTATACTATTCCGGATCAACAAATGGAAAGTATATACATGGAGTGGGAGTAATTGTCAATAAAGATGTTGCTAGACACGTCTCCAACTTCGTCCCTGTGAATGAGAGAATCATGCGCTTGCAGTTGAATGCGACACCGGTAAACACCAACATAATTCAGGTGTATGCACCTACCAGTGACCACAGTGACGAGGAAGTAAAAGAGTTTTACTCCCAGATTGAAGATGTTATAAAGAAACTGCCTATACATGAACTCCTCATATTGATGGGTGATTTCAATGCCAAGGTAGGCAAAGGAAGAGAAGGAAAACATATTGGACCTTACGGACTTGGTGTTAGAAACGCAAGAGGTGAAACTCTCAGTGTGTTTGCATCTGAACAGGACCTGGTCATAATGAACACGTTCTACAAACTGCCAGACAGACGACTCTACACCTGGACGTCTCCCAGAGACGATGGTGAAGTCTCTATCATTCGAAATCAGATAGATTATATCTTAGTCAATCAAAGATATAGAAACAGCTTCACTAGTGTGAAAACGTACCCGGGAGCTGATATGCAGTCGGATCACAACCCACTCGTAGGAGAATACAGGATGAAACTCAAGACCATAAAAAGAACAAAACGACCAAAGTATAATCTCAGGAAACTTAAGAATGACTCACTAAAGAACCAAGTGAAGAAGGAGATCAATGACAAGTACAGACAGATTGAAGAAGAAGTTAATAACACAGAAGAACAAATAAAGGCACTTACCGAAGCAGCAATAAATATCAAGGACAAGTACCTCAAGGATGATGAAACGAAACACAAATCATGGGTGACAAAAGAAATTTTGATACTCATGGAAGAACGAAGGAGACAAAAGAACAATCCCTCATCATACAAAAACATACAGAAAGACATACAAGGAAAAATTCGAGAAGCCAAGCAGAAAGAGCTAGACGAAAAATGTCAAGAAATTGAAGCTTTACAAAGCAGATTTGACGAGTTCAATATGCACAGAAAAGTGAAAGAAATTACAGGAAATTTCAAGAGGAAAACTGTGGGAAAACTTATAAATGATGCAGGAGAACTGATTGTAGATAAAGAAGACATTAAGGAAACTTGGAAGAAGTACATACAACAACTATTTTTCGATGAAAGGCGAGAACCACCCCCCCCTCAAACTATGTTAGGACCGAGTATTATGACAGATGAAGTTAAAGCCGCCATTAACAATCTAAGAGAAGGAAAGGCTCCCGGACCAGACGGGATGCATTCGGAATTTTTCAAACTCCTTGACGATGGGGCCATCAGATTCTTGACTAACATATTTAATAACATCTACAACACCGGAATCATCCCGTATGAATGGCTCATCTCAGAATTCGTAATGCTACCAAAGAAACAGGGAGCCAAAACATGTAGCGAATACAGAACCATCAGCCTCATGAGTCACATGCTAAAGCTCTTTCTCAAAATCATTCACCGGAGAATTTACAAGCTGTGCGAAGAAACAGTAACAGACACACAGTTTGGATTTATGAAAGGAGTAGGTACGAGGGATGCTCTGTTCTGTCTGCAAGTGTTGTTCCAGCGCTGTAGAGATATGAGCTGTGATATTTTCACTTGTTTCATCGACTATCAGAAGGCGTTCGACAAAGTACAACATGAAAAAATGATGAAGGTATTGAAGAACACAGGGATGGATGACAAAGATCTCAGAATCATCCGGAGCCTATACTGGAGTCAATACGCTACTATTAAGACCAGTATGGAGGAGCAAACCAGCGCAATCAACATTCTTCGAGGAGTTCGACAAGGCTGCATCCTCTCAGCACTTATATTCAATCTCTATTCAGAAGAGGTTTTAAGGAAGCCCTTGATAATACCGACATAGGAATCCTGCGGAACGGAGAACGATTGAACAACATCCGATACGCGGATGATAATGTAATATTCGCCGACAACATGAATGATTTACAAGTACTAATGAACAAAATAAGAGACGTCAGCAGTCAATATGGCCTGGAAATTAACATTGATAAGACCAAGTACATGGTAATTAGCAAAGAAACGGTTGGAAGATACGATTTAATGGTCAACAACACAAATTTAGTGAGGGTATCACAGTTCGCCTACCTGGGAACCATGATCGATGAAAATTGGGACCATTCACAGGAGATACGATGCAGAATAGAGAAAGCAAGGGCCACCTTCAATCAAATGGCTAAACTTTTTAAAAGTCACAACCTCAACATCGATATCAAAATCAGACTTCTCCGGTGCTATATTTTCTCAATACTTTTCTATGGGATGGAATCGTGGACATTAACCGAGGCAACACAAAAAAGATTCTAAGCCTTCGAAATGTGGCTATATAGGAGAGTGTTAAGGATCTCATGGGTAGACAGAGTGACCAACATAGCAGTGATGGAGCGAGTAGGGAAGGACTTGGAAGTTATAAACACTATCAAGACAAGAAAACTTGAATACCTTGGACATATTATGAGAAACGAAAACAAATATCGCCTCCTGAAATCCGTTCTCCAAGGGAAGGTATATGGTAAGAGAGGGCCAGGAAGAAGAAGGATATCATGGCTTAAAAACTTGAGAACATGGTTCTCAAAATCGACCACCGAACTATTCAGAGCAGCCGTGAACAAAGTTCTTATATCCAGGATGATCGCTAATATTCGGAACGAATAAGCACGTGAAGAAAGAATACCTACCTTACTTTACTGCCAAGTACTCTATTTAAATTCGATCGAATAATATGTAACATTATGAATTATGATATTTTTCCGCAAATCGCCAGGAAATTTTGACATTCCTGTCAAAATTTCTTGAAGAAAAAGTCAGGACTTCCTTACTGTAAGGAAATGTCATTTCCTTACTGTAAGGAAATGATATTTCCTTACAGTTGTTAGTGTTCTACATAAATGATAGAAAACACATTGCCTATAAGGAATTAATTTATATTTTGAAAACATCAAGTCATTGCTGAATACATTTTTAAGATCAATTTGTTATATTTACAGTAATTTGACAGTTAGTACAATTATTGAACATTGGAGGAACACTCTTAGAACTATGAGAAACATTTTGGACAACATGCAGGGTGGAAGGGTCATTTGTTGAATATTTTGTACTGTGAAAATTTTATTTGCCACCTCAACCTTATTGTTAAGCGATTCTTCGATATATCCTTCAGCAACGTTTGATGACTTCCATCCGCCATGCCTCTTTAAACTAGTTATGTCGGCACCAGAGTCAACCAATATTGTTGCAGAGGACCGACGAAAGCAGTGACCAGTATATTCTGTCGGATTTACCAAGTTCAAATAAGTAGCAACTATTTTGGGCATTTTTCTAAATTGATGAATTCCTACCACTTGTCTACAACCCTTTCCGCTTTGATATTTAAAGAAAAATCGGTCACTGTTCATATTTTCTGGTCTTAACGAAACATATTTTCGATAAACATTCAAGTAGATCTGATTAATTACAAATGATCTTGGTTTGTTGGTTTTCGAATCAGGTATGCTGATTAAAAGCTTAGATTCTAAGTCTTCTATATCGTGTACAGTCATTCGGACTAACTCATCCATTCTACAGGCCCCAGAAATACCAAATATTACAGCCACCTAAAAAATAAATAAAGCTATAATCTAAATAGAAATTAAAACCTTGTAAATTACAATGGAAAAGTATAACGGGTAATTCCGCAAAAGGAGCAGAGATAATCATTCTGCTGGTACCTGCCGACACGTGTTTCTGCTAGTTGGCTTCTTCAGGACAGGGCAACCAAGAAACCAAGAAAAGGTGGAAAGATAACTGAAAAACAGGCGACACCACAACAGGAGCGAGCAACCAATTTGTGCCTTCAGCTCTAGGACCTCAATTCGTGCCGATGCCATAGTTTACCTCCGAATTGGAGGTCCTAGAGCTGAAGGCACAAATTGGTTGCTCGCTCCTGTTGTGGTGTCGCCTGTTTTTCAGTTATCTTTCCACCTTTTCTTGGTTTCTTGGTTGCCCTGTCCTGAAGAAGCCAACTAGCAGAAACACGTGTCGGCAGGTACCAGCAGAATGATTATCTCTGCTCCTTTTGCGGAATTACCCGTTATACTTTTCCATTTTAATAAACTTATCCGCGTTATCCTATTTTCTTGTAAATTACCTTAATCATTAAATTTTCTTTATCTGGAGCCTCCTGGATAAATTTTTCAATTTCTTCCTTCGTTAAAATCTTAGATTTCTTTGCCCTATAACCTTGAGCTTGCCGTTTCAATAAAGAACGAAGTTTTGAGTATGTAGATATATCTACATTGTGTTTAAGTGCAAGGGTTGACTTCAGCATTGAATAATTGGCCCATAATGTTGAAGATTTCATCTTTAAACAAAGGTCTAGGAAGTATGCCATTACAACATTTTCTGAGAAAGAACTCGTATTTTTACTCATGCGATAATCCATAAAACGTCTGTATGCATTTTCGTACTTTTCTCTTGATTTCTTTGGCAATAATTCTAATGAAGCAGTATTCACTGCCTCAACCAGCTCTGGAGGAGTCCCAGGAATGGAAATTTCATCATCACTTATCATTTTACTTTCGAGAACACCAGCAATTAAATTTATAAGCGTCAAGTTTGACAATTCAACCTCAATACGTTTCCATAGTAACCCAAGTAATTTTATCAGGAATTTCAAAGCACCATTTATTTGGGAATAAAATTATCGCGTTTTTTTTTAAATCAATCAATATCTGTCGAATTTTAAACGATTTGCGGAAAAATAGTATGTTTACCTCGTAGGAAAAGCCACATTCCTGGACTCTGTGTTGCTAAGTCTCGGCTTGCGCCTCGACTTAGCAATCTTCACAGTCGTCCAGGAATGTTAAGCTTTTCCTACCCGGTAAACAATGTACTATTTCTGATATTAGAAATTTGAAAACAAGGTATCATAGGTCAGTAATAACATTTGTTCAATTTCCAGATTTCACCATAATTCTTTACGGGCCGTACAGCTTAATGGTAGAGATCCACCTTCTTAGCACGTAGGTACCGGGATCGATCCACACAGCAGCAATTATTGATCTCTTTAATTTGTTTTCGTTTGATTCTACTACGAGCTCTTCCAACCTGACACTAACTCGGACTTTGTGACTGAACCTCTAAGATCCGTACCCTACCATTGACACCTTTAGGTGTTAATGGCCCTACTCGGTACCTAGAAAGCCCCAAGCTACTCGTCCGCAGCAACTGCCAACTTTTTCTCTCCGATCTTCTACTGTGGGACCTTCCCCCTTCACTTACTTGTCTCGTAAGTTGACATTTTGGTTAGTCCTTCTCGCTTCAACGGTTTAAAAGACACCTACGCATTTAATTCCCAGCATGCCAAATTTTTCCCATGTCTCTCAACAAGACCACCCAGGCGGCCAACGTTTCAGTTTTTCCCAAATCGCCGATTACTAAGAATCTAAGAAAGCTGAAATGGCTAGACAAAATCTATACATTTTATCGATATCAATATGCACTGTGGTGTGGATTACAGGAAGCCGTACCCATTAACCGTCCTTATAGCCCCGGCTCTTAAGTTTTTCAATCGCAATCGGTATAAGCTTGACTTCTAATCGACTCATTGATTAATACATTGGATACAATGTATGTATATTCTTAACTTGAAATTAAGTTTTCTTATTTCCATGTTATTACATAGGTGTTATTAAATGGTTTCTTTCTGGGTATTCCGTCCTATATTCTGAAAAATATCTATAAAATTTAAAAATTATTATTTCGTGCATTGCTTCTGCGTAAGAAACACAAGATATTTGTCAGAATAGAAATCTTGTGCTTCTAACGCAGTTACATGTAAGGCACCTAATGTCTTTCATTATTGACATTTAAGTATTGTGCAAAGAATTTAGGATACTTTCTCACAAATAATATATATTTACATATCGCACGTGTATTTCAAAAGTGACACAAGTCAAAAAATGAGGATTCTGAGATTTTTGCTGTATTCCGTTTTGTGATCATCTCAGAAAGTGAGAATTTGTGTTCTCAGTTCAACGCTCACTTTTAAAAAGGAACACTTTCATCTGAAAGTGAGCGGTGAGCGTTGAACTGAGAACACAACTTCTCACTATCTGAGATGATCACAAAACGGAATACAGCAAAAATCTCAGAATCCTCATTTTTTGACTTGTGTCACTTTTGAAATACACGTGCGATATATAGAAACCCTCTCAGAGTCAGCAAGTCAGAATTATATAAAACAAAACTTGGTCAATATGTTTATAGGATTCTGGAACCAGTCTCGCAAGTTACAAACGATGAATGGAAAGTAGTTAGCTATCCAAAAAGTCTTTCTCATGACAAAGACTGTCTCTTTTTCATTCTGTCGAACAGGTATTTCAAAGTGAAAATATCTGAAGACAACTTCAATGTTTTGATAAATGCATGTATTAGCTCAGAGGGAGCTCATACAGGGAGTTTCATAATTGGATGCTGATCCTTAGTGGTGTGAATCATTGGCTGCTTTTAAGATGAAATGTTCATACATATCAACATATGCCCTAGTCTCATCTTTGGAGCTACAGGGAGTTAAAGTTTTAAGAAGAAAATGGTTTTGTTATTAAACCTTTGGTAACCAGTGGCGTTCGTACTGGATATGGAATAGATATTTTTTGCAAAAAATATGGTACTCTACTGCTTCTTCTTAAAATAAAAATCATTTTTCAAATTTCCATTTATTTTGGGGCAAATTTGGTCTCATGACTTTTTTTCGAACGACACTCGGTTTTCGCAAAAAAAAAATAAAAATCGTAATAATTATCGCTATGCACTTATGATTTTAGAAAGGTAGGCCAGGAACTTTGTTGTTAAGGAAACGATGACAATGGCAAAACATTGAATACTAAACAGTTTTGATAGATATTTATATGAGAACCATAGACATAAAATAACATGGACTGGTTGTGAGAAAGAGACCATTGATATCAGCATTGTTGAAAGACAGAATAGTTAAAGGCAAACCATAGTATAAGAATATATTCATATAATTTGGCGATTGTCAAAATCACAGAATACGAAACATTGGTTTCCTTTATCCTTTGACATTTCTTGTATACTGTATTGTTTGGTTTCATCTAGTGTATGTATTTTGGTGATTTGTAGGCAGAATAGTTAAAGGCAAAATATTTTCATTTAATCCGAGACTCGTTTCTGAATATTCGGATACTTATAATCCGAAAATATTTCACATAAATTTCCTTACTGTAATTCATTCAGCTTTTTCGATACACATTCAAAATAATCAATATTCCTCTTAAAAAAATCGGGATTTTCCAATATACCCCAATTTCCAATTTGTGTATTTGCCTATGGTATAAAAATACCATTGTTTTTATACCATTATTTGCCTTTACTTATTCTATCCTTCATAACATCTCTCTTTCTAATGTATTCCGCAACGAACTGTGTGATAAAGTTACGTGAGGGCCAGTCCATGTTATTCTATGTCTATGATGAGAACGTGGCTTTCAATTTAATTAAAATTTTAAAACGATGTTTATTTTTAAACATAAGCAAAATGGTAAATTTCACAAATATTGAGTTTGCTGATAGGCATTACCTGTATGGGCTTGCTGACGGCAATGCATTTGAATCCAGATGATTACACCAAAAGCGTAAGCCAAGCAGAATAGTTCCGGATGCAAGAACGATTTCAGGAACACACATACAGTTATGTGAAACGGGATCTTTTGAATCAAAATCTACCTAAAATGGTTACACCTTACTGCAAGAAATCCGGAAACCGAGGAATCTGTTTTAGTTTATTTAGTGATGGAACAGAACCCTGATAGTGAACTTAACTGTCCCATTCGGTTGCGCAACCTAACCTGAAAATTTTAAGTCGCTATCTCTTTCAGTTCGAAAGTTATCGTGGCAACGTTCAGCCATACAGCTACTGAACTCACCCAAGGCTGCTCAGATCTCGAACAATATAGATCCGATCATATTCAAATTCAAAACTTGGCTGTAAAGTTAGGTTTTGAAGGCACCGATTTTCGCTATTCCCGAAAGGGGAGAAAATGAATCCATTATTCCATACTTTTGAAGCTTACTGTATGTGTCCTATACTCTATGGTGGTGTCAGGCCCGGATATTTTGCGAAATTGTCTATGATCAGAAATCTATACATTTTTGGCGCTCTAGTTCCTCGGATCTGAGTGCTTATCAATTTGCCCAAATGTATGTAATTTTCGAATATTTCGATGAAAATGGTCTTAAACGATTTGGTTCGACTCACTGATCAAGAATCCGTGGTCGAAATTCATTCTGTCCGGCCGGTCCGGCCGTAGGCACGATAACTCTCGAACGGAATGAGCTAGAGAGTTGAAATTTTCAGAGTAGGTTTGGGGGATGAATATCTCGGCTAAGTTCATTACTAGGCAAAATCGGACAGAAGGTTTCGGAGTAATAAAAAAAAAATTTTTTTTTTACAAAACAAATTCCAAATTAATTTTTTTTTAATAAGCAGTTTTATCATAAGAATCCATTCATATCATTTTTAACTCTAACAAGCTAATACTTTCGGAGATATGATTTTTCAAAATTTCAATGTAAATCGTATTTCATAGATTGATATAATTATTCTATGTATATTCTATGTATGAATTGCCATAAAGTCAACTTGACAGAAGGGAATATTGTAACTTCAAGAATATTGGGGTTGAAATACTCGTATTTTAGCGATGCAACGGTGACCTCACCCGAAAATGTTTGAAAATATTACGTAAATATTGAAAGCATAATTCCAAAGTTCGAGAGAGGAGAAAATTTTGTGAACGTAGATCAGGAAATTTTTGATCGATTACAAGGTAATTTATTATTTTATACAAGTTTTATGGAATACCTACTATTTGTAGGTACTTTAAACCTGTTTTGGGCAATTGTCATACGAAACTTGTTTTTTTGGCGCTCTAGTTCCTCGGAACAGATTGCTTATCAATTTGCCCAAGTGTCTGTAATTTTGGAATTTTTGGCTGAAAATGGTCTCAAATGATTTGGTTCGACTCACTGATCAAGAATTCGAGTGCGAAATCGATTCTGTCCGGCCGGCCGACCGGCCGTAGGCACGATAACTCTCGAACGAAAGGAGTTAGCGGATTGAAAATTGCAAGGTGATTTTGGAGCGTAAATATCTCAGACAAGTTCGTTAATGGGCGAAAACCATCAAGGGGTTTCGGAGTTATGGCCGATTTTAGTAAAAATATTTTTTATGAATATTTCCGAAACCGATCACTCGATCTATCTGAAATTTAGCACCAAATTGTAGAATCATGACCTTTATACGCGTGTGAAGTTTTGTATTGACCAGATTACCGCAAAGTGTCAAAAAAAATTTGAAAATGTGGTGCAGTTCTCATTCTCATGATTGCTCATTTAATCTTCATAAATAAACTATTATTTGAATTGAATTTCCTTTTTGATGCAGTTCTATCATATGAATACATTGATATAATTCCCAACTCTGAGAAACCAATACCAGATATAATTTGTCTGTTTGAACTAGTTTCAAATACAGAATGACGTCTTCTGGAAATTTTACAAATCAATGGATTTTTGGATTTATCATTACTCAGATGCATTATGAACAATTTAATGAATTTGAATTAACTTTATTCACAAGATGATGATATTATATAGATTTCATCCTTATAAATCATTGAAATATATTTGTCATTGAATGAAAACCATCTCAGCGCTCCCATAATAATTCTTGATTTATTATAATTCATTCAAATATATGAACGACAAAAGGCAAAACAACACCTACAGTAGGTACAAATATACAAAATCAAGAAATCTAAAATGATAAAAAAGTCATATGTTCAAAGTCACCATAAATTCATCCAACTACTAATTTATTATCTGGTTGGAACTCATGTTCTGGTATCTCTAAATTCGTGGGAGCTGGTCCCTTCCGTATTCTACCAGCTGCATCATAATGTGAGCCATGGCAAGGACAATAGTATCCACCCAAGTAGTCTCCAGAATTGGGGATCGGTACACAACCCAAATGAGTACACACTCCAATGACCACCAGCCATTCTTGTTTCTGACACCGTTGTTCATCACTTTCAGGGTCCCTCAGCGAAGACAATAGTGTTTCTCGGCAATCTTTAATCTCGTTAGGCAATCGATGTTTCAAGAATAAAGGTTTACCTCTCCATTTTATAGTAGTATGCCCTCCTTCAGGTATTTCAGTCAAATTGATCTCAACTTTGGCCAGAGCTTGAACGTCCGCTGTTATCGACATTGATTTGATGAAAAAATGTGCTACCGCTTTTGCAGAGTAAAGAGCTGCGACAAAATGTGTACCTAACAAAATACCGTGGCCAGCTTTCGATCCTTCTCTAGCTTGGTAATCGTATTCGGAAGAATTTTTTCGATATTCGAAATTTGGAATCTTGATGTCTGTATGAGCACTTCTTGATGAAATGAAGATTTGATCCAATAATTTAGAACGAATTTTGTAAAACATATTCAGATTGATGTACTTCTCAAGCTTATACTTCGAAAGTAATGAATGCATTTTTGATTTTTGCAATTTATTCTGCGTTAAAAACGTCAATATTCATAGAAAACGATATGCAATTATTATGTCAAATAGCGGTTGTTCCTATCTCTCGCCTATAGATGCCAAATATTCAGGTTTGTGATAAACACTAAACGAGTAAACAAATGTCGTTTGACATACAACGGCAGCGTGCCAAAAAAGTAACGTTACTCGTCAATAATTCTTGTATGGAGAATTATTAAGGAAAATCCTCGCACCTATCGATTTTCAATTTCAAAAGCAATATATCGTATACTTTTTTGAATTTGATACTTCTCACCCCTCGCCCCGCACCCCTCTACTTTATTTTTGGCGCTCTAGTTCCTCGGAACTGAGTGCTTATCAATTTGCCCAAATGTCTGTAATTTTCGAATATTTCGATGAAAATGGTCTTAAACGATTTGGTTCGACTCACTGATCAAGAATCCGTGGTCGAAATTCATTCTGTCCGGCCGGTCCGGCCGGCCGTAGGCACGATAACTCTCGAATGGAATGAGCTAGAGAGTTGAAATTTTCAGAGTAGGTTTGGGGGATAAATATCTCGGCTAAGTTCGTTATTGGGCAAAATCGGACAAATGGTTTCGGAGTAACAAAAAAAAAATTTTTTTTTTACGGAACAAATTCCAAATTAAATTTTTTTTAATAAAAAGTTTTATCATGAGAATCCAATCATATCATTTTTAACTCTAACAAGCTAATACTTTCGGAGATATGATTTTTCAAAATTTCAATAATAAATTGTATTTCAACGTTGTCACAGAATAATATTATTCTATGTATGAATATGAATTATCATAATGTCAAATGATGTTCCTGAGACTAATCAATCGAAGAATTGTGAGCGAAGTGAGAAAAATCTCAGATATGATTTTTCAAAATTTCAATAATAAATCGTATTTCAACGTTGTCACAGAATGATATTATTCTATGTATGAATATGAATTGTCATAATGTCAAATGATGTTCCTGAGACTAATCAATCGAAGAATTGTGAGCGAAGTGAGTTAAATCTCAGTTGTTTGCTCCGATATTAGTTTTTCTCAGAAAATTCTTACATTTCGGAACTGAACATGTAAGAGATCTGAGAGTAGTGAGACTGCTTTTCATCCATAGACATAGATATAACTCTCGAACGGAATGAGGTAGGTAGTTGAAATTTTCAGAGTAGTTTAGGGAGATGAATATCTCGGTTAAGTTCGTTATTGGGCAAAATTGGCCAGATTTAATTTGATTTCTTCCATGGTGCTTTTCTCATTCTCATGATTGCTCATTTAATCTTGATAAATAAACTATTATTTGAATTGAATTTCCTTTAGGATGCAGTTCTATTATATGAATACATTGATATAATTCCCAACTCTGAGAAACCAATACTTTCGGAGATATAATTTGTCTGTTTGAACTAGAGCGCCAGAAAGCTCCTGTCCACAGGGCTTGAACCCATTTTTTCAAATGGGAATATATGGATTGCAATATATCAAATGAAAGGTAATTTGATTACCTACTCAACTGTGCGAATGAAAGGAAAATTGGTTGTGCCGTTGTTGGCGCTCTAGTTCCTCGGAACTGAGTGCTTATCAATTTGCCCAAATGTCTGTAATTTTCGAATATTTCGATGAAAATGGTCTTAAACGATTTGGTTCGACTCACTGATCAAGAATCCGTGGTCGATATTCATTCTGTCCGGCCGGTCCGGCCGGCCGTAGGCACGATAACTCTCGAACGGAATGAGCTAGAGAGTCGAAATTTTCAGAGTAGGTTTGGGGGATAAATATCTCGGCTAAGTTCGTTATTGGGCAAAATCGGACAGATGGTTTCGGAGTAACAAAAAAAAATTTTTTTTTACAGAACAAATTCCAAATTAAATTTTTTTCAATAAGCAGTTTTACCATAAGAATCCATTCATATCATTTTTAACTCTAACTAACTAATATTTTCGGAGATATGGTTTTTCAAAATTTCAATGATAGAATTATTCTGTGGCTATTCTATGAATTGTTATAATGTCAACTTTGACGTTGTCTCATTAGGGCTTTTCGGAAAGTGTAACCCGGGATCGGGTAGATCATCATCAGCTGTTTGTAGGTTCTTGCAAAGAATCGCGTTCTGGATCACTGTTTCCGAACGCGGTTGTCAGCGCCGGGGTAGAGTTAACATAACCTTATTTTTTATTTGATTATTATTCGTACTTCGAAAATATTTTGTCCCGAATCCTGAATATCAACAAGACTGTTATGATACCAAAAATAATATTGACTTGTTATATTGAATAAAACTTATATATAAAAATTGGGGATGATGTTTCAAAAGAACTAGAATTGTATCATTTCGATGATAAAGTTTGTGAAGGCAGAAGACAAGAACAACATAATGGAATCATCAAAAGAAATGACTGTTCGTGGACCACTGAGGTTTATATTACCTTTTACTGCCTTAAGTAGTAATACATGTTCCTAAACAGTATTCTTATAATTTGCCAGCAAAAAAATGCTAAAATATTGATCTACATGTGTATCAAATATTATTTCGCTTGAGTCTTAGTGGAATGAACTATTAAATAATGAAAAGATTATTGTATTTTATTAATTTAATTAGTCTTATAATGAGAGTTTACAAATAAAGAAAAACAAGAATATAAAACACATACTTAATTTTTCAAACAAAATGAAATGAACTAATAAAATAATTTGTTCGTTAGCTATACCCATAGCATATTCTATCTAAATAGAGTAGACTATGCGATACCTATTCAAATATCAGGAATAAATGGGCAATCTGCTATGATTGTGTCCAGCCTTTCTCTAGACATTTTGATGAAACTTTCCTTAGATACCTACGTAGTTTGAGTTGTGAACACTGTGAACGAGTTTAAGTTGCAAGAACCCATTCTACGAGGTTGAATCATTGTATTTGTTCTTGATAAATTAACTGTAATTTTTAACTAAGCAAGAGCAGGTATTATATTATGAAAATGGAGACAACAGTGTTAAACTTTCAAAGAAAAAATACATTGATGCTTGCTTGTAAACGAAATCTACAAACGTGGAAGTTCTAAAGATTTAATTCATATTTGTGATCCTTCCTATTCTTTGAATAAAATCAAAAATTCCTTCGAACCTCCAACTTTCCTTTATGCATTAGGTACCATTTCTTCTCTGAAATGATGAAATTCTCAGCTCGAGCATGTTGAGTAGATTTTGTGATTATTGTTTATACTCATCAGCGGACACTTAAACATCGTAATTACTCCAAAACTTATCTTGTAGAGAAATGATTATATTTTCCTTACTATCCAATATCCATTCAACTTTCGTAAAACCTTTTTAATGTTCAGAATAATTAATGACTTCCAACTCAATTCAAACAAGCCCGCGAAAATAGAACTGACATCGATAAGCTGATTCCATTTACCCTCTCAACCCTAGAAAAAGCAGGGTCGACCAGATCACAACATATGATCGAAACCCGATTTAGGATCAGTTATTTCCGAACATAAATATCTTAACCTGGTTCTGTTTCCGAACGCGCAGATCAGTGAACGGACTGATCGAGTTAACTCGATCACACTTTCCGAAAAGCCCTATTGTAATCCATTCCAGTAATGGTATCAATATGAGAATTAGAATATTATCATACTTTTGTTGGTTGATATTTTCATGCCGATGGTCAATCCATATGATGATGAGAATGGTAATGGTAAGTTAATAATATTGAGTTCAGAATATCTCCACTAAAAACAAAACTGGAATTGAGGAATGAATATCTCGGATGAGTTCGTTGTTGGGTAGAATTCGTCTATTGGTTTTGGATTGATAGTTTTTGGCACTCTTGTTGAATTTAAATTCTTCTATGATGTTTGAATTCAATTTCTGCTAAGATGAAGTTCTAAATTTCAATAATGAATCGTACTTCTGTTTTCACAGAATGCTATAATTATTCTATCTAAGCTTTATTATATGATCTGTGTTCATACTCGTACATTTCATCCTGTTCTATAAGAGAGGTTCAAATTCATTTCAGCTATTTTAATTTGGTTTCTTCCATGGTGCAGTTCTCAGATTGCTCATTTAATCTTGATAAATAAACTATTATTTGAATTGAATTTCCTTTATGATGCAGTTCTATCATAAGAATACATTGATATAATTCTCAACTCTGAGAAACCAATACTTTCGGAGATATAATTTTTTTGATTCATTCTTGTTCGAGTTGACAGTTTGGAAGTTTTCTATTCTAGTTAAATAAAGGGTGCTAATTGAGAATCAGTTATGGAATTTCGTTGAATGATATTTCAACTTGGCTTGTGTTTTACAATATGTTTATACAGGGTGTATGTGAAGAACACCGCAAAAATGTAAGAGGTGATTCTGTGATGAAATTTAAGATGGGTATTTGGTATAACATTTTTTGAAAACTTCCTCCCGGAAAAGTTACTCCCCTCCGAAGATTAACAAACAAAATTGTTTCTCTTTTTGGCGCTCTAGTTCCTCGGAACTGAGTGCTTATCAATTTGCCCAAATGTCTGTAATTTTCGAATTTTTCGATGAAAATGGTCTCAAACGATTTGGTTCGACTCACTGATCAAGAATCCGTGGTCGAAATTCATTCTGTCCGGCTAGCTGGTCCGGCCGTAGGCACGATAACTCTCGAACGGAATGAGCTACACAGTTGAAATTTCCAGAGTAGGTTTGGGGGATAAATATCTCGGCTAAGTTCGTTATTGGGCAAAATCGGACAGATGGTTTCGGAGTAACAAAAAAAAAATTTTTTTTTACAAAACAAATTCAGAATAAAATTTTTTTCAATAAGCAGTTTTATCATAAGAATCCATTCATATCATTTTTAACTCTAACAAGCTAATACTTTCGGAGATATGATTTTTCAAAATTTCAATGTAAATCGCATTTCTACGTTTTCACAGAATTATAGAATTATTCTGTGGGTATTCTATGAATTGTTATAATGTCAACTTATTTTCCTGAGACATGACGTTGTCTCATTGTCATTCATTCCAGCAATCGTATAAATATGAGAATGATAATATAATATCATACTTTTTGTTGGTTGATATTTTCATGCCGATGGTCAATCCATATGATGATGGGAATGGTAATGGTACGTTAATAATATTGAGTTCAGAATATATCCACTAAAAACAAAACTGGAATATTGGTGTATTGGAGTAGATTTGAGGAAAGATATATATTATCGTTCATCATAGAATTGAGGAATGAATATCTCGGATGAGTTCGTTGTTGGGTAGAATTCGTCTATTGGTTTTGGATTGATAATTTTTGGCACTCTTGTTGAATTTAAATTCTTCTATGATGTTTGAATTCAATTTCTGCTAAGATGAAGTTCTAAATTTCAATAAATTATTATATGATCTGTGTTCATACTCGTACATTTCATCCTGTTCTATAAGAGAGAGTCAAATTCATTTCAGCTATTTTAATTTGGTTTCTTCCATGGTGCAGTTCTCATTCTCAGATTGCTCATTTAATCTTGATAAATAAACTTTTATTTGAATTGAATTTCCTTTATGATGCAGTTCTATCATAAGAATACATTCATATAATTCTCAACTCTGAGAAACCAATACTTTCGGAGATATAATTTGTCTGTTTGAACTAGAGAGCCAGAAAGCTCCTGTCCACAGGGCTTGAACCCATTTTTTCCGAACATTTTGTTCAACAAGGTTGTTTACGAAGTAGGTACCTATCAACGCATAACACATAAATTAAGGAACACCTTATATAAGAATAAGGAGATTGTAAGGTTCAAAACTTAATAACTACATGATATTGCAAGTCTTGGAACTAAGCTTGACTCTCGCGGTCAATATCATTGACTCAATATTTGGCGAAAAGCTGTAGCCCTCACACGATCAATAATATTGCTTCAATATTATTCACTACTAGCTGACCCGGGTGACTTCGTATTGCCTCCCCAACGCCTATCCAACGCCAACGCCAACTCCAACACCAACTCTAACTCCAACTCCAACTCCAACTCCAACTCCAACTCCAACTCCAACTCCAACTCCAACTCCAACTCCAACTCCAACTCCAACTCCAACTCCAACTCCAACTCCAACTCCAACTCCAACTCCAACTCCAACTCCAACTCCAACTCCAACTCCAACTCCAACTCCAACTCCAACTCCAACTCCAACTCCAACTCCAACTCCAACTCCAACTCCAACTCCAACTCCAACTCCAACTCCAACTCCAACTCCAACTCCAACTCCAACTCCAACTCCAACTCCAACTCCAACTCCAACTCCAACTCCAACTCCAACTCCAACTCCAACTCCAACTCCAACTCCAACTCCAACTCCAACTCCAACTCCAACTCCAACTCCAACTCCAACTCCAACTCCAACTCCAACTCCAACTCCAACTCCAACTCCAACTCCAACTCCAACTCCAACTCCAACTCCAACTCCAACTCCAACTCCAACTCCAACTCCAACTCCAACTCCAACTCCAACTCCAACTCCAACTCCAACTCCAACTCCAACTCCAACTCCAACTCCAACTCCAACTCCAACTCCAACTCCACCTCAAACTCCAACTCCAAATCAAACTCCAACACCAACTCTATTCCCAACGACAACTACAGCGCCTACCCCAACGCCAACTTTAACGCCAACTCCAACTGCAACTCCAAATACAAACCCCTAATCCAACTCCAAATCCAACTCCAAATCCAACTCCAAATCCAACTCCAAATCCAACTCCAAATCCAACTCCAAATCCAACTCCAAATCCAACTCCAAATACAACTCCAAATCCAACTCCAAATCCACCTCCAAATCCAACTCCAAATCCAACTCCAAATCCAACTCCAAATCCAACTCCAAATCAAACTCCAACACCAACTCTATTCCCAACGACAACTACAGCGCTTACCCCAACGCCAACTTTAACGCCAACTCCAACTGCAACTCCAAATACAAACCCCAAATCCAACTCCAAATCCAACTCCAAATCCAACTCCAAATCCAACTCCAAATCCAACTCCAAATACAACTCCAAATCCAACTCCAAATCCAACTCCAAATCCAACTCCAACTCCAACTCCAAATCCAACTCCAAATCCAACTCCAAATCCAACTCCAAATCCAACTCCAAATCCAACTCCAAATCCAACTCCAAATCCAACTCCAAATACAACTCCAAATCCAACTCCAACTCCTATGTCTGTCTCCTGGTTCTAAGCTACCTTCCCAGCAATTTTCAGCCAAATCGGTACAGCCGTTCTTGAGTTACATCTACCGGTGTAATTTATCCGTGATTGCGAGTGACATCGTAATAGCATTGATCTTCAATGGTATCATGAATCATTAGGTCTTTGTTGATCCACGAGGAATAGCATACATTGGATTTATAGACTTCAACCATTCGTGCTAGATATTTCTTTTTGAATCTCTAATTATTTTTAAATTTCTTCCTAGTGTTCATTTGCAAAACTTTTTTTTCACATCGTTCACCGGTTCATTTTTCCTTTTAAACCTCCAGTAATTGTTCCATTGCTTGTGCTTTTCGTTCCTTTCCACCGACTTGACTTTCCATAGAACTAGCAGGGACTCGTACAACTGAACCGAAACAAAAAAAATTGGTTCAAGCACTGACGTGAAGTCAGAAGCTTTTGCGCGTATGTTCTATTGTCCATTCTTCTGTATTGGACACCCTTAATCGAATTTACCATGGTAAATTCGAATTAAGTGTCCAATACAGGAGAATGGACAACATAATTTACCATGGTAAATTCGATTAAGGGTGTCCAATACAGAAGAATGGACAATAGAACATACGCGAAAAAGCTTCTGATTTCACGTCAGTGCTTGAACCAATTTTTTTTTTCGTGATTTTTTTTAAATTTTCTAGGGGTACGGTTCTTAAAATTTTTTTTTCGTCATTTTTTTCAAATTTTCTAGGGGTACGGTTCTTACAAAATTTTAAACACGTCTTTATGTTGATTTTCTACTAGTAGTTACCAAACTTCAATTCGATCGAATATTTATTTTTTGAGTTATCAAGGAAATAATATTCCAGATGGGTATAACTCGGAAACCGTTAGACCGATTATGCCCAAAATCGAACTCAACTCTCCCTTTCGGATAAGCAACCTACCCTGAAAATTGCAAGTCCCTATCTCCTTTCGTTCGAAAGTTATCGAGGCAACGGTCACCCATCTACTGATCTCACACAAGAATGCTCGAATCTCCAACAATATTTAACCGATCGTATTAAAACTTGAAAATTGGCAGTAGAGTTAGGTTATGAAGGCTCTTGCATAATTTCAGCAATTTCAAACGATTAGTTACTGATATATAAAATATTTTTTTTTTATTTTCAATGATTTACTAAAAATTTTCTACAAATGCTTTAATCACCAAATTTTGCAAACATTTCCGCGTTGGCATTCTACAACTAATATCCATGTTTGGATTCAATCGGTTCAGTATTTTTCGAGTTAATGAGGCACAAAAAACTACAAAATTTCAGAAAATTTCAGATGGCTATAACTCTAAAACCGTTAGGCTGATTAGGCTCATAATCAAACTGAAATGTCGCGTTGTGGTGCACATCCTAACCTGAAAACTTGAAGCCGCTATCTCTTTCCGTTCTCAAGTTATCGTGGCAACAAAAATACTTTTTAATAATTTTTTAATAATTTTCTAGCCATACGATTCGCACAAAATTTCACGAACGTGCTTATTTCATATTCTACAACTACTCACCAAGTTTCAATTCGATCGGATTCATATTGGTTGAAAAGAAAATTATTACTCGGAAACCACTGAGCCGATTATGCCCATTAACGAACTTGTCCGTCGTATTGGGATGCACCACCCACCCTGAAAATTTCAAGTTGCTAGCTCTTTTCGTTCTCAAGTTATCGTGGCAACGGCCGGACGGCCGTACGGCCGGACGGACAGAATCAAATTTGACATCGAATTCTTCATTGGGGAGTCGAACTTAATCGTTTGAGACCATTTTCGTCAAAAAATTCGAAAGTTACAGACATTTGGGCAAAATGATAACGCGATGTTCCCCAGAACATACGCGCAATAAAATATGTGAATATATTTGAGGAGGTAGGTACTTTTCAAAACCGTTTATTTCAATTTTACGAGTATTAAGGCTTCTTAAGATATGGAGAACTTGAGAAATGCCTCATGGCCCCAAGCTCGATGAAATTGAAATTCCGATCTACAACTCCACGTGGTAGGAGCTGGAAACGCTTCGGCGGCTAACGTAGACGGAAACCGAGTGTGAGCCGGAATAAGCAAACAACCGACACTTCATGCGGTATCTTCTTCTTCAGGTGCCGTCTCCGCTTCGAAGGTTGGCAATCATCAAAGCGATTTTTATTTTGGAGACGGCGGCTCTAAATAGGTCGTTGTTGCTGCATCCAAACCACTCCTGTAGATTTTTCAGCCATGAATTCCGTATCCTTCCTATGGACCTTTTTCCCTGGATTTTACCCTGTATAATAACACGTATTGCATATTTTTCTCCTCTCATGATATGTCCCATATACTGCAGCTTGCTTCTCTTAATTGTTAGTATTACTTCTCGTTCTTTCCTCATCCTTCTCATCACGTCTACATTGGTTATTCTCTGAACACAAGAAATTCTCAGCATTCTCCGGTACATCCATGTTTCAAATGCCTCTAGTCTCCTCCCATCAATCATCCCAAGTGTCCATGATTCCAACCCATAGTACAGCACAGACAGCACATAGCATCTCATAAGTCTTATTTTTAGTTCGATGTTTAAATCTCGACAGCAGAAAAGTTTTTTCATTCTTGTAAATGTGCTTCTAGCTTTTTCGATTCTTATTCGCATTTCTTGGGAACTGTTATTGTCTTCGTTAATGCTTGTGCCTAGGTATTTGTACTCTCTTACTCTTTCAATTGGTTGGTCTTTTACATATATGCTGTGTGCGTCTCGAGTTGTTTTAGTTATTACCATGTATTTTGTTTTGGCGATGTTAAATGTCAGTCCATATTCCTCACTAACTGCAACCATGTTATTGATAAGCACTTGTAGGTCTTGATGCGTTTCAGCTAAAACCACTGCGTCATCGACATATCTCAGATTATTCACTATGATGCCGTTACTTTTAATTCCAGCTTTTTGGTCATCAAGTGCCTTGCTTACTAAGTCCTCCGAGTATAGATTAAAGAGGACTGGTGAGAGTATACACCCTTGACGAACACCTCTCTGTATTTCTATTGTTTGTGATGTTTTGTCTTCTATCCGTATTACTGCTTCCTGTCCATAGTATATGTTAGATATTAATCGTATATCTCTGAGGTCTATTCTTCTTTTTACTAGTGTCTCAATAAGTGTGTCATGTCTAACTTTGTCAAAAGCTTTGTTATAGTCTACGAAACACACATGTAGGTCTTGGTTCATGTCTAGACATCTTTGTGATAGGACATTCAGTGCAAATATTGCTTCTCTTGTTCCTAGGCCTTTGCGGAATACAAATTGTGTGTCACTGATGTCTGCATCGATTTTTCTACATATTCTGTTATGGATCACTTTAAGTAAAATTTTTAGTGTGTGTCCCATCAAACTTATTGTACGGTAGTCGGAGCAGTGCTTGGCATTCGTCTTTTTTGGAAGGGTTATGAACGTTGATAACAACCATTCGCTGGGTATTATTCCTGTTATAAATATATGTTGTTAATTAATTCTACCAGGATATCTGCTGGTCCTCATCTATCAGCTTAAGAATTTCTGCTGGCAGTTGATCTGGACCAGTCGCTTTTCTGTTCTTTAGTGTGTTCACTGCATATCGTCGTTGCGCCTTCAAAATGTGACATGTGAATTTTGATAAATTGTGCATTCATACACTTAGCGTGTTTGCAGGAGCATATTTTCGATTTCGTACTTGTCGCTTTTCGATCAAATCTAACTGGAACCGAAACTAGTGTGATTATCACATGGCAGCTTTTAACGAAATATCCATCTTGCGCAGTTCTTAATCGAAATATACAATTAACGCATTTTGCACAATATATGCACATGTCGCGTTTTGAAGGCGCAACGACGATATATCACTTCATCCTTCATTATGTCCGGACCCAGCTCCGCTTCTATGTTTTCAAGGTTGACTTTGGCCTCTTTGATCTTTAAAGAGTTGCATAATGTAATTCTTCCATATTTCAACTTTCTGTTCTATTCCTGTGACTACTCTTTCATTGTTATCGTACAGTATATTTGTTAAGATGAGGTGGTACTTCACAGGAAAAATAATCAAACTAATATAAAACATAAATGAAATGGCTTTATTGCCTATAATAATCCAACTTAAACTCACAATATATCTCTACTTCCATACTCATTAATTACCTGCATACTAACTACTCTCATACGCACGAACGGTCAACATACAATAGCTCATGCGCAGAAATTCAAGAGTAACAGCTTCCAATGAATAAAATAAATGTACATTCTTAACACGCCTCCTTACATCTATTTTTTTTCATTACAATAATTATACAAACTTTGATTCAAATAAATTTCACATTATCATTATTATTTTTTTCACATCAAATTCAACATAGTTCTAAATTTTTCAAATTTAACTCTGCCCAACGACTTTGTAAATATATCTGCAATGTTTTCATCAGAATTAATTTTAACTACATCAATAACATTCTCTTTTACACTCTCATGAACGTAATGATAGTGAACTTCTATGTATTTAGAATTTTTGGTAAAATTACCATATTTTGCTATATCTATAGCAGCTGAATTATCCTCATAAATATTGATTGCTTTAGTGCACTTAATGTCAAATATTTTTATTAGTTCTTTTACAAATTACAATTCACTCACAGCTTCAGATAACGCAACATATTCAGCAAAAGTTGAAGCTTTTGTTATAGATTTTTGTTTTCTCGATTTCCAATGAACAACATTACCTAAAAATCTTAATAAATAACCAGTTGTTGATTTTATATCATTATTATCACCTGCCCAGTCATCGTCAACAAAACAATCAATTACATCATAATTATTATTACTCTTAAAAATCAAACTCAAATGTTCAGTTAAATATAAATATTTCAAAATTCTCAAAGCGTATTTAAAATGTGTTTCATTGTAGCAATTTTGGAATCTACTCAAATAATTCACAGCAAAACATATATCTGGTCTCGTGGCCGAACTTATATACAACAGTGCACCGATTAAATTTCTATATTTAATATCTTTTTCACAACTATCAGATTTTTCAAGATGTAAACTCACCTCCATGGGTGTGCTGTACAACTTACAATTTTATAAACCATATTTTATTACTAATGATGCAATATACTCCTTTTGTGTTAATTTAAGTTCTCCACGAGACTCATCATAAAATACAGAAATACCCAAATATTCTCTTATTTTTCCTAAATCTTTCATTTTGAATTTTTCAGATAAGAGTTTCTTCACTTCTGCTATAAGAGCATAGTTTTCACAACAAATTAATAAATCATCAACGTATATAAGTAAATAAATAGCATATTCTTCATCTCTCTTAATATATAAACAATAGTCAATGTTACTTCGTACAAAACCTAAATTCAACAGATATTTATCGAGACATTCATACCATGCTCGAGGGCTTTCTTTCAATCCATATAAAGCTTTTACCAACCTACATATCCTATCAGTCCCATCTTCGTAGCCCTTTGGTTGGCAAACATATACTTCAGAAGTTATGTTTCCATTTAAAAAGGCAGTCTCAACGTCCATCTGTTCAATACTAAATCCCATCGTACAGCAATATGATAACAAAATTTTTAAAGTTTGCATTTTCGCAACGGGCGAATAAATGTCATCAATCTGATCTTTCTGCTGAAAACCTCTAACCACTAATCTAGCTTTATAAGTATTATCTGTTTTTTTATGATAGACCCATTTAACATCAATGACCCTTTTATTTTCCTTATTTTCGACTAAATCCCAAGTATTATTTACATTCAAACTATTCATTTCTTTGTCCATCGCTTCTAACCATTTTTCACTATCCTCCGAACTCATCGCCTCCTCAAACGAACAAGGAACATCTGCTCTACAGAAATTAGCAACAATATTTTTGGTTTTTGGTTTATATTCATCGTATCTATCTGGACATCTTTTACTTCTTCCTGACCTTCTAGGAATTTCAAGTTCATTTTCATTCTTTTCAAAATTTACTTTATCATAACTAGTACTTTCTAAAATTTCATCGAACGATTCTCCATTATCAGAATTTTGTTCTACATCATTATCTATATCCGATTCATAAAAATTCAAACCGATACACTTCACATTCTCTTCAACAATATCAAGATGTCTAGCAACTATTACTTTATTATTCATAAGCACACGATATCCGACATCAGCATAACCAATTAAAATTCCCATTTCAGCCTTTTTATCCCACTTTGAACTTCTTTTTTGATCTGGTTTCTTAACAAACACTTTACTACCGTATAATCGTAAATTAGAAACATCCGGTCTCTTCCTGAAAAATATTTCATAAGGTGTTTTCATTTCCATTGTATTTGTCAAAGTTCGATTCTTCAAATAAGTTGCCGCACAAACTATTTCGGGCCAATATCTTTTATGAACTTGAGCTTCTTCTAACAAACAACGCGACATATCCATTATCGTCCTATTGAACCGTTCAGCAACTCCATTTAATTCATGGACATAAGCAGGACACGGTGAAATTACAATACCCTTTTCTCGAGCAAAATTATGAACATCACGATTTAAATATTCCGTTCCGTTATCGCATCTCAAATATTTTATTCGTTTACCCAATAAATTTTCACATTCGTTGACATATTCCATAATGCAATCACACACTTCAACTTTGGATTTAATGGTATAAATTTTCGCAATCTTACTATAATCATCAATGAATGAAATAAAATATTTTTCCCCTTTGAATCCCACAGTATGAAAAGGACCGCAAACATCAGTATGAACGATCTCTAAAATTTCTTTTGCCCTGTACCTATTATTTTTGAATGGAATATTATTCATTTTATTTTCAATACAAGTTTTACATTTCAAAAATTCACCATCATGTTTATTGGGTATAGGTACCATTCAATAACTGATTCTTACTCAAAATATTCAAATATTTGAAATTTATATGTCCTAATAATCTATGCCATTTTTCTTTCAAATTCATATTTTCAACACATTTATTAGCTATATTTACAAATTTAAAATCAGATTTCAAATTACTTTTCAAATGATACAAACCATTTTCTTTAAAAGCTACTGCAGTTAAGTTTCTATTTCTATCAATAATTTTTGATATATTGTGTTTTGAAATAATCATATTATTATCTGTGATTTTACTATAGCTTATTAAATTCGAGTGCATTTTTTCAGCAAAGAGCACATCTTTCATATTGACTTCATTTTTCGTTCCAAAAACATGGAAATAACTAACAACATTACCAATTTTAGTAGCTTTTACAATTTTATTATCACTTAAGTAAATATCAACAGGCTTTTCAAGGATCTTACTATTTTCAAAATATCTTTCATCGTTTATAATGTGGTCTGTACATCCACTGTCTAATAACCACTTTATTTCGGTACCTGTATTAGTTTTGTTTACCTTATTATTCTGCGCAATATGACGGTCGACTCTTGTTAACCAAGCGCAGTTCTTTTCTTCTTGCTGTTTTCTACCAATAGTATTCGATTGATGAACAGGGAACTTCTGGAATCTTCCACGATGCGCCCGCGCTCCTTGTTGGTTGTAGTTTCCACGACCTGTGACGTATCCACCCCTTCCGGCTCCTTGCCGGCCTTGTGCTCCTCGCCATGATGAGCCGCTGCTTCCTGTTTGCCCGCCATTTTTACAATCCCTCTGAAGATGACCTCCTTCTCCACATCGATAACAAACTCTCTTATCAGCCGAAAATGTACTTCTTTTCCTACCAATATTATCATCTTTTTGATTTTTCAACTCGGCCATTTGCAGTTTACATTTAACATAATCTGCGGTCTGATCTTCTTCTTTCAAGGTGTCAATTAAATCACCAATATAACTATAACTTTCAGGCAATGTATTCAGCATGTAGTTTAATTTTTCTTTTTCAGACACACTCGCACCCGCGTTCTTCAATTCGTTCACAAATCTTTCGAAATCACTGAAAAATGTCGCCGAATCATTATAATTCATTATTCACAATTTCATTATGTCATACGCCGTTTCTTGATCACATATAAATTCCATCTGTTTATCCGATATAACACTATATATACTCCATTCACTTTTATAAAGTCTCCCGGTTGGCCATGAAAATTTGACACATTTCACCATGTATATTTTGAAAATGTTAGGTTATAGGTAGTCATCTTCCTGTCAGATAACTACGCAACGTTGTCCTCTCTACATAGAAATCGTAGTAATTACGTATTTTCACAATGTGAATTTACTTCGGAAAAATAGTGAATTTGAGAAGATATTATGTGAATTCAATCATTCCACAGTCCTGGCGACTATAAAAGAAAATTTTTCCTCTGTTGTTACTGGAAATATTTCACGTATATAAACTGGTTGGAAGATTCAATTATTATATTTTCTTGTACGGAAATCAAGAATCAAGTGTTGAAATTTTATTGAAAAATAATGGATAGAGTAGTTCGTTACTTTGTGATAGTTCATTTGGAAAGAGAATAAAAGTACCTGAATATCCCAGCAGGAAAACTTCTAAACGAACAGACGTACCTATGGAATTCCCCACTTTTCTCAAGAAGACATTTAAATACCTTGTTGCACAACTTGAAATACACCAGTTTCAAAATGAAGTAGTACTACGAAACCCGAGTCATTCTTATACCATCATAAAATATAATGATAGGAAACTAAGCAATTTCATTCGAGAGTTCAACATGTCAGAATGAAGTTTTCCTATTGCAGATTTTAATGTTATGATTATGTTAAGTTTGAGAGTAGAAATTGGCAACGTCTCGGCGAATTGTTTTGACCTTGACGATAATTCAGCAGTGCTAACCCGCCTCTGTGTTAGTTACAAAAACGTGATAGACCTAAATCATGGCCAACCGGGAGACTTTATAAAAGTGAATGGAGTATATGTAGTTCATCGCTTTCAAATTATTATCTTCGATCTTCCCAAGAAACTTTATCTTCACCTGTCTTTGCTATTTGTATTACAGATTCACACTTTTTCATTTTTAAGAACATCGTAATTCGCTTTTTCCACATACTATAATTTTGTCCATCAAACACTGGTATCTTGAAATCATAATTCGCCATCATACTTCGATTTACCATAGTCGTGTTATCGAATGTTCCAACGTAAACACTTTTTTTCTTACAGCCACTTGAAAACTTTCGAACCACGCTCTGCTACCATGTTAAGATGAGGTGGTACTTCACAGGAAAAATAATCAAACTAATATAAAACATAAATGAAATGGCTTTATTGCCTATAATAATCCAACTTAAACTCACAATATATCTCTACTTCCATACTCATTAATTACCTGCATACTAACTACTCTCATACGCACGAACGGTCAACATACAATAGCTCATGCGCAGAAATTCAAGAGTAACAGCTTCCAATGAATAAAATAAATGTACATTCTTAACAATATTAGATTGTTATTGTTTAGTCATACCGACGAGTTCTTTAACTCTTTTGTGTACATTGAAATTATCGTGCTTCGCTTGCAACTCCTCAATTTCCTCGCATTTTTGTTTGTAGTATTCTTCTTTTGCTTTTGTGATCTCTTTGCGAATTATTCTGTGTGTTTCTTTATATTGCTGCCCATTTTTTCCTTTGTAGCTTCTTCTTTTGTCCATAAGTTCTAGGATCTTGTCAGTAATCCATTCTCTCTTCTTTGCTGATTTTTCTTTTTGTAAAATGTCCACTCTGAGGGTTGAAGCAAGGCCGATTTAATACCACACCACTTTTCATTAATATCTCTACTGTCTTGGTATTCTCCACTGTTCCTGAGTGTCCTCAGATTTCTATTTATTGTTGTTTTTAACTCATCTCGTATGTCTTGATTTTTTAGATGGTCTACATTGATGCTAGTTTCCATTTTCTTTTTGATTCTCTTGAGTTTGATGTGCATCCGGGCAATTATGGGGTTGTGATCCGAGGAGACATCAGTACCCGGATAGGCCTTAACCGATTGGATATTGTTTCTATATCTTGCACTTATTAAGATGTAGTCAATTTGATTTCGTATTGGTTTTTGATCAGTATCCTGTGGGGATCTCCATGTGTAGAGTCGTCTCTTTGGAAGCTTGTAGAAGGTATTTGTGACTATCATATTCTCCTCCTGGCAGAACTGTAGTAGTCGATCGCCTCTTTCGTTTCTGCTCCCTAATCCATATTCCCCTATATATTTATCACATCTTCCTTTCCCGACCTTCGCGTTAATGTCTCCAAGAATTATAGTGATATCCCCTGGCTCAGTGAATCCAGCGTTTGTCTAACTTGTTCATAGAAGAGTTCGATTTCTGCTTCTGGCTTGTCCGCAGTAGGGGAATAAACTTGAAATATATTTAGTTTCCGCAGTTTGGTCTGTAAGACCATAATACGATCCGAGATGGGTATAAAGTTGGTAATAGAAGGTATTATGTCCCTCGAGACAGCAATTGCGACACCTTGTCTGTGCTGTGTATCATCATTTCCAGAGAAGTACAGTCTGCCTGTATCCGTCGGGACTTGGCCACGACCTGGCCATCTTGTTTCACTGATTCCTAAGATGTTGAGTTTCAGTCTCTGCATTTCGTGTATGACATTATGCATATTTCCAGATTCATACATGGATCTCACGTTCCATGTACCAATGCTCAGTATTTTCTCTTTCATAGTCTTGTTCATCACTGTTCCCCCCGGAGATCCGAGTGGGGAACGTATTACTCCGGAAAATTTAGTTTTGAACGTCGCCATGATGATTTATACTAAGGACATCCGTAGATCTTTAATGCGGTAGTTTCCTGTGGGTATAGGGCATTCTTATTGTCCTGGTGTTGAGAAATCGGCCCCGAAGGCGGAGGAACTACGACGAATGGTAGTCAATGGCAGTGGAATCAAGAAGGCAACGGGAAACCACTTGATTATAATTTCCTAGTATAATCAATATGATAGGCATAATTGATAAAGAACATACTGATCGTGGATTCGGAACCCAAGATCCGGCAGGGGAAGAGACTTCTTATGGGGCTTACCCGGTCGTCATCCAGCGAAACCCCTACTGCGTGAATAAACTTTAAGATGTCAGCCTTGAAAATAGGCACATGGAACGTCAAAAATTTGTATGAAAGCGGAAAAGTCATAACACCATCAAAGAGATGATCAGGCTCAACGTCGATATCATGGGATTGAGCGAGACAAGATGGCCAAACGGTGGCGAAACTGTTATCCACGATCACATCGTCTTCTACAGCGGCAACACCGATCCCCGCTACTGGAATGGAGTAGGAATAATCATTAAGAAGAACTTGAAACCATACGTTAAGTTAAGAGCTTCATACCATTTTCTGATCGCATGGCACTGATACAGCTAAACTCATTTCCACGTAATATAAACATTTTACAGATATATGCGCCGACTGCAGACAAAGAGGACGATATCATTGCGAACTTCTACGAACAACTAGACCAACTAAACTAATGAAATACACCAAGAGCCACGAAATAACCATGATATACGGGGATTTCAATGCTAAGGTTGGCAAAGGAAAAGATGAGGATATAGTCGGAGATTACCCTTTGTAGTTTCAATTCTGCAACCCAGGAAATTATTTTCTAATATACAGGGTGTTCCCAAATAAAATTATTCAACAGATGAGTGATTTTTTTAATGGACCACCCCTTATATATTTTCGCATATTTTCAATGGTCTTCAATACCTTATTATGACGCAAAATATTAGAGATTGTTTTCCAACAATGTAGATCTTATTCACAGAAAACTCCAAAAAGTTGAGGGAACAGTAGTTCGCTAAAAGTCTTCTACCGATTTCCAAAAGCGGTAGTAACATGAATTTGATCAGAATTTTTTTTAACTGAAGAATTTGCCTAGTCATCGTTCCTTAATGATTAACAAGTCCTATACAGGGTGTCCGTTATTAATGTCCAAACCTTAAGAATTTCAAATTATTATTTCTCGATTTTTTCGAATGTAACACCCTGTATTTTTTTCATGGTGATGTAGACAACTGAATACCTCACATTTTCTCAGAAATAACCTTAGGACTATTTCCACTCCTGTGTCCAGCAGACACGAAAAATGACAAGATGGCGTGCTAGATCATCGGATCTCACCAAACTAGATTTTTTGTGGGGATACATAAAAGGAATCGTGTACGATGAAGCTCCAACAACACCTCCTAATATGCGAAAGAGGATTGTGACTGCTTTCCGAAGCATTACTCCATCCATGCTGTTGAGGGTAAGTGGGCCATTCAACGATTGGACCGCTTTGTGTCGACCACCTTCTCTGGATCACAAAGCGATCCGGGGATCTATTCTCGGCCATTCGCAATTTGCACGATCGTGGCATCTTTATGGCAAAGACGGCATATGCGACCGATCGTGAAAATTGCGAATGGTCGAGAATAGATGCCCAGGGGATCTATTCTCGACCATTCGCAATTTGCACGATTGTTCGCATCTCTATGGCAAAGACGGCATATGTGACCGATCGTGAAAATTGCGAATGGTCGAGAATAGATGCCCTGATCGTTGAATAACCCACTAGCACTCATCAGCATGGCTGGAGTAATGCTTCGGAAAGCAGTCACAATCCTCTTTCGCATATTAGGAGTTGTTGTTGGAACTTCATCATCGTGTACGATGAAGGGGATCTATTCTCGACCATTCGCAATTTGCACGATTGTTCGCATCTCTATGGCAAAGACGGCATATGCGACCGATCGTGCAAATTGCGAATGGTCGAGAATAGATCCCCTGATCGTTGAATAACCCACTAGCACTCATCAGCATGGCTGGAGTAATGCTTCGGAAATCATCATCGTGTACGATGAAGTTCCAACAACAACTCCTAATATGCGAAAGAGGATTGTGACTGCTTTCCGAAGCATTACTCCAGCCATGCTGATGAGTGCTAGTGGGTTGGGATCTTTATGTATTCCCACAAAAAAAATTCTAGTTTGATGAGATCCGATGATCTAGCTGGCAATATTGTCATTTTTCGTATCTACTGGACACAGGAGGGAAAATAGTGCTAAGGTTACTTCTGAGAAAATGTAAGGTATTCAATTGTCTACATCACCATGGAAAAAAATACAGGGTGCTACATTCGAAAAAATCGAGAAATAACAATTTGAAATTCTTAAGATTTGGACATTAATAACGGACACCCTGTATACGACAGGTTAATCATAAAGGAACGAAGACTAGGCAAATTCTTCAGTTAAAAAAAATTCTGATCAAATTCATGTTACTACTATCGCTTTTGGAAATCGGTAGAGGACTTTTATAGCGAACTACTGTACCCTCAACTTTTTGCAGTTTTCTGTGAATAAGATCTGTACTGTTGGAACAATATCTCTAATAGTTTGCGTCATAATAGAGGTATTGAAAACCATTGAAAATATAAGGGATGGTCCATTTAAAAAATCACTCATTAGTTGAATAATTTTATTTGGGAACACCCTGTCTATTAGAAAATAATTTCCTGAGATGCAGAATTGGAACTACAAAGGGCGTGCTTTCAATCGAAATTTCTGAAAGGTCTGGTTCGGCATAGCTATGGAAGCGTAACGCACTATTGCAGGACCCTGTATAAGTTGACTAAATTTAATGTTTTTTGTCCGGCCGGACCGGACGGACTGAATTGAATCTGACCTCGAATTCTTCATCAAGGAGTCGAACCCAATCGTTTGAGACCATTTTCGAAAAAAAATTCGAAAAATACAGACATTGTGACGAAATGATAGCACCCTGTTCCTTGCGGAACACGCGCGCAAAAATGACTTTTGTACATGTTTAATATCATATTTATCTGGAACCTTTGGATGTGCAGAAATATTCGAAGCAACATTTATGAAATAGTTGTTTAAATCATTAACTATTACTTCTGGGTTTCCTAACGGAAAAATTTGCTGTTTAGAATGACCTCGACCAGTTAGAGCTTTTATCAAACCTCATGTTGTTTAGTTTTATTATCAGAATGAGCGATTTTATTACTAATAAAAGTCTGCTTGAGTTTTGTAATTTCTACATCAAATTGCTCCTTAGTGTTCTTATAGTGTAGACAATATACAGGCCTATGTTGTGATAATAGATGAAGCACATCAAGTTTTTCAAAATGACCACAAAAAAAATCCCACATTTCATTGATCTCTGTGTCATTAAACTGATATAGATCTGTCCAGTTAGGCCGCTCGTACACCAGCACGACGCGACCGCAACGCGACCGCGACTTCGTGTCGCTTCGCAGTCGCGGTACGTGGTAATTCATAGAAGCGCCCACACCAAGGATACGGCGACGCGACGCATTTTCCTCGTTAAAAAGTATCGTCGCGGTAGCGTTGCGGTCGCGTAGTGCCGGTGTACGAGCGGCCTTAAATGTAGACAATTGTTCCATGAAGCAATAAAAGCTATCATCATTATATATTTTCTAACTAATTTCTTATTAATACATACTTGGTTCAACTTGTTTTCAATACCAAAGGACAATATCTGAGCTAAATGATCAGACAAATGTGGTTGTACTATGTACTACTTCTACAGAACAATTAATGATTAGTTAGTAAACACATTATCCAAATAACATTATCCAAATAACTATATTTAGAACATCTATATTGAATTACATTCGAATTTGAAGAATAGGTGTAAGAAAATTCGTTCCTGACGGGAGTCTCCTGTACACAATTTTTTTGTTTATTTCGACTGACGGTAAGACTAATAGGCGTACACCAGACTGTAGTAATGAACACAATAATTGTACAAAAAAATACAAAGAAGCACTAACGTGAAGTCAGTACTCTTTGGCACGATTGAATACGTTGGCGAATTTAAATTGAATGATGAGTGTTGATAGAGTGGATAGAGCGAACTGGAAATCTAGTCAGACAGTAGTGGCTAGTGGCGAAAGCCTAAAAGAGCACTGACGTGAGGACGTGAGGTCAATCTGCTTTGGCTTGCTAATGAATGATTATGATTCTACTCACAGAACACTAATATATAGTTAATAGATTCTACTGACTCTCCTATAAGTCCTATACCTAATGTGTTCCCCAAGTGTAGGCTTTGTTACTGTCAAAATTAGACAAATCAAATTAGACCTACAGATTTTACTTTCAATAAAGAACAAACAATGGAATTTTAGGCAAAAAAAATTCCTCATCATGTATTCTATTCATCTTGATTTGTAAAAGCACAGATTACAGAAAGTTCAGATTACAGATGTTAATCTTTGGTAAAAGCCAGAGACATAGACATGTATGAAGGATACATTAAAAGTTAAAGGCGAAAATTCATGTGGCGATTTTGTCGCCGAAAACCAGCGATTTTGTCGCCCAAAATTTCGACGATTTTTTCGTTCAAAACCAGCGACTGTCGCTCGAAATTTCCCTTCCCCTATATTTCATGGAGCGACAAAATCGCCACGACAGATTATTTTGAACTGACAGAAACATAACCTAATTGAATTTAAATATTACAACTAAATACATATTTAGGTACAAAATGAGTTCCGGAAGTACTACAGTTATCTCTAATAATTATATAAATGTATTAAATCGCAAAAGAAAAACAAATGGGAACTTCCAAGACGATGCAATTTCTGGAGTACATATAGGAGCTTCAACTCCTAATTCTAGAATCCTTGTAGAAGGAGAAGACTACGAGGTTCTAAATGTAGATCATGTATGACAAATCAAATTGTGGTCCCATTTTTATAGACATTTGTTCCTTATATTTACAAAGTAGTGCCCTTAATTCAGAATCACATAAAATTGATGGCCCATATTAATGTGGAGAACGGTAAACTTAAAAAAAAAGTATGGTATATTCTTGTAAAGTCGCAGCATGGAGCAGGTGTAAACATATTACTGATGTTTTAATTCAAGTTCAGGTGCATGCTGTTCTAATTCATTTATGAGGATACATATAGTGTCTAATTGATCCAGATAAAGCTGTGGTATAACAGTTATCCATAATTAAAATGATTTTTTCAAGATATGATACATATTTATTACAGTGAACTCTTGATAAGTCGAACATCGATAAGTCGAACTCTTAGATAAGTCGAACATTTTTTCCGGTCCCAATTCATGGGTATCTAACCCTGTATACTTTCACCTCAATGAGTCGAACAGAGTTCTTGAGAGCAAAGAGTCTAGTAGATGAGTCGAACTGCTGGAAGGGTCCACAAGAGAACCTCCACCTCTATCAGTCGTACTCCTAACCATCATCTCCTCTATGAGTCGAACTGTTTGATCTAACGAATGAAACCGAAAAGAATTCGGTATGCAAACGAATCACCACATTTGGTAGCCATCATATATATTTTTCAATCGCTTAGTACATTGTTCAATTTATTTTTTATTTGTTTATTGAGCCGTCGTGCGCTGAGATCGTTTTAGTCATGGATACGCGAAAACTGAAAATTGTATCAGTAGCAGATGAACTCGAACTCATTCGGGAAGTAGAGAAAGGAGAAGAAAGTAAAACCCTTATCGCTAACAAGTTTGGAATTCCTAAATCCCAATTTTTATCTATCATGAAAAATAAAATTAATATCTTCCTCAGAGTTAAAGGAAAATCAGTCCACCGGTACCGTCAGAAATTGCCTCGGCATTCAGATGTTCGCATCTTCCCTAGGCCACGAATTTACAGCGAGTAGTGGTTGGCTACGTAATTCCAAAAAAAGATACGGAATTTCTGGAAGAACCTCGTTAGGTGAAAGGTGAAAGTGCTAGGGTCAATGGAGACACTTGTCATCAACCCTTGTTTCTCATTAACTACTGTTGATGTCGTGAATACGCGAGTTTTTCCCTCAATGAGTCGAACTCTCACCTCAATAACTCGAACGTTTGGTGAGACGAACCATAGATAAGTCGAACAGTTTTTTATGGTCCCTGGGAGTTCGACTTATCGAGAGTCCACTGTATGTGAAAATAATTATTAACAATAAGTGTAATGTTTGAGGTATAATAAAATTGCTTTTTTTTTGTTTTGTTTCCAAGAGTTTTGATGACCATCTCTTCTATTCAATTGAAAATATCAAAATTGTTTATGCCTGTAAAACTTTTCAAAGCACTGTCACTGTTCAAGATATCACTCTTTGTAGATAACCCGAATATATCAATGACACAAGTGTTAGGTGGTCTGTTAACAATGTACACAACCAAGTATACTACTAAAATTATTATTGCTGTTCAACTAACTCAAGGGTGCTTGGGTGATACTTATTTCTTCTTCTGAATGAGGTTTTTCAACACAGCAAGTCATCGATACATCCTTCCTCAGTTCTCTTTCGAGGTACCTCCTTGTACTCTGTTTGAAGATGATGTAGTTCCAAGTTGAGTACTCTTCGGTCTATTAGTTATCTTCCTAACGCAGTTTCAATAATTATATTTATATTTGGTTTTCCGGAGGTAAGAATTGAATACACAAACCTATACTAGTAAATTTCACAGGAAGTTGGACAGAATAAAACCAGTACAGAATAAAACCTATACATTTTGGCATTTTTTTCGCCCATGAATTGCATTTGGGCACACAACAATGGTAATTTCTGGTCGAAGACATATTAGATAGGATAATATTATCTACTTTCATTTGAATTTGTCCAATAGAGATGAATGGACAATAGAATATGAGCGCAAAAGCTCCTTACTTCACGTCAGTGCTTGAACCAATTTTAATTTTTGCGGCTGTCACTGCTGTCAGAGGTATGTCATCAGTTGTCGTTGGAATGCTGGATTAATCCAGCGACACGGACGACGTCGCCCAAAACGGTCCAAATGACAGTATACTCATTTGGGCGACAAAATCGCTGGTTTTCGGCGACAAAATCGCCACATGAATTTTCGCCTTTATACTACGGCGCCTCGCCTTCAAGATCACCGTTAACTAGGTAGTACGGTTTTCTGTGTCACACATTTTTAAAGGAAGAAGAAGAAGGGGTCCATTGTCTATAACACATGTACCCGGGGATTCCATTCTGGTTTTATGTGTGCACACGTGAAGAAGCTTTGAATAAAACTCCGATTGGAAAATTTCAAATTTCGTAATAAAATGGGAAAAGGTAATAAAAGATCTCATACACGAGATCATTATACAAAAGACCAAGAAAATAAACGGTTCCGCCAAGATTTGGAACATGTATACAGATTGAAAAGAAAGCTGGAAAAACGGCATCACGCTGAAGAAACTCATTCTTCCAAGTATGTCAGGTAATTAATATCAGATTCATCTAAAAATTCAAATTCTAGCTCTCCCTCTGGACAATTCAGTGAGTGTGAGTCCGAGAGCTCGTTTAGAAGGCTAAAAGCCCAAAACGTTAGCTCTACTGGTGCAACAAGCCCTTACAGGTCTAGTCTAAGGAGCTCTCCCTCTGGAAAATTCAGTTAGTGTGAGTCCGAGAGCTCGTTTAGAAGGCTAAGAGCCCAAAACGTTAGCTCCACTGGTGCAACAAGTCCTTACAGGTCTAGTCTAAGGTCAAGTACCGTAGACCTGGAAAACATATTAGGTGAAGAATGTGAATATCCATGATCCATGAAAATGACAGTCTTGATAATAACCTACTTCAGAATAATCACCAATCTGATGAAGAAATTTCACAAATTGATGATGAAAAACTGGAAGATTCTTCCAAATCTTAGGAGAAGTTGAGAACAAAAACAAGTCATCAACTACATACTATTTTGAAACCTAAGTGGTAAAATTTTGTGACTAATGGTTTAGAAAATGACGAAAGACTGAGATTACTTGAAGGACATTGTCCCTGATAATCTTAATGAACTCAATGCTGCAATACTAAATACAGAACTTCAGCATTACCGGAATCGGCTGTAAAAAAGGATAAGTTCCTTTATAGTCGACAAACACAATTGGCCAAAGGCATATCAGTGATAGGAAAAGCCTGAAATTTATTAATTTAATCTTCATATAATTTACCACAGAAAAATTATATAATTGTTCTAATGAATGAGTTAGGGAAGATACTATGTGATCTTAAGTATTGTTTATCGTTGTCTAGAAGGGCTGTTATTACTCCCTTATCGAATAAGACTTTATGTTCAATTCAACTACCAGTAGGTTAACTATCATTTGGGAGAACAAATGAAACTGCAAAAGCTATTGAAAAATCTAATCATGATTTGAAACAACAATCTGTCAAAAGACCTATTTTAACAATGGTCAACAAGCATTTAAACTTTAAGGCCCATCGAGATACTCGAGGGCATATCCTCAACAAAAGTTCATAACTGTAAGGAATTGAACAAGGTGAGAATTACAGAAACGTTGAGTTTATATAAAAGTAACAGGAAAAAGTTACCTGATATTACTCTAGAGGTCATTGATACTATAATAGGATACAAAATACCCTTCAGTAAAACAGTACATGAAACATGTTATGTTAAAATCAACAAAAGTAGATAATTCTACTGTTGAAGCTATTGAGAAAGTTATTAAGAATGGATGCTATAAGTGAAAGTAAATACACAACTAGTCACTTTGTATCCCCATGCTCTTTTAGTCGATGAACCGAATGGTGATAAATGTTTTATTTTAAACTTGAAAAAATGAAATCGACAATTATATCAGTACCTTACTAAAATGGAGGACTTGAGAATATGAATTTTTAGTTAGTCCAAGATGAATAATTTCTAATTCGGATACATAATAATTTAAGAAAATATTTGAGATTGCAGGTATCAATAAATTAAATTGTGTACCATTTGGTATTCCTGTCGACATGATATTTTGTAAACTAAGTGTCAAAATATTAAAACCTATCTTGACTAAGCTAAGGGAATAACATGTGTATTATAGCTTATTTAGACAATTTTTGGATAGTAGGTGAAACTGAAACAGAATGCAGGAAAAATGGTAAAACTACTATAGATATTTTAACATCCCTAGGATTTATCACGAAGGAAACAAAAAGTTGTCCGATTCCTAAACATACTTGTTAAATTATAGGATTCGTTATCAATTCTTTAACTATGACTAGATAACTCCAGACAAAAAGCAAAAAATCAATCAAGAAATTATAACACTTAAGAGTGTACAAATATTCAAATAAGAAAATTTGCATCATTTATGGTATTATTGTACCAGCATGTTTGGGTGTAAAATATGGTAGGCTTTATACGAAAACATTCGAAAGAGAAAAGCCTTACAAAATGTAAATCAAAATTTTAACAATTTCATGACTTCCAAATAACATCAAGGACGATCTAAATTGGTGGAAAGAAAATATTCTCATAGCAAAAAATTATAAATGATACTTTTGAGATTGAGAATTATTCAGATGATTCAAAAACAGGATGGGGGGGGGGGGCGTATTGTAATGCACAAAGTACTCGAGGATGTTGGAGTTCACTATACTGAGCACAAAACACATCGACTACCTGGATTAATAGCAGCATTTTATGGCCTTGAATGTTTTCAAAAAATGCATACTGTAAGAATGTCCTTAGGATTGATAAATAACTGCTCCCTCCTATATAAATAGGATGGGCAGTGTACAACATTTAGAGCTGCATCAACTAACAAATCAATTTGGCAGTGGTGTGAGGAAAAAGATTAATGGATTCTTGCTTCATATGTATCTTCAGCTAATAACAAAGCAGATACAGAAGCTCTTAAATATTACAGGCCGAAACTGAGTCTGAAATCTCAGAATCTGCCCAATTCTAAAATTATCAAAACTTTTGAAAATACCAGCACTGACCTATTCGCCACTAACGTAAACACAAAATGTAATACCTATGTATCTTGGATCGCAGATCCAGATTCCATTGCTGTAGATGCATTCTTTCCCTGGAATGAATTTTAAATTTATGCCTTTTCACCCTTCAGTTTAATTCTAAGAAAATTTCAATTGATAAAGCTGAGGGTATTGTTGTAGTTCCTGATTGGCCTCCACAACCATGGTACCTTTTCTTTCAGAAATTAGTTATATCAGAGATAATTCTATTTGAACATAGTCCGACTATTAACTTGCCCTTCTAGGAAGACGCACCCACTTAGCAAAACACCAAAACTTATTGTAGGGATGTTATCAGGAAAGTACTCTTAAATAAAGGGTACCTAGCTACCCTGAAGCAACTTTGGACACGATTCTAGAATCAATATCAGAGTCAACGATCTGACAATATAGCTCATCTTATCGAGCATGGTTTAAATTTTGCTCGGAGCTTAAACACAGTCCTTTATGGTGCAGTTCATTAGGTTTTATAATTTCTCCAAAATCAGTTAAAAACAAAAAGGCATGAATTTGAGACATTGAATCAACACTGATCAGCAGCATTAGCATTAATATTATCAGGAGATGGTACAAATGTCTATAAGACGATTTATGAAGGGAGTGTATAACTGAGACCAGCCAGACCTAAATATGCAGGTGCTAGAGCCCCTCAAAAAGTGTTGACTTTTCTGAATACTCGAGGGAAAAACAAAGATTTGTCACTAACAGATCTTACTGGTAAAGTAGCAACATTATTAGCCCTATTGTCACAGGACAAAGGGTGCAAACATTACATGCAATAAAAAATATAATCTTGAAGAAGATGGAGTGAAAATGTAGGTGTACCTACCTACCAGATTTTATTAAAACATCAAAAGTAAATTCTTATCAACCTTACTTGAATCTACCTTTCTTTGCATAATCATCATTAGTCTATATAGAGCATACAGCTAATTTGAGATGAGAAGACTCAGAAAATATGTTTATTTCCTGAAGACCACCTTACTATCAACCACAAGAATACAAAACAAATATATAATCTATATATAGCTATCAAGTAACCAAAACAGCTAAATCGAAATGGATAAAAGTCACCTTAAGTTCTGCAGGGATAAATATAAATATAGGTATATTCTCCGCTCTTTCAATTAGACATGCAGCAACTTCAACTGCAAGGAGGAAAAATGTATTGTGAAAGCACAGCCCACTATATCTATAGAGAGGCTGTGGTCAAATGTAATCAGCCAAGCAGCTGGTTGAGCAAACAAATCAAAACTTTTGGAAATTAGTATATTCGACCTTTATTAAAAGGTCCCGATAATCTCATGAAATCTGTCTTCAGTAACAACTGTAATGTTACAAGATTATTAGTAAGAGAAATGTATTTTCGTTCATTTATGCAGGAATCATTTATTGAACTGATTTCATCAAAAACGAGAATACCGCAATATTTTTAATTTAAACATCCTACCTAGTTAACGGTGATCTTGAAGGCGAGGCGCCGTAGTATAATTGATCGATCAAACGAACTTGTGAAGTTCGATCGAAATTATACTAGGCGCCTCGCCGAAGAGATCACTCCCACCCAATAAATTGAATAAACCCTCCCTATAAGAAAATATTGCGGCGACACTATAAAATAATAATGGAATCCCCGGGTACATGTGTTATAGACAATGGACCCCTTCTTCTTCTTCCTTTAAAAATGTGTGACACAGAAAACCGTACTACCTAGTTAACGGTGATCTCTTCGGCGAGGCGCCTAGTATAATTTCGATCGAACTTCACAAGTTCGTTTGATCGATCAATTTTCGCCTTAAGAATGCCTACCCAATCAGAAACGACCTCGTCCGAAGAGCTGTCGGTCAGAGTCGTGCAACATCGTGAAAATTAAATTTCGCGCCACTAGTAGCGATCTACTGCAAATTTAATTTGACAATAATAATATTCGTCATTATTATTTTACTATTTTACATTTCTGTATTCAAAACAATCTTTCAATTGGTCTAGTAATAATTAACTATGACAATTTATTGTAGGAAAGCACAAATAATCTTTATTTAATTGTTTAATTTTTAATTACTCAAAAACAGTTTTTTTTACCAACCTAATTTAAATATTGATGAATACAGTTTTTGTCAATATCACAAACTTAACATCCAAAATGATTTCTACTCACATGTAAGTATGATAGAATAGCCAATGTCAAAATTTGATTTCTTGTTAGAAATGTGGAAGTGGGATGTCATATTAGAACTCAAGCAAATATATTTTTCAATAAAATAAATTGTTTTTTTAAATATGTAATAATATTACAAGAGATATTGTATCCATTCTTCTTCTTCTTTCAACTCCTTGATTTGGTGCTGCCTCAGGGAGGTTCTTCGGGTCTTTCTATTTTTCTTCTCATCCTGGCATTCCTATGGAGTTCTTACACCTTCATCGCTATGAAAAGATTATTGATATTGAAATATGAAATAGAGGCATATCAAGCGCAACCTCACCTTAACAAATCAGTGGAATATTGAATTATTACAAGATAGCTTGTATCCAATTTTCTTCTTCTTTCAACTCCTTGATTTGCTGGTGCTTCATAGGGAAGTTCTTCGGGCCTCGCATTCCTATGCAGTACTTTCACCTTCATAACTTTGAAAAGATTATGGATATTGAAATATGAAATATAGGCATATCAATCGCAACTTCACCTTAAGGAATCAGTGGTATATTGAATAAGTTACGTATTATAATCAACTCTAGCCTATTATAGGTTTCTCACTACTGGTAAGAGGAACATTCATCCTAGGTATTTAGAAATAAGAAGGATTGAGCTCTATTAAGTACAATACTGTTAGAAGAGTCTTTAGCATATTGGCATTTTCACTCTTCGTAAAGAAGAATATTCACTCATCTTAGATATTTTGAAATAAGAATTATTGAGCTCTGTTATGTGCGGTGCCCCACTTTGTTCTTCCAGTTGGTCTGTCCTCCTTAGTCCTCAGATCCATGGTTTGTACCATTCCTGTGAACCAAATTGGGTATGTTATTAAAGGATCCAACTTCCAAATATATGAATGAGTGAATGAAGCAACCATAACCTATGAAAACTAATTATTGATCGATTGATCCTGTTGGAAGTTGGATTGGAACACTAGAAATATCTCAAATCAACATCAAAATTCATGAGACACAATTAAGCAACTGAATTCGCAAACGCTCGAAATTTAAATCAAAACGACCATAGAATAGACGAAAATGACGTCACAAGGTAGAATATGGCGGACCCAGTAGTGTCCCGTGTCCCCCAAAATTTGGATGCGCAGTGGTCGAAGCTCATTCTCTTTCCCTCTATTTCTCTGGTAAAAGCACTTAATGACCGCTGGGTGCATGAGTAATGGCCGAGCCCAAAGTTTTCCTTAGAAAGAAGTGATACAAAGAGATAGGTATATGGGTCTCTGGTATTATGATCTATGATCCAAACCAAACCAAACAGAAACAAAGTTAGGTTAACGTCTGTCTGAAATTCGCTGTTAATCAGCACAGAACAGTTAAACAGTATAGAGTATACTAATAATAGTTAAACAGCAGTAACAGTACCCGTGTTGTACCTATTTTATGAAATGGCTTTGAATTCACCTGCCAAACTTCTGAAGCTGTCGAAGCCAGCTCTAACTATAGTATCTGCAGCTTATCACCCAAAGGTTATTGATCATTATGAAAATCCCAGAAATGTAGGATCAATGGATAAGAAGGACAAAACTGTTGGCACAGGATTAGTGGGTGCTCCCGCTTGTGGGGATGTCATGAAACTTCAGATAAAAGTTGATGAAAATGGAAAGATAATAGACGCTAAGTTCAAAACATTTGGATGTGGTTCAGCAATAGCTAGCAGTTCTTTGGCTACTGAGTGGGTCAAGGGAAAGACAGTTGATCAGGCAGCTCAACTCAAAAATACAGATATTGCTAAGGAATTATCACTTCCTCCAGTTAAATTGCATTGTTCAATGTTAGCAGAAGATGCCATAAAAGCTGCTCTATCAGATTATAAAGTCAAACAAAAGAAATAGAATTCTACTTTATAATCCAATAACATACAAATGTTGTGATATAAGAACCTCTCAAATTTAGTAACATATTAAAGGTTTTGAATAGATTATATTAATGTTGTGTTGAATACTGAGTAATAAAATATAGAGCTGAAATTTATTTCAATTGCATACCAAAATATTCAGATGATCCAATATATTATATTCTAATTGAGTTCTTCACCTTCTTTATTCCCATCAAGGTTGACTACAGTTTATCAAGAGGTCAATATTGACCCTTTTGATCATAAATGATAGTATAATATATATATATATACATTTATATAAACTACAATAAGAAGGCAATTGAATATAACAGAATACCTATACTCGCAATTAGGAACAACTGTAATGAAAACAATTACTTTATTCTTATAAAAATATTTTGAACAAGTCTCATTCATATAAAAATAGATGACAATCAAATCTTTCATAACACGGTTTCACAATATTAGTCAATGTAAATAATTCATTCATCATATTGTTTGTCACTCTAAATTCGAAGGAATATATGAAATTTCCAAATTTATCACTTTGAAAATATACTTACATTGGGTATTTTCAGACTAGATCATTATTTGAAAATATTTCTTCTCAATATTCCCATCATAACATACACAAAATCACTATAGAATGATCATCAATAAATATTAGAAAAGAGACCTTATAAACTGAATGAAATAATCAGCCTATAGGGATAAAACATAGATACTTTATACCCTTACTGTTTGTTCAAAGGGGACTCTTAAACAAATTAGATTCAATAATTTTAGGTCCTCTTGGCATAAATCCCTGTACTTAAATATTAATTGATCCAGAGAAAGCAGGAGGCAGCTAAATAAATATTAATTCTTTCAAGTTCAAGCCTACTTCTAGAAATATGGGAATCTGAAGTGAAATGATATCAATGTTATAAGTTAAAAATTAAAGAATTTTAGTAAGTGGTTTAAGCCCTCTCTTCCATCTCATGATATTCCAAATCTCATGTTGGTAAATTTTTGAGATCAAAAATTGTCTCGTCATCATCATCGTTATCCAATGGAAGGGGTGTCATTTCAATGTTACCTCTGGCTAATCTTATTCCATATTTTTTTATTCTGGCATTTCTACTTTTTCTCCTGAAAATTAATATCTATTTAGAATTTGATATCCTTTAGATCAAATATGACTTACCTATATGTTTTAAATGCAACAAATACCATAAACAAGAGAGAAATGGAAATCAATACCATTGAAAGAGTGGTAACAAAGCTGGATTCTTGTTCCTTGCTATTGGTACCATTATGAGAAGGTGGTATTTTTTCAGGATATCCAGTTTTATTGTGCCCTTTATTGGTATTTTGTTCAGGACGATATTTATGGGTAGCCAGGTTTTGATGAACAATTGCTGGTTTGATTTTTGGCTCATGATCTGCAGTGGAATTTGCTAGAGTATTATTATCACTTGTTGAGATAAATTTTGAATCATTCTTAGCATTACTTATTTGAGAAGGTACTTTTTGATCCACATTATTATGCTCTTCTGATATACCGAAAATATTAACTGCATTGAAGGCCAGTATAAATAATAATAATTTTATCATTTGGACTTCTGAGAAATCAATTCGGAATTAATAAATAGCCGGTACATTCAAAATAGAAAAATTATAATTTTATTTTAACAATTTCAAAAACATCATTAATGTCAATGTCATACTGCCAGCGCCACAGAAGTCACAGAACAGCGCAGCCAGCTGTCAGCTCAGCGGTGTGGTAGTCACGTTCAGAAGTCTAGTGTTACCAATTTGAATGATTTAATATATCGCCTAAAATTCTGAATCAAATTCAAACTAGAATTTTTGAAATGGGTCCTGTCAAAAATGTTGAGCTTTATTTAAAAATTCAATGTTTTTTTTGTCATTTAATTAAGAAAGCAATAAATAAATAATAAATGTCAAACACCAAATAATGATCTTCCCCCAACAGTCCAACGTCCAACCATATTCTGTGTTCTGTGAGTCCAACCCATAGGTCCAACCTCCAACCACTGAGAAGCTGAAACAGGAAACACAGAATAAGAAAATAGAAACGTAGAAGGTTTTACCAAATGCAATTTAAACAACAAAAAATATGGAGTCTTCAAATTTGGAATCGCCCCCTTTGTTTGAAAATGTAGAAATCAGCAATGGAACTGAAAATAAACTGGATGATGATCTTTTTATTTCGGCCCAACAGGTTTGTTTATTTAAGGTCTGAAATTTCATTTATTGTAATTAATATTTGCAGGATCTCACCACCCATTACGGACCATCCTCAATTGCGAATAATGTTTCCGAAGATATCACTAATTTAAATTTGAACGATGATAAAACTCTGGAAACGATACCTATTAATACAGATTCTTCAGGAGCTGATGCCTTGGAGAGGGTGATTTGACAAATTTTCATTTCATGATAAATCAAAACTATGATTTGCCACCTGAAATTCCTTTTCATATTAAAGATTCAAAGCAAATTATTCACAACATCAAATTCTGTGACCGTTTAAATTGATGAATGCATGATTTTGAAAGATCTCGCATAGCTTGTCATGCTGATATGTTTTCTAATTCAATTGTTTTCTGTTGAAGACGGAATCTGAAAGTGGAGATCAATTCATAGAAATTTCAATAACCGAGCCACAAAAAATTGGTGATGGAATGGGCGCCTATATGGCATATAGAGTTGCTACAAAAACTAACATGCAAATATTCAAAGCCAAAGAACTATCTGTACTACGGAGATTCAGTGATTTCTTAGGTCTTCATGATAAATTAACCGAGAAGTATTTGAAAATTGGGCGTATTATTCCTCCTGCACCAGAGAAAAATGTATTAGGTGAGAAAATTGACAATTTGATTTTAAGATGTGCCAGTACTCTCTGATTGCGTATGAATATTGTAAATGTACTAAATTGCTATGCACAATCTCAAATGTTAAGTTTTAGCTATTTTTATTGTGAAGTGACGGAATTCTCTTACTATACTCATCCAATGCTTTTTCGTTTTAATAACAAAGTAATTTTACTTATCACCAGAAATTGTGCATTATACCTATGCAAAATCATTAAATACAGTGTAACCTCTTTAATTCAGACACATTTAAATCCGGACATCCAATACTCCGGATGCCTGATTTCAAATAACCATAGTCCGGACGCATCCGTATAATCCAGACGTACACAAGCCACACAAAATATAGCAGTGAAAAATGAGAAGTTCAAACAAAAATTGATTTCTTCAAAGTTGAAAATAAATACAGTAGAATCTCACTAATCCGGCACTTCGATAGACCGACACGTCCAATAATCCGGCACACTCCGACCGTGCCTACTTCGACCCTCATCATGGAAGAGCTATGACCTACACTGAATGTTGTATCACGAGAATTAGAATAATGGTATCCTGACAATGATCTGGCAATTGCCTATTGAATACAAAATTTATCAGAATACAGATGCAGCATTTAATTGTTCCAATACCAGCATAACATGGGTTGAAAAACACAGCTTACCTGCTAAAGATGCTATAATTTTTCGAAATATGCGAGAAAAGGTTTTCAAACAAGGTTTAACGACTTGCACAAAAATCGACCTCAATTAAAGATTATTTAGTTAACTTGATAAAATTGTGAGATATGTCATAAAAAAAATTCTATTTACAGATTATGTTCTCTATACAATCCATTAATCCGAACATTCCAATAATCCGGCACACGCTGGTTTTTAATGGTGCCGGATTACTGAGATTCTACTGTAAATAGATAAATTTAAATGCAATATCTTGTATGTGAAAATTTGTATTTTGAATAATATATTTTATTTAATAAACAAATTACAAGAATAATAAAAAATATATAGGTAAGTTCTATTTCTCTTGCAGTTGAGAATTTAATGTTTTGTTACTTATATTAATAAATTATTTTATTCAATAAACAACCCATAAGAATAATTCTGTTTCTATATAATTTGGACAAATCGAAGACAAGTACCATGCCATCAACTGTCTGGATTAAAGAGGTTACACTGTATTATATTCCAGTACTTGTTATTTGGCACAGCCCAATAAGAGAATGATTTTTCAGCAGGCTTTTAAAAAAAATCGGAATACTCTACATAGCGGCGGTTTTTTAAGCATGCGATAATGATTTATAGATCTTGGGAATGTACTTCCAGGCTTATAAATTATTGAAATTGTTACCTAAAGTGTGTTGAGACAAAATGACTCTGGAAAATGACCAAATTTGAAGAGATACTTTTTGATATCCCAATTTCAAAAAGTGTAGGCCTCTTAAATTAATAATAATAATCATTATTATTATATACTAATATAATTAGCAGGACTCTACACTTCCACAGATTTGCTATAGATAACATTAGTTAGGTTAGGCGGGAATTTTGAATTACTTTCCATCTGTAGACCAGACCATGCATGCATTTGTTATGGATTTCAAAATCACGCAAATCTCCAACCTGGTTTTAAATGCTTTGGCAAATTTAATGAGATTCATTTCTATTCAAACAGATTCAGTGAACCATTCTCAACAAACTAAAATCAACATTAAGTTTTATATTTTCAAAATAATTAATGAATATAAAAATAGTGGGCCAATTCAATGGATGTTTGTCTTAGCTTCATTTCGTTATCGATTGATGGAGGCAAGTATTCATTTACAATTGAAAACATTATGATCCTCAACGCCATTTGATTGGCATTCAACTAAACAACACAACAGAAATCTTCTATGACATACTGAAATCTTGCGAACAATAATGATTTATATACCACTAGCTGGCCCGGCGAACTTCGTACCGCCTAACCTTCAAAAAAAAATGCTCGGTAAGGAACGAAGTTTTTTTATTATTTTCCATTACTTGCACTTGATGTTTCTTACTTACAAAACAGAGTTTTCCTGAAATACTGGCTATTTATAAAGTTTCAATTTGATATTGACAGACACACACTTATGATACAGTCTCTTAATCAATTTAAAGCTTGCTGATAAACTATATTTTTTGTTTTGTTTTGTGGTGCGTAAATAAACAAAGATGACGGTTTTCGGACGAGCGAACACGCGACGTATAATTGTCCATGCGCCATGTCCACACAACAAAGGAAAAACAAAATTTTTACATTATGAGAATCCTTCCAAGGTACCTATTTAGTTAATGCTTTGTTTGTGGCACGAATCACTAAAAGCGCGTTCAATTGTGCCGTGATATAAAGAACACCCTGTATAGTAATGGTTTATTTTCAATGATGTATGCCTCGAAAGTATTATTTTTAACACAATTGAATGAAATTGTACGATTGGCGTGAAAAAAAGGCAAGTTGCAATTGATGTTAAAAGAAAAACAACCTGTATGACAATTTCGGACAAATACATTATGAGAATCCATCCAAGGTGCCTATTTAGTTAATGCTTTGTTTGTGGCACAAATCACTTCAATCGCGTACAATTGTGCAGGATTATAAAGAATATCCTGTATAGTAATGGTTTATTTTCAATGATGTATGACTCGAAAGTATATTTTTTAACACAATTGAATGAAATTATACGATTGGCGCGAAAAACAGCAAGTTGAAATTGACGTTGAAAGAAATACATCCTGTATGAAAATTTCGGACAAATACGAAGTTAAAAGAAAAACACCCTGTAGGAAAATTTCAGACAAATACATTATGAGAATCCATCCAAGGTACCCATTTAGTTAATGCTTTGTTCGTGGCACAAATCACTTCAATCGCGTACAATTGTGCCGTGAGAAAAAGAACATTCTGTATAGTTATGGCTTATTTTCAATTATGCACAAACCACTTCAATCGCGTACAAATGTGCTGTGAGAAAAGAACACCCTGTATAGTAATGGTTTATTTTCAATGATTTATGCCTTGAAATTATATTTTTTAATTCAATTGAATGAAATTGTACGATTGGCGTGAAAAACAGCAAGTTGCAAATGACGATAAAAGAAAAACACCCCGTATGAGAATTTCGGACAAATACATTATGAGAATCCATCCAAGGTACCTATTTCGTTAAAGCTTTGTTTGTGGCACAAATCACTTCAATCGCGTACAATTATTGTGCAGGGATATAAAGAATATCCTGTATAGTAATGGTTTATTTCAATGATGTATGACTCGAAAGTATATTTTTTAACACAATTGAATGAAATTATACGATTGGCGCGAAAAACAGCAAGTTGCAATTGACGTTGAAAGAAATACATCCTGTATGAAAATTTCGGACAAATACGAAGTTAAAAGAAAAACACCCTGTAGGAAAATTTCAGACAAATACATTATGAGAATCCATCCAAGGTACCTATTTAGTTAATGCTTTGTTCGTGGCACAAATCACTTCAATCGCGTACAATTGTGCCGTGAGAAAAAGAACATTCTGTATAGTTATGGCTTATTTTCAATTATGTATGCCTCGAAAGTATATTTTTTAACACAATTGACTACGACTATGGCGTGAAAAAGAGCAAGTTGCTATTGACGTTGAAAGAAAAACACCCTGTAGATATTGTTATATCTATTCACCTTTTGAACCTTTTCTGGACTCTCACATATAATTCAAGACTAAAATTAGCCAAATTGGTCCAGCCATTCCCGTATGTGAAAAATGATTTTCCCGCTTTTCTGTTGAGTTGAGTCCTGATTCTTTCATCAGGATGTAATATTTTTTCGAAGGACCAGAATTGTACACCCTCATTGTTTTATCAGGGGGATGAGTAAAGGGGTATACTTAACTTTAAGCACCCAGCAGTAATCTCGGTGATTATGGCGTAAGTTGTTACTTGCAATAAGATAACAATTACGAGGATAGGAAGGGGTGAAATATTCGAATGCACTAAACACAACAACAAACTGTATTTTCTTGTTACTGACAATGTGATAACAAGCACGAAGTAATTATACAAATGTAATATTTATACAATTTAAAGTCTTCCTTCTATATGAAAATGTACAGCAAGGAAGAAGTGACTACTTAGTCGCTATGACAACAAGGTAATGGTATTGTTTCGCGACGGATCAAGAATAGTAATGTCTCTTGCACTAAGAGACGTAGCAGTACTTGTAGTAGTAAATTATTTCAGTGTAAAATGTATATAAAAGACCAGATAGAAGAAACATAGGAGGTTCTTTCATCTGGGTAAAAAGGGGAAATATTAACAATGATTGGGGTTTCGATCTTAAAACCGCCCCTGATATGTAACAACAATACTCTCATTTGTAGAAAAAGTGCGGGAATGCATACTAAATTTCCGATGCCAGCACCAATGAGTGAACTTCCAGGGTGTTTAATCTTAGGAATTCGAAATCCCGAATTTCTCCCACTATCGGCACTAACTTTACTTGCTTTCTGCTTATAATCTATCAACAACAGCTGATAGATAACCTTCACAGATTATCCCGTTTTCCATAGCGTCTAGACAAAAAGAATACCAGCACTCGGCAATTAGAAACCTGATAAGTTTTCTTACCACTTCAGTAAAATAATGCATTTTAGCATCCTTTTACAGGAAATAGGCAATAAATCGCTCCACAAAGGTCGAAGCTTAACAAGATATTCTAATCGCCGTTATCTTTTCGTAAAAGTATTATTTTCAAGGGTGAGACCACACATGGTAAACTAAAACCCAGGTAACTCAATAGACAAATATTCACGTTTTTAAAAGCGAGCTCCTTTGTTGAGAAAAACAAATCGACGTTCCCCAACATGTGACCTCGTGAGATGTAACAGATTTTAATCTTACTAATGTTGTCTATTTTATATGGTGGCAAAATAATAGAAATATTTCAACTTTTTCTGACGTAATAATTTCATATTGTTTATAAAACATAGCTTTTCAACTTTGTAATGTTGTTAAAGAAAAAATTTTTATCTAGCTGCTCTACGACATACACTAAATTCGCTGATCCAATTGCACAACAGCCTACGTGAACATATCGCCGCAGCTCCTCATCATTGTAAACATTGTTACCTTTAAGAATTATTGGTAAATACTAACATTGAATTGCTTTTGTTTAGATAAAAATCGATGCTATTAAGATATGATGTTCATTATTATGATTTCCGTAATGGAAACATGATTGCTATGAATACCTACCTCCGTCGATTTGGATGCTTGGATGAGGTGAACTGTGGCTAATTGCCAATGACTAAATCAAGACACACAGTGTCCTCCCCAAAGAGGAGAGCGTCATTTAAGGGCAGACACAATCCAGGGTTTCATGGTTATTATCAATCATCAGTGTGACTTAGCCGACACTGAAATATGAAATATTTATTGCAATAAATATTTCACCGTGTGTCTTGTTTTAGTCATTGGCAATTAGCCACAGTTCACCTCATTAAATGTTCACTGATTTGTGGTTTATCTTACTACACTGAACCGGGCGTTTTCAGTCCGTAAAGGTCGCTTTATAGGTAGATGGCATTGCCATTCCTGACCCTCTTACGGCAAAAGAATGAACATCGCTTAAGGTTTCTTCATGGCAGAGGGGTCGGAGTTCGTAAGGATCTCCATAGGTGCCGCTGGTGGGATTCTTTCCCTACCGTTCGCGTCCGATGGATTTAAGTTTCCTAGAACGCCTTCAGTTTCATTCATTGTCGGCTAAGGGCTAAGTCACACCGATGATTGGTAATAACCTGAAACCCTCGGTTTGTGTCTGCCCTTGAATGACGCTTTCCTCTTTGGGGAACACTGAGCGATGTGGTGATCTAGGCTGTCCACGCGGAATATTTGTTGATGGTTAAAATCAATAAATATTTCACCATGTGTCTTGTTTTAGTGAAATCGATGCTGATAGTCTGCTATTATTTATGCGCTATTTTAGAATTATGTTGGTGAATTCCTTCAATAAAAACATTTGCTTTTTGCTGATGACTTGAACTTGTATAGAGTTATTAGTGACCCTCAGGTCACATTGATACTTCAGCGTTACTTAGATGATCTTGATGTTTGGTCAAATTATAATGGTCTACATCGAAATGATTCCAAGTGCGCTGTGATTACCTTTTCCAGAGGTCATCATCAATACATTTAAGACCTGAATGCAGAACCTCCGGAGAGGACTACTCAAACCAGGGACTTAAGGGGTTATTTTCGACCAGAGATTCAGATTTCTCCCACATTCCAATAATATAGCAGCTCAGGCCTTCAAAGAGCTTGGCTTTATCAACTGTCATAGTAGAGACTTTTCGCCAATATCTCTCAAGCTCTTATACAATGCTTTTATTATTCGTTGCTTGGCATATGGATCAATCGTCTGGTCATCGCATTATGCAACCCATATCAATACTATAGGAGGGAGTGCAGAGTAGTTTTACGAAGTCTAATGCGTTGGATGTGGTGTGGATGTAGCTGGTTTTGATTACTTGGAAAGTTGGAGGCTTCTCAAGTTTTCTCCCTTGGGGTCTCGTAGGAGTTGTAGTGACCTCATGTGTTTGTACAAACTTTTCATCAAACCAATTACGGTTCCCATGATCCCTTATAGGTTCACATGCATTATAATTTTTATGGCGACAAATTGGATATGTCTGTTTCTAAGTGGTAGTTTACGTTCTGGTGTTTTACATGGATATTGCATGTCATTGTTGTGATGAATCTTTAGTCATATATCTTTTTGCGCGCGTGTTCCGCAAGGAACAGCGTGCTATCATTTCGTCACAATGTCTGTATTTTTCGAATTTTTTTTCGAAAATGGTCTCAAACGATTGGGTTCGACTCCTTGAAGAAGAATTCCAGGTCAAATTCAATTCTGTCCGTCCGGTCCGGCCGGCCGTTAGCACGATAGCTCTCGAACGGAACGAGTTAGAGCGTTGAAATTTGCAGGGCATGTTTGGAGCGTAAATATCTCGGACAAGTTCGTTAATGGGCAAAATCCATCGAGTCGTTTCGGAGTTACGGCCATTTTTAGTTAAACCGTTTTTCAAGAATATTTCCGAAACCGATCACTCGATCTATCTGAAATTCAGCATCAAATTGTATAATCATGACCTTTTATATGCCTGCGAAGTCTCATATTGAACGGATGGCTGTAAACTAGAAAAACAAAATTAAATATTTGAAAATGAAATTTTGTTTTCACTATAACTCCAAAAACACTGATCCGATTGAATTGAAGCTCGGTAGTTATATGCGAAGTACCAACGAAAACACTTATGCAAAATTTCGTGGGGGTAGCATGAGTAGAAAAAGTTAAAAAAAAAATTTAACTATTAGCTTAATATTTTGCTGGAAATTCTGAAACCAAATATCGGATTGAGTTCAGTGTTGGCACTTCGGTGACCAATAATGACCTCTTGTGGTGTGCAAAATTTCACTGCGAACAGACCACTAGGAGCCTAAAAAAACATGTATAATTTTGAACTTCCAAACTGGACAAATTATATTTCATTTCGAATTCCTACATGGAATATCTCCAACATCTGGTGATCAGATTTCGTTCCGACGTATTTTTTGCGCGTTTATCTGAATGAATGCGGTATGTACGAGGCAACTGATTAAAATATGGACTACTTACTAGCATGGCAATTGAATTAATGCGTAAACGATGTGTGGAATTTTAAATTGTTTTTCAAAATTAGTCTGAACGGTGAACGACTGGGGGTGTAACAGCCTCTTTTGGGCATTTTTTGTTATTCGCATAAGCAGACGAGAAATAATTTAACTGCTCGAGTTTTCTTCTGAGAAGATTGGGGTTTTGGGGTGGAGGATGCTAGTCCTCCATAGAATTCCCCGGTGCCGGTCTGCGCATGCGTGGATTCAACATTGGATCTCCTGAACCACTCGTGTTGGAGAATCGGAGTTTTTTGTGACTGACAGGATGGTCATAAAGTGGCAAAAAAAAATTTCAAAAATTTTAAAATGTTGTTTCCACGATAACTCGTAAAATACTGATCTGATTGAATAGAAACTCAGTAGTTAGATGCAAAAGACCAAAGCAAACACTTTTACGAAATTTCGTGAAGATCACGTGACATGAAAAAATTCAAAAAATTACTCTATTTTGTGGAATATTTTGCTTGAAATTCCGATCAGATAATTCTCGTGTTGTTTGAATCCTGTATGGGTGAAACTTAGTATTTCTATGAGGATTACCAACAGACTGTTGGTCACATCGAATTCATCGGCCAGTTTTGGTGTTCGGATTCTCTTCTATGGAAAGTAATATATCGAGGGCCTTTTCGCCACATGTCTTAGTTGAAGGTCTACCATTGGATAGTCTTTAACATTTCCAGTTTATTCGAAATGTTTAACCACCCGACAAACAGTAGTTTTACTTATAGGATTTCTGTCTTGATAACGCTCATTAAAAATTTCGCACACTTGTTCATAGGTCCGCTTGCGATCCTCATGTCCCAGAAATATCAAGATTTCTATTAGTTGCTTTTCACTCTGTTGATTCATATAGAATGGAAAATTCTCGGGAAATATGATATTATTCGCCTTAGAGAGATCAGTTAGCAACTAAAACGATACCATACATTTTGTCATCTTTAGTTGATCTTCTAGATTGACGAAAGAATATTTTTTACAAAAAAAACTAAAGTTTTTCTTGACCTCCTCACTTTTTATCGAGCACACCTTTATCCTGTGTGTGGAAGCGACACCACCATCCTTATCTGTTTATTGTTTTATTTGCGATCTAATACATTAATTCGCAGCTGTTTTCAACTTGTGTATAAATTTTTCTTTTCATCGTAACATTTTTTTGAACATCTTTGAAGGTAAAATTTTATTTTCGTTCAAATAACTGAATTGGTAATCGAATTACTTTAGATGCGATATATCACAAGCAATATTTTTCCAATAGAAAAAATTGTTGAAGGTTAAGGGTATAAACCCCCAACTTCAAAACTGCATGCATTTCTCAAACTAAGAAAATAGAGATCGGCGGGTAGGAGGATATTCCTCAATATTTATTATTTCAAGAATAAGAACCTGACACCACTCACAAATTGTTAATTTTGTAATAAAAAAAATTGGTTCAAGCACTGATGTGAAGTCACGAGCTTTTGCGCGTATGTTATATTGTCCATTCTCACTCTTAATCGAATTCACCATGGTAAATTATATAGTCCATTCTCCTGTATTGAACACTCTTAATTCGAATTTACCACGGTAAATTTTAAAAAAATTATGAAAAAAAATTAGTTCAAGCACTGACGTGAAGTCTGGAGCTTTTGCGCGTATGTTCTATTGTCCATTCTCCTGTATTGGACACTCTTAATCGAATTTACCATGGTAAATTATATTGTCCATTCTCCTGTATCAGACACACTTAATTCGAATTTACCATGGTAAATTCATCTTCATGTCGATATTTTACAACTAGAATCCAAGCTTCAATTCGATCGGTTGAGTTTTCGAGAAAATAATATTCCAGGTGGGTACAACTCTGAAACCGTTGGACCGATTATGCCCGTAATCGAACTTAACACTCCCATTCGGATACGCAAAATACCCTGAAAATTGCAAGTCTCTATCTCCTTTCGTTCGAAAGTTAACGAGGCAATGGTCACCCATCCATCTACTAAACTCACACAAGGCTGCTCGAATCTCCAACAATATATATTCGATCGTGTTCAAACTTGGAACTTGGCAGTAGAGTTAGGTTTTGAAGGCGCTCGCAAAATGTTAGCGATGTCGGACGAATATTTACTGATATATAGAATGTTTTTCAATCATTTTCAATGATTTTTTACAAATTTTCTAGTTATAAGACCCTCACGAAATTTTTTAAGAATTTTCGCGTTGACATTATACAACTAATAACCATGTTTGAATTTAATCGGTTCTGTATTTTTCGAGTTATTGAGGGAATAACAACCAAATTTCAGATGGTTATGACTCCAAATATTTTTGGCCGATTATGCCTATAAACAAACTCAAATGCTGCAGTCACATGCACAACCTAGCCTGAAAATTTCAAGTTGCTATCTTTTTCCGTTCTCAGGTTATCTTGACATAAAAAATATTTTTTAATAATTTTTTTTTTTAATTTTCTAGTGATGCGATTCTCACGAAATTCCACAAATATGCTAAGTTCATATTCTACAACTATTCACCAAGTTTCAATCCGATCGGATTCATATTGCTTGAAAATAAAATTATTACTCGGAAACCATTGGGATTATGCCCATTAACGAACTTGTCCTTCAATTCAAATTAGCCACCGTGAACACGAGCGCTAAAGAGTACTGACTTCACGTCAGTGCTTTTTTTTTAGTATATGAGTTAAGCAAATTATAGAAGAAAATTTTTTGTTATTGTTCTCATTACAAACACCACAAGGTAAATACAAGTAACGATAATAGCAGAGGGAGAAATATGTATATATACACATACACGGGTCAGTCTATGAGTTGTACATTAATTTCAACCATAGATTCCTCTCATCAAATGAAACACTTTTTGACATCTTGTTCCGCGGAACAGATTGCTTATCAATTTGCCCAAATGTCTGTAATTTTCGAAGTTTTGACTGAAAATCGATTCTGTCCGGCCGGCCGTTAACACGATAACTCCCGAACGGAATGAGCTTAGACAGTTGAAATTTTCAGAGTAGGTTTGGGAGATCATTTCCCATTTTGAGATATTCAACGCTGAATGTAATAAAATCTTATAAAAATCTTGTAAAAAATAGCAAGATCGGCAAAGTAGATAAATATCGATTCAAGGCCATCCCAGGTCAGGAGCGGATCAACCAGAATATGGCAATACTCAAATGTGTATCCGATTTTATTACATTCAACATTGAATATCTCAAAAACGATGCGCTTTAGGAGAATTAATGAGGAATAATTTAATTTCCCAAAATATGTAATTGAGGATTCTTATAATGACTAAAGATAAACTTTATCTGGTTTCCTTGTATCCATACATATTCAGGAAAGTTTGCTTTTTCAACAACCTGCACTGTGGACGGGAGCTTTGGCGCTCTTGTTCAAACTTTGACAAATCATATCTCCGAAAGTTGGGAATGATATCAATGGATTCTGGAACTGCATCATAAATATAATTGCAGAGTTAGAGGAAGAAATACTGTTGAAGGCCATACCACACTGAATATGCTAGATACCCTTCGAAGACCGAAGCCAAGCAGCGTCGGGCGCGGTTAGTACTTAGATGGGTGAACGCTTGGGAACACCGCGTGCTGTAACCTTTTTGCGCGTATGTTCTGGGGAACATCGCGTTATAGTTTTGCCCAAATGTCTGTAACTTTCGAATTTTTTGACGAAAATGGTCTCAAACGATTAAGTTCGACTCCCCAATGAAGAATTCGATGTCAAATTTGATTCTGTCCGTCCGGCCGTTGCCACGATAACTTGAGAACGGAAAGAGATAGCGACTTGAAATTTTCAGGGTAGGTGGTGCATCCCAATACGACGGACAAGTTCGTTAATGGGCATAATCGGTCCAGTGGTTTTTGAGTAATAATTTTGTTTTCAACCAAGAAAAATCCGATCGAATTGAAACTTGGTGGGTAGTTGTAGAATATGAACCTAAGCCCGTTTGTGCAATTTTGTGCGAATCGTATGGCTAGAAAATTTTCAAAAAATTATTAAAAAATATTTTTGTTGTCACGATAACTTGAGAACGAAATGAGATAGCGGATTGAAGTTTTCAGTTTAGGATGTGCACCAGAACGCGACATTTCAGTTTGTTTATGAGCATAATCGGCCAAACGATTTTAGAGTTATAGCCATCTGAAATTTTCTGAATTTTGGTGGTTTTTGTTCCTCATTAAATCGAAAAATACAGAACCGATTGAATTCAAACATGGTTATTAGTTGTAGAATGCCAATGCGAAAATGTTTGCAAAATTAGGTGAGGATAGCATTTGTAGACAATTTTTAATAAATCATTGAAAATAAAAAAAAAATTCTATATATCAGTAACTATCCGTTTGAAATTGCTGAAATTTGGCAAGAGCCTTCATAACGGAACTCTACTGCCAAATTTCAAGTTTTAATACGATCGGTTAAATATTGTTGGAAATTCGAGCATTCTTGTGTGAGTTCAGTAAATGGGTGACTGTTACCTCGATAACTTTCGAACGAAAGGACATAGGGACTTGCAATTTTCAGGGTAGGTTGCGTATCCGAAAGGGAGAGTTGAGTTCGTTTTTGGGCATAATCGGTTAACACTCTAACGGTTTCCGAGTTATACCCACCTGGAATATTATTTCCTTAATAACTCAAAAAATAAATATTCGATCGAAATGGTGCTAGGTAACTAGTAGTAGAAAATCAACATAAAAACGTGTTTAAAATTTTGTAAGAACCGTACCCCTAGAAAATTTAAAAAAAATGACGAAAAAAAAATTTTAAGAACGGTACCCCTAGAAAATTTAAAAAAAATCACGAAAAAAAAATTGATTCAAGCACTGACGTAAAGTCAGAAGCTTTTGCGCGTATGTTCTATTGTCCATTTTTCTGTAGTGGACACCCTTAATCGAATTTACCATGGTAAATTATGTTGTCCATTCTCCTGTATTGGACACTTAATTCGAATTTACCATAGTAAATTCGAATTAAGAGTGTCCAATACAGGAGAATGGACAACATAATTTACCATGGTAAATTCGATGGACGCTTAATTCGAATTTACCATAGTAAATTCGAATTAAGAGTGTCCAATACAGGAGAATGGACAACATAATTTACCATGGTAAATTCGATTAAGGGTGTCCACTACAGAAGAATGGACAATAGAACATACGCGCAAAAGCTTCTGACTTCACGTCAGTGCTTGAACCAATTTTTTCAATTTGGCTTCTGTGCGTCAATTTTCAAGAATGTTCGTAATTAAATTCAAAAGGTAGGTCTATGACTCACCTCATGTTGGATTTACATAAATCAGCAAATTATAATTAGGAGTATTCTATGAAATCATATAAAATTATGAATAATAATTGAAATTTGGAAAATCATATCTCCGAAAGTATTGGTTTGTTAGTTAAGAATGATATCAATTCTTATGATGAAACTGCATCTTAAAAAAAATCGAATTTAAAATTTGCAATGTAAAAAAATTATTTTTTTGTTACTCCGAAACCACCTGGCCGATTTTGCCCAATAACGAACTTAACCGAGATATTTATCTCTCAAACCTACTCTGAAAACTTTAACTGTCTAGCTCATTCCGTTCGAGAGTTATCATGTTAACGGCCGGACAGAATCGATTTTGACCACGGATTCTTGATCAGTGAGTCGAACCAAATCGTTTAGGACCATTCTCAGCCAAAAATTTTAAATTACAGGCATTTGGGCAAATTGATAAGCACTCTGTTCCGAGGAACAAGAGCGCCAAAGAATCCTGCAAATTTTGTATATCTCGATAATTTGTGCATTTTCATTAATTTATGTCTACAATTTTCAGGTATGACCAAAATTAAGATGTCAAACCAAATTGAGAATGGAACAGGAAATGGAAATGATTTCGTCGAAAGAAGAAGAGCTGCACTAGAGAGATATCTTAATAGGACGGCTCAACATCCAGTATTAGTTGTAGATCCAGACTTCAGAGAATTTCTGGAATGTGGTAGGTATACTATAGCCATCTAGATATCACCAGTAAAAAACTTTGAGTGACTAATTACACCATTAAATAAAATGGGTTCAAGCCCTGTGGACAGGAGCTTTCTGGCGCTCTAGTTCAAACAGACAAATTATATCTCCGAAAGTATTGGTTTCTCAGAGTTGGGAATTATATCAATGTATTCATATGATAGAACTGCATCATAAAGGAAATTCAATTCAAATAGTAGTTTATTTATCAAGATTAAATGAGCAATCATGAGAATGAGAACTGCACCACATTTTCAATTTTTTTTTTTTGACACTTTGCGGTACTCTGGTCAATACAAAACTTCACATGCGTATAAAGGTCATGATTCTACAATTTGATGCTAAATTTCAGATAGATCGAGTGATCGGTTTCGGAAATATTCATAAAAAATATTTTTACTAAAATCGCCCATAACTCCGAAACTCCTTGATGGATTTCGCCCATTAACGAACTTGTCCGAGATATTCACGCTCCAAAACCACCTTGCAATCCGCTAACTCCTTTCGTTCGAGAGTTATCGTGCCTACGGCCGGTCGGCCGGCCGGACAGAATCGATTTCGCACTCGGATTCTTGATCAGTGAGTCGAACCAAATCGTTTGAGACCATTTTCAGCCAAAAATTCCAAAATTACAGACACTTGGGCAAATTGATAAGCACTCTGTTCCGAGGAACTAGAGCGCCAAAAAAACAAGTTGCGTATGACAATTGCCCAAAACAGGTTTAAAGTACCTACAAATAGTAGGTATTCCATAAAACATGTATGAAAGAAGATAAGTAATAATAATAAATTACCTTGTAATCGATCAAAAATTTCCTGATCTACGTTCACCAAATTTTCTCTCGAACTACAGAATTATGCTTTCAATATTTACGTAATATTTTCAAACATTTTCGGGTGAGGTCCCCGTTGCATCGCTAAAATACGAGTATTTCAACCCCAATATTTTTGAAGTTACAATATTCCCTTCTGTCAAGTTGACATTATGACAATTCATACATAGAATAATCTGTGAAATACGATTTACATTGAAATTTTGAAAAATCATATCTCCGAAAGTATTAGTTTGTTAGAGTTAAAAATGATATGAATGGATTCTTATGATAAAACTGCTTATTAAAAAAAATTTAATTTGGAATTTGTTTTGAAAAAAAATTTTTTTTTTTGTTACTCCGAAACCATCTGTCCGATTTTGCCCAATAACGAACTTAGCCGAGATATTTATCCCCCAAACCTACTCCGAAAATTTCAACTCTCTAGCTCATTCCGTTCGAGAGTTATCGTGCCTACGGCCGGCCGGACAGAATGAATTTCGACCACGGATTCTTGATCAGTGAGTCGAACCAAATCGTTTAAGACCATTTTCATCGAAATATTCGAAAATTACAGACATTTGGGCAAGTTGATAAGCACTCAGTTCCGAAGAACTAGAGCGCCAAAAGGTCACAGAGTTTAATAGATCTGTACTTTTTCAATATTTCGTTAGGAAACTCATTTCAGATTAGGAGTCTAAAATAGAGAAATAAGACTCAGTTGAATGGTTTGTTTGTTGATCAACACGGTGGATACAGAAAGGATAGATCTAAATCCACTGCACTGTTGGAAATTATGCTTCAAATTTTGTCATTGTTGGACCAAGGTGTCTGTGGAGAGGTCATTTCAAAGGATATAACAAAGGCTTTCGACTCACCATATTATCCTCTTCTAATGCAAAAACTCGGATGTTATGGAGTAAAGAGAAAATCTCTTGAATTGTTGTCTTGATATCTTGATAGGGGTATATTGGAATAACTACTTTTCCAATCTAAAACAGGCAAATATGATGTACCGCAGGGTTCCATATTGGCTCATTCACATTCATGATATGAATATTCATTTGGAGATGATTCATCATTCCTTATTAGCGCATGAAACTAAACTAAACACGGAGAATTAAGGTTGGAGGTTCTCGAAAGATCAGATTATTGGTTAAAGATAATCCTAATGAAAGTTAACGACAGCAAGACACAATCCTTGGGTTTATGTCAGGAGGAGCAACCATGCTTGAAGTTTCTGGGCATTCTCTTTAATGAGATAAGATATAAGAAGAATGAAAGAAGGCTAAATGCTGCCTTATATTCGCCTTGAACGATATCAACCATGTGCACGTCATCTGCTGCAATAACAACTTATTTTGCATATTTCTATTCAGTGCTTTCTTATGGGATATAGGTGTGGGGTACATCACAGACTGCATATGATCTGTTTTTGCTGCAAAAGAAAGCAGTAAATCATAATATTATGTTTGAAACAACACAGTTGTAGGGAGGGACTTCAAACACTGAACCGTTCCAACATCACTTCAAAATAAACCTTTATAATTTATCCGAATTTTTTGTAGTGCAGCATTTTTGCATTTTGTTGACAACTGACATGTAATATTTGATGGTTGGTTAAATTATTATTATTTTAGTCGTGTAAACTTTATTATATCATATCTTTTCTGAAGGTAAACTTCTCCCAAACATATACCGCCGTATTCACAAAGCATTCAATCTCCGTTGAGTCCTAACTGAGGTCCTCAGTTAACCCAGATAAACCTGAAACTATTTTTTTTCAAAATTTTGAGGTATACTGATAAATTGTGAATGGATGTATAAGCTGATAGCTTAAATAAATGTTGAAAAAAATTTTGATTAGCGTTTTTTTCAAATATGAGGGGTTCCTTTAAAGGAACAGTAGGACAATGAACAACCATCAGAGTATTATATTATTTATTGAGAACAGAGTCACATCTTAAAAAGTAAGATATATCTTGAAACATTCTCTGGGATGTAGTGCAATTTCACATTTTTTGGCTACAAAAAATGATTTTTTGTGGCAAACGTGGCATCTTGTTTGTTTCTTTTGATACTCAACCAAATGATCTAACCTGTCATATCTCGAATATTCATTATTGTTATGAGGTAGTTTTGAATGCAGCAGAAGAGTTCTGCCAGTACATTTTACGACGATTTACGAAGACATATCCACTTAGAATCAGAACTCCAATTAAGCAATAACATTCATGTTCAGATACTGTAGAATTTTTGATTCTTTTGAGGGGCGTAGATATCCGTATGGTTCACTAACATTTTTAATATATTTCCATCAAAAAAGTACCTGAATAAATCTAAGGGGAATTTGTTATCAATTCTAGGATCATATTCTTCTAACCACTCAGGAAAGCTGGATTGTAAATTGTCCTCAGACCATTTGACCACGATCTTCTTTTTCTTCATTTTCCTCTTGTTGGATTCAAATTTTGATAAAGGTAGAACATCCTCGCTGTCAAAGTTGTTTACATTGTTCCTTTGGGTGTCTCCATCGTTAGTGAAAAATACTTCAGCCCTCAATTGGCTTCCCGGAAGATTACTTGGCAGAACAAGATCTTCATCCCCTGAAACTTCATCGGTATTCTCGTTATTGGCATTTTCGGGTGGTAATATTGTTATGCCATCTGATGGTAAACAGTCAACATCGATTCTATCTATCTCTTCAAGGAGTTCATGAAGTCTCAGTGGTCATCGTGCATCATAATAAGATCTGCAACAATTAAAACAGTAATGCAACTGTTTCGTAACATTTGCCCTGAACAGAGTATATTGTCCTACTGTTCCGTTATAGGTACATCATTTTCAGCACGTGCTCCCAGAGAGACCAATGGTTGTTTGTGATTTATATCGTTCAATACGTATCTATTGATATTTGTAAATGCCCAAAAAACTTGTTATTACCAAATAGAGTTAACTTATTCGATTTACTCACCTTCAAGAACACATGATGCACAAATTTAAACAAACAAGTAGAAACAAACAGCTCTGAACACTTCCGTCATTACTCGGGAAAGCCGATATATTGAAGAATGAAATGCTAGTTGGTTACAGATACTATACTGATAACGACATCTGCCATACAATTACGGATTTAGTGTGTGCGACACTGCAATCCTCGTGTTCCTTTAACGGAACGGTAGGTTCATCTGGGTTAAGGATAAATAAGAATCGCAACCTCAGTTAACGTATGTAAAGGTGCTGAAACCGGCCTACTTCACATTAATTTTCACTTAAACTGAGGTTGCGATTCTTATTTATCCTTAACTGAGGACCTCAGTTAGGACTTAACGGAGATTGAATGCTTTGTGAATACGGCGGATAGTCTGTTTAGGAAATATTGACTTCGAAGTGGGCCTTGAAAGTGTAGTCGTTGCTTTATTCTGGTCACAAAATGTTATTAGAAAGTTACTGTGCTTTAACCATAGAAATGAATTATTAATATAACCTTGAATGTTTTCAATGCTATCTCCTATTGGTAATTAATTGAAGACCCTTCAATTATAAATAAAATGAATTCTTAATGTACCTTGGAAATTCAAACCACTAAGTCCCGAATGTATTTTGTATGTATGTCTTTTTAATGCCGAATGAAGAACTTCTCAATATATCTTAGAACTTAGATTCCTTATTCATAGCCATTGGTGAATCAATCAAGTTGTACTTTTGGCTAGTTGAAAAATGACATCCAAACTGATGTACAGTAGACTCTCGATTATCCAAAATAAGGTGGACTGGGGTGATTTCAGATAATTGAAAAATTCAGATAATGCGGAGATTGAGGAAAATCATCAACTATGAAGTATTTTGTATGTGAAACATTTATTAGATTTTCATTTGAATAATAAACAACAAAACAAATATATTGTATTGTATATTATTATACTGATCTCCTAGGTCTTCCGCAAGGAGACCCCTCATAAGCTCTCGAAGACCTTGAGCGAGTAAGGAGAACCAGTTGTGTTCTGTGTAAGCTTTGTTAAGCCCTGACCAGATCGGATCCGAAATATTTCGGTGAAGATTCGCGAACAAACGCTCTGAGTTCCCGAACTACATATATTGTCTTGCAGTTTCATGTCCTTGTAACTTTTCTATTTTTTCCCATAAACGGGAGGATTTTCTTTAATTTTTTCAATTAATATTTTGTCCTCTTGCGCAGAGAACTCTAATTTTTGGTATTTCTTCGCGAACATCTTTCTACCACACCTATAGAACCTACAGTAAACAAATTCTCCAGAAATAAAAATGCACGGTCCCATACAAACAACAAGTTCGCCGAACTGCGCCGTTTTAAGATCGTTCAAATCAAAACCTTGTTGTTTCCGACGAACCGCTGTCAGCACACTTCCTCGAAATTTCATTCCGATCTTTTATGCAAACCGCTACACGTATACTACACATACACTGGGTTTCACCGAAATCGTTGCCGAACTGTTCGTTCTATTTCACCGAAATATTTCGGGCCGATCTGGTCAGAGAAACCAGGGCTTTACTGTGTCCTTACGCCACCTTAGGCACATCACTGTTAATTTCTGACCCAACAGTGAATAGTGGCGATTACCGTGACTAGAAAATTTCTTTCCTAGCCTTGGGATTGAACTTGGGGCTTCCGCACCCAAGTCAAACGCTCTACCCCTGAGCCAACCACACTACATAAGTATTAACTTAAATATAATGTATGAATTGGAATAAGTAACTATTCTTTCATAGATGTAATAAATCATAACAAAACATAATATGTACTCTTATGCATTTTCATACCTAATACATGACCAGTAAAAATAAAATGATAGCTTGCATTCTACATTCATTTTAATATTTTTTAACATTTTTTTGTATTCAATCTTATGAGTTCAAGAAAAAATATTACAATTTCGGATAATGCGGAAGTATCATAAGAATCATTTCGGATAATCCAGTTCATAGGTCGTTTCGGATAATGCGGATTTCACATAATCGGGTTGCGTATAATCAGGAGTCGTACTCGTTGCTTTTGATTCTACTAAAAATGATATCATTTAAAGTCTCTTTAAATATATAGTCCTATATCACAGGAGTTCTTCCACAACTGTTACCAGGTTTTAATGAAGTGCCTTCTTACTTTTTCCTAAGAATTCTTTGAACAGTACTTGAAGAAATCTGAAATATTATGGCCAATGTAATAATCAGAATACACATTTAGTGGTTGAATACCAGTTTACCTGGAATACTAGAGCAACGCGGTTGATGTTGGCGATAGTCTGCAGAGTACCTTAAGAACTCACAGTAACATCTATATACGGCTTCGCGTTCTTTTTTTTGTTGGGCGAGAGGTATCGTAACCAATTCCTGACATTTTTAATAGTACAAAGCTGCGGAAACACTCAATCTCAGTACAATTAATTATAAACAAACATGGAAATAAGAAATATCACTAATGGTTCGATTTTCGCTATATCCAGATTGTCAAGAAATAAATCATAAATGACAGTTCATCAGCTCATGGTAATTTTCAATGCGAACAACCGAAATTATGTTACTTGAAATATTATTAGATCAGCCGTTGCCAACTGAATTTCGATTTTCCATAGGCACCCTTGATGTCATTATATCTTAAACGGACTATATTTAAATTACGTAGCTATAAAATGTAACTAGTGAATCATCAACAAAAAATTTGTGACATCTGCTACTTTACAGCATTTATCATGCAAGATTTTGTAGTGGAACCTTGTTCCTTAAATCACACATACTGTTGATCATCTTGCTTACAAGCAATGCAGCAGAAAGATTAAATACATATTAAGATTACACAATGAAAAGATATATTTTGCTTTTTCAGATGTAGAATTACCAAAGGCAACCAACACATCTGCTCTGAGTGGCGCTGGTGTAATGAGGTTATTCAATAAAGTTGGAGAGACCATGAATAAAATAACTTATAAAATGGACGAAACAGATCCTGTTAGTACCAATTCAAAAATGCTCCCAAGTGAGGTATTTCTCAACTAAAATATTAAATTTTTCAGTGGTTCGAGGACAAACTAATTCATATAGAATCTCTAGAAACCCAGTTGCGAAAACTTCATATGAATGTAGAAAACATGGTGATCTATAGACGTGAGCTTGCCAACTTAACCAATGGTGTTTCACGATCAGCTGCAATTCTTAGTGCTTGTGAAGATCATAATTCATTATCGAAGGCTCTCTCTCATCTGGCTGACACCGAAGAAAAGGTTTATTAATTTTTATTTCTTCATTCATTTTTCTACTTTGCTCACTTCCTAGAGATTTATTAAGCAACTAAAAGGTCCTATCCCCTACTGTACAATTATTTGACGGTTTTGCAAGGTTTGAAATATTATTGAAGGTTGTATTGCCCTGGGAAGTTGACATTACTGCCATCTGGCAAACCAAACCGTACTGAACTTCAAATTCGATGATATTTGGCAACTGTTCCGAGATTCTCCATAAAATGGAAAAAGGGCAATATGAATCCGTAATTCATTGTTCATTTTTTGGATGGAAACACGTGGATAATGTCTATGGGGACCGTTCACCATTCATGATAAACCTGAGATTATTAGGTTAGAATCATTCTCTTGGCAGGAGATCCATATTTAAATTTTTCAACATGGGAGTCTTATGGAGGTTCAACTTTGAGATGAATCCACTCTATTTAAAAGAGAATGTTAGTACAGAGGCATCAAATATTGGGTACCTTCATCATTAGTGCATGTTTTTATGTTCTTTCCACATCAAAATCTACTTCTATTTATCCTTCATCAAATTATCAAAATAGAAACCAGTGTAGTTCGAAAGATTTCCATATGCCGTAGATTACTTCTGTTGTGCGTCATTACATGGCCGATTTAAATATCTCGCCCACTATATCTGCACGGGCCGGCATGGACCAGCACGAACCCTCTCCATATTTGCAGGTCTGTAAAGGGCAGAGTTTTATGGTCTGGCCCTTGACGGTCCATGTAGGTATAGTGTGCGCGATCTTGTAGGGTCATGTTATTATGGATGGACATACGTCCATCGAATTTGCTCAACACTTTTATATTCATTAATTATTTTGAAAATATACAATTTTGTTGAGAAAACTTGATTCTAGATTGTTGAGAAAGGTTCACTGAATCTGTTTCAACAGAAATAAACCTTAAGAAATTAGCCAAAGTATCTAAAAACAGGCGAGAGGTTCGCGTAAATTTTAGGTCCATAAGAAATGCATGAGTAATTCAGTGCTCGGATCCACGGATGGATCGTAATTCAAAATCCCCGCCTATTCTAACTAATGTGGTCCATTGAAAAGTGAACATACATCTGTTTTTGGTGAGAATCGGCTAGGAGTGTTTACAGAATATAATGGTTTTCTCTCGTCACCAAACTAACGTGCAGGAAGTAGAAGTAGTAAAATCTATATTTTACAACTTTGTAGTCATTTCTTGTAAGGTAGCATTTTACGTGTAGTTGTTCATTTTATGTAGGGGTTATTTAATGTAGGGTTGTGTACGACAAAGATCGACACGAACAAGCAGATGCTGCTTTGAAATTTTGGAGGGAGAGGCTTAGGGAGCCCGAAGGTTGTGTTAAGGGTTAAAGCAAGGCAAAAATCTATCTCGAAATATGTGTTTAAAAGGAAGCAGCATGATAGTAATGCTCCAAAATTTTAAATCTTGACTGTGTCAGCTGAGGTCTTTCCACCGCTACACAAGTAGCTGATTGTTGTTTTCAAGCTCTTAATTATTTGAAGAATCACGTAGTTCAATTTCATTCGGCGTAGTATGACTTTATTTTAGAATATTTTTGTACAAGTTCATGCGAGCAGCTGACGCATAATCCCCCCTCTACGATGCAGCTGACGATATTTTTTTTGCTCAGTATGACGTCAATTATTTATAAAAAAAAGTTTCAGCCAGCGTACTGTTACTTAATTTTTATTTTTTTTACCTCTTTCGCAGCCTCCCACACCCGCACCCACCGCTACTTGAGCAGCTGAGATCGGTTGACTTGTTAGTCATATAAGATCAACTGTCGATGTTAATATCAGTCGGCTTACTATGACTTGTGTATTTGCAACGCTACCTCCCGGATCTTCTGTATTGGACACTCTTAATCGAATTCACCATGGTGAATTCGAATAAGAGTGTCCAATACAGGAATGATATCATATTAAAAATAATACATACAAAAGTCCCCTCTCACAAATACACTCCTCTGCAGGCGCATGGATCTCTTGAAGAACAATCGCCTTCTCTATTTTTCAAAGATATTCACTCTTGTTCATAGAAATCCCTTCAATTTGTAGTTGCCTCCTAAGGAGGATCTCTTTCAAAACCAGGTCTGACCGCTACAGGACCCTAATGTAGGGGTATCATCTCCCATAGATTTGTGATGAAAAAATATGTCATCATGACATTCATGGTTTTGAAGATTCTCGCAAAAATACAACGATTCCCATCCAGCTACCGAAATGACAAAAGGCTGCTCCGTTCTCCAACAATATGGATCCGATCGTGTTCAAACTTGGAACTTTGCAGTAGAGTTAGGTTCTGAAAGCTCTTTCAAAATTTCAGTGATGCCGGACGAATAGTTTATGATTTATAGAATTTTTTTCAATTATTCTCTATGATTTTTTTTGAAATTTTCTAGTTATACCATCCTCACGAAATTCCGCAAGAATTTTCGCGTTGGCATTCTACAACTAATAACCATGTTTGAATTATATCGGTTTTGTATTTTTCGAGTTATTGAGGAAATAACAACCAAATTTCAGATGGGTATAACTCCAAAACCGTTTGACCGATTATACCTATAGACAAATTCAAATGTCGCATTCAGATGCACAACCTAACCTGAAAATTTCATGCCACTATCTCTTTCCGTTCTCAGGTTATCGTGTCATAAATAATATTTTTTAATAATTGTGTTTTAATTTTCTAGTGATACGATTCTCACAAAATTTCACAAACGTGCTTAGGTTTATATTCTACAACTATTCACCAAGTTTCAATTCGATAGAATTTATATTGGTTGAAAACAAAATTATTACTCGGAAACCATTAACGAACTTGTCTGTCGTATTGGGATGCGCCACCTACCCTGAAAATTTCAAGTCGCTAGCTCTTTCCGTTCTCAAGTTATCGTGGCAACGGCCGGCTGGACGGATATAATCAAATTTGACCTCGAATTCTTCATCAGGGAGTCGAACGCAATCTTTTGAGACCATATTCGGCGAAAAATTCGAAAATTACAGACATTTGGGCAAAATGTTAACGCGCTTTTCCCCAGAACATACACGCAAAAAAGTGGGAAAGTCCTGTGGACAGGAGCTTTGGGCGCTCTTGTTCAAACTTTGATAAATCATATCTCCGAATTTATTGGTTTCTCAGAGTTGGAAATTATATCAATGGATTATGCATAATGAATTCAAAAGTGTCATTTAAGAAAAAAGCAAGAGTGAAAGGATAGAAAACTACGCGCATGCGTTCGAGTGCCACGCATTCACTCCCGCTCTGTTCTATTTCCTCTCCCCAGGAGCGTTGAACGTTTAACGCAACAGTTCTTTCATACCCCCTCTATGGTATTGTTAAACGTTTAACGTTTTCCGCTCAAGAGGAAAAACTTTTTATAGGCCCGCCCTGAGAGGGTCCGCTTCTCTCAGGAGTGTGAGACTCCAGTTGTTGATTGGTTACTCACTAAAAAACGTATCGCACGTTCCTTGGAGTAGTTCTTCGTCCTGCCCTTAAAACGTCCCTTAACAAAAGATATGAGCTGCAGGCGGCATTCACAGTTGATGGGACCTGATGACTAGAAGTGATCCGAGCAACACTGGTTTCTGCATTCTGTGTGTCAATTCCTCGGCCAGGCATCTACAGGTCGGAATCATCCGCAACTATGCCACGTAGTTCGCTCTCATTCCGCCTAGGCATCCTGTGATTAGAACGACCATCCTAACTTTATGCCCTGGGTATAGGATTCCCATTTCGAACATTGAATCCTTGTATTTTTCCCGCTTCTGTTCTTCTTTCATGACTACATTATTTTCAGCGGAGGAGGAAAATTCGACGACAGACAATTGCTTGAGTTCTTTGTCCAGCAGGACTATATATGGCTTTATGGATCTGCCGAGTTGTTGGAATCGCATAGTTCCAGTGCCACATTGGGTCTTTCCACATATCCTGATGGAGCATGGACTCTGCAAGCAGACAGAATGTGCATAACAGTTTCCTGCTGGCTATGGCATGCTCTGCACGTTGTGGGGGTGTCCACTTTCATGATGTTCTTTTTATACCATCTGGTATTTATAACCCCATCTTGACAAGCCATAACAAATCCCTCCGTTTCATGAGCCCAGCGGACTTCCCTTTTTTTTTCATATGTGATGGTTTTGTACACATATCATTTTTTTCTTTTGAGTTTATAGGTGTAAATACCTCTACTCTTGTTAATTTAAGTAATAATAAGAATAATAAAAAGGCGAAGGATAATTCTTTCGACATGTCCTGATATTTCAAACTCCTTAAATAAATGGAGTGCAGGTGTTTACTCATGTGATCTTCGATTAGTGTCTTCAGTTGTGCTGTCTTATCTCACTGCCAACTCTTCTTCGGTCTGTTGGCGTGATAGGTATTCCTGGTAGCTCTTGATCGATGGATATTCCAGTTATACTGAGCTTCTCTAATGCTCTCTGACCAGCCCTAAATAGTAAAGCTCCTTGGTTCCTAATTTCATGATGTGCCACCATTTTCAGAAGCGGGTCTTCACTTCTCAAAACCCTTATTGTCATTTCCAACGTTTGTTGATGATGTAGGTATTCGAAACTTTGCAAACCTGTCCAGTTAACTATCCTGAATGAGTAGGTGATTATCGGGACTGCCAAGCTGTTCGTAGCAGATACTTTATTTTTCCCGGACAGATAAGATCTCCATATATCTCGGATAATCTTTTTGTAGCTAGCTGTTAAGGCATCCTTGATTTGGCAAATAAACATTATTATTATTATCGACTGGACAGAATCGATTTTCACCACGGATTCTTGATCAGTGAGTCGAAGCAAATTGTTTAAGACCATTTTCATCCAAAAATTCGAAAATGACAGACATTTGGCATTCTTTTCCGAAATAGTAATTTACGTAACAAGTCCGGAAAATAGGGTTTTTTTGGACGAATAGACAAAATAGAAGTCTATGAGTCCAAAAAAACCTTTTTCGGGCGTGTTGCGTACGATATTTTTTCGGCAACCGTGTAGAATAACAAATCAATGAGACGACACATTTCTTTTTTATATATTTTGATTCTTATTCAAATTAAACAGAACAGAAAATATAACATGTTAACTAATTTTATATGAACTGTCAACCGTTTTCTCAGTGCCATGGTAACTTCATTTATCAAAAATATACCTACCAAGATTTTCATATTTACAATGACCAAAACGACGTGATTCTTCCGGCCTAGTCCGGGAAGTACGTACTTCCCGGACTAGGCCGGGAAATGCTTCTTTCTCATAGAAAAAGCGTCCGGGAAGTGGGCACTTCCCGGACGGTTGCGGAAAAAATAAAGTATGTGGTTTCTGTTCAGAACTCTGGACAGAGATTCAAATTTTCACATATTTATTATGGAAATATCAATTGTTTTGCTAACACCTTCAGATATATTAAATTTTGAACGTACTGCGTTAGAGAAACAATTGTAATATTCAAAATAAAAAAATTGGTTCAAGCCCTGTGGACAGGAGCTATTGGGCGCATGTTCATCTTCCTTGTGGCCCGTACTGACCAGTAAAGAAAAAAAGCAGTATCATGTTGAATACCTTAATATTATTGATTATTATATAATAATCGATAAAAATACTGAGAGAGACCCAGGAAATTTGACACATTTTGTCTTATATCTCCAGAAATTGAAATCGTATAGAGCCAAAATTTTGCACAATGTTGCAAAATACTACAATTGACGTTAGTACAAGTTTTTGTTGCAATCTGATGAATAGTTCACGAAAAAAAAAATTTTTTTTCGAAAAAATTAAAAGAAATATTTTTTTAAAAATTACCAACATTTCGATCATAACAGAATTTTGCCAAAAGTTGCGCGTTTATATCCTCGAACTGACTACCAAGTTTCGATTCAACATCTGCTTTAGTTCCTGAAATATCAGGGAAATAACCTCAAAATTTTAAATGTCTATAACTCCTAAACCGTCCGGCCGATTTTGCCCGTTAACGAACTTAACCGTCGCATTTTGATCAGAAACCTACCCTGAAAGTTTGAAGTCGATAGGACCTTCGGTGCTCCTGTTATCGTGCCTACGGCCGGAAGTACGGCCGGCCGGCACCCAAAAATCTGACACCGGATTCGTGATCAGGGAGTCCGAATTAGTCTATTAGCCAATTTTCAGCTCGAAATTCGAAAATTACAGACATTTGGACGAAATGATAGGACGATGTTCCCCTAGAACATGCGCCCAAAAATATGGAAATTTGAATGATTTATTATAAACATCCATCATTTTAATGAATTTCAATTAAAAATAGAAAATAATTAGTAGTATGTATACATTTTTGGCGCTCTTGTTCCTCGGAACAGAGTGTTTATCAATTTGCCCAAATGTCTGTAATATTCTAATTTTTGGCTGAAAATGGTCTCAAACGGTTTGGTTCAACTCACTGATCAAGAATCCGAGGTCGAAATCGATTCTGTCCGGCCGGTCGGCCGTCCGTCCGGCCGTTAACACGATAACTCTCGAACGAAAGGAGTTAGAGGATTGAAATTTGCAAGGTGGGTTTGGAGCGTAAATATCTCCGACGAGTTCGTTAATGGGCGAAATCCATCAAGCGGTTTCGGAGTTATGGCCGTTTTTAGTAAAAACATTTTTTATGAATATTTCCGAAACCGATCACTCGATCTATCTGAAATTTAGCATCAAATGGTAGAATGATGACCTTTATACGCATGTGAAGTTTTTTATTGATAAGGTTACCGCAAAGTGTCAAAAAAAATGAAAATTTCAAAAATTTTGTTCTACAATAACTCGAACGGAATGAGCTGGGCAGTTGAAATTTTCAGAGTAGGTTAGGGAGATGAATATCTCGGTTAAGTTCGTTATTGGTCAAAATAGGCCAGATGGTTTCGGAGTAACGAAAAAAAAAATCTTTTTTAACTAACAAATTCAAATTCAATTTTTTTAAGAAGCAGTTTCACCATAAAAATCCACTGATATCATTTTCAACTCTAACATGCTAATACTTTCGGAGATATTATTTTTCGAAATTTCAATAATGAATCGTACTTCTATGTTTTCACAGAAAGCTATAATTATTCTATCTATGAATTATTATATGATCTATGTTCATACTCGTACATGTCATCCTGTTCTATAAGAGAGAGTCAAATTCATTTCAGCTATTTTAATTTGATTTCTTCCATGGTGCAGTTCTCATTCTCGGATTGCTCATTTAATCTTGATAAATAAACTATTATTTGAATTGAATTTCCTTTATGATGCAGTTCTATCATATGAATACATTGATATAATTCCCAACTCTGAGAAACCAATACTTTCGGAGATATAATTTGTCTGTTTGCACAAGAGCGCCAGAAAGCTCCTGTCCACAGGGCTTGAACCAATTTTTTTTATCAAAATGTGAAGCCTGGTTCTCTACTAACAGTAATATTTTCAGGTCGAAGCTTTACATTTGGAGCAAGCCAACACAGACTTTTTCATTTTATGTGAACTACTGAAGGACTATTTAGGCTTATTATCTGCAGTGAGAGATGCTTTCCATGAAAGAACTAAACTATTTCAACATTGGCATCATGCACAACAAATGTTGGCTAAAAAGCGAGAAGCAAAAACCAAATTTGAATTGGCTTGCAGAACTGATAAATTGGATCAAGCTGCCACCGAAGTATTGGAGGTTAGGCTTAGTTCACTCCTTTGAATATGACAAATAATTATGATTTTTTTTTTAGTGGGAAGCAAAGGTCGAGAGAGGTCAAGAAAATTTTGACAAAATTTCAAGGATGATAAAAATGGAGATGGAGAGGTTTGAAAAATGTCGTATCAAGGATTTCAAGGCTATGTTTATAAAATATCTGGAGAACCACATAGAACATCAGGCACAGGTATGATTTGAATATCACTTTTAAATCCAATTCAATCCCGAATTAACTGACTATTTGTTATTCGTTATAAAATGAACCTTCATTATCTTCCAGGGTTTGTAGGTTGAAATTTTTGATATTGTCAGAGTATGCAGTGTGTACAAGATAAAGTTGGGATAGATCGCATTAGTATCTTGGAAATGTAAGGTCTCATTCGCACGAGCCTTAAAAAAACGTTGCGTTAAAACTGGGATTTGGCGCTTTTTTAACGTTCTCGATGTGATTGTTCATACAAATGCTTTAATATCACTATTCTTTCGTTTCTCTCTTCAGTAAGATGTGGATATGGTTTCTGATAAATTACTAGCAATAGGGATTTGTGTTGCTAGAAGACGAAAAAATAAAGGCATCCTGGGTTCTTCCTCTGAATGAACTGAGGTACTTAAATGGTTTGTGATACTGTACGAAGAATCGAGGCAATACCCCGATGTTCGATATAATTAAAAGAAGGTTTTGAACTTAAATTTTCTAATTCCAGAAATAAAATATCAATATTTCCACCAATAATAATTGAATTTATTTGAACATTTATTTGTCAACATCGATATCTTGTGTCGATGTTCTAGTACAAGCACTGAGTGACGCGCCAGCGCTATTTTACCGCTGGTGTGAATAATAATACGAAGTTTCATATGATCTATTCCCTTTAACTGCTAGATAAATAAACGTCGAGTTTTAAAAACGCTGACGTATGAACATACATATGGAAATCCATTTGTTCTATTTGAACGCTTTTTCAACGGATGTTAAAGAATCTCGACCACGGATTATTGATCAGTGAGTCGAACCAAATCGTTTAGGACCATTTTCAGCCAAAAATTCGAAAATTACAGATTTTTGGGCAAATTGATAAGCACTCTGTTCCGAGGTACAAGAGCTCCAAAAATCACCTATTTGGGAATATTATGAGATTTGTAGTAAAGACTGTATATTTTCAGAAGCAAGTAAAAGCGAAAATGTTTGTTATCAAAAAATGCTGAAAAATTTGTTTTCATTCCTTATAACTTACCACTCATACTGCCGTATTCACAAAGCATTCAATCTCCGTTAAGTCCTAACTGAGGTCCTCAGTTAAGGATAAATAAGAATCGCAACCTCAATTAACGTATGGAACGGTGCTTAAACAGGCCTGTTTCACGTTAATTTTCACTTAATCTGAGGTTGCGATTCTTATTTATCCTTAACTGAGGACTTCAGTTAGGACTTAACGGAGATTCAAACACTTAACAATGCTTTGTGAATACGGCGGATATACATTCCGCCGTATTCACAAAGCATTCAATCTCCGTTAAGTCCTAACTGAGGTCCTCAGTTAAGGATAAATTTGAATCGAAACCTCAGTTAACGGGGAAATGGCCTGTTTCACCACCATTAAATACGTTAACCGTGTGATTCAAATGTATCCTTAACTGAGAACCTCAGTTAGGACTTACAGGAGATTTAATGCTTTGTGAATACGGCGGTTAGAGTATTGAAGTAATTATCTCTGATTAAAATAAATACTATACTTTTGCGTTTTTTTGGCGCTCTTGTTCCTAAGATCAGAGTGCTTATCAATTTGCCCAAATGTCTGTAATTTTCGAATTTTTGAAATATCTCGATTAAGTTCGATATTGGGCAAAATCCGCCTAGTGGTTTCGGAGTAACGAAAACATTTTTTTTAAGATGCAGTCATCCCCGATGTTCGATATAATTAAAAAAAGGCTTAAGACTTAAATTTTCTAATTCAAGAAATACAATTTCCAACAATAATAATTTATTTTATTTGTCAACATCGATGTTTTGTGTCGATGTCCCAGCACTAGCACTGAGTGAAGCGCCAGCGCTATTATACCGCTCGTGTGAATAATAATACGAAGCTTCATATAATCTATTCCATTTAACGCCCAAAATGCAACACTGCTCGATAAAAAAACGTCGAGTTTTAAAAGCGCTGACGTATGAACATAAACATGGAAATGCATTTCGTCGCCTTAATAAGAAAACTGCCTAACTCCGTATTGAAGAATTTCACAGGAGGAGCAAAAATTAATATATATTGGACAAATCTTTGAATGAATAATAGATTACGCAACCATATTGATTATTCATTATTCTGTAAATCCAGAGTAGCAAAAACGGACTTGACGAGTTTCTCTAAATATTATTGGAGTTACATATTTTTCGGCACAAAAGTCCATGACGAAAATAGAGTTAGGCAATTTTCTTATTAAGGCGACGATTTGTTCTATTTGGACGCTTTTTTAACGGACTTTAAAAATGCTCTCGTGCAAATGACAGAAAAGTTGTGTTTTTGCGCACATGTTCTGGGGAACATCGCGTTATCGTTTTGCCCAAATGTCTGTTATTTTCGATTTTTTTGCCGAAAATGGTCTCAAACGATTGGGTTCGACTCCGCGATGAAGAATTCGAGGTCAAATTTGATTCTGTCCGGCCGTTGCCACGATAACTTGAGAACGGAAAGAGCTAGCAATGAATTTACCATGGCAAATTCGATTAAGAGTGTCCAATACAGGAGAACGGACAACAGAATTCACCATGGTAAATTCGATTAAGAGTGTCCAATACAGGAGAATGGACAATATAACATACGCGCAAAAACTCCTGACTTCACGTCAGTGTTTGAACCAATATTTTTGTCCTAAATTTTTTTTAAATTTTTTAGAGGTACCTACGGTTCTCACAAAATTTTACGCAAGTTTTTATGTCGATATTTTACAACTAGTTACCAAGCTTCAATTCGAACATACGCGCAAAAATGAAAAGACAAGAGGTGACGAACAAATTAAAAATAATACATAACCTTTCCAAAGTCCCCTCTCACAATCACAAATATACTCCTCTGTAGCCGCATGGATCTCTTGAAGAAGAATCGCCTCTGCTAGTTTTCAAAGATATTCACTCTTGTTCTTAGAAATCCCTTCAATATTTGATTTCAAAAAGGAAAATGTCGTAGCATATAAGGCCAGGAGGATCTCTTTCAAAACCAGGTCTGGCCAATCCAAACGACGATTATTCAGAACTTCAGATGTTCCGAAGACCGCAGCAGGACCCTAATGCAGGGCATTGTGTTATGAAAAAATCGGCCTGAAAATTTATGTTATAATTTAATATGTCATTACGACATTCATGGTTTTGAAGGTCTCACAAAATTTCTGCGATGTCGGACAACTATTTTCTGATATATTATAATATTTTTTCAATGATTTTTTTTTTAATTTTCTATTAATACGATCTTCACGAAATTTTATAAAAAATTTTGCGTCGGCATTCTAGAACTAATTACCATGTTTGAATTGAATCGGCATCGTATTTTTAGGGTTATCGTAGGAATAAGAAGCAAATTTCAGATTGATATAACTCTAAAACCATTTGGCCGATTATGCTAATTAATGAACTTAAATGTCGCATTCAGATGCGCGATCTCGAATACTGTCGTATTCGGAGGCGTAACCTACCCTGAAACTTGCAAGTCGCTATTTCTTTCCGTTCTCAAGGTATCGTGAGAAACATAATATTTTTTCGTAATTTTTTAAAAATTTTCTAGTGGTACGGTCCTCACAAAATTTCACACACGTCTTCTAGTCGATATTCTACAACTAGTTAGCAAGCTTCAATTCGATCGAGTCTATATTTTTTGAGTTTTCGAGGAAATAATATTCCAGATGGGTATAACTCCGAAACTGTTTGGCCGATTATGGCCAGCAGCGAACTTAACTCTCCCATTCAAATGCGCAACTCACCCCGAACATTACTCCTTTCGTTCGAGAGTTATCGAGGCAACGGTCACCCATCTAGCTACTGAACTCACACGAGGCTGATCGGATCTCCAACAATATAGATCCGATCGTGTTCAAACTTGGAACTTGGTAGTAGAGTTAGGTTATCAGGGCTCTCGCAAAATTTCAGCCATGTCGGATGAATAGTTTCTGATATATAGAATTTTTTTCAATGATTTTTTTTTTTATTTTCTAGTCATACGATCGTCACGAAATTTTGCAAGAATTTTCGCGTTGGCATTCTACAACTAATAACCATGTTTGAATTAGATCGGTTCTTCATTTTACGAGTTATTAAGAAAATAACAACCAAATTTCAGATGGGTATAACTCCAAAACCGTTTGGTCGATTATGCTTGTAAACAAACTCAAATGTCACATTCAGATGCACAACCTAACCCAAAAATTTTCAAGTCGCTATCTCTTTCCGTTCTCAGGTTATCGTGACATAAATAGTATTTTTTAATAATTTTTTTTAATTTTCTAGTGATACGATTCTCACAAAATTTCACAAATGTGCTTAGGTTTATATTCTACAACTATTCACCAATTTTCAATTCGATCGGATTTATATCGGTTGAAAACAAAATTATTACTCGGAAACCATTGGACCGATTATGCCCATTAACGAACTTGTCCGTCGTATTGGGATGCGCCACCTACCCTGAAAATTTCAAGTCGCTAGCTCTTTCTGTACTCAAGTTATCGTGTCAACGGCCGACCGGCCGGACAGAATCAAATTTGACCTCGAATTCTTCATCGGGGAGTCGAACTCAATCGTTTGAGACCAATTTCGGCAAAAGATTCGAAAATTACAGACATTTGGGCGAAATATTAACGTGATGTTCCCCAGAACATACGCGCAAAAAAAAAGTTGCATTTTCGCCTACAATTTTCATACTTCGTTTTGAGGTTAATGATTCAAATATGAAAAAGAATCTGTTGGTCCGTTATCCAAAAGCTATTTTTCAACTCCAAAGGGCTGAAACTTCAACATTTCAAGATCAGAGAATATATGACACAATTTTCCGCTTAGTGCACCAACTAGGTGACATAGGTTGGCGTTTCCCCAGGCGGTAAAAAAACAACAGTTCCTAAAAAATGCCTAAATATCAGTATATGTGTACAGAACTGAAGAGAAACAGTACATTTTCAATAGTGAACTGTTGTGTTTGACTGTCAATCAAATAAAATCCTTTCTATTTTTTATAGTTGGTGAAATATTGGGAAAACTTCCTTCCAGCTGCAGAGTCTATCGCCTGACCAGAGGATATTTCTAAGGAATAACCATTATACAAACATTCCTTCAAAGGACAGAGCATTTTGATGTGACCATGCTCTAAAATTTCCTTATGATTATTTTTGGATGAATTCATAATTTGCTTTATTCTCTAGAATTGTACATTGCATAATATGTAATATAAAATGTCTACGTAATTTCTTATATAGAGTATCATTGCAGGTACGCTGCAAAATCTCGAATTTTTGCATAATGTATACAGTATGAATCATATATCATATCTTATAAATATATATATAAATAATTGTGATTTTATCGGAAGGTTTTGTTCTTTTTTTTAATTTTACAATCCCCTCAATACATGAAGAGGCACAGTTACTTCTTTGATGTGGCGAAGTAGTATCTGAAATATGAAAAGTTACAAGAGCCTTTGAAATTGTGTATTGGGCTTCCTCTAATTTACTATTAGGCAAACATTTCCATGGAATTTATATTGCATGTGGCCATTTATCTAAAATTGCATGTTATCCCATTAATTGAGAGAAATAAACTATAAAAAATGTGTTCAGGGTATTATTTATACATTTGAAATCCTTTTCGTTTTCATAGTTATTCAAATATTTTTATTAGGTTTGTTCGCGGTACGCATCCCCAAAGTATTCGGATTGCGCATGAGCATGGGCAACTCGAATATTATGGCGTAATCGTATACTCCATTCACTTTTACAAAGTATCCCGGTTGGCCATGATTTAGGTCTATCACGTTTTTGTAACTAAAACACAGGCAGGTTGGCACTGCTGAAATATCGTCAAAGTCAAAACAATTCGCCGAGACGTTGCTAATTTCTACTCTCAACATAATCTTCAATCTTAGAAAAGATATTATCACAGACCATTATCTTCGAATAATAAAGAACTCATCGCTTTGAAATTGAAATTGCCGAAAGTAGTTTTGAAGAAGCAGAAGTGCTATTCAGAACCGAAATCTGCAATAGTAAAAACTTCATTCTGACATGTTGAACTATCGAATGAAATTACTTAGTTTCCTATCATTATATTTTATTGAGGGATAAGAATGACTCAGGTTTCATAGTACTACTACATTTTGAAACTGGTGTATTTTAAGTTGTCCAAGGTATTTAAATGTCTTACTGAGAAAAGTAGGGAATTCCATAGGTACGTCTGTTGGTTTAGAAGTTTTCCTGCCGGGTTATTCAGATACTTTTATTCTTTTTTCAAATAAACTAACACAAAGTAACGGACTACTATATCCAATATTTTTCAATAAAATTCCAACACTTGATTCTTGGTTTCCTTACAAGAAAATTGCATAATTGAATATTCCAACTAGTTTATATACGTGAATTATTTCTAGTAACAAGAGAGGAAAAGTTTTCTTCTACAGTCGCCAGGACTGTGGAATTATTAAATCCACATAATACCTTCTCAAATTCATTATTTTTCCGAAGTAAATTCACATTGTGAAAATACGTAATTACAACGACTTCTTTGTAGAGAGGGCAACATTGCGTAGTTATCTGACAGGAAAATGAGCATAAACTAACATTTTCAAAATATACATGGCGAAATGTATCAAATCAGTTCCAAAATGGTTGTCACAGCGGGATGGGTACTTTTCCCCGCGTCCTGGTTTGGAACTCAAATTCTATTATAAGTTAAAATAGTGAATAAGGAAGACGCAAGACTCTCAAATTATATTTGTGAAACGTTATTTGTGTTCTATTTTTGAAGGATTGCCCAGATAAAATAGAGTCAGTGTTTTGACTGTTGTGTGCACGTGCCAATCCTTGGTGATCGGTTCACCCGAGACTCCCGCAGGTCCCAGGGACACCAAGGATTACTTGAGACTTCACACATGCAAATATTTTCTACTGGATTTTGGGCACATAGCATAACTGCTGAGCCTAAGTCTCCACAACGGTAGTGTGTTGGGGGTCTGCCGATGCTCGAGGTGGAGAATGAGAATTTGAATGAATGAATGAATGAAATGTATCAAATTTTATAGAAGTGAATGGCGTATATGCGTATGCATATATATATAATATAGAAATATGGATAATGCGGAGAAGTATATATAAGTGGAAGGTTTAACGGGTAATTCCGCAAAAGGAGCATAGAAAAATGATTTTGCTGGTACCTGCTAAAACGTGTTTCTGCTAGTTGGCTTCTTCAAGGACAGGGCAACCAAGGAAAGGATGGAAACAAAACTGAAAATAACTGACACCAAAACAGGAGCGAGCAACCAATTGTACCTATTGTTGCTCGCTCCTCTTGTGATGTCACCTATTTTCAGTTTTATTTCCATCTTCTCCTTGGATTCTTGGTTGACCTGTTACCTGAAGAAGCCAACTAGCAGAAACATGTGTACCAACACAATCATTTTTCTCTGCTCCTTTTGCGGAATTACCCGTTAAACCTTCCACTTATATATGTATATGTAATATATTATTATTATTATACTGATCCTCCTGGGTCTTCCACAAGGAGACCCCTCATAAGCTCTAAGAGCTTGCCCTGAGTTAGGAGAACCAGTTGTGTTCTGTGTAGGCTTTGTTACTGTGTCCTTACGCCACCTTAGGCACAGCACTGTTAATTTTTGACCCAACAGCGAATGGTGGCGATTACCGTGACTAGAAAATTTCTTTCCTAGCCTCGGAATTGAACTTGGGGCTTCCGCTCCCAAGTCAATTACTCTACCACTGAGCCAATCGCACGTATATAATATTGGTCTTAAGGCGAAAATTCATGAGACGATGCTGTCGTTTAAAAGCAACAACGCTGTCGTTGACAATTTCCCATCCTATAGATCCTTTTCATGGAACGACGATATCGGAGAACAGCTTTAAAACTGATTTAAAAACATAGCCTAATTGAGTGCTAATGTTAATATTACAACTAAATATAAATAAAATGAGTGATTATAATAAATTTTCAATTTTTGGTATTGAAACTGTTATTTAAAATATCAGTAGTACATGCAAAGTACTATTATCTCTAATAATTATATAAATTGGAGTGACCAGATCATCCCTAGTGCAATGACGGACGGACCTGTGCGGACTAAAAAAATTGGTTCAAGCACTGACGTGAAGTCAGAAGCTTTTGCGCGTATGTTCTGTTGTTCATTCTCCTTTATTATTGGACACTCTTAATCGAATTTACCATGGTGAATTCTATTGTCTGTTCTCCTGTATTGGACACTCTTAATCAAATTTACAATACAATACAGGAGAATGGACAATAGAACATACGCGCAAAAGCTCCTGACTTCATGTCCAGTGCTTGAACCATTTTTTTTCGTGAAGTCAGGTGCTTTTGCGCGTATGTTCTATTGTGAATTCTCCTGTATATTGGACACTCTTAATCGAATCTGCCATGGTGAATTCTATTGTCTGTTCAATAGACAGTACCATTTACCATGGTAAATTCGATTAAGAGTGTCCAATAAAGGACAATGGACAAGAGAACATACGCGCAAAAGCTTCTGACTTCACGTCAGTGCTTGAACCAATTTTTTTTTCAATGATTTTTAAAAAATTTTCTAGTGCTACGATCATTACGAAATTTTGCAAGAATTTTCGCGTTGGCATTCTACAACTAATAAACATATTTGAATTGGAGCAGATTTGTATTTTTTGAGTTATAGAGGAAATAATTAACAACCAAATTTCAGATTGATATAACTTCAAAACCATTGTCGATTATGCTAGTTATCGAACTTAAATGTTGTATTCAGATGCGCGATCAACTCTGAAAACTGCAAGTCGCTATTTCTTTCGTAATTTTTGCGCGCGTGTTCCGCAAGGAACAGCGTGCTATCATTTCGTCACAATGTCTGTATTTTTCGAATTTTTTTTCGAAAATGGTCTCAAACGATTGGGTTCGACTCCCTGATGAAGAATTCGAGGTCAAATTCAATTCTGTCCGTCCGGTCCGGCCGGCCGGTCCGGCCGGCCGGCCGTTAGCACGATAACTCTCGAACGGAACGACTTAGAGCGTTGAAATTTGCAGGGTAGTTTCGTAGCGTAAATATCTCGGACAAGTTCGTTAACAGGCGAAATCGACCGAGCGGTTTCGGAGTTAAGGCCGTTTTTAATAAAAACGTTTTTTATGAATATTTCCGGAACCGATCACTCAATCTTTTTGAAATTTTGCATCAGATTGTAGAATCATGACCTTTATATGCCTGCGAAGTTTTGTGTTGAACGGACGGCCCTAAAATGGCAAAAAAAAATTTTGAAAATTTGAAAATTTTGTTTTCACGATAACTCGAAAAATACTGATCTGATTAAATTGAAACTCAGTAGTTAGATGCAAAAGACCAAAGCAAACACTTTTGCAAAATTTCGTGATGATCACGTGACATGAAAAAAATAAAAAAATTACTACTATTTTGCGGAATACTTTGCTTTTAATGCCGAAACATATGTTTTTGAGGTTCATGCTGCCCTTTCCGGGCATTTTCCGTATTGCGCATGCGCAGATGAGAAGTCCTTTAACTGCTGTAGTTTTCGTCAGAGAGGATTGGGGTTTTGGGGTGGCGGATGCTATTCCTCCATAGAATTCAGATCCCTGATGAGGGTCTGCGCATGCGTAGATTAAAGATGCGATATCTTCCGAACCACTAGTTTTGGAGAATCGGAGTTTTTTGTAAGGTGTGTTATTTTGAGAGGACTTTTAGCCGCCAGTAGATTGCGCATGCGCAGAAGAGAAGTGACTGTTTTTGGGTTGGATGGGTTATGTTGGGAGTGCTGAGTCGATATTATGAGGTTTTAATAGAATATTCATAGCAATTCAGTGCAAGGACAAGTCAGTTTGGGGGATGTAGCGTTGTTTCCGAGTTAAAGTGTCCGTACCGTGGCCCTGGGGCTAATTTTGAAATTGATGTTACCCCTTACAGGCATTTTTCGTTATGCGCATGAGCAGACCATCAGTAATTTAACTGGTGGTGTTTTCGTCAGAGAGGATTAGGGTTTTGGGGTGGCGGATGCTATTCCTCTATAGAATCCCCTGTTGAGGGTCTGCGCATGCGTGGAATAAAGATGTGATATCTCCTGAACCACTAGTGTTGGAGAATCGGAGTTTTTTGTAAGGTGTGTTATTTTGAAAAGGACTTTTAGCCGCGAGAAGATTGCGCATGCGCAGAAGAGAAGTGACTGTTTTTGGGTTGGATGGGTTATGTTGGGAGTGCTGAGACGATATTATGAGGTTTTAAAAGAATATTCATAGCAATTCAGTGCAAGGACAAGTCAGTTTGGGGGCTGTAGGGTTGCTTCAGAGTTAAAGTGTCCTTACCTTGGCCCTGGGGCTAATTTCGAAATGGATGCAACCCCTTACGGGCATTTTTCGTTATGCGCATGAGCAGTGATTTAACTGCTGGTGCTTTCGTCAGATAGGATTGGGGTTTTGGGGTGGCGGATGCTTTTCCGCTATAGAATCCCCTGGTGAGGGTCTGCGCATGCGTGGATTCAAGAAGCGATATCTCCTGAACCACTAGTGTTGGAGAATCGGAGTTTTTTGTGAGGTGTGTAATTTTGGGAGGACTTGCAACCACGAGTATACTGCGCTTGCGCAGACGAGAAGTGAATGGTTTTGGGTTGTTTGGGTTATGTTGGGAGTAATGAGCCGATATTGTGAGGTTTTAAAAGAATATTCATGTCAATTCAGTGCACGGACACAAGTCAGTTTGGGGGAAATAGCGTTGTTTCCGATTTGAAATGTCTGTATGGTGGCCCTGAGGCGAATTTATAAATAACTATATTCGGTAGATCTATATTAAAATGCGTTCGGATTTGGAGAAGATGCAATTTCGTCCCTAACGGAGGACCCACAACCGAATTTTTTTCTGATCTACGGTAAAACTAACAGCCAAACTGTATTGATAGCTATATTTGTTAAAGGAACTTGAAAAAAAAAAAAAAGCACTGACGTGAAGTCAGTACTCTTTGGCGCGCGTGTTCACGGTGGCTAATTTGAATTGAATTATTCAAAATTTAACAGTGCTGTATCTAAGCTGCCATCAGGATAGAGTAACAAAGTTGGAAAAGAACACAAGTGACTCTCCTTAGTCGCACAAGCTCCTAGAAGATTTGGGAGGGTCAGTATAATCCTAATCATGTTTATAGCACGCGCGCAAAAGCAGATTGACTTAACAATGAAAGAAAAAGTGTAAAAAGTCAATCTGCTTTGGCGCGCGTGCTATAAACATGATTAGGATTATACTGACCCTCCCAAATCTTCTAGGAGCTTGTGCGACTAAGGAGAGTCACTTGTGTTCTTTTCCAACTTTGTTACTCTATCCTGATGGCAGCTTAGATACAGCACTGTTAAATTTTGAATAATTCAATTCAAATTAGCCACCGTGAACACGCGCGCCAAAGAGTACTGACTTCACGTCAGTGCTTTTTTTTTTTTTTAAAGATTTTCTAGTGATACGTACGGTCCTCACGAAATTTTACAAACTTCTTCATGTAGATATTCTACAACTAGTTACCAAGCTTTAATTCGATCGAGTCTATATTTTTTGAGTTATCGAGAAAATAATATTCCAGAAGGGTATAACTCCGAAACGGTTGGGCCGATTATGGCCAATTTTCTAGCGATACCATGTTCACAAAATTTCACGACCGTACTTCAGTTTATATTCTACAACTACTCACCAAGTTTCAATTTGATCGGATTAGTATTGGTTCTAGACAAAATTATTACTCGGAAACCATTGGGCCGATTATGCCCATTAACGAACTTGTCCGTCGTATTGGGATGCACCACCTACCCTGAAAATTTCAAGTCGCTATCTCTTTCCGTTCTCAAGTTATCGTGGCAACGGCCGGTCAGAATCAAATTTGACCTCGAATTCTTGATCAGGAAGTCGAACCCAATCGTTTGAGACGATTTTCGGCGAAAAATTCGAAAATTACAGACATTTGGGCAAAACGCGATGTTCCCCAGAACATACGCGCAAAAAGTATGATACTTCCGCAATTGAACAAACCTGTGCAAACTGTAAAAGAGGGTTTACGGGTAATTCACCGACGTCAATAGACCTTTTCGGTCGCGATGAAATTCACCCTTGTCGCGTCCCATATTTCGCGTGATACAAAATTGCGAAATTGGTGCGGCTCGGACTTCGACGGACATCTTATTGTACGAATGACTGACGTCCGGTCACCACTTGGTAAGCGTCGTTTATGCTTAGTATTGGAAATCATTGTTCGGAATATTTTGGAGAACGGTGTTCTTCTAGAATATGTCTAAATACTAAGCTAGTGAGATGAAATAAGATGCTATATCTTATGATTTTAAAAACAAATTTTTATGAAATTACTACTTCACCTTGATTTTAAGAAGAATACTAAGCACACTGAAAAAAATTCATGAATGTTTTTTTATACTTTCGCACACTAGAAACTAGAGCTGTAATGAAATATCATCCGATACTTACAAATGGATATAATCTTCATCTTGATATAGACCACATTAGTTAGGTTAGGCGGGAAATTTGAATTACGATCCATCCCTGGGGATCTATTCTCGACCATTCGCAATTTTAACGATCGGTCGCATATATGCTATATATGTATTGCTATAGAGATGTGAACGATCGTGCAAATTGCGAATGGTCTAGAATAGACCCCCTGGATCCTAGCACTGAATTCCCCATGCATTTCTTATGGACCTAAAATTTACGCGAATTTCTCGCCTGTTTTTAGATACTTGGGCTAATTTCTTAAGGTTTATTTTGGTTGAAATAGATTCTGTGAACCTTTCTCAACCATCTAGAATCAAGTTTTCATAACAAAATTGTATATACCCAAAATAATTAATAAATATAAAAGTGTGCACCAAATTCGATTGACGTATGTCTTAGCTCACTCGAAATCAGTCAAAAATAATAACATAACCCTAAATCGGCCTTATAATGACGCACAACAGAAGTCATCTACGACATACGGAAATCTTTCGAACTAGAATGGTTTCAATTTTGATTTGAGAATAAATAAAAGTAGAATTTAATGTAGAAATAACATGAAAACATGCACTAATGATGAAGGTACTCAATACTTGTTTTCTCTGTACTAACAATATCTTTTAAATAGGGTGGTTTCATCTCAAAGTTGAAATTCCTTGTTAAAAAATTTGAATATGGATCTCCCGCCAAGCGAATGATTCTAACCTAACTAATGTGGTCTAGAGACCACATTAGTTAGGTTAGGCGGGAAATTTGAATTACGATCCATCCGTGGATCCGGGCACTGAATTCCCCATGCATTTCTTATGGACCTAAAATTTACGCGAATTTCACGCCTGTTTTTAGATACTTTGGCTAATTTCTTGAGGTTTATTTTGGTTGAAATAGATTCTGTGAACCTTTCTCAACCATCTCGAATCAAGTTTTCAAAACAAAATTGTATATTTCCAATATAATTAATAAATATAAAAGTGTTCACCAAATTCGATTGACGTATGTCTTAGCTTTCTCGAAATCAGTCAAAAATAATAACATAACCCTAAATCGGCCTTGTAATGACGCACAACAGACGTCATCTACGACATACGGAAATCTTTGGAACTAGAATGGTTTCAATTTTGATTTAAGAATAAATAGAAGTAGATTTTAATGTGGAAATAACATGAAAACATGCACTAATGATAAAGGTACCCAATACTTGTTGTCTCTGTACTAACATTCTCTTTTAAATAGGTTGGTTTCATCTCAAAGTTGAAATTCCTTGTTAAAAAATTTGAATATGGATCGACTGGACTATCCAGGAAACAGGAAACATCTAGTCATCCAGTTAGGGGCGAAGCCTGCAATGATAGTGACGCCACTGGTCGATCGGGCTTCTTCGGCAGCTAGCTCAGCCAGTCAACTTCCATTTCTATCACAGAATACAGAACACAGAACACAAATATAATAATGATTTCAATTCAACAAATGACAGTTACCTTATAAGTTATAATAAGATTACCACTTATCTTTTCGAATGAGAAGTTTATTTTAAATAAGAAAGTAAAAGATTTTGATAATTAAACGATGAGTGAAGCAGTGGAAAATGAACAAGAACAAGATGGAAATGCGACGACAAATGTTTTGCGTAGAAGAATATTGAAAAAGGCACAAGATAGTATTGATCAAGGTATAGGTTCTTCAAGTAAAATTTATCTTATGTTTCAAATTTACTAATTTTAGTTTCCACACTCATAAAGGAGAAAATTCCATGTGCCGGTCATTATTTGTCACCCAAAAGACTCTGGCTTAAAAGAATATCTACACCTAACTGTGATGTTGTTATTGTTTTCCCACAAGGCACTCAGGATTCTATATTATTATGGTTGTTATCAAGACTAAGGCAGTCTACAGGGCTTACCATTCATGTTAGACATCATACTTCCACGCAAAGTAGTGCTTTTTATGTTACTGCATCATCTACAATGTGAGTTATTTGGATTTCATATTGCTTTGATAAGGAAATAACGAAATAGTTTTTTATTGTGAGAATCCATCCATACATCTTCAACATTTATTTTTATTATAGCTTGTTAGATGCAGCAGAAGAATATCATCTTCCAAAATCTTTGAAAGCAATCAAAGGGGGTGGTGTCAAGGAATTTTATGTCCAAGATTTTCAAAGCTATGAAGGCTCAGAGGAGGAGAAAAATTTTTTCACGTCTGAAGAACGACAATGGTTAATACTTCGTCTATTGGAAAGTATTAGAGCAAAATCAAGTGACTCATCAGCAATACCAGATCTTCCTCTTCTTAAGGGACAACCAATCAGTAAGCTATTCATAGAAATGTTTCAATAGTCTGTTAACTTATATATTTCTCACAGTCCCTAAATGCTTAATATCAGGTGTAATAACCCAAGTATTTCCACTTCATGATCATAGGATGTTAGAAAAACTGCAAAAATCCTGGGTCAGGGATGTATTTGCTAAGCAACCATTAGGTGAGTTAATAATAAAATACACACTATAAAATACTTAATAAATTCAAAAAATAATTTTGGAGATATTAGACATGAATCATCTTGTTATTCTTTTGAATCCAATTGCTATTTTTAACAATTTTGGAGGGATGATAACAACTGTGCTTCAAAGTATGAGACATTGCAAACTGACCATTGAGTGCCTTTAGAGCTATCAAAAACTAGTTTGGCAGGTGAAATTTGGAATAAATTAGATTTTTAGTTTAACATATTGACTGACATTGAGATCTATATACCTAAGTTTTGCAACATTTATAGACGACCTGGGCTTATGATAAATACAAATTTAACCTCAATTTTAGCTGATTTGTTTATGATAGGAAAAACGATTCATGTTATTTGTCTCCTCAAGAAAATAATTATTCATTTTATTAGTTGTAACTTAAAACTACCAGAGTGTTGTGGTGTATAAATCAAACTATAATTCTGTAATCAAAAGCAGTGTGAAAAATTTGATACCTTTTTTCTTTCTTTTGACAAGGCAATGTTTTAGCTTATGGTTAAGCAGAGTTAAGAATACACGATGATTTAAAACATGTTAAAAAAATGTATATTTACATTGAGCATTCATCAGAATTTGATATACCTAGTCGGAGCTAATAAATGTATAGTGGGGAGCTGATAGAGAGCTGAGTTGATAGAAGCAGACCAAATGGGACTGATGCAGTACCTACCTGTAATTTTTAAAAATGTTCCAAAATTTAATTCATTAACCTTGCACAGTAAGAATGCTTTTGGATGTCAAAAATTAGCAGCTGGAGGATATCATCCGGCTAAGTTTGAGGAGTAATAAACAGTCAATAATATTGATCATTTCTGTACAGAATAATTCGACAATTTTCATGCACAACAACAATTAAATAGAATTTGGGTAATCTAATGATAAAATCATTATTTTATATCTTAATTAATTTCCAAATTGATATTTTAAGTAGGTATCTAAAAACATGAAAGTTTAAGTAGGTATCAGCTTTAATTTTTTTTTATTCATGTATTAGTGAAAGTATAGTGTAACCTCTAATCCGGACAGTTGATGGCAAGGTAGTTGTCTGGATTTTCGATTTGTCCCGATTATAGAAAAATAGAATTGTTCTTATAGGTTGTTTATTAAATAAAATAGTTTTTTCATAGAAGTAACAGAAAACACTGAATTGATTTGAATTCTGAACTACACGAGAAATAGAACTCATCTATTTATTATTCTTGTGATTGTGTGATTAATTAATTGAATAAAATAAATTTTTCAAAATGGTAACAGAAAACATGAATTGAATTCAAATTTTCATAAACAAGAGATCACATTTAAATTTATCTATCTATTCATTTTCTACTTTGAAGTCATCTGAAATGTTTTTTTGAACTTTGGAGTTCATTTTTTACTGCTATATTTTTCATTTCGAACAGCATCTTCTAACGTTGTGTGTTTTCTATTCTGCATTTTTGGACAACAATCGTCGTGAACTGCACGCGAAACAACTTACAACAAACTAAACGTACGCTTGTACACTAGCGCACCTCAACAATCGTGTCTCAACTCGGAAATTTCACACATGGTGGCTTGTGTGCGTCCGGATTATAGAGATGCGTCCGGACTATGGGTTTTGAAATCAGGCGTCCGGAGTACTGGATGTCCGGATTTAAATGTGTCCGGATTAGAGAGGTTATACTGTACATGCTGAAATTATGGGACAATGTAATCAAATGCCAAAGTGTTGAAGACAATGTGAAAAATATTGGAACTGATTTTTTGCAAATTACATGTTGAAACAATTCTGAAAATGGGATAGAACCTGAAACATATATGTCAAAAATATTATACCAAATAAAAGTTAAATAAAGGGTATTCCTTTCCTTTTAAAAATGACCCTTATTGTTCAATATCCCTTATTTCTGATAGGTTTTTTACATACTCAAATTATAATAGGTCTATCTATATTATTTTTCTTTTTGTTTATTCAAAGAAATTCCTACATATTCAATATTCCATTTTACAATTTAGAAGTTTTCTCCCCGAATAAACTGCAATGTCTTGCAAAAGTCAGAGACTTGTGCGCGAGAATCCCAATATTGCCCGTCAAGAATACCTACAAAACTGAGTAAAGAACCCGGTTTACATACATAAATATCACCCACAACATTAATTTGTAAAAATGAAAAACTATACTTAAAATCTCAAACAAAATTTCGCCTATTGTAAAAACGACTCTAAAACTGAAGAGGTTGTTCTCCTATCCATAATTATAAATTGATATTCCACAGATGAAATTACCGAGTACTTTGGTGTTAAAATTGGAATGTATTTCGCTTGGCTTGGGCACTATTCAACAGCTCTAAGTATACCAGCTATTGTAGGAATGCTGTTTTGGGTAAGTGCCACATATATAAGGAGTGCATTAGAAAGTATGATATTTTTTTCCATAACATTATTATTGATAATTTAAGCGAAAAAAATTTCAAATAAAAGTTGTTCAAAATCACCACTCAAATCAGTGGGTTCAAAGTAAAATTCTTTTTCATCGACCAAAATGCAGTCTTTGAATCATAGTCTTTTCCATGATTAAAACTTTGAAAGGAATATATTTCACTTGTGAGTCTATCATAAATTATGGCTCCGTTATGTGGGGAAATGATTATGGTATACATTTGTCAAACCTTGAAATATCTCAAAAATGTATAATAAATAGAGTGCTCTTCAAGAGAAAATGCTATCCATCTTAATTAGTTCTCGTATATGAAGAGACTGGATTACTTACTCCAAATCAACTTTAACTCAAAGCAGTTGCAAGATTTATGTTGAACATGCCATATAGGGAGTATCTGCCATAACATGTAACAAGTAATGGTGTCAGTAAGCTTATGATCGGTTCAAACAATTCTGGTGAAATTGAATATCAAAACGTCGAATTAAAATCCCGAAAAGTGAGGACAGAAAGTTAAATAAACAATCTGTCTAATAAAGTGAAAATAAGTTCTAATTTTCCAAAATTACGAAACAACTAGATGAAATAAAGTTCGAAATACGCTTTCCATTGTGCAGAAGCGAAATCAACAAACCTAAAAAAAATATAAACAACAGGTTTGTAACATCGATTCCGGAAGTTCGGCTAAGCCGATAACCGCAAAGAAAACAAAACTCGAACAATTTAATTGTTTACCTGATTTAAACAATTTTTTGGAAATGGGTGTATCTAGTAAATGCAACAAAAATCTTACGAAACGTGATACACAAATTGGATGCATGGGAGGCTGCGAGAGATGGTATTGCACGGGATGTGCCTCACTGAGTAAAACTGAAATTAATAAAATTAAAATTGGAGAAACTAAGTGGATATGTCCTAGCTGCAAAAAGAAGGAGAAGGTAGGCCGAAAATCAATTATAATGGGCACTTCGCATGAAGACTCTAATGATGAGTGTCAATACGAGGATGTGGAACCGACTGCTCGGGATATTATGAAGCAGTTAAAATCCATGTCGAAAATAAATATGAGTGAAATTAAGGAAATAAAACTCTCACTTCAATTTTTGTCTGATGCCTTTGAGGAGATCAAAGCTGAAAACAAACAGTTATTGAAAAATTTGAATGAAAAAACTGCCTTATTGAATGAAGCTTGTACTAAAATTAAAGTACTTGAAAGCAGAGTGAATAGAATTGAACAGGAGAATAGACAAAACTAGTAGCCAGCAGTCCATATTTTGGGATTCAGATGAGCCAGCAGATCTACCTAGCAATAGATCCACATTTTTCTGGTAGATCTACATTTTTACGGTAGATCTACATTTTCCGGTAGATCTACATTTTTCCGGTAGATCTACATTTGTCCGGTAGATCTGCATTTTTCCAGTAGATCAACATTTTTTTGGTAGATCAATATAATAGGTAGGTCAATTGAACCCGTAGTTCAATGCAATCTAACGGGTCCTGTTGTGATTCTGAGAATCAGTCACACACGAAAGTCCCATCGAAATATGTCAGGAGTTTTTGAGTTGCTGAAAACCGAATATAGCGCTTCCTACCGAATCGTATTGTGATTCTAAGGCCTTCCAAAACACAATCACAAAGATTCATCAAAATCGGTATAGCCATTTTTGAGTTCCTGTAAACCGATCGTAGTACCACCACCTACCGGGGAATATTGTGGATCTGAAACCTACTCAGATACACACACAAAGTTTCATCGAAATCAGTCCAGTCATTCTTGAGTTGTTATAAACCGAATGCAGTGCCACCTAACGGGTTTCTATTGTGACCCTTAGAGCTACTCAAACACATACACAATGTTTCATCAAAATCGGTCGAGGCATTTCTGAGTTTTTACAGACCGATAGCAGCGCCACCTACCGGGGTATATTGCGGACCTGACACATACTCGGATACACACACAAAGTTTCATCGAAATCGGTTCAGCCGTTCTTGAGTTTCTATAAACCGAATACAGCGCCACCTACCGGTTACCTATTGTGACCCTGAGACACACTCAAACACGCACACAATGTTCTATCAAAATCGGTCGAGCCATTTCTGAGTTCCTATAGAGCATTATCAGCGCCACCTACCGGATGCTATTGTGAAGCAAGGACACACCGAAACACACACACAAAGTTTCATCAAAATCGGTCAAGGCGTTTCGGAGTTGACTTTTTTTTTAACACCCCGTATAGCAGCGGTTATCTTTTCGTAGCAGTTTTACAGTATTGAGAATTCTCTTTACGATACATCTCTAGGGATGACATTTTACTTGAAACACCCTGTATAGTTAATTTTCTGCTTAATATTTGAATATTTTGAGTAATTTTAATGCAAAAATCCGACCGATAGAACGGATATTCATTATAGATTTCGTAACTTAACGAAAAGATCCAAATCCCAAGATACGTTTACTGGAGTATGCTCTTTTAAGTTTTTCAATGGGTAAAAATGAAAAAAAAAACAGAATAAGCTATTTCGGAGTTTCGGACGCTCGGAGATTCGATCCCGCCGCTCCGCGAGGCTCGGGAGGTAGGAATCCAAGCCTTAGCCCGCTCGGCCATGCCAGCTTCGTGAATCGGTTCCGATTATCTGGCACATAAACATTTTATAGTACTGGGACGATTTCCGTCTTTTGATTTTCACAATATCGTCAATCCTGTCAAGCGATCGATCGAAATCGGTTACTCGTTCATATTTCTCACGGTTTTTCTATTCGATTCTAAGATTTTCGAGTGATTCCGTTCGAAATTCAAATTCGATTTGACATTTATCGTGGTTCGTTCGGTCCGAAAACGTCGAACTTGAAGGAGCCGCGTTAAAATTCGTCACAGAAATACGTGAAACGTCAGAATTTTGTCGATTTTCGCGAAAAAGTCACATTTTCCTATCGTTCTTCCGGGAAAACGAAAGAGAGGATCGAAAAAAGGGCCGTGTTACGGACTAATTTCGAATCTCGTCTTCGCGTTCCCGCAAATACCGTCGTTACGAACGCCACCCGTCCTCCGATCTCGTTTCCTTCATTTTGCTCCTTTTGCCAAAATCGGCGTTTTTGCGATTTTTTTTAAAATACACCCCCGTCATTTCGGTCCGAAAACGCGAAACCCTACGAAACTTCCGTCTTTTTCCTCGATAAACCCCTTGGAAATTTCCCCCTAACCCCCCTCCTAACGTCCAAAAAAACGTCACGTTTATAGTAACATTTTCAAAAAAGTTTTTTTGTTCCTTTTCTATGAAACCCATCTTCATTTTAGTATTGGGACTAGTAGCCAGCAGTCCATATTTTGGGATTCAGATGAGCCAGTAGATCAATATAATTGGCAGATGAATTTAATCGGTAGTTTAGATGAACCGTTAATCGAAAGGAATCAGTATGTCATCATGGTACACGAAATCGAATATATACATTCAATTTTGGATCGAAAATAATTAACGCTGTGTCTGCGGTTGAGTAAGGTGCCTATTCAAATAGATACATTCACAGTGGGATCGAAAATAGTCAATGATGTATCTGTGTTTGCGTAAAGTTCCTGTTGAAATACATTCATTCACAGTAGGATCTAAAATTATTATTGCTGTGAACGCGATCGCGTAAGATCCCAATGGAATACGTACATTTACTATTGAGCGAAAAATATTTAGGTAATGCTTTGTTTGGACGCAAATCTCTTCAGTCGTACAATTGTGCCATGAGACAAAGAACATCCTGATAGTTTTCAATAATGCATTCCAAAAGAAATTTCTATAACACAAATCAGTCAACTTGTACGGTTGTGCCTTGGAAAACTTTGAGTTGGATTTGACGTTTAAAAAAAAACACCCTGTATGAAGATTTCTGATAAAAACATCGAATAATATGCTCTACAATGAACAGGTTAATCTACATAGGAATTAATTTTTGTAGCCAGCGGATCTACATAATCGGTCAACATAGTCATTAACCAATTTAATCGGTATATGTGTATTTATAGCACACGAATTGAAATAAATACATTCACTGTTGGGATGGAAATTAAACAATTAGTTAGCAGATCCTCGTAGCTAGTAAGTCCATATCACAATAATATATAACCCACCCAGTATCAATGAATGAATAGTTCATATAGGTCAGTAGAATGGTTATATCTACATACCTACATATCTACATACCTAACTCACGAAATCAAATTTATGAGGGGTCCCCTTGGAGAAGACCTAGGAGGATCAGTATAATAATAATATAAAATATACTGTTGGATCGAAATTGAACAGATCTATACCATAGGTGGCATATATCCATCTAACTAACAGTATACAAACAAATTAAAGAAGTGCGTTGATGGTGACCTAGCGCATGAAAAAGGAGAAATATTCTTACCTAATGTAATTAATATTATCAATTCTTATGATGACAAAAATAATGGGATAGATTTTGGATTGTGGGGGATGAGTAGAAAAATAAGGAACCATCCTGTATATAATATATTGTTTCACTGTCATGATTTTTATACTTTCATCAGGTTCTAGGGATATCATATCAAATAATTTCTCATTTATTCTCCATTCTGGAAATATGTGTTGTTTAATTCCTGCTCTGAAACAATTATAAACTATTAAATTTCTTTAGGTTACATTAATTGTACTATTAATATTAAATTGCCACTAAATTTTCCAAATCGTGATCAGATCCATATTGGCTTCAGCTACATGGCAAGAAATTCAGATATTCTGTTGGATGTAGATATGTAATAAAAATCATGTAATTGATTTAATGGGAAGTGAACACCACTATAATGAAATGAAGAGGTATACGGCAAAAATTTAATCAACAACCATTCTGCCAGGCGTTTTCATTCAAAGAATCAATAGTGTTTGACACAGAAACAATTCACAAAATAATAATGTTTTTATTATATAGATATTTTTCAGAGTTTGGGAGGGGAAAACCCATAAAGGAACCATTTAACACATTGACTGCCAAGCCAGTATTGTGGAAATATTACCAACGGCCAACTATATGTTTTTCTTACTTATGTTTGTTTCTCAAGATATTGTTCTGCTTTTACTTTTTCTTTAGTATGTCAGTAATGTCATACATATATGATCCTAGAGATGATTACTGTAATATTAATCTGTAGGGCCATGTCATTCATTTTGTTACTGCAAAATGCAAAACCAATTGGGTTGTGAAGAAGCCAGGAAGAAAGCTAATATCACGCCCAGAGCAACCACAGATTTGCATGTTATATTTCAATACCAAACATACAGGAATATGAGGTTATTATCTAAGAATAAATGCTTTTGCGTGCTCTATAAAATTATCTCATACCTGCTACCAAAAATTCTGCACTTTTTTTTTCAGGCCAAGTATACCCAAACATTAGTCGGAAGCCAGTGTACGAATGCCCCATTGAAAAGTCATAGGCTGTCATACATACGTCAGCAAAGCAGCCTGCAGTCATATATCGACCGTCATACATATATGAATGACGTGGCAGTCAATGTGTTAATAATACCTAACCTAAACTCACAGGAACATTATTATTGATTAAATACCCCTCGTTTATGAGATACCCACTGAATATCAACAATAATACACAGTTATGAACTTGTTCGCAACAGAAGATTCTATATTTAAGTGATACTTTCTGAACAGTTGAATTAAAAAAATCTAAAGCACCTGTACTACTCGTAGACAGATTTAACTCCCTTCACAGGTGAAGCAAATGAATAACATCTAATAGATAAGTACTTACAGTGTGAACTCCATTTTTCTCTGTCTGACAGATGAAAAAATATGGTATGTGAGGGCACATACCATTGTATAGTACAAATTTGATGGAACCAACTGTGCATTTATTGTTAATATTTGTTGCAAATTAGATATAATTATGAATGATATGATAAGAGGGCTTTTCGGAAAGTGTGATTGGGTTAACTCAATCAGTCAGTTCACCAATCAGCATGTTCCACTGTAATCGAGTTGACCCGATCACACTTTCCGAAAAGCCCTATTGTGTGCGAACAAAGTTGGTGTAGACTGTAACCATGTAGATGGTATACCCCACAAAAAGAAAGGAATGATTTTGATGAATGAGATAATGCATAAAACCTGTAATCCAATTGGACTCTTTTTCATTCATAACTGTACTCACTTAAGATATATCTACATGTAATTCTAGACCGAATCCCATATTATAGATGCAGACAAAATCTCTTTTCATCTAGAATTCGATCACTACTTCCATGTAAACAATTTTTCACAATATGTAAACTTAGATGGCTCTTCAATCGTCCAAATGAAGAATTTTCCAATAATAATTACATTTTCACCAAAATGGCATACAATTTTTAGACGATTTCTCATAGTCCTTGTGAGAAACTGAAAAAATGTCAGAGATTAGTCAGGTAGGAACCTAGATTCAAGGTTTTTCTTCTTAATTTAAACTAAATACTATTTTAAATGATAATTGTGGCTTTATTCGCCTTTGCAAGGGCAAATTGGAAAAAAATCATTCAAACTAAATAGGGAACTATAACATGTTGAAAAGATGTGCAATACAAAGTATCCCTTCTCACCTAACTGGTCATAAATGCAGTTTTAATGAAATAAATCTCAAGTCGAGACCACCGGAAGGATTATATTTTCAACAACATTGTTGAACAATCGTTAAAATTACTCACGTTTACAAATAGATGATGAGAATTATTAAGGAAATTAACAACTTCCTAGTTGTACCTCCACTACAGAGGAAGGTTTTGTAGTAAACATTATCACTTTTTCAGTTCCTCAGACATTGTAAAAATAGGTACATCCTGCAAAAAAAACAACTTGTAATGGATATAAAACCCACATTAATACATATTTCAACAGAAATATCCAGATATGAGCAAGGATACTTACATTCTATCGTTCTTCGTTCATTGTACATATTGTTTATTTACGTTCATTCACCAAGTTTACGTAAATTCCATTTTTAGGTTAGTTATTTCAGTCGGCGTGGAAAATATGAATTTCCGTTGAAATTATCAAATTGAAACCCTTCGATTTCCAGAATATCGTCAATTCTGTCAAGCGATCGCTCGAAATTGGCGACTTGTTCATATTTGTCGCAATTTTTCTTGACGATTTCGAGATTTTCGACTGATTCCGTTCGAAATTCAATTTCGATTTGACATTTCGCGCCGCTCGTTCGGACCGAAAGATTCGACCTTGCAGTAGCCGCGCTAAAATTCAGCACAGAAATACGTGAAACGTCAGAATGTTTTCGATTTTCGCAAAAAGTCACATTTTCATATCGTTCTTCCGGAAAAACGAATGAAAAGATCGAAAGCAGATATAGCCTATCCGGTAATTTCGAATCTCTTCTTCGCTTTCCCGCGGACTCGTCGTTTCTAACGTCGCCGTTCGTTCGATCTCGTTTCCTTCATTTTGCACCTTTTGCCAATATTGCCGTTTTTTCGCATTTTCGTGATTTTTTTTAAAATACACCCCCACCTTTTCGATCCAAAAACGCGAAACTCTACGAAACTTCCGTGTTTTCTCTCGCTAAACCCCCTCAAGATTCCCCCCCAATCCCCCTCCTAACGTCCAAAAAAACACCACGTTTACAACGACCTTCTCAAAAAGTTTCCCTTGATCTACTTCGATGGTCCAAGTCTTCACTTTAGTATATGTATTGATAACCTAGTGCTGGTAAATGTCCCGAAAATGGGTAATGAAACCCCTAAAGAGATTGTTAATTCTATTGCTCAAGTATTGGGGTGCCCTCTGGACGAAAATGATTTCACAGGATATAGGACAACAAGGGACCCGACCTCCCCAATTTTGGTCAGGTTTGGTGATATTAATGATAAGAAGCTTCTACTGAAAAAGTACAGGGAGAAAAAAGTATTGAAGACAAAAGATATAAATTTGCCGGAAAATAAGGATAAAAATAAATCTAATATTTACATTAATGAAGACCTAACTCCTGATAACCAACATCTATTCTATAAAGTCCGAAAATTCAGGAAGGAAGCCAACTACATGTTCGCCTGGACCTCCGAAGGCAAGATATTTCTGCGTAAATCTGAAGAATCGAGGATTATTTTGGTTGGTTCTGAAAGAGACATTCCAGCTTTACAGGGTTGACCAGGAATTTTTGTCCGTTTTTTCTTTTTCTTTTTTTTTTTTTCTTGTTCGGGTAAATATGTTTTTTTTTTGCTAGATTATGCCGGGAAGTGAAATTTCGGTATATTATCAAAACGTTAGGGGACTAAACACAAAGATGACTGAATTTTTTTTGAACACATTGATCAATGATGGAACAGACTTGTTTGTTATAACTGAAACTTGGTTACAGGGTGACACATATAGTAGTGAACTCTTTTCAGATAGTTATTCTGTGTATAGAGGAGATAGAAACATTAAATTAGCTAATAAAAAATGTAAGTCTGGTGGGCTTCTTATAGCAATTAAAAGGAAGTTTAGCTCACGCTTAATTGGTTTAAATATTGATAGATCCAATTTTGAAATTGAATGTATTGAGGTTTTCCTCACACATTCTTATAAATTCTACATTTTTGCTGTATATTTACCACCTGATAGGTCCACTTTTGAAAACTATGAATTATTGTTTTCTTCTATTGAGTCGCTACCCTTTGCAATAGTGAATGACTTCGTCATAATTGGAGATTTAAACATAACAGAACTTAGTCAATATTACAATTTTGGAAAGTCTACTAGAATAGTAAACGCACTCCTCAATTTTCAGAGTCTTTTTAATCTTACACAGTGTAATTCTGTTCTAAACGACAGGAATAGACTCTTGGATGTGGTGCTATGTAGTGAAGATGTTCACTGTACAGTTTTGAGACATGAATCTTCTTTGGTGAGGGAGGATGCATGTCATCCTGCTCTTGATATAATCCTTTCATTTTCTTTGACACAACCGAAAAAAATTAATACAAATAACTGTGCTACTTATAACTATGCAAAAGCCGACATGCTGCTTATTAAAAACCTGCTCTCACAGGTTGACTGGGATGTTCTTGAACATTTTTCAGATGTAAATTTGGCATTTGATAAATTTTATGAAATTGTTCTTGATGTGGTGGATGTCTGTGTTCCAAAAACTATTTCCAGGACATTTCTTTATCCTCCTTGGTTCAGTAGTGATATAATTAATAACATAAAACAGAAAAATAAATATCATAGGCTATATAACTACATCTACGTATGCTAACGGATCAACACGTATTTATTTTCGCTCTGAGAATCTTTGTCTTTTCTGCGGTGAGAACTTGTGTGTTCTTGAAGAAAGTTATATTGGCGTAAACCTGAGACAATAGTCTTTCCGGTATATGCGATGAGACATTGGTGATATTTGATGTTTGGCCTAGTTCGACAGAAATTGGTTCATTTAATATCAAAGTAAACAACGGAAAACTTATCAGCTGAAACACCTGGTGACGATATACCCGATAACGTATCGCTAGTTGTGATTCTTGCCCATACCAGTGGCGTACCCAGTTTCTGAAATGGCCAGCCAAGAAAGTGTAAAATTGGATTGCTCTTATTGTAGAAAACCGGTATCAAATGCTGTTTGCTGTTCTGAATGCGAGGCCCCATTTCACCCGAGTTGTTCTGTGAAAGCGCGTGCTTCGATGAAAGATGGAAAGTTGCTATGTTGTCAGCACTTGAATGAGAATCCCTTGTCCTTAGAATCTGACAAAATAATAAAACAACTCACTCATCTATTTGAGAGCCAGTTCAGGGACTTCAAGGATGAAATAAAAAAGAATTACCTTTCCCAAATATTTGAGATGAATGAAAGGATTGAGGCCTTGTCTGCTCAGGTGAATGCTCAGGCGGAGGACATCTCATCGCTTAAGGCCACGGTTGCCTCGCTAAGTTCATCTTCGATACAATCTAATACGGGAGGCTCAACGAGTCCTGATGAATTCATAATGGAAATGGAAGAGCGTCAAAGGCGATCCAAAAATATTATTATTTATGATGTTGAGACACAGAATTCTATGCGCGACGAAATAAAATTTGTGGAGACAATCTTGTCAAAAATTGTCCCAGATGTAAAGATTGTCAAGGCGTTTCGTTTGGGGAAGAAAATGGGAAACAGACCACCACCTCTGAAGCTGATTTTCGGCAGTGCTGATGAGGTTCTGAATATTTTGAAGAACAAGCATAAGATTGGTCAACCTCCTGTGAGATTATCGGCTGATTTGACACTCAGGCAGCGAGAGTATCTGGGTGATCTTCGACGGGAGCTGGAACATCGGAAGGCTAATGGGGAATTGGATATTACTATTAGATATATAAGTGGTTTACCGAGAATAGTTAAGGTTAGAAAAAACTAATTGAAGGGGATAATCTCAATTTAAATGTTTTGAGTGTCTATTACCAGAATGTTCGCAGTATTAAGGGTAAATTCAAACTTTATGAATTAATTAAGAATGTGAATGTTGCAGATTATGATGTTATCTTGTTGACCGAGACATGGCTTGACCCTTCCATTGTTGATGCCGAGTTACAATTCTATAATTATAATATATTTAGGAAGGATAGGTCCGTTCTTTCTAGTTCCAAACAGGCGGGGGGTGGAGTATTGATTGCGGTGAAAAAAAGGTTCTTATCATCTTTGGTTCCAACTTTGCGTGATAATGTTGAGGATATTTTTGTTTTACTTAAGTGTGATACTGATGTATTGTTGGGAACTGTTTATATACCTCCTGAATCATGTGCTTCTGCTAGAGTTCAGTACTTTGAGAGCCATTGTGAGAATTTGGAGCATGTAGTTGGTATAACTAGACCGGAAGGTGTTTTCATAGCAGGTGATTATAACATGGGGGAGGTCGATTGGAATGATGCGACTCTTAACAGATGTACTGATTTGTGTGCTCGAATTCTTGGCGATGCCCTTGCTTTCAATGGTCTTTTTCAAATAAATTCAGTAAGAAATTCGTATGACCGTTTGTTAGATCTTGTGTTATCTGGGAATCGCTATCTCTCAATTGAACCCGCCGTTGACGTTCTCTCTAAGTTAGATGCTTACCATCCCGCACTTTTTGCTAATATTCCGGTTAACATCGTACATTCTCCAGATGTGGGTAAAACCTCTTACAATTTTAAGAAAGCCGACTACACAGCTTTAAATAAACACTTCTTAGAGCTCAATTGGGAGGCTTTATTCCATGAAAGTGCTGAGATGGATGATGCGGTTGGTGTGTTTTACGATGTTGTTTTCAGGGCCATAGATAGATTTGTTCCAAAAATTCTCATTAGGAAGTCCACTTTTCCTCCTTGGTATACTCCCGAACTTAAAAATCTCGTTTTAAAAAAAAAGGAAATTCATCGTTGTTATAAGAGATATAAACGCTGGGAGGATTATCTTTCATTTTCTGAGATTCGGTCGGCTTGCGCTAATATGGCGGCGTCATGTTATTCTGATTATATTAAGAACATGGAGAAATCAATAAAAGATAATATCAAATCATTTTGGAATTTCACTAATTCTAAAAGAAATGACAATGACTTGCCGTCAAGTATGCACCTTAATGACAGAGGTGTAGAAGGTGACACTGACATAGCTGCCCTCTTTTCTGAACACTTTCGATCTACCTATGTTTCGGGCCCTACTCCTTTCGATGATTCGACCTATTCCGATCACTTTGGCGGGGACATTTTATCTTTTTCTCTTGACGAGATTGCCGGGAAGTTGGGAACTCTTGATACTGGAAAGGGTCCTGGACCTGATTTCCTGCCGGCACTCTTTTTGAAAAGCTGCTGTTCCTCAATGGTACTTCCACTTAAGATATTGTTCAACAGGTCCTTATCGGCTGGTGTTTTTCCTACCAGGTGGAAGTGTAGTATGGTGAAACCATTGTTCAAGTCTGGGAGTAGGCATGACATTGCTGATTATCGGCCTATAAGCATTATAAGCGCCATTCCTAAAATCCTTGAGACATTGATACTGGATCGTATACAGAATGATATATCCTCCAGATTGGTCGAGCAACAGCATGGCTTCACTAAGGGTAGAAGTGTCGAGTCAAATCTATTGGTTTTTGTCCAGTATGTCTTCGATTCCTTGGAAAGTGGAGGTAAGGTTGATGTTGTATATACTGACTTTTCCAAGGCCTTCGATAAGGTAGATCATTGCATCTTGAGTGAAAAACTGTCGTCCTTTGGAATTGGTGGCATGTTGAAGAAGTGGTTCATATCATATTTCACCCGCCGTACTCAGTCAGTTAAAGTTCGTGATTCCTTCTCCCCATCATACATTGTTGATTCGGGTGTACCTCAGGGTAGTCATTTGGGCCCTTTGTTGTTTCTTATTTACATTAACGACATTACTACTTGCTTTAAGTTTGCACTTTACCTTCTGTTTGCTGACGACCTCAAGGTTTATTTAAGGGTTAATACTCTAAACGACATGCTAAACCTCCAGTCAGATCTGGATCGATTGGAGCAATGGTGTAAAGATAACAAAGTCATCATTAACCTTGGAAAGTGCAAGCATATGAGTATGGTAAGGCGGGAGCAGCACTTTGTATCGCACTACTGTCTGAATAACCTAACAATACATACTGTGAACATGGTTAAAGACTTAGGAGTTTTTTACGACAATAGGATGTGTTTCAGGGCGCACATTGACCATATAGTTATTGCGGGGCTTCGGATGCTAGGGTTCATTTTACGGCACTCGTGTGAGTTTGGGGATGTTAATACCTTGAAACATCTTTATGTCGGTCTGGTTAGGCCTCATCTTGAGTATGCCTCTTGTGTATGGTCTCCATATACTTATGAAGATTGTGACAGGTTAGAACGAGTTCAAAATAGGTTTCTCCTCTCTGTGTCATGCAGGATGGGAATCCCACGAGTAAATTTTTCCGCAACTCATATGAGATCACTTCTTCGCTTTCCTGCTTTGCGGACTCGTAGAATAAGGGCGGATGTATTATTGTTCGCTAGATTGTTCGGGGGGCTTTTGTCCTCTTCCAGTCTTCTAACTCTTTTTGGTTTTCACGTTCCATCGAGGAATGTTAGAGGTTCCGTGCTGCTAAATCTTAGGACTTACAGGTACAATTACACCAGGGCTTCACCAATTCCAAGAATCTCGCAACATGTAAACACTGCCAGTAGAACAGGCATAGACTTCTTTCTCCTCAGTTACCCATCCATTGTGCGTTATGTCAATCGAAATTTGTTATGATCTGTTGGAATTTATTTCTTGAAGTTTTGTATTGTTTTTTTTTTCACAATCTATTAGGTTGTATTATATATTGAGTTGTATTATGAATTAACTATTGTTATTGTATATTAATATTGATTTGTGAAATTGGGTTTATCCCGTTAATAAATAAATAAATAAATATAAGAGACATCTGCTTGGTTGTTACTATGAAAGATTCAATGAATTGAGATCCAAAGTTAAAAAAGAAATTAGAACTGCGTATAAAAAATACTTGATGAATATAGAAGTAGAACTTCAAGAAAACCCTAAAAAATTTTGGAATTTTGTCAATAACAAAAAAGATATCACTAGGATACCGGGTGAGATGGAGTATGGGGATGAGATCTTAACAGACGGTTCACGAATAGTAAATGCATTTGCAGATCACTTCTCTAAAAATTATACGAAACAGGAACCAGGTTGTTTGGATGATGTTTGCAATGCTGATCGCGGTGGGTTTTTCCATATAAGTCAAATAACTGTGGAAGATGTTGGGGAGGCTATTCAAAATTTGAAGCCAAAAAAGAGTATGGGCCCTGATAATTTACCGACATGTGTAATCAAGCAGTGTGCAGATATTTTTGTGAAGCCACTTTTTATATTATTTAATTTATCCTTGAAGACAGCTAGTTTTCCCGAACATCTTAAAACAGCCTTTATATGCCCAGTATATAAAACGGGCGGAAAAGAAAAAATAGTGAACTACCGGCCTATTTCTATCATTTCAAATATTGCGAAAGTGTTTGAATCGGTCTTGTATAAATATATTATGTTTCACGTGAAGAACGAAATCCCAATTCGGCAGCATGGTTTCACCGCTGGTAGGTCTACGTCATCAAACTTGATTGAGTTTGTTGAATATTCCTTGAATGCCTTTGCTAATCATTGTCAGGTGGATGTGCTTTATCTGGATGCAGTTAAAGCTTTCGATAGGGTACCCCATGATATTATACTCTATAAGCTTCTGCATAAACACAACTTTTCACCGCATTTGGTTTCTTTTTTTGGTTCTTACTTGGGTGGGAGAACTCAGTGTGTGAGGATAAATAAATTTTTTTCTATAGACTTTGAAGCCACATCAGGGGTACCACAGGGTTCAAACCTTGGGCCCTTATTGTTCCTTCTTTATATCAATGATATTGTTGATGTTGTGGATTTCTCTGAGATGAGTCTTTATGCTGATGATATGAAGTTATATAAGATTATTAGAAATCCTAATGATGCAGAGGAACTGCGGTCTGATTTGGATAAGGTTGTGGCCTGGGCGAAAAGAAATAAATTGACATTTAATAGTGCGAAATGTTATCTGGTAACATTTTCTAGAAAAAAGGTGGACCTTATCTATAATTATGCTGTGGACGGTGATCCCTTGGGTAGACTTGAGAGAATCAAAGATTTAGGTGTATTGTTTGATAGATCTTTAACCTTTAATGACCATATTGATGAGGTAGTTAAAAGTTCTTATAGGATGCTTGGGTTCATTTGGAGAAACACTAGAGAGTTCACAAATTTTAAAACATTAAAAATTCTGTTTGATGCATATGTTATATCTCGACTTGAGTATTGTTCGGTCGTTTGGAGTCCTGATTACTTGTGTCAACGAGGAAAGATTGAGGGTGTACTCAAGAAATATCTTAATAATGTTAACTTTATATTACGTAAGCGTAAAAATAGTTTTAATAATAATTTAAAAAATTATAATTTAATAACACTAGAAAATAGAAGATTTATTGCTGAAATAGTTTACCTACATAAAACTGTTACAAATGAAAACACTGACAGTGCTACACTTGATAAATTACTTTTCTCAGTACCGAAGATTAATGTGAGATCTCATACTGCGTTTTATCTGCCTTGCCCTAGAACAAATTATATGAAATTTTCTCCAGTGTATTCAATGTGTGATAAGTACAATAGAGTTCAGGATGTATGTGATTTGTTTTCGCACTCTACATCTCAAATAAAGCGAAAATTGTATGAATACTTCTATGGTTCAATAATTGCATCTTAAAAGTTTAAACTGAAATGTTTTTTTTTTTTTTGTTTTATTCTTTTGTTGAAGTTTTTAATTTTGTATTTTGTATTCAAAAACCGTAATGGTTAAAGTTGAATCGGAGTGATTATTGTTTTATTAATTATTAGTGTACAATTGTTATAAGTAATAGCCGACTCAAGAATCGGAAACTAGAATACTCTTGTATTGTGGAATCTGTATGAGTTGTATCAATAAATAAATAAATAAATAAATAAATAAACATGAACATCAGAAATGAGAAACCCCAAGCATGTTGCTTGTCAAAAATGCACTACCCCAAAAGTTAAAGTTAAAACAAAATGGTAAAATTGAAATAGAAATTACAAACTCGATGGTATAAACTTGCTTCTCCCTTGTGTACCTTGTATAAAAGGACAAGAACTTCTTAATACATTCGCATTAGTTGAGTTGAATAAATCGAACTATATACTTTTCCTTTCCTTGTTCAACCGGACCAGTTCCAATTTGAAGTATGTACTGTGCATTCGTGGATGTTGAATAGTTAATACCTAGGCAACAATTCTACAAAGAAAAGAATGTCACATAGTATATTAGAATACCATAGTGCGCCAAATATCAGTAATAGTCAAGGTAAATTTTATTCAATTACTTTCATATATACAGGTTTATATGGTACTCTGGACAAAACTCGATTTTGTGTAGTGTTACGGGTAGGCACGGTTCCTCAATTCCAACATAAAGCGTGACAGTTGGCTGATATTAGCGATATTGAAAGCTAGCACCAGTAGAAAAGTACGACTTCCAACTTGCTTTGATCTTTCCTTTATCGCACTAAACTATAAAGACAGTATTGCCATATTATGGTAAGAATATCGTGGTTGCGTGACCGTGATCACGCTTTTGACTGATTTTGAATGCTAGTATCAGCAGAAAAGAACGACTTCCAACTTGCATCGATCTTTCCTTTATTGCACTAAGTCATAAAGGCCGTATTCCCATATTATTGTAAGAATATCGTGATCGCCATAAGCGACTTCTTATAAACTAAATGTTTATTTTATTACCCTATTAAGAGATTAGAATAGCGATAAGCGTTGGCTTTCTGCGTTTGATGTTTTGAATTAAATATCTAAGTGAGTTGCAGATTTCTTAGTTGTGTACTGACGTGAAGTCAGTACTCTTTGGCACGAGTGTTATCGTTGGCCTATTTGAATTGAACGATGAGTGTTTCGAGCTCAGTGGATATAGCGAGCCAGAGATCTAGTCAGAGGGTAGTGGACACTATTCACTGTCTGGTTAAAAATTAACAGTGCTGTATCTAAGCTGGCATCAGGATAGAGTAACAAAGTTGACAAAGAACACAACTGACTCTCCTAAGTCGCACAAGCTCTTGGGAGCTTCTGAGGGATCTCATTGGGGAAGACTTGGGAGGGTCAGTATAATCATAATCATGTTTGTAGCACGTGCGCCGAAGCAGATTGACCCCACGTCAATGCTTTTTTAGCCTTTTTCTTTCATTGTAAAGGCAATATGCATTTGGCGCGCGTGCTATAAACATGATTATAATTATAGTGACTCTCCCAAGTCTTCCCCAACGAGATCTCTCAGAAGCTCCTAAGAGGTTGTGCGACTTAGGAGAGACAGTTGTGTTTTTTGTCAACTTTGTTACTCTATCCTTATGCCAGCTTAGATACAGCACTGTTATTTTTTAACCCGACAGTGAATATTGTCCACTACCCCCTGGGTAGATCTCCGGCTCGCTCTATCCACTGAGCTCGAAACACTCATCATTCAATTCAAATTAGCCAACGTGAACACGCGTGTCAAGGAATACTGACTTCACGTCAGTGCCTTTTTATATTTTTTCAAGTTCCTTTAACAAATTTGGCTATCAATACAGTTTGGCTATTAGTTTTACCGTAGATCGAAATAAAAAAAAATGTGGTTATGGGATTCCCGTTAGGAACGAATTTGCCTATTCTCCAAATCCGAACGTAATTAAATATAGATCTTCCAAATATAGATATCTATAAATTGGCCCCAGGGTCACCATATAAACATTTCGACTGGGAAACAACGTTATTTCCTCGAACTGACTTATCCGTACACAGAATTGCCATGAAATTTCTCTTAAAACCTCACAATATCGGCTCAGCACCTAATCCATGACCACTAGACGTAAACCTAACCCAACACAAGCCATACAACCCAAGATGTGCCACGTCTCCTCTGCGCATGTGCAGACTACTCGTCACTGAAAGTCCTGTCAAAATCACACACCTCACACAAAACTCTGATTCTTCAACACCATTGGTTCAGGAGATATCGCAAATTCAATCCACGCATGGGCGGACAGTGTGAAGTAATAGCATCCTGCACCTCAAAACCCCAATCTTCTCAGTCGAAAACTCCAGCAGTTAATTCACTCATCGTCTGCTCATGCGCATAACGAAAAATGCCCGTAAGGGGCACCAGAGCCACGGAACGGACACTTCAACTCGGAAACAATGCTATTTCCCCGATACTAACTTGTCCGTGCACTGAATTACCATGAATTCTCTTAAAACCTCACAATATCGGCTCTGCACCAGACCCACGACGGATAGTCCTAAACCACTCCCAACATAACCCATACAACTCAAAAACAGTCACTTCTCCTCTGCGCATGCGCAATCTACTCGCGACTGAAAGTCTTCTCAAAATCACACACCTTACAAAAAAACTCCGATTCTCCAACACTAGTGGTTCAGGAGATATCGCATCTTGAATCCACGCATGCGCGGACCATCAACAGGGGATTCTATAGAGGAATAACATCCTCCACCCGAAAACCCGAGTCCTCTCTAACGAAAACTTCAGCAGTTAAATCACTTCTCATCTGCGCATGCGCACAACGAAAAATGCCTGGAAGGGGCAGCATGAACTTCAAAAAAATATGTTTCGGAATTTGAAGCAAAATATTCCGCAAAATAATAGTAATTAAACAATATGTCATCAGGCAAGTGGACTAAATTATTCTTCCGATTCTTCACATACAAATATTCACCAACGTTTCGGCACCATTCGTGCCTTTATCAAGGCTAAAAAATTTCATGAACATGAGTGACTTACAAAATACAGCAATAAATAGGAACATTCAACATAAAATCATAAAAATATAGAATACATCAATTAAATTACACAACAAAGGACAGTATTATTACACCAAAATCTTAATCTTAATCAACTATTTTTAAAATCTCATTCATATTCTCTACTACAGATATTCAACATTATTACAATAAAAGACCTACCTCCTTTGTTTTTCAAGAAATCGAAGAAAAATTTCGTTAAAATGTTAGGATGTGACATGAACTGATGAAATGATAAAAACTTGTTAAAAATTTTCTTCTTCCTAATCAAAGAAACCAAGTAATGAGACAGTAAACACCAGCCAAGGGAGAACACATCTAACCTAACAATTATTGAAACAACACGAATGGTGCCGAAACGTTGGTGAATATTTGTATGTGAAGAATCGGAAGAATTAAATTTAGTCCACTTGCTTGATAACATATTGTTTAATTGATTAATCATGGATGAAACTGAAAGATATAATAATAGTAATTTTTTTAGTTTTTCATATCACGTGATCCTCACGAAATTTTGCAGTTTGCTTTGGTCTTTTGCATCTAACTACTACTGAATTTCAATTCAATCAGATCATTATTTTTCGAGTTATTGTGAAAACAAAATTTTAAAATTATTGAAATTTTTTTTTGTCACTTTATGGTACTCCGATCAGCACAAAACTTGCAATGCAAATAAAGGTCATGATTCTACAATTTGATGCTAAATTTCAGATAGATCGAGTGATCGGTTCCGGAAATATTCATACAAAATGTTTTACTGAAAACGGCCTTAACTCGGAAACCACTTGGTGGATTTCGTCCGTTGGCGAACTTGTCCGAGATATTTACGCTCCAAACCTACCCAGAGAATTTCAATCCTCAACTCCTTTCGTTCTAGATTTATCGTGCTAACTGCCGGACCGGACGGACATAATTGAATTTGACCTCGGATTATTAATCAGTGAGTCGAAATCAATCGTTTGAGACCATTTTCGCAAAAAAAAATCGAAAAATACAGACATTGTGGCCAAATGATAGGCGGGTGTTCCTTCCGGAACATGCGCGCAAAAATATATACCAAACAATGAAATAAGAAGGAAATACAAAACAATGTTGCCAGTGTAGTTTCGACATAATTGTAAAAATAAGTTATTTTGTAACACCCTATATCTTGAGCACGGATGCCGTTACGAATTTTTTTAACAAGCAAATCCCACTTATTTTTTAATGATTTACCTCTACTAGAAACGGCGCCACCTTTTTTTTGAAACACCCTCTAGATATTGTATTTTAGAATAGTAATGATTTTTTCAAATTTCTATCTGCTATTATTGTTGAAAATCTTCGAAAAAGTAACAATTTAACATTAAAGGAGAAAACAAATAGTGGATCTAAACTAGAAACGGCGCCACCTTTATTTTGAAACACCCTCTAGATGTTGTATTTTAGAATAGTAATATATTTTTAAATTTCTATCTGCTATTATTGTTGAAAATCTTCGAAAAAGTAACAATTTAACATTAAAGGAGAAAACAAGTAGTGGATCTAAACTAGAAACGGCGCCACCTTTTTTTTGAAACACCCTCTAGATGTTGTATTTTAGAATAGTAATGATTTTTTTTAAATTTCTATCTCCTATTATTGTTGAAAATCTTCGAAAAAGTAACAATTTAACATTAAAGGAGAAAACAAATAGTGGATCTAAACTAGAAACGGCGCCTCCTTTTTTTTGAAACACCCTCTAGATGTTGTATTTTAGAATAGTAATAATTTTTTTAAATTTCTATCTCCTATTATTGTTGAAAATCTTCGTAAAAAGTAACAATTTAACATTAAAGGAGAAAACAAATAGTGGATCTAAACCAAGGGCGTAGCCAGGGAGGGGGGGTTTTGTGGGTACACACCGAAATGTTATTTTTCTCTAAAAAAAAAAATTTTGCTGCAGAAAGTGACCCTTACCCTTACATTTCCTTTGGCTAGTTTGAAGGTTTGCGAGTATACTCGATAAAGTCAATTCTCACGAAATTTCTCAATAATTTGTGCGTCGGCTATCTACAACTAATTAACATGTTTGAATTGGATATTATTAGTATTTTTTGTGTTATTGAGGAAATTTCAGATAGGTATAATTCCGAAACTTTTCGGCTGATCATGTCTATTAACAAACTCGCATTCGGATGCGCAACCTACCCTAAAAATGGCAAGTCGCTATCTCGTCCCGCTCTCAAGTTATCGTGAGATAATATAATAAAATAATATTTTTTACTAAATTTTTTTTAAATTCTCTGGTAGTACGATCCTCAAAGAATTTTACTTACGTCCTTATGTCGGTATTGTACAACTACATAGTTACCAAGTTTCAATTTGATCAGATCTGTATTGGTTGAAAACAAAATTTGCACTCGGAAACCGTTGGACCGATCATACCCATTAACGAACTTGTCCGTCGCATTTGGACGCGCCACCTACCCCAAAAATTTCAAGTCTCTATCTCTTTCTGTTTTCAAGCTATCGTGGCAGCGGCCGGTCGGTCGAACAGAATCAAATTTGACCTCGAATTCTTCATCAGAGAGTCGAACCTAATTGTTTGAGACCCTTTTCGGCAAAAAAATCGAACATTACAGACATTTAGCAAAATGATAGCACGTTGTTCCCCAGAACATGCGCTCGAAAAAACTAATCAAATTCATCAAGAAAAAACAAAATTTATTAAAATATTAGTAAGAGATACATTTTCGAACGTACTAATTATGCAGCTATATATTTATGTACTATGCTCAGGGCGTGTCCATGCTTAGTTGGTAGTCCGGATAATCACCAATCCGTATAACTGAGGGCCGGATCTTCGAGACTCTACTGTATTTGCAAATTCGTGACACCCTTACATCAATCAATTTCACAGGAATCTCCATAGCTCAAATACTACTGAACATAGGTTTAGTTTAGATTGTTTCAGCTAAAGATAACTTGAAATTAATTTTAGATTCCAAAAATGTAAAAATAAACAGGCTGTTTCATTTGAAATATGGAAGCAGATGTGTCATTCCAGTATAATATTCAAAAAACATATAACACAATATGTACACCTAATAAATGAATAATATATTTTTGTAGCTTTGTTGTACTGGAAAATATCAAGCTGTAGAAGATATAGGTTATGTCATATTTTCTGTCTTCAATGTTGTATGGGTAACTACATATCTTCAAGCTTGGAAGAGATACTCTGCAGAACTTGCCTTCAGATGGGGAACATTGGATCAGAGGGATGATTTATTGGCAGACCCAAGGCCGCTTCATAGAGTGAGATATATAAGTAATACCATTACAAATATGCTTTATTCCATTGATTCTAGGGACCATTAGAGCAAAGCCCTGTGACTGGAAGGTTGGAAGCATTCCATCCCTCTTGGAAAAGACATGTATTCCGATATTGTGTAACCATTCCAATCATAATATTATGGCTGGTTACAGTATTCATGGTTATGATTGTTTCCCTTCAAATACAGGTATTGCACAGGAGTATACCCCATTTTCATTTGTTTATTAATAAATCGTCAATTGAAATAATACACCTTGTGCAGAGAAAACATGTTTCCATGTATACTCCATTCACTTTTATAAAGTCTCCCGGATGGCCATGAACATATGACACATTTCACTATGTATATTTTGAAAATGTTAGGTTATAGTCAACTACGCAACGTTGTCCCTTCTACAAAGAAGTAGTAACTACTATTTTCACAATGTGAATTTACTTCGGAAAAAAAATGAATTTGAGAAGATATTATGTTAATTCAATAATTCCACAGTCCTGGCGACTGTAGAAGAAAATTTTTCCTTTGTTGTTACTGGAAATATTTCACGTATATAAACTGGATGGAAGATTCAAATATGCTATTTTCTTGTATGGAAATCAAGAATCAAGTGTTGGAATTTTATTGAAAAATAATGGATAGAGTAGTCCGTTACTTTGTGATAGTTCATATGAAAAAATAATAAAAGTACCTGCATAACCCGGCAGGAAAACTTCTAAACGAACAGACGTACCTATGGAATTCCCGACTTTCTCAAGAAGACATTAAAATACTCTTGCACAACTTGAAATACACCAGTTTTAAAATGTAGTAGTACTACGAAAACCGAGTCATTCTCACCTCAGACCTCAATAAAATATAATGATAGGAAACTAAGTTATTTCATTCGGGAGTTCAGCATGTCAGAATGAAGTTTTCCTATTGCAGATTTCGGTTCTGTATAGCACTTCTGCTTCTTCAAAACTACTTTCGGCATTTTCAATTTCAAAGCGAAGAGTTCTTTATTATTCGAAGATTATGTTATGATTATGTTGGGAGTAGAAATTGGCAACGTCTCGGCGAATTGTTTTGACCTTGACTATATTTCAGCAGTGCCAACCTGCCTGTGTTTTAGTTACAAAAACGTGATAGACCTAAATCATGGCCAACCGGGAGACTTTATAAAAGTTAATGGAGTCTACTATGTAGTGAGCACATAAATATGATAACATAGTTATTTTCTTTTAATCCATTGAATTTCGAGAAAACTCCTGAAATAGATCATTTTTATTTAAAAAATGGTTTCAAGCCCTGTGGACAGGAGCTTTCTGGCGCTCTAGTTCAAACAGACAAATTATATCTCAGAAAGTATTGGTTTCTCAGAGTTGGGAATTATATCAATGTATTCTTATGATAGAACTGCATCTTAAAGGAAATTCAATTCAAATAATAGTTGATTTATCAAGATTAAATGAGCAATCTGAGAATGAGAACTGCACCATGGAAGAAATCAAATTAAAATAGCTGAAATGAATTTGACTCTCTCTTATAGAACAGGATGACATGTATGTGTATGAACACAGAACATATAATAAAGCTTAGATAGAATAATGATAACATTCTGTGAAAATATAGAAGTACGATTCATTATTGAAATTTCGAAAAATCATATCTCCGAAAGTATTAGCTTGTTGGAGTTGAAAATGATATCAATGGATTTTTATGGTGAAACTGCATCTTAAATAAAAATTGGTTCAAGCCCTGTGGACAGGAGCTATTGGGCGCATGTTCATCTTCCTTGTGGCCCGTACTGACCAGTAAAGAAAAAAAGCAGTATCATGTTGAATACCTTAATATTATTGATTATTATATAATAATCGATGAAAATACTGAGAGAGACCCAGGAAATTTGACACATTTTGTCTTATATCTCCAGAAATTGAAATCGTATAGAGCCAAAATTTTGCACAATGTTGCAAAATACTACAATTGACGTTAGTACAAGTTTTTGTTGCAATCTGATGAATAGTTCACGAAAAAAAATTTTTTTTTTCGAAAAAATTAAAAGAAATATTTTTTCAAAAATTACCAACATTTCGATCATAACAGAATTTTGCCAAAAGTTGCGCGTTTATATCCTCGAACTGACTACCAAGTTTCGATTCAACATCTTCTTTAGTTCCTGAAATATCAGGGAAATAACCTCAAAATTTTAAATGTCTATAACTCCTAAACCGTCCGGCCGATTTTGCCTGTTAACGAACTTAACCGTCGCATTTTGATCAGAAACCTACCCTGAAAGTTTGAAGTCGATAGGACCTTCGGTGCTCCTGTTATCGTGCCTACGGCCGGAAAACCGGCCGGCCGGACGGCACCCAAAAATCTGACACCGGATTCGTGATCAGGGAGTCCGAATTAGTCTATTAGCCAATTTTCAGCTCGAAATTCGAAAATTACAGACATTTGGACGAAATGATAGGACGATGTTCCCCTAGAACATGCGCCCAAAAATCGAATTTGAAATTTGTTACTTAAAAAAAAATTTTTTTTTTCGTTACTCCGAAACCATCTGGCCTATTTTGCCCAATAACGAACTTAACCGAGATATTCATCTCCCTAACCTACTGTGAAAATTTTAACTGCCTAGCTCATTTCGTTCGAGAGTTATTGTAAAAAATTTTTTTAAGGTTTCAAAAATTTTTTTTTGACACTTTTCGGAAACCTGGTCAATACAAAACTACACATACGTATGAAGGTCATGATTCTACAATTTGATGCTAAATTTCAGATAGATCGAGTCATCGGTTTCGGAAATATTCATAAAAAAGGTTTTCACTAAAATCGGCCATAACTCCGAAACCGCTCGATGGATTTTGCCCATTAACGAACTTAACCGAGATATTTACGCTCCATACCCACCTTGCAAATTTCAATCCTCTAACTCCTTTCGTTCGAGAGTTATCGTGCCTACGGCCGGCCGGACAGAATCGATTTCGACCTCGGATTCTTGATCAGTGAGTCGAACCAAATCGTTTGAGACCATTTTCAGCCAAAAATTCGAAAATTACAGACATTTGGGCAAATTGATGAGCACTCAGTTCCGAGGAACTAGAGCGCCAAAAAGTCAAAATTTTTATAAAAATTGTAAAATTATTACGTAATCGGCCTAGGCGATGGTTTTATTTTTTTGAATAGATTAAAGTCCGATTGTGGAATACTGTTGCAAATGTGGAATACCAAAAATTTGGCTAAACTATAATCGCCATCTGTATTCTGGTAGCGTGATATGATATGATTATACCGACCTTCCTAGTTTTTCGAAGAAGGTCCCTCATAAGCTCCTAGGAGCTTGTGCGAATTAGGAGAATCAGTTGTGTTCTGTATAGGCTTTGTTACTGTGTTATACGTTACATTGGGCAGAGCACTGTTAATTATTGAACCAACAGTTAATGGTGGCCGCACTGTCTCACTAGAAAAGTTCTTCCTTATCCCGGGACACTGGACCTTCCGGTTTAACGGCGCTATAATTTCGCCCAAATTCCTGTAATTTTCAATTTTTTTTGCCGAAAATGGTCTCAAACGATTAGGTTCAACTCACTGATGAAGAATTCGAAGTCAAATTCGCGGCCGTCCGTTACCACGGACAGCGAATTTTCAGGGTAGTTTCCGCATCCGAATACGACGTTTAAGTTCGTTGTTGGGCATAATCGGCCAAATGCTTTCGGAGTTATACCGATCTGAAATATTGCTTACTCCATAACTTAAAAAATACATACCCGTTCGAATTGAAATAGGGTAATTAATTGTAAAATGCCGACGCGCAAACTTGCAGAATTTCGCGTGGATCGTATCACTACAAAAACATTTTTTTTCAAAAACACAGAACGAAAAACTGAAATCTCAAGCTGGAGAAACTTGTTGCAAAGGTTTGGGGCTCAACCTTAAGCTGAGCACATACAGGTTGGAAAACACTATATTAAAACACCGAAGAAAGAAATCTCAGACACGTCGTCTTCCGTCTTACGCATATGACACAATAATTATATCATCATTGTTCAAGTTTTACCCAATGGTGGGTAATATGCGTAGGTTCACCAAAACTGCGCATCTCATGAAGAAAGTCGACGTGTCCGAGCCTGATGTGAGAGAGAGTCCCCAGAACTACGTCATTCTAGCAAAGCAAAAATGTTCAGTATAGGTACTCCATTCACATTTATAAAGTCTCCCGGTTGGCCATGAAATTTTGACACATTTCACAGTGTATATTTTGAAAATGTTAGGTTATGCTCATTTTCCTGTCAGATAACTACGCAACGTTGTCCTCTCTACATAGAAGTCGTAGTAATTACGTATATATCTTCGAAAGTATTAGCTTGTTGGAGTTGAAAATGATATCAATGGATTTTTAGGGTGAAACTGCATCATAAAAAAATTTTTTTTTTAAATTTGTAAGTAAAAAAAAATTTTTTTTCGTTACTCCGAAACCATCTCGCCTATTTTGGCCAATAGCGAAATCAACCGAGATATTTATCCCCCTAACCTACTCTGAAAATTTCAACTGCCTAGCTCATTCCGTTCGAGAGTTATTGTAGAAACAAAATTTAAAACATTTCAAAAAATTTTTTGCCACTTTAAGATAACCTGATCAATACAAAACTTTACATGCGTCTGAAGGTCACGATTCTTCAATTTGATGCTAAATTTCAGATAGATCGAGTGATCGGTTTCGGAATTATTCATAAAAAACGTTTTTAGTAAAAACGGCCATAACTCCGAAACCGCTTGATGGATTTCGCCCGTTAGCGAACTCGTCCGAGATATGTACCCTCCAAAACTACCCTACAAATTCCAAGCCTCTAACTCCATTTGTTCGAGAGTTATCGTGTTAACGGCCGGCCGGACAGAATCGATTTCGACCACGGATTCTTGATCAGCGAGTCGAACCAAATCGTTTGATACCATTTTCAGTCAAAAATTAGAAAATTACAGACATTTGGGCAAATTGATAAGCACTCTGTTCCCAGGAACAAGAACGTCAAAAAAAGGATTTTTATAATATTTTCACCCACTTAAAATATTTTATTATGTTCCCTAAGGATGAAGGTACCATCTGCTCCAAAGTTTATGAAATTATCATTAACTGTTCATATCTCCGAAAGTATTGGTTTCTCAGAGTAGGGAATTATATCAATGGATTCGTATGATAGAGCTGCATCATGAAGGAAATTAAATTAAAAAAAAGATTTAAATAAAAATGCTTCGAAAATTATCATAAAAATATCTCCGAAAGTATTGGTTTCTCAGAGTTGGGAATGATATAAATGTATTATTATGATAGAACTGCATCATAAAGGAAATTAAATTCAAATAATAGTTTATTTATCAAGATTAAACGAGCAATCTGAGAATGAGAACTGCACCATGGAATAAATCAAATTAAAATAGCTTAAATGAATTTGAATCTCTCTTATAGAATAGAATGACATGTACGAGTATGAACACAGATCATATAATAATTCATAGATAGAATAATTATATAATTCTGTGAAAACATAGAAGTACGATTCATTATTGAAATTTCAAAAAATCATATTTCCGAAAGTGCCTCTCTCTAGCTCCTTCCGTTCGAGAGTTATCGTGTTAACGTACGGCTGGACAGAATCGATTTCGACCACGGATTCTTGATCAGTGAGTCGAACCAAATCATTTGAGACCATTGTCAGCCAAAAATTCGAAAATTACAGACATTTGGGCAAATTGATAAGCACTCTGTTTCGAGGAACAAGAGCGCCAAAAAGTGTGAAATTAGTCCGAAGTCACCTCATTTTACGGTACTTGTTAGTTAGAAAGCGGACCCATTTCACAGGTATTAGGTTTTGATTGACATAAAAACCTTACTTACCTTCGTCAAAGTATGACACCTAAATTTTATATGTTTTGTTAGGTAGTATATTATACAGGGTTGGGATAAAGAATGGAACCAAGTAAATATCTTTTGAACGAAAAGAACGATATTTATCAAAATTTGCAGGTAAGTACAATGGAACAAAATGCATCTGATGTACATTTTTTTGATAATAATATACTTCCGGTTTAACCGGAAATGCTATCAACTTCTTTAATTTAAATGGTACACCCTATATATTTTTACAGATTTTGAATTCATACATACTGAGATTAGTGTCAAAAAATAATTTCGTTATTTAGTAGATCCAAATACTTGTCACCATTCAAGTTTCCGTCGATAAAAAATGGGCCTATAAGCCTATTTTCGACAATTCCCATCCAAACATTCAACTTCTGTGGATGCTGGGAATGTGCTTCGTGAATCCAATGAGAATCCTCATTGAGGATTCTCATTTGACCAATACCTTGTGTTATGGCGATTAACTGTTCCATTGTCCATTAGCCGTTCGCAAAATTCCAGCCGTCGGTCAAAATCATCGTCTGACAATTCTTGAACCAACTGTACCTTATACGGATGATACTTTTCACTTTTTAATAGCTTTCCTACAGAACGTCGACTGATACCATGGTTTAGTGCCAAATTTGTGGTGGAAGTTTGAGGTGATTCTTCTAAATCGATTGCAATATTTTGTTTAACAGTTTCGTTCGTTGCAATCCGCAGTCTTCCAGGTTTTAGCAAATTTTTTACCATCCCAGTTGTATTAAAACGTTGTAATGTTTTAAATACTGTTGAGCGTGATATAGGCTTTCTCTCTGGATGCAAATTATTAAAAATATGACACACTTCTTCATGATTTCTAACGCGATCACCATAACCGATCATCATTAAAATTTTAATACGCTCTTTTTCAGGTAATTGAACCATTCTAAATTGTAAAATTTATTGCACTTACCTGCAAATTTTCATAAATATCGTTCTTTTCGTTTAAAAGTTATTTACTTGGTTCCATACTTTATCCCAAACCTGTATAACTGAAATACACTTCTCTTTGGTGGAGACTCAGAGCAATGAGGTGGCTACCCGGATCACGAGGCAATTTTTGTTGATGGTTGTTGATGAAATTGTAGAATATTTCTCCATGTGCCTCTCCTACTATTTTAAAGAATTTTTGTCAACAGCCAGACCAATCCGAAGGGCCAAACATACTTTCTTAGACACATATTGTACTACACATACTGAAAATTTTAGCTATGCTAAAATGACGAAGGTATGAGGGTTTCCCGGCTCTCAGCTCTTGGTCTCTAACGTCAACACACCTATACCGATGATGTTAGTCAATTTAAATTTTTCATCCAAAGTTTGTCAATTAAATATGACAAGTGCGGATATAAAATATGTATTTTGTCTTATCGTACTTCTCATTATACATAATATCTAATTCATATGATATTACAAGTGTTCAATGTGGGAAATCAATATTTCTGTAGTAGTCAAGCACAAAAACCTTTTTGTAAAATTTGGAGCTGGTTATATTTTCTAAGATTTTATTTCAATTTATTTATAGGACTGGTGGGATAATTTCTTGAGGATTAGATACTTCCCAATATGGTTGGGATATTTACCAAAGATAATGTTGGCAGTTGTTATAACACTTATGGATGAAGCATATTTCAAAGTGGCGATTTGGTTGAATGATAAAGGTAACAAAATTTAATTTTTAATATATCTATCCATAATAATTCTTATATATTTCTCTTAGTTTTATCTGTTATATTAATAAATCGTTTTTTTTTTGCTGAATCTCAATCAATCTAAAATAGAAATTCATGTGCAATACATGAAACTTTCAATCTATATTCTACCTAATTCTTTGGGAGGGATAAACTTATTGCATGTGGATTTTTAAAGTAGTTCTGTAGTAAATCCCTTGAAATCTTTTCATGTCACTTTCTGTTAGATTATTGAATCCAATATCTATTGTAAAAACGAATCTTTTATCATTAACTACTTCTTGCTCTTCGTACTATTGTTTGCAGGGTATTTTATTAACAGGTATTTAAATCATTCAAAATATAACATTTCACAAAAGAATCACCTGTATAAAAGATGCAAAATAACAAGGTTGAAAGTCTCATCCAAAAAAAAATGATCCATTTACGACCCTCGTATATTTACAGGGACATTTTTGTTGTGTTATGTCGATTTGCTATTGATAAAACTGGATGTAGTGAAAATTATTCACTCCATTTCCTGTGAATGTCCTTTGTTTTTATGACTTCCTATCTCAACGTTTCCAAGAACATATATCTTTATTACATGGGGTCAGTCATTATCATGCTAAAAAATTACTTTATCATGTCTCTCTTTCTATTGCGACAGTTTGTTTTCAAACTCAAACGCATTAATTGCGGTCAATGACGATCGCCTGTGATTCTTTCACACGATTTTAACGGCTCCTAATACATTACGCTGAGCTGATTCTATCAAATACAGAGCATGAACTTGCGACATGGAAGCATATCCGGGAAATTCCCATGATTTTTTGCTCTTGTGGTTCTCCAACTACACCAAATCATAATTTTTCACATACTGCCACAATGCAATGCAAAACTTACTTCTCTCTTGGTCTTACAAAGCTACTGTTGTCATGCGAGCAAACTTTGTTCCACCTCCCTCGGTTTAAACTTGTATGGCTCCCAATTTCATAGCTTATCAATTGCATTTCCATGTCTCTTGGAATTGCTTGTTATTGTTATCAATGATTGTGCCAATTCTTCTTGACTTACACATGCTCCTTGATCAAGATATACCTCCAACCAATTCCGCATTTTTGAAAACCTTCTCTCTTACGCCTCTATGCCAGTCTTTAATGTAAAAATCACTTTTCTTGAAGTGCTGACACCATGTTCCTGCACTCACCATGAGTATTTAAAAATATTCGATGAGGCTCAAATGTAGATTTCATTATATTGAACCATTAAATTAAAACCTCCCGCAAATGAAAATAATTCTGCAAGTTGATTGTTATAATCAATCGAGAATAGCATTATGATCAGACAGACACAAGATGGACTAGTGTTTCATGGGGTATGTTGACAGATGCCCAAGTTCATCGCATGAGCTAAAGCCATCAATAGGAATACAACGAAAGCAAAGTTGTATGCATAACAGAAATTTTAAAAAATCTTTAATGAGTATTCCGAAATATAAGCGAAGTGAGAAAAATCCCAGAAGTTTGTTCCGAAATTGGTTTATCTCACCAATTTCTCAGAAGATTCTTATATTTCGGTACAGAACACGAAGTAAGAGATCTGAAAGAAGTGAGACTGCTTTGCATCAGGCTTACTTGGCTCACTTAATGGCGGGAGGGAAAATCATAACCTAACAAATTTAAAATTAGGCTGCATTTTGGCATGCACATCTT